>CM021101.1:24017510-24710816 GCA_007115665.2 Sequoiadendron giganteum | reverse complement strand
GAGGAGAGAGGGAAGAAGAGGGAGGGAGGGAGGAAGAGAGAGGTGAGATAGAGAGAGAGGAGGGAGGGAGGGATATTTAGGGAGAGAGAGGTGAGATAGAGAGAAATAAATTAGAGAGGGAAGGGGGAGAGAGAGAGGTGATAGAGAGAAGTAGAGACGTAAGTAGGAAGGTAGAGAGATTGAGAAAGGGAAAGAGATATAGAGAGAGAAAGAGGTCTATAGGGGTAAGTTAGATAGAGAGATGTAGAGTGAAGTTTGGTGGAAGGAAGAGATAGAGGAGGGAGGGATAGGTGAATATGGATAGTTGAGATAGATAGGAGAGAGAGAGGTAGGTATAGAGAGGGAGATGAGAGATAGAAAGAGGGGCAGGGAGGGAGAGATAGAGAGAGTAGAGAGGGAAGGAGAGAGATAGAGAGAGTTGATAGAGAGAGAAGTAGAGAGGGAAGAAGGTGGAGATATTGAGAGAGGAGGAAAGGAGGGAGAGAGAAATAAGTATAGAGGGACAACTAGGTAGAGAGAAGTAGATATGAAAGGAGAGATAGAGGGAGAGGTAGGGATGGAGAGAGAAGTGAGAAAATAAAAAAAGAAAGGTAGGTAGATAGAGGGAGGAGAAGATAAAGATAAATTTAGAGGAAAGGAGAGAGGGAGGAAGGGTAGTGAGGGAGAGAGAGAGATGAGAGAGATAAGAGAGAGGAGGGAGGGATTAGTAGGGAGAGATAGGTAAGATAGAGAGAAAGAGAGTAGAGAGGGAATGGGAGAGAGAGAAGTAGAGAGGTAAGGTGGAAGGTGGAGAGATTGAGAGGGAAGGAGGGGGAGAGAGAAAGAGGTATAGAGGGATAGGTTAGATAGCGAGAAGTAGAGATGAAATGTGGTTGAAAGGAAGAGAGAGGGGGAGAGAGGGGGGGAGAAAGAGAGGTGAAATAGTGAGAAGTAGAAAGGGAAGGAGAGAGAGGGGGAGATAGAGAAAATTAGAGAGGGAGGGAGTTAAGGAGAGAGACGTGAGATAGAGAGAAATAGAGAGGGAAGGAGAGAGAGAATGGCGAGATTAGGGAAGGAGAGAGAGAGGGAAGCAAAGAGAGAGGGAAGCAGAGAGTGAGAGAGAAAGAGGGGAGAGAGAGGGAGGGAGGGATAGGTAGGGATAGAGAGAGGTGATATAGAGAGTAGAGAGAGATATATAGAGATAGAAGGAGATGAAGGGGAGATAGAGAAATGTTGAGAGGGAAGGAGGGAGGGAGAGAGGTAGAAAAATATTAGAGAGTGAAGGAGATAGATATTAGAGAGGGAAGGAGAGAGAGATGGACATGTAGACACATAGTTCTTGAGCTCAAGGGAGAGAGTGTCAGATAAAGGGATGGAGATAGTGAGAGAGAGAGGTATAGAGAATAAGAGATTAAAATGAGTGAAATAGAGAGAGAAAGATGAAATTTGACCTCTTGCTTACTAAAACTTGACCCCCTGATTACTGAAATTTGACATGCTAATTATTGAAATTTGATTAAGTTTGAAATTTTTTGAAATCTTCCAAAAAATAGAATTTGCATTATAACTCTTAGAGATCTAAAACCACTCTCAAACATCTTGAAAATATATACATGAAATATAACTTAAAGTATAAGATAGTAAATGTCCATACGTAAATGTCAACTTATACTTAAATTTTTATTCATGTATATAGTTTCCTTGGTAGAGAAATAGAAAAGGAAAGAGTCTAGAAAAGGAATTCCAAAAGTCATGAATGACATTTGGCACTAGCCAAATGAAGCAACCCATTTGGTGAGCACCAAATTTGGCGCTAGCCAAATGAAGCAACCCATTTGGTGAGTGCCAAATTTGGTGCTAGCCAAATGAAGCAATCCATTTGGTGACTACCAAATTTGGCGAGCGCCAAATTTGGTGCTCACCAAATGGGTTACATTGGGAAATATCAACCAAATGGGTTGGATTTTTGCATTAGGAATCTGACCCAAAGGTTTGGACAACCATTTCATGCAAAAGACATGATTTTTTGAAAGGGTAACAAAATTTCACACTTTTTTGGCCATGCTCACCATCATGTTTGCATGTCTTTCAATGCAATTTTATTAAAAAACCGTGATGGCATTAACCTCTCTCTTAGCTATCTAAATATATATATATATATTTTTTCATTTTGATTCAGTTAAGGTTTTGATCCATAACTTCTCTTGTAAATGGCTTCATTTTTGGTCAAAAACCAACATGTGCTAGTTTTAGGATAGATTTTTACTCGTTCATCGAAATGTGAAAGAAATTAAATTTTTTAAAGCTAGACTCCATTCTACATGTGATGAAAAAAAACCAATTTTTGATTAGTTTTCAAAAAAATTAGGGGGGAGCACACTCAAAGTTCATCTTTTCAAGATGTGTCCACTTTGAAAAATCATAAAATATTATATATTCATTAAAAAATTAACCAAAAGAATGAGGATAAACTACATGGTGTTAGCTAATTTCTCTACATTATTCCCTCTCTTTAGTGTGTGATTTGCAGGTTTAGGTTGAAGACACATTGAAGAGAAAGTTTAGAGAAAGTTGTCAAAGTGTTCAAAATTGTCAAAATTTCCACCTTGCATTGGAGATACGTGGAGAACTTCTACAGGTTGCAAATCAGGGTTTCAGATCTGGAAATCAACTGGGAAGTATAGAGCAGATATTAAAGACCAAATTTAGAATTTGAAGCTTTAGAAAACCCTAACTAGATTGATACGCCAGTTCTGGTGTATGAGTCCCAATTTAGGTCACTTTTATAGATTTTTGCAATTGTAGATACCCATTTGCCAGATTCTTGTTTCTACACAAAAACCTAGATTTGGGACTAAATCACCCAAACTGGCATATGAGTCCCAATAGGCCTTAAAATTAGGATTTCTAGCAATTCAGACCTCCATCCAGTCATCTTAATATTTCTAGGTGCATACATTTCATCTCTCAGCTTGTTATTCTATTTTACATGCATTTTTAGGTCATTTACTGAAAGATTGCATCATATTAGGGTTAAGCATTACATCTTAAAATTGATTTTTTTCTTTCCAAGCCCTAGCTTGGTGGTGAACCCCTCATTATTTTACAGTCAGACCATAGGACAACCCTATTACAAGATATCCTCCCCCTTTTTTCATATTTTAGATTGAGATCTTTAGGGTTTCTCTTCAATGACACAATTGTGAAGTGGGTTTTCTCTATGTTCTAAACCATACGAAAGCATCACCCATTTTCCATTCACTCACCAAAAATGGTCACATTCTCATCATAGTCTTTTATGTGTATGATATGTTGTTTATAGGGAATGGTAAGAGTATGATTTTAAATTTGAAGTCTCAGTTGTCAAGATAGTTTGAGATAAAGGATCTAGGTGCAACAAGGTATATTGTGGGGATGGAGATTAGAAGAGATAGAGCTAACATAAATCTTTGACTTAGCTAGAGTAAGTATGTGAACTCTGTATTAGAGAGATTCATTATGACAACTTGTAGAAAGATGGTTGTTCTAGTTGTATAGGGGATGAAGCTTTTTATGGAGGATTGTCCAAAATATCTTACCGAGATGGAGGACATGACTAGAGTACCATATAGAGGTGTTTTTGGTAGCTTGATGTATCCTATGGTCTGTATAAGGCTAGACATTTCCCAAGCAATGGGAGTCCTTAGTTAGTTTATGGAGCCTAATCCTAGACGAGTGTATTGGGATGTGGTGAAGAGATTGTTTAGATACTTGTGGGGTACTTTCAAGTATGCCTTGTGTTTTCATGGTTATCCTACTGGATCATGGTATTTAATGAGCATCTGTGGATATGTGGATTCTGATTACAGGTGACATTGATAGCACAAGATTCACTAGTGGATATGTTTTCATGATGTTTGGTGGTGCTATAAGTTGGATGAGTAAGCGGTAAGCTATGGTCACTTTGTCCACTACACAAGCAAAGTACATGGCGGCTACTCATGCTTGTAAATAATCTATTTGGATTAAGATATTGTGTTCTAATATTGGTTTTGATAAAAAAAAATTACTATCTGTTGTGGCAGTCAGAGTGCTATTTGTTTAGTGAAGAATCCTACTTTCGATGCTAGAACAAAGCACATTGATGTGCAATTTCACTTTTTTTGTAATATGATGGAAAGGTGAATTTGGAAAAGGTTGACACTTTGGTGAATATTGCAAATGAATTGACAAAGCCAATGAGCATAAAGAAGCTCAAATGGTGTGTTGGTTCTTTGGGCCTTGTTGCCTGATCAGTGATATAATGACTTCTATAACATCTTCTATAAGTGAGAGAATGTTGGGATTAAGGTGTCTCAACCTTATAGAGTCCCAAGATATTTAATTAATTAAATTAGTCCCTTTTCTACATACTTTATTAATTAAATCATAAGTGATATGTTTCTAAGTTGATATAATGCTTTGTGGACCTTCTTGTGAGTTGGCTTCCTACATGTTTTGTGGAGAGCATCAAATTATGCCACTTGTCACTTGGGCACTCAATTGGGAAGAGAAGTTTGTAAAAAAACTCTTAGAGGTGCACCATAGTGATATGTGTCCTTTCTTTTGGAATTATCACTTGGCGGTTTTTCAAAAGATGTTAAATTGGACTATGACAACCAATGAGTTGACTAGAAGTCAAAGGAGATTTTAAAATTGGTAGTTGACTTGATTTTCTCTAGTGGGACACCTTACATGTCAAGGCTACTCAATATTTGCATAAAATATTGGAGTTAGCTGGCTTGCATGTTGCATGTTGGTGCATGTCATTTCAAATGATTGGCAAGTTGCTTTTTTGGTCAAATTGGACCAACGCATGTTCTTCATTTCAGTTTGAATGCATGCAGAGACTATGAAGATGACACATGGACATTCCTAAATACCCATTGTAGAGGTTTATAAATATGTGAAATACTTATGTATTTTGAGATATTTTTTTTAATTTTTTTAGAAGTCATTATGCTACCAAAATTACTCTAGATTTGTATAACCATGTAAAGACACTTGCAAGAAAATAGACTTTGTTATTGTATTGTAACCACAAATGTGTTTTTTTTTACGTGTAACCATATTGTTACTGATAATGCAATTGATCTGTGCTTTGGTTGTGGGTTTTTTCTTGAAAGGGTTTTCCCACATAAATTTATGTGTTATGGTTTTATGTGTTTAACTCTAAAATTAATTAATTAATGTGCATCTAAATTGTAATAGTGTTTTGTAACAAAAATTTGCAACCTTCTCTTTCTTAGATCCATATTTGGAAGTTGTTTCTACATCTAGCTTTCCTTTCAACTTTGTGCCACATAATTAAGGAAAAGGTTAAATAAATGAAAAAGGATCATACTTGTGGAAAAAAATATCAACAAGTAATTTAAATGTAAAGGATGTGGTCAGTGATTTTGGTGGTTCCTTGCATAAAATCATTGGTTCCTACTCACCTCATATAACTTATAATAACAAGGAAAAGCTAAGGCAATGGGCAACTATGGAAAAGTTGAATGTAACATAAAGTTAAATAAAAAAGTTATTATTGTAAATGCAAGAAAAAGGGAAAGCCAGAGTATACAAAGAAGGCACATAGGACAAATGATAACATGTTATTCTTAACACTTATCTCCTTAGCAGAACCATGAATTCTGCAATGAACTTCCCAACTTCCCCATCTCAAGTTGTGAAGTTATAGAAATGATTTTAAATGCATTATGATATATTTCAAGGGGAAAAGGTAGTTCCCATGTCTCCTTTGCAACATGTAGTCCTCTTTTTGTCATATGGCCATGAGTGGACCATGTTTTAAGTAAATTTTATGGGGAATTTTTATATTTCACCTTCATTTTCACCAATCTACGTACTTCTCGGAGTGTTGGGAATGTTCATAATTCAGAATAGATTTATTTTACAAATATTAAGGGTCTTGTATAACGGTGAATAGGATTCTCTCCCTACCACGTACTCTCTCTCTCTCTCTCTCTCTCTCTCTCTCTCAAGTGCTAAGATAAAATGGCATCTTGTTTCTTATTGTAAATGGTTCTTTCCTTAGACTCTAGAGAAGATACTTATATTGTTTACAAGTTTCTACAACTATAAATTGGTTGGAAGCCTCTGATTAATGAATATTGTTATTTTTTACCTTTCCTCATTCTAAACTTGAGTAAATTTTCCTTATCATCATGTTTGAATGAATGTTTGATGTTCTTGTATGTTCATATGTTGTGTTCAATTTATTTTACAAGGCTAATAGTGGATCATATATTTCCATTTTAATGTCTAAAAAACCCTAACGTGCATGTAAGATTTTAGGAACTATTGTAATAGAGGATTACGTAAGCTTATTGGAAATTTTATTCTTTCTTTGTGTTGTATTGAGTAGGGGAGAATCATATTCTAAACATTGGTGCATCACATTCATTTTCTATTTTTCTTTCTCTCTATTTTTTTCTAGAAGATTCAATGAAAGGATTTGGTTCTTAGTTATAGGTTTTCACTATCGAGTTGAATCGGTACTCTACACATAGTTTAGAGAGGGAATCAAACCTTCATTTGGAGGTTTTTCTTAATTTAGCAAGGTCCCACACCTTGAAGTCATTCACATGTTTTCACTGAGAATTTGAATTCATCATTCAATAGAGGGTGCATGTTCAAATTGACAATAGTAACATTAAAAAATACAAATTTTGAAAATAAAATATCAACAATGAGACAAGCAATAAATGTGGTCCTCTTTCCACCCAAACCATAATGCTTGAAATCCTCCACATTTAAGATTACAAAGCACACCATAGCTTATGATCCTTAATTGCATGCTTTAGTGGGGATTTAAAAGACTATCTCATCAAAGGGTTGTACTTGAATTGGTTGAGCACAAATGGTGAGAGTGATGTTATGCTTCTTGATTATACCATCCACCAAGATTCAAACGGTCCTTGAAAATATTATATAAAAGGTGAGAATGGATCATTCCCTAGATAACTTTGGTAGAGTGGATACCCTTTAGTCCTTGACTATCAGTTAAAAAGATAGTAGCATAGACTCATGCTTGTATATTAAATAAGAAAATGAATTCATGAATGATATAAAATCCTCCCAAAAAAAAGAGTATACCAAAAGAATGAAACACTTCCACTCCACAGTAATCACCCTTTGAACAAGTTATAATAATATCAAATACATTTATACCATCAAAGAAAAGGAGAAGAGCATGCACAACTTCTATATAATGAAAGAATACCAGCCAAAGCCAAAATAGTAAAATAAATGAACGTACATAGATGGCTTGTAATATTAAGGTCTCGTGTTCATCTCTAGACGACATCCTTAGTGTTTAAAAAACTTTACATTTTGATCATGAATATATATCCAGTTAAGGATCATAAAATATTTTTCTTGACCTTGCATCTCACGCTTTCAATTTGCGAGTCCTGATCAGGAGACAAACCGCTCATCATCACACTGCAGCGCACACGAACAGTAATCTTAGGAAGCTTCAACAACCCTGCTTTGATCTTCACAGGCAAGTCTATTGCAATCTCCAACGGTACTTCTTTCTCCTTCTCTTGGTTTACAAGACTGGAATAAAGCTCTTCGGAGAAGGGGACGTCCAACCCAGTAAGGGTCGCCTCCAAAAGAGTTAAATTGCGATGACCCTGATACAAACCAGGAAAACTTCCAGAACATAACTGTACGCCAGAATAGCTAAAAGCCAGACTATTGTCTTCTTTATAGTGTATCCCAATTTTACTATTGCTATTCTTAACTAGGACTGCGATATAAAACTCTGAACTCAGTCCTGAACTTGTACTGAAATTGAATTTTCTGGTTTCTAATCTCTCAACAGAATAGTTTGGAAGACGAGGATTAAACACCAAGTAGAGAATACCCACAATAATTAATAAGATCGCAACAATCAAGAAAATGAAGCCAAAAAACCAGGCCAAGCAGCAACAGAACGATCTGCGATTGCGTTTGGGATTTTGCAGGCCATGGTGGTAATATTCAGTGGAGGGAGCCTCCCTCAGAATCTGATCCTTTGGAAACTGTATCAACACTGACCCGGATGTTTCTTCGCTGCTATCCATTGAATGGTCTCGTTTACGATGCTCGGGATGGACTTTTGCCTTGTCTCCCATTTCAAAAGCCGAATGAGAGGAAATCAGTACTTGGGGAAAACAAGATATGGAGAGAGTATTTGTAATCAAACAGAGAAAGTTGTTGGCAGCTGTAAAAACGCGTATTATCGAGTCAAATCTGTGGTCGGCAGTGGGCCTGTGAGGAACAAGCCGAATACCTACGAGAAGATGAGGACGAAATTATGTCGTTTTTGTCTATATTTTTGGTTATTGCAATCGACGGTTTGCTTCTATCCAGTGCAGAAGATATAACAAAAGAATATCTCTACTCTCTTGATGCAATTTCCTTGTCTTTTCAATTGCTGTGTTCGTGGTCGCCTCGCAGGAGGGCTCTATTTTTAAGTTAAATGTAAGTAATTGGCATTGTAATCATCAACGAGATTAGGTACAAAACGTCCTCTTTTAAGGGATGCGACTATTTTCTATACAAAACGGCATTCATAAAATACAAAACATCATAGAAAACAATATATAGAGAGAGGGACCTGGCAAGATGAGGGTTGAATTGATGAACTTGGTGACAGAACAACTATTTTTTCTGATGAAAACGTTGAGTGCCCGGAGTGCCGTTGGGTATAACGGCAGCCTTTGAGCCATATGCCTCGGCTATTTTCCTGGTATATTGTATTCTGCGACCAAGTTCGCTGTCAAGTTTTGCTTTTTCATGAATCATGGGTCAATGAGTTTGACTCAAAACTACACGGTTGAATTTTGATAGCAATATCATAATTTGACAAGCTGTAAAAGAAACCTTAAATAAATAAGATAATTAATTACTAATATATATTATAAATATATTTATGGATAAAATATTTTCATAAATAGTCTTCAATTTTTTAAATAATTGTTTTACTTTATTTAATGAAATAGTTAATTTATAGTATATTCTAAAATATATATTAGTATTGTTCATATATATATTAGTTTTTGAAATATTTTATATATTGAAGATTTTTTATTGTAATTTAAATTGGATGATATATTTGTTTGTTTAAGATATCAATTTTAATTACTTTATCTACTAAAGAGATTTCTTTTTATGTGGAAGACATTCCCTATATGAACTCAATGGGTTAAATTTCATTATCAACGGTTCAAAATGTGTTAGAATGATGCAAGATGATTGAGAAAGATCTAACCATTTTTAGCAATATAAAAAAAAATAGTTAATATCACTACTTTAAAAAATATATTCTTTTTAGAAATCAAATCTCTACATGCTCTCCTATTTTTAAAGTTATAAACTTTTCTAATGAATCAAAGAGATAATATCACTATTTTAAAAAAGCTATTTTTTTTTCAAAAATCATATCTCTACATACTCCCATTTTTTATTAATTTATATTTTTTCTAACGAAAAAAAGAATAAAAATATAGTTTATTGTATACATTATAGCTTACTTTCATTATAAATCATTAGTACTGTTTTAAAATTGTTCAATTTTTAGGATTTTTTTCATTTTAAAATTAATGTAATTATATATTTATAAATTATTAATAAATATATTATGGTTATTATATATACTTTTATTTAGATTGATTACAAATTGCTTAACTTGATAGTATTGTTAATTTTTTTTTAATTTCTATTGCTAATGAATCAATTTGATAGAAAAGAAAATACATGGAAAATACATGGAATCACATGCAAGAACATGAATAGGATCAAAAAATAAATCTCTATTTTAATAAGCTCAACTTTTTGGAAATAAATTTTCTACATACTCTTTCATTCTTTTTAAAGTTATAATTATTTTAAAGAAACAAAAGATAAAAATGTGGATTTTTGTATAAATCATAGTTTTAATTTCATTGTAAAGCATTCAAAATTCTTTATTTTGTAATATTGTTTAAATTAAAAGAAAAAAAACTATAATTAATATAATTGTATATTTTAAATTATTAATAAATATAATATGGGTACTATATCTACTTTTCTATTTATGTTAATTATAAATGACTCAACTTGCTAATATTGTTAAATTTATTTATTTTATTTTTATTTTTTGATAAAAGTGGCTAAGCCACTGAAATTTTATTGAATAAAAGATTACAATAGTACAAAATAAAACTCAATCCTGAAAACAAGAGAGCTAGTTTTAGCAATGTATTTGCAGATGCATACTGAAAACCCAACCAGAAAAGAACCCAAAGAAGAAAGATTATAGCCACCCACCATCCCCCAGTCTAGCTCAGACTAGACAAGTATGCAGAGCCTAGAAAGACATAATGGGCAAAGAAAAACTTATTACGATTCTTCCATTTGAGAACTAGAAGATGAACTAGCCTCAGAATGTGAAAGAGGCAAAGAGTTATACACATATAAATCCTCCACTTTTTTTGAGATGGAAGTAGTAGCCTGCTCTGAAGACAATGATCTTGTTGCTAAATCAAACAAGAAGTGAAATGCAAGGAAAATATCAACCCCAACCACGAGAATTTTTGGAGAAACCTTTTCATGTAGGTTGCAATCCAACACGATCCTTTCAAAATCATAACAAGTGATGCCTGACTTGAGAGTAAATAGTAAGTCTCTAGAAAAACTATTAGAAATCATATCAGAATGAGAAATAAAGCCATTAATAGGAAAAAGACCTGAATCAAAATGATAGTTATCCAGAGCTTTACGTAGTTCCAAGTCAGAAAGTAAACTTGGTTGAGCAAAATTTGAAGCAAGGACCATGACCATTTCAGGATCCAAAAGAATATCCATGCATATAGTAAAGAAGCGAGAAAACACTTCATGATAGGTGGCATTAGGATTTTCTCACAACCAATGGGAACCCACAACCTTTTTGTAAGCCAGAAAAGAATTTGCATCATCCAAACAAAACACTTTACCTGATTTTTCATGATCATGGTGGGGATCATTGAACTCTTTTCCCTTAGTCGAGAAAGAAAATTTGTACCAATCATCACCAGATTGAGTATACATTACATAACACTATAAACACTGTACATATTTTGCAATGAACCACTAGAAAATGAAGTCCATTTCGAACCTAACATGTGAAAGCCCTGAGAAAATAAGAATATGATTGTTAAAGACATGGCCATGGCTTCACATGAGGGAAGCTTGAGAGAGAACATAAGAAAACCCCAATCATATTAAACCATGATTGCACACAATATTAGATTATGTGCTAATAGGATAATCAATGCATGCTTACACAAGAAAATTGAAGCAGGATCCTCAATCAAAAGAAGAAATGATTGCAGGACTTATTAATAAGTGAGCCAAATAAATTGCACACAAATTTCCCCAAAGAATGGATATACAAGTAAATGACACAATCGAAGAAATTATGGAGCTGTCAAATCAAGGCCCAAAGAAGAGAAAATTCTAGAGAGGGTGAAGATTACATTAATGGATGGAGCTATGCCAAAAATTATGAAACTAATTTCCAAAGATCACGATTCCCACATAAATCTTTGCCATAAAAGGCAACCATAATCATGAATAAACAAGGCTGAAAATTGAAGATGGTTGGGAATAGAAGCATGTGAACAGTCAATCCATTGAAGACATTGGGGTTAAGATCTAGAAGCAAGTCCTTATATATCACATAGAACTCCAAAAATTAGAAAAAAACATGATAACGAACCTCCAGATAAATTCAAGTGGATGACTACTTGATTAAGGGGGGAATTTTTCATTCTCCGAAAGCTCTTTATATATCCATTTTTCATCTATTGCTTTGTTAGCAAGAAAATCAGCAACATGATTTGCCTCCTTGAAACAATGAGATATCGTGTAACTATTAAATAAAGATAATTAGAGAAGAAATTTTCCAAGAGGTAATTGCAACTCCCAAACATGTGATTTTTTATTAGTGATTGAATTGAAAATAACCATGGAGTCCCCTTCCACTGCAATATCTTTAACTCCCAAATATTGTGCTAGTTCCAAACCAAGACTGAGAGCCTCTAGTTCGGCCTTATTATTTTTTCCATCAGGTAAAATTTTACAAGCAACTTTCAAGATTTTTGAGTCTGAGTTTGCAATTACAACACCAATCCCATATTTCCAAGGATTTCCTTTGGAAGCCCCATCGTAATTCAATTTGAAGCAATTCTATAGAGGGGGGGTCCACTTAGCTTCCTTTCTTGCTTTACATTTGTCAACCTTATTTGTAATCGAACCATGAAATGGAAATGACTTGATTAAAGACCAAGAAGATAAGATTGTGTTGTCCCAGGATGAGAAAGTTTTTAAATTATTAATCTGTTTCAGAATATGAGTTTTTGTTGCTTTAGAAATTGCTTTTTCTAATTTAAAAATCACTTCTTCCACAGACGAGGGTTTACCTTTAATTTTTTTGTTATTTCTCTCAATCCAAATATTCCAAAGGAGCAAGGAAGGGGAGACAACCCACAAACAAAAGAAAAAGGAGGTCCAAAAGCAGTAAGGCTATGCTTTGAACTGATTAGACAAATAAGGTTCAATCAACAATTGCCAAACCAATTTTTGAAATAACCAATACCAGCAATGAGAAGAAAAAGGGAGATGCAAGAAAAGGCGATCAACTGACTCTAAGAAGTAACAACAAAAAACACAAGAGAAGGCTGCCATGATACCCAATCTGTCAAACCTAGCACCCGTGAGGACTCTATCTTGAAGGGAAACCCAGGAAAAATCTCCCGCCTTCGGGATGCAAGCATCACTCCAAAAAAGGGAAGTGGGGAGCTCTGACTTGGAATAAGAAAACAAGAGAGATTTATACCCTTCCTTAACTGTATAATTTCCAGATTTTGATTTAGTCCAAATTAAGACATCCTCCTTGTACAAGTAGACGATAGTTCTTTTTTCCAATTCCTCTTTGAAAGCCAGTTTGAGAGATAGAGGAATGGGGAGAGATTCAATAGATTTCCACTTGATTTTAGGGATCAAGTGTGAGAGGTCAACAATAAAATAATCTTCCACTTTTGAGCCCCATTGATTATTAAGTATTGGAATCAAGGGACCCCAATCTCTGATTTGGGACATTGCAGTGTAACCATTCCAAACATCTTCCCAAAATTTAGCCTTCTGACCATTTTGATCATTGCTAAATTTATTTATTTTATTGCTAATGCATAATTCTTAATATAGGTAAAAAAATTATGGAATCTCATGCAAGAACATGTAGAAGATCAAGATATAAATGATGACTTCATTGGAATGATGAAGAGATAAAATCACTACTTGAAAAAAAAAACATATTTTAGATCAAATATCTACATGCTCTTACATTTTTTCTTAAACAATAATTATTTTTAAGGAAGCAAATGATGGACATCTAAATTATAGTATAAATAATAATTCCACCTTCATTACAAAACATTTCAAACTCTTTAGCTTGTAGTGTGATGTTAATTATTTAATTTTTAAGCATTTTCATTTTTTGAAATTAATATTTTAACTAAATTAAAATAATAGATATACTTAATCAAGAGAAAAATAATGGTATATAGATAAATATAATTTATTCTATATATACGAAATGTTATTTTTATATGTTAGATTATAATATTATGAGAGAATATATATCTAAATTAGAAGTTATCATTTGGTTAAAATATCACAAGTAAATTATCCAACCCATTAAAATTATTCTAGGTTCAAATAAAGATTAATCATACAAAAAAAATAAACTTTGATTATTGATATAATACAAAAAAAATTATCATTCTCACTATTAAATACAACTAATTTTCTAAAAGATAAACACAAATTATTGAGGGGTCAAGATACTTTTTCGAAGGGTCTCTTTAGACAAAAGATAGGAAAACATGATTGCATACAAATGGGGTTTATTTATCTTTTAAAGATCATTGAGTGTCACTTCATTGTGCAATAAATCCCTATGCTCATCTATCTATTTTTGTTACTTAATGCACAATAGGCTTCGAGGATAATTTTTCTTTTAATAAATAAATGTTCCTCTCCGTCTCCATATTCATCTCTATCTCTATCTTCCTCTATATCTCTATATCCTTATACCCCCCCCTCTCTCTCTCTACACTCTATCTCTCCCTCTAAGTAAATGCAAAATGATGGGGGACCAAAAAGGGGTCTAAAGTGACCACTTTTTTTTCAAAATCAGGAAAGACTAACCTTGGATGACAAATTAAAAATAGTTACACTCACAATTTTAAAATGTAATGAAAACAAGAGTCATAGTGATCCAATTCTACTTTCTAAAATGCTATTTTTTTGAAAATGGTAGAGATTAAGGGCTTCAAAAAAGGGGGCCACACAAATTGGTCCTATTTTTTAAAGAAAAATAACATGGCGTCTAGTGTGCCCCCCCTAAAATGTTTAATTTTTTTAGTATTTCAAAAATCACTTCGATGATTAATTAGCTAAAACCGTGTAGTTCATCCCCAATTTTTTTTTGCTAATTTTTAATGAATATATGAATTTTTACTAATTTTAAAAGTGAACATATCCAAAAAAACAAAAATTTGAGTGTTCTCCCTCCTAAAATTATTAAAAATTGATCAAAAAACATTTTTTAACAATTTTTAATGTGTATGATGCAGAGCAACACCCTCCGTAAAAAAACCACAAATCTACTCTGACAATTTCTTTCCCCAATTTAAAATTTAATTACCAAAAGTAAATAACACAACATGCCTTCACAACTTTGTCAATTCTATTTTACTGATTGTGGTTGGATACCAATCTCCAGTTATTAAATCAATAGAGAAAACTAGATCAAGAAACAAACTTAAAATTCAATCGATTCAATATTAACTGTCATTGGCATCTCCATTGCACATATAAAATTATTGTTCTCAAATTACATTTCACTGACAAAATATTATGGGTATGCTCAGTATCTGCATACAAAATAACTTACTAACAAATCAAATTTTCTTCTTTCTTTTGATAGCGATTCTCACAACTTCATTGGACGATATTTTGCTTCCACCCCTTCTTCTCTTATCCTCTACTGAATCGATGGGTTTGGGGACTCTTTCAACACTTTCTCCCTTCTGGCGTGGCTCAGTCCTCTAGGAAAAAGTGGTTGCTTCTCTCTAAACCACAACCTGCAACATTCTCACGCCCTTCACTTGCTTTTGCAATCACTTATTCTCACGAGATTATACCCCTCCTAGGTTTTTCTGTGTGCCTCCCCTAGTGTGTCCATGTCAGCCTCAAATCTGTGCCCCTTCATTTCACATTCAAGATTGCATTTTTTTAAAACAATCTTTTTGCATTATATCCCTTAATAATAGGTGCTCCCTTATATTGACTGTGTTTATTTATTTATTTGGTTAAAATATGCCCATTAACCAGTTCGACCCCCTCTACTATGCAATATTTTAATCACTGAAAAAAATCTGGTGTTGCCTTTTTCTTTGCCTTGATTTTTTACTATGAATTTATCTCTATTTCCAACAAGCTGAACATTTATGGCAACTGACCATGAGATGAAAAATTGAATTTCGCAAATTTGATTATGCAAAGCTTTTTGAAGCATAGAGATAGTAAAACAAAATTCAAACAAATCAATAATTTTTTTTGGATGGTTTTGATTGCTCATACACTAGTGTATAATGGAATCTAATTTCTAAAAATGTAATTTATTTGAAATTTCAATGAATGGTTAAAAAATAAAGTGAAAAAAACAAGTATTAGTTTTTGAAAAAAAAGGATACACCAACAAAATAAATTAAAGATGGAAAACTTAACATATTTAAAATGTTAAAACAATTACATGGTTAGATAGCTAAGAGAGATCTTAACATTATCATTGTATTTTTTTGACTTGGCATTGAAACACGTGCAAACCTGATGGGGAACACGCTTGAGATTATATCATTTTTTTCATAGTTTGCAAAAATATGTCTTTGAATGTTGGAAAGTTACTCCAAGCCAATGGCTTGAAAATTTCTAAAGAAAGACAAAATGTGAGTGTGTTATAATGTGCTCATGTTATGTCAAAAAAAACATAATGCAAGTGTACTATAACATGCTCGTGTTATGATTTGCTCAAGTTATTTATATATGTATAAATGTATGTATATATGTATGTATGTATTTATGTATGCATGCATGTATGCATGCATGCATGCATGCATGTATGTATGTATATATGTATAGATTTATGGTTTAGTGTATAAGATATCTATTTAGGGTTGAGGGTTTTACGGTATGAGATTCAGGGTATAAGGTTGATGGTATAAGGTTGAGAGTTGAGAGTGTAGGGTTTAGGGTTTAAGTATAGGGTTGAGGGTTGAGGGATAATGTTAAGGGTTGAGGGTATAAGGTTAAGTGTATAGGGTATAGGGATTAGGTTTTAGGATATTGGTATAGGGTTGAGGGTATTGGTTTTACGATTGAGGGTAGAAGGTGTCTATTTATGATTGAGGGTATATGTTTTATGGTTTAGGGTATAAGGTTGAGGGTGTAGGGTATAGGGTTTAGGGTTTAAGGTGTAGGGTTGAGGGTTGAGGGTATAGTGTTGAGGGATAGTGTTTAGGGTTGAGGGTATAGGGCTATGTGTATATGGTATAAGGATTAGGGTCTAGGATATTGGGTATAAGGTTAAGGGCATTAGGTTTATGAATGATGGTATAAGATATCTATTTAGGGTTGAGGGTTTAGGGTATATGATTTAGGGTATAATGTTGCAGGTATAGGTTCTAGGGTATAGGGTTGAGGGTATAAGGTATAGGGTTTAAGTATATGGTTGAAGGTTGAGGGTATACGGTTGAGGAATAATGTTTAGCGTTGAGGGTATAGGTTCAAGTGTATAGGGTATATGGATTTTGGTTTAGGATATTGGGTATATGGTTAAGGGTATTAGGTTTACGATGAAGGGTATAAGGTACTTATTCATTGTTAAGGGTATAAGGTATCTATTCATGGTTGAGGGTATAGGGTATAGGGTTGTGGTTTGAGGGTGTATGGTTTAGTGTTTAAGGTATAGGATTGAGGGTTGAGGGATAGTGTTTAGGGATGAGAGTATAGGGTATAATGATCAGGGTTTAAGATATTGGGTATAGGGTTGAGGGTATTGGGTTTACAATTGAGGGTAAAAGGTATCTATTTAGTGTTGAGGGTATAGGGTTGAGGGATAGTGATTAGGGTTGAGAGTATAGGGTTAACTGTATATGGTATAGGGCTTACAGTTGAGGATATTGGGTATAGAGTCGAGGGTATTGGGTTTAAAATTGATGGTATAATGTATCGATTTAGGGTTGAGGCATTAGAGCATGAGATTTAGGGTATAAGGTTGAGGGTAGAGGGTTTAGAGTTTAGGGTTGAGGGTATAGGGTTCAAGGATAATGTTTAGGGTTGAGGATATAGGTTTAAGTGTATAGGGTATAGGTATTAGGGTTTATGATATTAGGTATAGGGTTGAGGGTATTAGGTATAGGGTTGAGGGTATTGGGTTTACGATTGTGGGTATAAGGTATCTATTCATGGTTGGAGATGTATTGGATTTTTGGTACCACATCCTATGAATTTGTTTTAAGACATACAAATATTTTTTCAATTTGCAAACTGTGAACCCCTAAACCTACAAATGCACAAAGACGACAAACATTTTTAGTGTTAGATCAAAATGCATGCAAATATGAAGGATTCCCAATGAAATCCACCTATTTAAGCTAATATTAGGAAATGAAGAGCAAAACTCAAATAACATGAAAATAAATCCTAATCTAGTCAATAGAATGATGATCTTATGGGGGAATTGGTGCCAATGAAATGATGCAATTGGCCCTTTCCCAATTCCTATGTTGCAATGTGAGTTGATTGAATCAATGGTCAAATATCCAAAGAGATTTGAGCATAGCCTTGTTACAATTTATGAAAATGATGGATGATTGGAAGAAATGAGCAAAATTAGTTCTCAATTGTAGAGAGTAACTTTGCATATAAATTGTGGATGAAGATTGAGGAGAAGAGTCTCCAATTAATAGATTCCAATCTTGGAAGAAATAGTGGAAATAAGCAATGTGAGACAAAAGATAATCCAATGGCATTGTGCCACTTGTCCACATGTGATTGGATGAGGAATGAGCACATTTTGGCCAATGTGCATGATAAATGCATAAATTTGAATTTGAAATGGTGAGTTGACTTGTTGAAGGGGAAAGAGAAGTGAAGTAAATGTCACTTAGCTCAAGGTCAAGGACATGTAAGAGGCATTGAATGCCTTGTTTGAAGGACCAAGTCCACTTGGCCTTTTGAATTCAAATGAGGGAATATTCCCTTTTGATGCTTTGTGAGGGAAAATAGAAGAATTAATAAATTAAAGTATTTGATTTATTGTGCAACTTGCATTCTCTAGAGAATTTTAGTGAGAGGGATTAAGTTAATCATGGATTTGATTAATTTAATGAAGAATTAGGTGATGTGACAATTTAGACTTAAATAGATGAATTGATTTAAGTCAAGAATTGAGAGAAAATGATTTGTTAAATAAATGATTTGATTTATTTAATCAAGAAGGAATATGTTAGATTAAATCAAATAAGGTTTTGATTTATTTAATTTAATAGGAGGACTTTAAAGATTTTAACTAAATAAAATGATTTATTTAATTAAAAAGATATGCAATGGTTAATTAAATTAATTGACTAATTTAATCATTGAGAGAGGAAGACTTAATCCAATAAATAGTGATTTATTGAATTAAAAGATAGCAAGTGATGAAATGCTGAGAATGTGATTTAAGAAGAAGCGTTGTTAGTAATTGGGATCGGGTGTGCCAAAAAGAATTTGTGCATTTTCCATGTCTACATTTTGCCCCTCTTTGAAGCAATGTACTTGTTGCATTGATTCGAAGAATAAACTGTTGTGATCAAAGGTCTAGGATTTTTTGGAATTTTTTCAGATGCCCCACTGCTGCCTCAGTGGAAGGATATTGGTGGATATTGCCCCCTCGAGAGATCGGATGAAAATTTTGAATTTTTGGATGATCTCGCGAAAAAAATGACAAGGTGCTCGACATGCCATAAATGCCCCAGAATGCCAGAAAAATGCCTTAAAATAGTAGAAGGGATGCGGAACGACTCTCGGTTGGATGAAAATGGGTTTGGGGGACCAAAACTCTAGTTGGAGGGTCAAATTAGGTAAAAGAAAACCCTAATTTTTAGGCTTAAATAGACCTTGAGGGGTCACTTTCAATTCATTTGCAATCTTAACCTTTGGAAAATTTTACTTCTGAGCTCTGAGTCTTGGCTGAAATGGCGCAATGACAGCTTCCCAGGCACGTGTCAAAGAGGGTTCAGACACACTAGTGGCTAGTTGACGCAGGACCCATGGTATGTACCCCTATCCAACTTTCAAATTTATCATTTTACATGTATTAATTAGGGTCCAAGTCCTGCATAAACTGTGCAGTGTTGTATGACACCGTGGAAAATGCATTATTGCAATGGTGCGGTCTCTTATTGCACCGCATATGCGAAGTGCACCGTGCGGGCCAGTTTGCAATTTAGCGTTTAGTTAATGAAAAGTCTGCTGCATGTCCCTACTCCATCGCCCGGTGTAGTTAGGAATTTAGGTTTTTCGTTAAGGAGGACCACATATGAAAAGTGCGCCGCATAGGCCACTTTGCGACTGTCAAGATGACAAACTCCACTGCGACGGTGTAGTTTGAAACTTTCCAAACTGTGCCACACCCAGAAATAGCACTGCATTTGTCAGTTTAGAGCAATTTTTAATTTTGAGATGCACTAAAACTTTATTTTTCTGACACGACGGTCTTCCCTATGCAGAAGGAGCCTGGTGTACTTTATTCATGGGAGCACCGATGGGCGGTGCTTGGTAGACTAGGGGCTATGCCTGAGTTGGTCCAGGAGCATCTTGGTGTCATTGGTCTTTGGTACATTGCGTACGTCCCTCCTATTCGAGCTCACTTAGGCATGCTTACAGCTTTGGCAGAGCGATGACATAGTGAGACTTCCTCTTTCCATCTTCCTACTGGCAAGGCCACTATCACCCTCAAGGATGTGTGGCACATTCTCCGATTTCCCATTCATGGGACCCGAGTCGTCTATGATCCAGATGATGGTAGAGAGGCTTATTTAGGGGGTTATGGAGTTGGATGTGATTGAGTTTTGTGATGGTCAGATCAACTTAGAGCTATATCGCGACCGCGTGCACACGTACTGGCTGATTATTGCTGCTATCATTTTAGGCCTTGTAGTACCTTATCGGCGGGGTCAATACTTCAATCCATGATGGGGACTAGCATGGGATCAGATGGTTCACCGCAAGGAGTGCTTCGCTTGCGGACCAATGTTACTGGCATCACTCTATAGGGATCTCCATGAGTTTGTGTATTTGGACAAGAAGTCTATTGGGGCTGGAGGTACCCTACTACACGTCTGGGCATGGGAGAGGATCACAGTGCTTTTCCTGGATATCACACTAGTTCTTCTAGAGACAGATGATCCCCTTGTTTGGCGGTATGGTGGGGCAGTGATGCATTTTTCCTTCACTAGTGCAGGTGGTATTCCATACTGGCGATGAGTTCTCGATGATATGAGAGAGTTCATCTGGAGACCATGGATGGGTGTTGGTCCATAGAGAGATGATGATCAACAGCTCTTCTTTGCCCCGCTTGAAAAATTGATGCAGGGTCAAGAGCACACCATGATTGAGAGGTATCTTTCGGACAGGGTTGCTTGTCAATTCGGGGAGGTACATGACATGCCTGATGACCAGTATGTGGCCATCTTTGCACGTACTACCAGAGAGATAGCATGGGGCCAGCCCATCTTGACAACTAAGGCGGTGTCCTCATTTAGGCAGTTAGTGGCTCGACCATGGCCATATGATCAAGGGCCAGTAGATGTGGGGGTCACTCCAACTTACAGGACATGGTTCAGACCTCCACTCAGATTGACAGTTCCAGGCGTAGTTGTCCCACGACACAGACGCAGGGGTCAGGTAGCTGGCAGAGGGCGGGGAAGAGGATGAGGTGGGCCACCTCCTCATTAGACACCTCCCAGGGATGGGGAACAGCAGTCACCTATCCGAGTAGGGGCACATGATGGTCAGCCAAGGTAGATCCTCAGCAGTAGCCAACAGGAAAGCCAGCCGGGCAGCCAGCAAGCCAGCCAGATGCCTGAGACATGTTGATTAAACAGTTACAGGGGAAGGTATAGGTTCTAACTGTAGAGAGAGACTAGGCACGATCTGAGAGGGATCAAGAGATAGGCCGACGAAGACAGTTAGAGAGTGCAGTGTCCTCATCTCGAGGCTAGTCGATCGATATTTGTGATTACAGAGAGGCCATCAGAGAGGCTGAGTACTATCAACACCATTATCGACAGGTAGTACCATCTGACCGCAAAGTGCCATACTTTTCTCAGCAGATTGGGAGGTGAGCAGCAGAGGCACATGGTGAGAGGCAGGATGGGGAGGGTAGCAGCTAGTAGGGCCCGCCTCCCTTTTGATCACATTATAGTTTGCCTCATTTTTGATATACGGACTATAGTATCTTGGCCTTGTTGTATTATGTTCTTGATGTACACCTGATCCAATTTGTATCATAATAGTATTTTTTGATGATATATGAGATGATTCGCCCTTTTATGATATGTATGGTGCACATGTATGATATGCAAATGTATGATGCTTATGAGATGTTTTGAGATGTTTTCTATTCTTATGCTTTATGTTATGCAACGTATGCAATGGATGCATTTATTTTTGTATATTTTTCATGTTTTATGGATGTAATGCATATTAATAATGGTAATGGATGCAAACGGTAATGGTTGCAAATGATAATGGATGTAAATGATGCTGTCTTAAGATGTTTAGAATAGCAAATTTATATTATTCCTCATAACTTAAGATAATGATATGATGCCATGTGTTTTAATGCTGATGATTATGTGGATGCAAGGGTGTATGCATGGGCGATGCTTTGATTACTATTATGATACCATGTTAGTGTGAAAGGAAGACAGAAGAAGAATGCATAATTAATGAATTAGTTAGGATAGAGAAGGTGATTTGCATTGCTACGAATTGGGATTTTACAAAGGTCAATTGCATTATGTTTGATAACACACATAGGTACGATGCATCAAGGTATTAAGGAACAGGATGGCGTGGTACCTAGTGTGATGGAATTTAACTCGACAATCAGATAGGATTTTTTTTATTCACACTTAGCATGCATACTTCATTCAAGATGTAGTTCGGACATTCTAAACATCTCGGACCAAAACATAGGAAAGCAAGCTTTCCTATGTGGTCAACAAGATACCTAAAATATCCTCCTTACAAACCAAACAAAATATACATGACTAAGTTATTTTACAAGCATATCCCTTAAGCGCAACAAATAAAAAAGATAATGATCGTTTGCTCCATTCCTTTCTCTCTAAACCTATTTTGTTTAGGCATCATCGAGAGGTCCTTGGAATGAGCGCAAAATAAGATAAGTCTAAAAAAGACCAAGATAAAGTAAACAGACAAGCTAATGTTCTTCATACCGCTAGACAAGACTAACTAATATGAGGGGTACCTAATGCTTATTTCCATCGCAGGAAAGCTTCATCCTAGGACATGTAGTGATCAGGGTTTTGGTGGGACTGATTGGGTGATAAACTATTGATACTCCGAGTTGACCAACTTGCTTACTTACTGACTTAGACTTCCAAGACTTTGACGATTAGAGTGTTCACTTTCGAACCTGCTAAACTTGCTTCTGACTGACTCACCAAAGGGTGACAGCGACATTTGAATTTATTATGAGTGATGATAATCACAGGTGAAAGCGAGATGAAATGGATGCACCATTTTTGGTTTTTCAAATATTTTGAGGTTGTTTTTGGTATTTTCTAGATTTACGACGAACAAACTAACTTAAAGACCTATCTTAGGGGTCTCAAGAGCTGATCCATAGATTAGCCTTGCCTACATTATACATGTAGAGACCGCGTAGTTCAACTGACGACAAACTGACTCAATGAAAAGATGGACAAATGGATTGCCCTTTTATTGCTTAAAGGACTGACTTAAGATGCAGACTAGATGGGAAAATGGATTGCCAATGCGACGGATGCCTAAAGATTGACCCTAACTGTCTTAGGGGATGATCAAAGATCAACCTTTCCTACATTCAAGCTCAGAGATGGCATAGTTCGACAAGGTGAAAGACTGACAAGACTCAAATTTTTGAAGATTTTCTGATATTTTGACATGTTTTTGGGTTTTTTGAATGATTTGGATGTTTTGGATTTTTTGATGAATTTGAAGAAGATCTCAAGAATATACACGAATCCGATCCGATGCTGACATAGGAATATGCCCCCAGCATGGTGTGATAGACTACTTCAATAAAGGTAGGACAAACTGACCTTAAGAATGCCAAGTAGTTCCATGGTGGAATATGATACAAACACTAACTCAGGCTATGGTATGGATGCGAGCGGATGGGTGGATGGATGATTTATTGAAATGTGATGGAATGAGTGAGTCAAGTAGATCCTAGTAGATGGGGATATTTTATTTAATCTCGGTGCTTATTTTCCAGGTTTTCACCAAGGTACTTGTCCAAAGTTCCACCGAAATGGTTTTCACTAGAGGACGAATTTTTTCTTTATTTTCAATCCCTTTTTTTTTTTTTTGGATTTTTTGCATTTTTCTGATTTTTTTGTTGTCACCAAGACGCTTGTTTGCCAGGTTTTCATCAAGGTAACCATTTTTTCAGGACCTTTTCTGATTTGTTTTGTATTTTTTGCTTCTATATCTTGCAAGATTTAGGCATAAAACTTTTTGAGGTGCGAACTATTCATGGGCTCTTGCAAGGGTTCGCCTTCTAGTGTCAACAACTGATATGCTCTCGATTTGTAACTTGCGGTGATGATGAAGGGTCCCAGCCAGTTGGGCTCAAACTTTCCTTTTGTATCTGGGTTTGGCACATTCTTTTGGTTCTCTTTCAGCACAAGGTCACCAGCTTGGAAAGTGTGTTGCCTGATCTTCTTGTCGTAGCTCCGTTTCAGGCGATTTTGGTAGACCTGTAGATGATTCAAGGCATCCATGTGCCGTTCATCTAGTAATTCCAGCTCATTTAGCCTTGTAACCCTATATTCCTCATCCGTGATGAGGTTTTGCAGTGATACCCTCAGTGATGGGAGCTCGATCTCAATGGGGAGGATGTCTTATGATCCGTAGACCAGGAAGAATGGGGTGGCACCTATTGGCGTGTGGATGCTTGTGCGGTAGGCCCATAAGGTAGGATTTAGCTATAGATGCTAGTCACGACCAGAGTCATTGACTATTTTCTTAAGGATTTTTAAAATGGTTTTATTGGTAGCTTCTGCTTGGCCATTGCCTTGTGGGTAGTATGGGGTGGAAAAGTGGTGTTGGATTTTGAATTTTTCACATAAATCACGAACATCCTGATTTTGGAAGGGTGTCCCATTATTAGAGATAATGGATTGGGGAACACCATATCAGAAAATGAGGTAGTTTAGGATGAACTTGGAGATTTGTTTTCTCGTGATGTAGGTCATAGGAATTGCTTCGACCAACTTTGTGAAATATTTGGTGGTGAGGATGATGAACTTATGGCCATTGGATGAGGTGGGCGAAATTTTACCAATGAGATCAAGCCCCCACTGTGAAAAGGGCCAAGGTGTAACAATGGGATGCAGTTCTTGAGCTGGTGCATGAATAAGGTCTCCATGTTGTTGGCACCGCAAACACTTTCTGACAAAGTTGTGTGAATCTCTCTCCATTGTCGGCCAATAGTACCCGGTTCTTAGCAACTTCTTAGCCAAGGTCATACCACTCAAGTGGGAACCACACATGCCATTGTGTACCTCAGTTAGAGAAATCAAGGCCTCCTTAGGTTTTAAACAACATAGCAGAGTTCCATCGATAATTCTATTGAAGAGGGTCTCTCCTAGGATGATGAATCGTGAAGACCTTTTGACAAAGCTTCGCTTTAGGTTTGGGGTGATGTCAGTGGGGAGGATTCCTAACCTTAAGTAGGTGTATATGTCATGGTACCAAAGATCACCAGGACCAATGAGTTCACATGCGTATTCTGACTTTGGTACCTCGAACGTAGGTACAAGAAGCTGCTCTACCAGGAATTCATGTTTTGAGACGTTGCAAGGAATGTCTAGTAAGGATCCGATAGTTGCCATTGCATCGGCTGCTCTATTGTTTGTCCTTGGTATCTGCTCAAAGGTGATGTCAATGAATGATTCCTTGAGGCTTTCTACCACCTTTTTGTATGGTGCGAGCTTATCATCCTTCGTTTGGTATTCACCATTGACTTGGTTGATGATAAGCTACGAGTCCCCATAGACCTTTAATGCCATGATTCGCCACTGTGCTACAATCTTGAGACCTATGGTCAAAGCCTAGTACTCGGTGATGTTGTTAGTGCATGGGAACGCCAACTTGTAAGATCTTGGTATGCAATCTCCTTGTGGGGTGATAAAGAACACACCGGCTCCTAATCCATGTTGTGTGTGGGAACCATCAAAGTATAGCTTCCAGTGATCAACTATGTTGATATTGAAAATAGACTCATCTGGAAATTTTGATATGAGCAGGTTCTCTGTGTAGGAGCTTCTGCTAGCTGGTCCGCAATTACTTGTCCCTTTATGGCTTTTCGTTCTACATACTAAATATTGTGTTCGGACAATATCATTACCCACTTAGCCATCCTGCCTGTAAGCATTGCTTTTGACAATATATATTTTAGAGGGCCTATCTTGGCAATCAACTTGATTTGATGAGTTAGCATGTAGTGTCTAAATTCTGAGCTGCAAATACCAGTGCTAGGCAAGCCTTTTATATTGATGTGTAATTGAGCTCATGTCCCACCATTGTTCTGCTGATATAGTAAATTTCCCACTCAGTTCCATTGTCATCATGTTGGGATAAAAGGGCACCAAGGGCAGCTATTATTGCTGAGATGTATAGGATTAATGGCTTTCCGACAATTGGTGGCATCAACACAAGTGGTGTAAGTAGATATTCTTTTATTTTACTAAATTCTTACTCGCACTTGTCATCCCACCTGAATGTGACTCCCTTGTGAAGCAGGTGTGAATAGGCAATTTTTTTATCTGCTAGCTGTGCTATGAATATTTGGATGGATTGGAGTCTACCATGTAATCCCCTGAGTTGCTTCAGTGTTCTTGGTGCTTCCATTTCAATTATTGCTTTTACCTTTGCAGGGTCCACCTCTATCCCTCTCATCGAAACTATGTATCCCAACATCTTTCCTGATTGTACCCCAAAGACATACTTCTTTGGGTTGAGTCTGACCTTGTATTGTTCTAGTCTATCAAAGATTGCACTTAGAGTTGCTATGTGATCCTGCCTTTTCTTTGATTTGGCCAATATGTTGTCCACATAATCTTCGACTATTTTATGGATCATGTTGTGGAAGATTAGTGTCATGGCTCTTTGATATGTAGTTCCTGCATTTTTTAAACCAAACGACATCACATTCCAGTAGTAGGTGCCCCAAGGACATGTGAATGTTGTCTTATGTTGGTCTTCCTTTGCTATCATTATCTGATTGTACCCCAAGAAGCCATCCATTAGGGATAACATCTCATGTCTAGCCGTCATATCCACTATCATGTCAATGTTGGGTAGTGGAAAATCATCCTTAGGACATGCTTTGTTTAGGTCTCTAAAATCTATGCAGATGTGGATGCCCCCTTTCGGTTTTGAGACAGGTACAAGATTTGATACCCATTTTGGATAGTCAATCGGGCGTATGAAGCCAACATCCATAAGTTTTTGTAGCTCAATTTTGACAAGCAAGGCTATTTGTGGGTGCATCTTCCTTAACTTTTGTCTGACTAGTTTTGCTTCGGGGTAAACAGCCAAATGATGAACCACCACCTTAGGATCTAGTCCCAGCATGTCGGCATAGGTCCATGCAAAATTTACCTTTCTTTCTTTGAGGAATGCTGCCAACAGTTCTTGTTCTTCTACCAGGAGAGACTCTGCGTAGAAGGTGATTTGTGGTTCTGATTATGTTCCCAAGTTGATCGGGTTGCACTATTCTGCCAATACTGTTGATTTCTCTTGATGTAAAGTAGTAGGGGGGAGATTGAATCCTTCATCCTCTGGCACCTCAAAGAGGTTTTCACCATTGGATGCGTCCTTTATTTTTACTGTTCTATGGTTAGAGAGTGCCACAGTGTGGTTTTCACTCAATAACCCCGAGCTTATTCTCGATATTTTTCTTTTGCGACTGAAGGACTCAATCGTCTCCCCATAGTATGCTTGGGTGTCCAATATGATGTTGAATCTAGCCTTTTGATCCCCACATGGGATTGTATCCCTTAGTCCCATAATTTCCAAGAGCACCTCATCATTTTCAAATGAGTCTAGAATCGGTGGTCCCCGTTGGTTGTGATCGATGAGTTGGGGGTGCACTAAGGTGATTTGGTGGTTTTGATAGCTTGGCTCAGTGGGTGAGGTGCTAATCATAAGTAAGGAAAAATCCTCAAAAAGCATTGGTAGGTTTTCTATGGTTTCATCATCGCTACTGTCGCACACATCGGTGATGTCAAAGGTGTAATTATCGAGTGGGATGCCTAAGCAAATAGGTGGTCTAAGGGTAGTTGTTGTTACCTGAGGAGAGGACCTGACTGCCCTTCTGGGAGTACCTATACCACATACAGTTATACTCGAAGGAGTATACCCTAGGCCAAGATTCTGCATTCTTCTTTCTACAATGATGAGCTCCAACCATCCATCATTGTTTCTTCCTAGGCTCTCATTTCTGTGATAGCCCATACCAAACATCATTTGTAACCCTCTGTTAGTTTCCTCCATGGGTAGGTTGGGAGTGGGTCTTTTATCTAGGTATAGTGTGTTGGTAATGTCCTCTTCATCCATATTCTCCTAACCGACATCCCCCCAATGGTGGAATCTAGGGGGTTTTGCTCTAACAGTGCGGACAGGTGTTTGAACTGGTTGGGGTTGTCCATGCGACCTAGGAGATTGTGGTAACTCTCCCACAACAAATACATTTCTCTTCATTCTATAGTCACCGCATCCATTGTCTTCAATCATGCTTTTGATTTCAGATATATCTGGGATGGCGGGTGTCTCTATCGCAGAAGTGGAGGCGATATTGGCTAGGTCTATGTATGAAGTAGACGGTCCTTCATCATTTTTGGGTACTTGGGGGATCTTATAAAACTTGGCTTCCAAGTTTTTGCAGTAGGCAAAGGGTTCGGGATCCCCATATATGGTGACCTCCTCATTCTGATGTGAGAGCTTGATGCATTGGTGGTAAGTCGAGGCCACTGCCTTCATTCCATGTATCCACGGGTGTCCCAGGAGGATGTTGTATGGTAGGTCGAGGTCGAGGTCGAGGACCTGACAAGTGTTTTCCATAGTTGCCGGCCCTACTTGGATGGGGATTTTGATAGTGCCTTGAGACACTCTTTCTTGGTTATCATATGCCCTTATTATGATGCTTTTGTTCTTATTGATGGAATCCTCAGCGAATCCCAATTTCTTTATGATTTTTAGAGAACAAATATTAAGGCCTGCACCTCCATCTACTAGGACTCGTTTGGCTTTCTTTTTGTGGATTAGGACTTGGAGGTGGAGTGTGCAGTTATGAGATGGCTACGGATGGAAATCTTGATCCGAAAATGTAATGAGATTTGGGGTAACGATGTTACCCACCATAGCCTGAAATTGCTCTATGTCAAGGTTGGCAACAACGGTAGATGCGACTAGTGCTTCATCAAGGATCTTCCTATGGGCGGCAAAGAATTTCAAGAGTTCCATGATGGAGATTTGGGTGGGTGTTCTTTTCAGCTGGTCAGTGACATTGTAATCATAGGGAATGGCCTTTGTATTGGAAATGGGGGTCTTAGCAGGTGCCCCAATGATGGTAACCTTTCCACCTCATGTGGTGACTCCACAGTCATTGTTGGCTCCCTTGATATTTATGATGGTGACCATTTCATAACCGCATCCAACTATCTCCTCGTATACTAGATTAGCACTGGCATACTTTTGCTTTCCCTTATTATTCCCTTGGTTATTTCCTTGATTGTTCCCTTGGTTATGATTCGGCATCGAATTCATGTATATTTTCAGGTCTTGCTTTCTGGCCGGCTGCTCGATGTTGGTGACCTTATCCTCAATGAGATCTTGGATGATATTTTTGAGTCTCATGCAATTGGCGGTGGTGTGTCCTTTGACTTTGTGAAAGTCACAATGAGGTTCTTATTATACCACGGCGGCTTGGTCATAGGTTTCGTGTACTGCTCGAAGTTAGAGATTTTGATTAGATTCTCTTTGACCAGCTTCTTCTTTCTGGACTCAATTGACTCACCAAGAGTTGTGAATTTCCTCTTGGGGGGAAACTTGTTGTAGGGAGGTGGTCCTCCTTGATTACCCACATTATTGATTTGATTTGTGGAAGATGGTTTTGGCTATGCTACTACCACATTAGTCTGCACATTGTTGTGATTATGATTTTGCAGTTGATGATGGTTCTGGGTATTCTACTTAGGGGCACTAATGACCACTTTAGCATCGACTATGCTGTCATTTGTGATATTTTTATTCCTTGACCATGTTCAAGGTTTATCATTGTAGTTGTTAGATGGGTGGTTATCCTGTGGTGGAGTGAATGTTGGTGCACCTCCTCGCGTGGTAAGGGCTCTTTCGATGTTGAGCGCCTTTGGAATCAGTTGATCATAGGACATGATGCATTGCATTTTTAGGTAGAACGCCAAGTTTTCATCTAGATTGGCTATGATGGTGCAAACTTTTTGTTCCTCTGGCATAGTCCACTTGCTTTGATTAGCCTTGGATCACCATCTTTGCAAGAAGGATGCGAATAGCTCTCCTTTTCCTTGTTTGAGTGCAGACAGTTCTTCCAAACTAACATCCACACCCATATTGAAAGCGTAATTCTTAAGGAAAGCCTCCACAATTTCCTCAAATGCTTCAATGCCCATGGGTAGGCGAGAAAACCATTCCATAGCTGGACCAGTCAGGCTTCGAGGGAAGAGTCGCATTAGGTACATGTCATCATATGCGACCTCCATGCAGTGCACCTAAAATTCCCTGATGTGGTTTTAAGGGTTGCCTGTTCCATTGTATTTGTCAAATTTGGGGATCTCAAATCCCTTTGGGAATGATCCCATGGTGAGACTCCTATCGAACGGATAAGGGCACAAATTACCTAGTGTCCTTGTGGATTTTCCTGCTTGTAAGTCTAACACTTGCTTTGAGAGCAGTTTGATCTATGTTGCGACATCCTTGCTTGGGTCGAGAGGTGGGATGAATGAGTGGTGAGGTGTTGGAGGTGTTTGATGGGTGGGGAGAGTACTAGTCGGCGTTTGCTGTGAGCTTGGTTGTGCATTCAAAGCTTGATGGTATGCTTGCATTTGCGTCAACAATGCTTCTTATTGATCTTGCTGCTGTTGTTCCAACAACACTTGTTGTTGCTCCATCTGCTATTGTTCCCATGAAGCTTGTTGTTGATCAATCTGTTGTTGAGCTAGTAAACCTTGTTTCTGGTCTAGCTATTGTTGTGCCAACAATGCTTGTTGTTGGTCAAGTTGCTGTTGTGCCAACAAAGCTTGTTGTTTAGCTTATTGCTGCACCTAAAAATCTTGAAGGGCTTGTTGGTAGGCTTGTAGGTGGATCGCTTGCAATTGCGCCTGGTACTGTGCTTGTGCCTTTTTTTGGGCTTGCGCTTGGGCTTGAGCTTGGTCTTGAGCTTTGGCTTGAGCTTGGGCTTGCGCTTGCGCTTGGGATAAAGCTTGTGCTTGAGCTTGTGCTTGTGCTTGAGCTTGAGCTTGAGCTTGATCTTGTGCTTGAGCTTGAGCTTGAGCTTGTGCTTGTGCTTGGGCTAGGGCTTGTGCTTGGGCTAGGGCTTGTGCTTGGGCTAGGGCTTGTGCTCGAGCTTGTGCTTGGGCTTGAGCTTGCTGCTTTTGCTGGAGTACTCTTTGTTGGTTGGCCTTTTGAAGGGTTTTGATTAGCGTGATGAATGAGTTTGTCATATTGGCTTTTGGTGGGATAGGTGGTGGAATAGGAATCATGCCAACCGTTGTGGCAAGTGGAGGGATTGTGGTAGTGATTGGGATTTGGGTTGTTGGAGGGGTGGTTGAGATGATTGGTCCTTGAGATGACATGCTTTGGGATATTTGAGGACCAATTATGGTAGTGGCTTGAATGGTTGCCACTTGTTGTTGTGATGATGTGGGAAAGAAGAGGGAATTGGGTGTGATGTTTAGATTGCTAGGTTCCGAGAAACCATCAATGTTGAGGGGAGGAAAACCCAATCCAAGGGGTGACATGGTGGTAAATCAAAATGGGGGAAGAGGGGGAAAGTTACCTTGAAAAAAAGGATTTACAATGTCAATTGTCTCAAACAAGTTTACTTCTTCAAGTGGTGGAGAATTTTGTACATTTGTTTGGCAAGCTGGTCTTGCACGGAATGAAGATGAGCCCATGTAGTTATGGAAGGTGAGTGGGATGTATGGGTGGGATGGATTTTCTGGAACATATGTAACCAGCGTGGTGGTGATGATTGCTTCTTTGTTAGCCACAACATGATACCTTTGTAATTCTTGGAACATGGCACTCCCTTTGTTCATATTTGGCAAGGATGGTGTGATGGTCGATGTGCTGCAAGGCACTTCTTGATTGATATTTGACATCGGGGATGCACTTGGAATAGGCATATTTGTACTAGTACTTGTGTCAAGGTCGGGAGGGGGTAGGAACCCTCCTCTTGCTAGCGTATTTAGGTACTTGAATATAGCATTGAAAATTTTCTGGTTCTCGAGATTTTGAACCATCTCCATGATTTCAGATTGTGTCATCCCCATGTCTTCATTCATGAGGTCCTCTTGATGACTCTCCCCTTGAGGATTTTTTGATGATAAGGGAGAGTTGCTTGGGGGATTGCTTGACCCCGCTAGGTTTAATTCAGAGTCTAATTGACTCATTTCCACAAAATTTGGTATTTCTATGATATTCTCCATGTTCTTCTTGTATTGAGATCTTGTTTGGACCATAAAAAATAGGGATTTGTTCGATCCTAATCTTTTAGGCCCAAAAGAGAAGAATTAGGGAAGCTAAAATATCAAAGATGGTGGCAATGGTGATGGGTTAAATGGATGGGATGAGTGAGTGAAAACCTTTTTGAAGAACTCTTTGAAGGTAAATGCTAAACTTGTAAGGGCTTTTGAATTGATTGATTGTGATAATTTGACTAGATGCGCTAAGTCAAACAAGATTGTTGTGAAGTTGTATTCCCTAGGAATTTGCATTATCTTAGGGGAACTTGCACAAATGGATGAATTGGCTATGTGTGTTAAGCCAATATAATTGTTAACTAATAGACTTTAGGAAAGTGCGTTATCCTAAAGGTAAATTTGTCCAAAGGTTTGAGACTATTTTGGCTAGGTGTGTTAAGCCAAGATAGGGGATGATGATTTAGCCCTCTAAGTTTAGCGTGATGATTGTTCTTAGAGTTCACCAAAATTTTTGATGATGAAATGGGATTTGGTTGATGAAGGAATGAATGAGAATGAAAACTTTGATCTTGAACCTTATCCTAGACATGACTCTCTCTACAAAACCTCAGTATTGAAGAACATGCTAGACTTCTTATTGGAGAAAAGCAAACCTTTCAAAAAGTTCAAGATTTTGTTGATAATAAAATGCATACAATGCGGGATTATTCTTTGAGGCCTTTTTGTAAAATTTGTATAGAAGTATTTCCCTTACTTCAAGGAGCATCTCAAGGCGTTGCTCACAGACTTTTAGACTAACTTGTTTGAACTTTGGCTTTGGGATTTTGATCTTGTGGGAAATCATTGGAAACAACACACATGAAGTTCAATTTGTTTCTTTATCTTGGTTTAATGCAATTATTTTTATCCAAGATGCTTGCTTTAGGTTTCAAACTATATGTCTAGTGTCCCACTTTCTTTCTCATCCCACAAGGTCCATTGTGTGGAAATTGAGGAAAATAGGGCAAAAGTTCCTTATGTTTACCTTGTTGAAAACAAATGACTGTAGAATTTGTACACTTAGAAATCTCTAGGAATATGATTCCTAGGGAAAGCAAGAGTGTCCAAATTCATCAAAGGTATTTGCTTCTCACAAGGGGTTTGAAATTTAAAGGTCTCGTGTATGTTTGTTTTCAAATGTTTTCAAGATCAAGCAATGTATTTCTTCCAAGAACTTTTACACTCCTAGGATGATGAGGCAATATCTTGTTGGGTTCCCACTTGGATAAATCTAGTTGTGCATATCTTGTGTGAATGGCTAAATGCTTGACCACACTGGCTCCCCTCCACGACACTCACTTATTCAGGTCAGCCAAGCATTAGTACCCATGAATCTCCCATGGCATACTTTCCATTTCCACAATAGGACCACACGTATAACGTGGGGTGGCTTCAAAGGACATGACCTTTTGCACCAACAAGATAGACAAGGTTTTGGCCTTTTTCTAAACAAGGGGTTTTAATTCGGGCATTCCGTTCGTGGGGGACTATCCAACATCGGTGAGAGTCCATTGCTATCCATCTCATCGAAATAATCCTTGTGATTCTTGAACTTTCCTCAAGAATCCACACTTATATACCAATTGGAAGTTGCTTGGCTTTAGCATGTTCTCGGTTGGGTCATTCCCTTAGGTGATTACTTTTTCCCATAAGGCAGGCCCTCTAAGATAAACAAAAGCGAGCTAACATATCTTATCGTTTACACAACCTTTGTTGAAAAACAAAGGGGAAACCCTGCACAATATGTCATGCTCACACTCGCATGTTTTGTTCAATTTTAAGTTCCCAAATTGAAATATGGAGGCAATATTTTTAACAACCTAATATTACCAAAATTTTTTCGATTTTCAAGATTGCAATGAAGCACGAGAGAAGTGCATACACATTTTAGATAATATTAATTTGTAAAAAAGATTGCAAAACATGGAAAACATTTGTTCATTTTAAACCTCAAAGCAATGATGACTCCTTTTTAAGCACCAAATGAATTGTGAGTTTGCCTTGTTCAATTGTTACCTTTTAAACAAAATGTAGTGTGTTTGCCTAAAGTTCTTTTTAGCCCCTTGGCAACTTTTGAAAGGAAATTTGATTTTGTTAATTTTAGAACCCAAAGTAAAACTAGTGTCCTAAAATCAAAGAACTTATCAAATCCTTTATAGAGTGTTAAAAAAAACTTTAGTGTTTAAAAACACTTTGTAAAAAATAAACATGTTGTCATAAAGAAAGATTGCTTGTTCTTTTTAATCCCAAAAGTAAATTTAGTTTTCCTAAGGCCAAAGATATTTAACAAATTTTCTTAAGGAGTGTTAAAGAACACTTTTAGTGTTTAGGAACACTTTGGTTTTGTGAACATGGTACCATGATGGACTTCTTTCTTTGCTTTTCCTCTTCTCCAACCTGCAAAATGACAGAAAAACTAGAGAGCAATAATACAGCAAACCAGGTTAATGCTAAAAAGTTAAAAATTTATTCAAATTAAAAAAAACACATTGTTCCCGCAGCGGAGTTTAGCAGGTGCGGTGTTGTTTAGCGGGTGTGGTGCTATTTAGAAAAATAGGTGGTGCCATACAACGTCACGCAGTCGACTGTATGCGGTGCTCTGCAGAAACAAAGACCACGGGTGCAGTGGAGTTTGGCACGCGGTGGAGTTTGGAAGCGGCGAAAGTTGGCAAAATTTCAAATTTCAAAGGCGGGAAGCAATTGTGGTGCTATATGGTGTCATGGGTTTCTGGGGGTGTGGTGCAATACAACACCACATATGAGTCCATGGTGCCATACAGGACCACTTGAATTAGCCGCGGTGCAGTTTCCTATATGTGAGCAAAACATGTGAAAAAAATCATGGAAATTTAAAAAGAAACGTGATAAATCTTGAGATCGCCCTCCTTCTAGCACCAAAATGTGAACCCCTAAACCTACAAATGCACAAAGACAAAAAACATTGTTAGTTTTAGATCAAAATGCATGCAAATATGAAGGATTCCCCATGAAATCCACCTATTTAAGCTAATATTAGGAAATGAAGAGCAAAACTCAAATAACATGAAAATAAATCCTAATCTAGCCAATAGAATGATGATCTTATTAGGGAATTGGTGCCAATGAAATGTTGCAATGTGAGTTGATTGAATCAATGGTCAAATCTCCAAAGAGATTTGAGCATAGCCTTGTTACAATTTATGAAAATGATGGATGATTGGATGAAATGAGCAAAATTAGTTCTCAATTGTAGAGAGTAACTTTGCATATGAATTGTGGATGAAGATTGAGGAGAAGAGTCTCCAATTTATAGATTCCAATCTTGAAAGAAATAGTGGAAATAAGCAATGTGGGACAAATGATAATCCAATGGAATTGTGCCACTTGTCCACATGTGATTGGATAAGGAATGAGCACATTTTGGCCAATGTGCATGATAAATGCATAAATTTGAATTTGAAATGGTGAGTTGACTTGTTGAAGGGGGAAGAGAAGTGAAGTAAATGTCACTTGGCTCAAGGTCAAGGACATGTAAGAGGCATTGAATGCCTTGTTGGAAGGATCAAGTCCACTTGGCCTTTTGAATTCAAATGAGGAAATATTCCCTTTTGATGCTTTGTTAGGGAAAATAGAAGAATTAATAAATCAAATTATTTGATTTATTGTGCAACTTGCATTCTCTAGAGAATTTTAGTGAGAGGGATTAAGTTAATCATGGATTTGATTAATTTAATGAAAAATTAGGTGATGTGACAATTTAGACTTAAATAGATGAATTGATTTAAGTCAAGAATTGGGAGAAAATGATTTGTTAAATAAATGATTTGATTTATTTAATTAAATAGATATGCAATGGTTAATTAAATTAATTGACTAATTTAATCATTGAGAGAGGAAGACTTAATCCAATAAATAGTGATTTATTGAATTAAAAGATAGCAAGTGATGAAATGTTGAGAATGTGATTTAAGAAGAAGCGTTGTTAGTAATCGGGATCAGGTGTGCCAAAACGAATTTGTAAATTTTCCATGTCTACACAAACCAACTTACTTTTACCTTTCACCACACAGTGCTCTAGCTATGTCATATAAATATCCTCCTCCAAATCACCATGAACAAAAGCAGTCTTCACATCTATTTGCTTAACCTCTAAATCATAAGAAACATCAATAGAAAGAAAAATTCTAATGGATTTCATTTTTGCAACTGGAGAAAATATCTCATCATAATCAACACCCTCAACTTGAGAGTAACCCTTGGCAATCAACCTATCTTTGTACTTCTCAATACCTCCATCTGAACCAATATTTTTTTTGAACACCCATTTATAGGCAATAGGTTTTTGTCCTTCAGGAAATGGTACAAGATCTCATGTATCATTCTTTTTCAAAGTTTTAATTTCTTCATCCATATCGATCTTCCAAGATTCTACATCATTCATACCTAGTGCCTCTTCTATAGATCTAGGTTCATCCATGTTAGTATGCAAAGAAAAAATACATCTCCAACCATCAAGTGAATACCTTTCAGGTGGTTTTCTATGCCTTGTAGGCCTATGAACAAGTGAGTTGGAGGTTCTTCGTCCTCTTCTAAAGAACCGAAGTTGAATGAGCTCTCCTCAAATTCTTGTCTATCCTTAGGCCTCGATTCATATTTCTTAGGTGTAGAAGGAAATTGAATCACATCTTCCTGTTTACTTTTTTGTGGTTGCAATATATCAGAAGAATGCTTAGTTTCTTTAAAAATAATACTTCTACTATGTATTACCTTCTATGCAACAGGATCCCAAAGCTTGTATCCTTTCACACCATAACTATATCTGATGAAGATACATTTCACAACCTTTTTATCCAACTTTGTTCGCTTCTCCTTTAGCACATGTTCATATGCCTCACAACCAAAAACTCTAAGATGTCTTAATGAAGGCTTGTAACCTAACCATGCCTCTTTAGGATTCTTGTTAATCAGGTAACAGGTAGTGGCAACAACTTCACCCCCAAAATTTTTGTCTAGGCTACTACCACTCAACATACTCCTAACCTTCTCCATCAGTGTCATGTTCATTCTTTATGCAACTCCATTCTATTGTGGAGAATATAGAGTTGTCTTATGTCTATGAATACCACAATCTTTATAGGATCTATCAAAATAATTATAGAAAAATTCATCACCATTATTAGTCCTCAAACATTTTATTTTCTTTCTAGACTACAACTCAACCATTACTTTAAATTCTTTAAATCAACTGAAAACTTCATATTTAATCTTTACAAAATATACCCATGTCCTACTAAAATCATCAATAAATGAAAGATAATATGTGGATTTAAAAATTGAAAGAACATCTATAGGACTAAATGTATCTAAATGAATAAGATCCAATACACCACAAGATTGATGAGAACTCAAGTAAAACTGAATGCGGTTTTGTTTTCCATAAATGAAATGCTCACAAAAATTAAATTCAAGATTACAATAAAACAAAACTTCAATAGGGTTTTTATTTTTCAAGGTCCTTAGACCCTTTTCTCCAATGTGACCTAGTCTCTAGTTCCATAACACAGTTTTCTCTACAGTTAACTTTGTCTTAGAAGAAAGAGCACCCTCGAGTACCCAAAAGCCATGACTATCTGCTAAAGGTGAAACCCTCACTTCTTCTACAGACTTTCTTTTCACATAAGTACTATTGCACTCAACAATGCATGCATCAAGCTTATACAATGTCCCATATCTGACACCTCTAGCAATCACCATAGCACTTCTAACCATCTTGCATCCTACATCAAAAAATACTACCTGCACACCCACATCTATTAGTTTGCTTACAGATAACAAATTTCATGCTAATCAAGGGATATGCAACACACCTTTAATCCTTTTTTTCTAACATCGAGAAACCTGATTTTAACTTTACCATGACCAAAAATATCTAAATGAGAATCATCACCCAAGTATGCTTTACCTCCATCAAATTCTTCATACTCACAAAACCGATCTCTATTAAAGGTCAGATGAAAAGATGCACCTAAGTCAATTAACCATGCTTGATTACCTACATGAGTTTCCAAAGCTACAATGAATGTGCCACCATCTTCCTTCTCAGACTCAGAATCAAAATCAAATTTCTTCTTTTTTTTATTCTTTTCTTCTTTGCATTCCTTACTGTTATGCCCTACATAACCACCCCATGGTTTTCCTTGGTCAAAATGGGCCCCACTTTTTGTTCCCTATCCTTGGGTATTTTCAACAAAGATTTTGGAATTGTCTTTTCTCCAAGTCTTTGTTTTTGTTCTTTTTTTCTCTGGCGGAATTGGAATCGGGACCGAACTTTGACTTGGAACTCATTTGAGTTTCACTTTCTAGCTCAGTTCCAATCTTGCTCCCGCTTTGTTTCTTCGTGTGTTTCCATTTTTGGTTCGCGATGTTTTCTTTTTGCGAGGGCAGATTCATAACGAATTTTGAACTTGGCACTTGGTAAAGTTCCAAATTTTGTTCCCCTCCCGTCTCTGCCTCCACCATTCTCGTTTGTCCATTTTGTCTCGGGGTTCGTGCTTTCAATCTCGTTTTGGTCTCATTGTCTTCTCTTTGTTTGTTTCCTTCTTTCTTTCATCTTTTTCAGAACCAAGATTAGAACTGAAACCAAACCTAAAACTTTACAAAAGTTCACTCACTAATTTTGATCCTAATTCCACTCTCTTTCTTGTTTTTTGTTTTCCACTCTACTTCACTTGCACGATAGTTTTGTCCCTATTCCTACCGCGATCTCGTGCTTGACCTACCATATTAATTGCATTAATTGCAGGCTCCTCACATGTAAAAAATAATAATTTTAACCTTAATTAAGGTTAATTCGCTAGTTATTATTATTTTTTTTAATAGTGATATCGAACCAGAGCTAAGATAGTGTAGAGGAGCACGATTTTGTTGAGAATCAAGAAGTTGTGTGTGGATTTGGATCGAGTACCAACCTGTTGGGTAGAATTTTGAGGTAGGTGGTCTTCTTCACCTTGTTTCCTTTGTTGCTTTTGTTTCTTGTGCTTTTTTTGGTGTTCTTTGTGTGATTCATGAGTTTTACTCGTGAATCTTTATTTGTTTGACTTATTGTTACTTTTCCTCTTTGTTTTTTTTCCTTTTGTTGTCTCATTTTCATTTTTTTGTCTTTTTCTAGTTTGTTTGAATCATCGCAGTCATTTTCGCATTTGTTCACGTCTGTACCATCTTACCCTAGGGATTAGGGTATCATTTTCAAGGGATACTAGGGTTCCTTATGGTCTTCAATCTGCTAAATAACTTCTCTATCCTTGTCGAATGAGGGCTTGATCATTTCCAAGTAGGGTTTTTGATGCCCTAGTTTCTTAGGTTGTTGGGTTCAAATAGGCTAGCGTTTTCATATTCACATCATTTTAAAAGTTATGCCCTAGTCGCTAGTTTCCTCTTAGTCGTATGAGGGTTAGGTATGTGCTTTTGTTTTTTTTTCAGCTTATTAGGTGATCTAGCTTTAAAGTCATTGTGAGTACTTTGCATATTCTAATAATGCTACCATATCTCACTGGATTCAGATCCAAGAATGGTTCTATCCATAAAAAAATATTTTTGATACATGTCGGATCCTGTCTTGAACCTGCTCCCGATGTACTTTGGACTATCCAAAATTGTTTTACCCTAGCGGATACGGAAGCAAAATGATCATGGGTTTTGGAACTTCCTATTTTGTCAAGTTTGGTAACCATTTTGACTCTATTCCCATTCCCAATATATAGTTTGTTCAAACCTCTTCCGGTCTCCATCTCGGTCCCACCCCCAAAAATACTTGGAAGTTTTCTGGTAATGCTCCTGTGTTGATCCCACCTCTGGGGAGTGTATAATCTTGCTAAGTATGAAGATGCTACATGAAGTAACACAGTGTAAAATGGAAGGTGAGTTCTCTAATACTTGTGTTTATAATTTTTATGAATCTAATCCTAAGTTGTCATGCGGGAAGTAGATGATTTCAGGAGCCTCTGTAGGAACTTCACAAATGGAGGGTCAAGTAGTTGAAGGTTCCAAACAACTGAAACCTAAGAAGATAAAAGTAGGAAAGCTACCTTATACAATGAGGTGTAAACATCAGATGATCACTCCCACAACCAACAAGCTAGACTTTGGGTTGGCAGATATTACAAACACTAACTTGGGGACATTTTATTGTGAGGAGTTGATAGAAGAAACCTTCTCAAAATAAGTCACTAGAAGAACATAAAGGATAGTTCAATTAGGGATTTCCCATGTTACTTTCTTTCCTCTATCAGTCCAATGCCCAGAGCTGATCTTAGTTGTAGGAGGAGCTTATAATGTAGTGTCAAGAAAATGCATGGATCAACAAGGTAATGTCATAATTGACTTATCCCCACAAATGATGAGATTAATGTTTAATGCACCTGCTCCAAAGAATCCAATACTATTGACAAAGGCAGAGGAATTGCAGAGATTTAATGAGAACAAGCATGTCAATAGGAATCACATGAATAAGAGGTGGTTAAGAGTTGAGAAGAAATATTTGACTAGGATACTTGACTAGCCCAAAAGAGGGGATTTCAAGAAGGAGGTTGATGACTTAACCCTGATTCTCTCTAGAGTGTTTGGGAAAAGGGATTCTAAATGCTTCAAGGAGTGGATGTTTCCATTCATTGAAATTATCTTTGATGGTAGGAAAACATTTGATTGGTGTATTATTTTTTTTGACACCTTGCACAATCAGATGATAAATGTAAGGAGAACAAAGAACTTTTATATGAAATCTTATGTCATTTATGTAGCTACAAGGATGGGCATCTTCCTAGGATTGAATGCAGTAGGAGTGTTGGGAGAAGCTCCTGGACAACAAAAAGTGTGGAACCACTATGATCAATTAACTTTCTAGACATAAGAGGATCATTATAAGAGAGTCAATGATGCATTTTTATATGTCATAATTAATAGATTGACTGGTGATGTTGGGTTTAGATTAAGCAAAGATGTTATGGCACTCATTGCTCAATGGGGACATTGGTAAATCCAATACCCTAGGTTTACTTACTTCAGGTTAGTAGGGTTTGATGGACATCCTCACCTACTCCCTAGGTGCTGCATTGATAGAATGATTCTAATGGAGTTCATATACCAAGCATTGGGGGGTTAATGCAAAATTTAGCATAAATCACAAACCTGGGTGCCACAAGTTTCCCATGAAGTTGGGAGAATATTGTTGTCTTCATAATGTGGCTGAAAAAGTTATTTGTGAAGAAATAAGACACCTTAGGTTGGGACTCTATACATCTAGGAAGCATTTTGACCCAAAGAACAGGATGAATAAGTTGCTTTCCACTATGTTTAAAAAGCACTACAGTTTGTTAGAAGATTTATGGTGGGATTTGCAGGATGAATATGATGTAAGGAAGAGGAGTTATGAAAGGCTCCCTATTCCATGTATGATTGAATTTGGAGTGAAGGAAAATATTCTTGACACATTTTTAGATGATGGTGTGACTCTGGATCTTGGATATGAAGCTAATAAGATTGGTGTCAAGGACCTAGTCCCCATAAATTGGGATGAAGAGGAATCAATAGACATTAGGAATATTTCAAGGACTTTCTTGGATAGAAGCATCTAAGGGGTGATTCTAAGAATAAAGGAACCAAAAGATCAACGTTCTGAAAAGAGAAAAGAGGGGGCCACTAAGGGTTATCAAAGAACTAAGAGAAGAGTTGCCCCAAAGGAACAATTGGAGTACCCTCCTCCCATTTCTGGAGGGGATACTATTCTAGAGATAATTGTAGAAGAAGCTCCTGAGATATAGGGTATGAAGACCTCAACCCTAGGAGAAGGCTCCTCTTCTCAACCATCCCTTATTCAAGAACCTAGTGAAGAATTTCCCAAAGGTAGTCTTCATGAAGAAGTGGAAACATTAAAAGGAAAAGGGGTTGAAGTTGAGATTCATGATATTGACATAGACTCAGAGCAAATGCATGTTGATGAGGCTATTGATAAGGATGAATCAGTGAAAAATATTGGGGAAGAGCATGTTCTTACCCCAGAGGATCAATAGAATTTGTTTGAGGATGCTAAGAAAGAGGTTGATGCTAAGGCACAAGCTGAGGAATTAACAAAATAGAAAGAAGTAGGATCAAAGGCACAAGCTAAGGCATTGGCCAAAAATAAGTAGGAACTAGAAATTAAAACTAAGATGGATCTAATTGCTAGGCAACAAGAGCTAAAGGCCATTGCAAAAGCTGAAGAGCTGGCCAGACAACAAAAGGAGAAGGAAAATCTGCTGATGCAACAAAGGGAAGCTAAGAAAAAGGCTAAAGAAGAAAGGGACAAATTAACCTTGCTTCAGAAAATTCATGAGCTAGAAGAGGAGAAAGCTCAAAAAAGAAGGGAAAGGGAGGCTCTTGAAGCCAAATTTAAATTAATTGAAGAAGCTCAAAAGAGGAAAGAAGAAGAAGGATAAAGGTAGAGGAACAAGCCAAGATTGATATAGAGGCTTCTAAAATAAAGGAAAAGCTGGAGGATTTAGAGAGACAAAAGAGCCATTTGTTGGAGGAAGGGAGTAGAAGTAGAATGATTGGCCAAGGTTGAGAAATAAATGAAGGCAAAAGATGAAGCTAATAAACTGGCCAAGGAAAAGGCAAAGAAGGATAAAAAGAAAGAGGTTAACTCTCAACCTAGGACAACAATTTGGCAACCTCCTTCTCTAGCCAATTCTTCTTCCACAAAGGTAATGACTCCCCCTACTACTCCTATATGGTTAAAGCTTAATCTTGAGAAGAGGCAGATGGTGCAGCCACAACCCCTTGATTGGGAGGATGTCAGGAAAGAAATAGAGAAGGAGAGGCCAAAGAAGAGAGCCAGGGTTCTCCATTAGACAAGATTAATAGATGTTGGAGAGATTGTAGCTGAGTGTGCTATCCCTATGGTTGATAAAGACAAAAAATATATGCAAATATGGGATTAGCAACTAGGCACTATTAATCTAGCAAAACCCATAAGAAATCAATAGTTAAAATTAATTGATATTGTGGCTTCCTCTACTAAATCAAGGATGATCCAGGACAAGCAAAAGAAAGATGAGCTTTAAGTCCCAAGTTGATCAATTGCATAAGTTCTTGAGGGATATCTCTACTCCTATTTCTTCACAATCCACTGCTCCAGAGTCACCTATTCTTTTGAAGAAAAGGGATGCTGATAATTTGATTGAAATGAGAAATAAAGCACAAATGATGGATAAATGGATAAACAAGCTGAACCAAGAAATAGATAATTTTTTTGTTGAGGATTGCAAGGTTCACAAGGAAGCATTGGAGTTGGTCAATGACATGGCTACACATGTTGAAACTCTTTAGAAGCAAGAGAAAGAATATGTAGAGCATGCAAGGAAACTAAAAGATATCAATATATTGTCCAAGAAAACCTTTCTAGAGCAATCTATCTTGGAAGAAGACAATGTGGATTGTGTGGAAAATGATGGCACTCTCAAATTTTTAAAATTTGAAGTCCCTATTTCAAAAAAATTGCATCTGCACTTTCAAAAGTGCATTTGAGGGGTCAGTTTGAGTGACCGGCTTGGGAGAATCAGAATTTGAGACCTATTAATTTTTCAGGAAAAACCCATTTGCAGACATATTCAATTGACATAAATGAATGTGCATGTCAATTTTCAGCTTGCTACTATTAGTTTTGACAGGGTTTTGAAAGGTGAAGCTGGAGAGTTTTGCACTTTTCTATTGTTTGCAGACTATCAGTTTCGTAAAGTGGTCTTCTGTTTGGGCTTTCATTTTGCAATTAGTTGAATTTCATGAGGAAAAAAATATTTTTTTGTATTCTCCATACCTAAATGAGCTTGTATGCCAGTTTTTAGAGTCTCATGATCTATTTTTCTATTTTTAAAAATTGAAACCAAATGCAATTTCTCCTGTTTTGCACCTACATTTGCAAAAACCTTTCTGAGTGGTCAATTTTGACAATGAATAAATTTTGAATAGTGATGATTCAAGCGAATTCATTTTGCACACATGCTCAAGGTACATAAATGAACTTATGTGTTTGATGGCATCTTGCCAGGAGTTGATTCGCTATTTTTCCAAATCGGCAGTTGAGTGAGTTTTAATTGGTTCAGAATATGTGCAGTTTCAGGAAAGTTCAACTGAACATATTTACGGATTAATATCTGCCACCTCATGACTCCTTCTTATGATCCATTTGTTGTGTTGTACTCTTGGACCATATGTCTATATGCCTATAAGTTTTCATAACTCCGAGAGGCTGTTTGACTAGTTTTCCAAGCTGATTTTGGAGCTAACTTGGCCAGTTTTTCTCATTTTTCAAATATGTCTAAAAGCAATTTTAATGTCGACCTAGTTTATGATTCCACTTCACAAGAATTTAGGGGTTGCCTCAAATCAATTCAAGGGTAAAGTTTGTTTGAAACCAAACAATTTTTTAGTCGAGCCCACGAAAAGACCCGACGTGTGCCACATAAATTGAAAGAGTTTCTACTCAGTTGGGTCAATGTGCCTCAAGATAAAAATTTTGAAAAATAAATGGATTGATTTAAAAGTCATTTGGATCAGAACCATAGAATTTACTTCAAAGACTCTTGAACATGGTTCACAAACAATTTTTTGAACTAAATTTTTCCATTTTAATAATTGGTTGCATATCCTCTCCTGATTAACCATGAGGTAGATGAATGGAAAAGCATCTGAGTCAGAAGTTAATTCGAATAGGCTCATGACTGTAGTAAATACATGGCTCTTGTAAATGGCAAAAAAAATTAAATAAAGAGGGTAGCCTTGCTTCTGATCTTGATGGCATCATGTCAAGGATGGATGAATTTGTTTAACATATTTTTCCCCAACTAATGTGGTTTCTTTGAACACCACAAAAAAACAAATGTGCACATCCAATGAGGGTTTGAACCCTATTCTGTGGTCTCATGGACGCTAGGATTGCTAGCAATGCACAAAGTGGATGTCTTGTTAAAAATTCTTTGAAACTTGTAAGCAATTGTAGAATGAGGAGGGGTGCGGTTTGTGCTGGCATTGAGAATATATTATAATTTTTTGAGGAAGTTCTATTTATGGTTTTTCAAGGATGTGGGCAGCCACATGCCCCAAAAAAATGCGGTCTCACAGAACACCATGAGCACGGGCTGCCCATTTGTGGAGCATTGAGTGAATCCCTACGCACATGAAAACACGTATAAAGTATTTGTTGAAAATGAAAGTGGGAGGCGCATAGCAAGTTTGAGGAGATGCGGTTTGGAGAAAGGCACGTGTCATGTGTGATAGGTGCCCCAGATCAGCATGAGTACCATCGAGTGCCCTAGGACCTGCAGCTCACACACACATGAGATATTTGTCGAAAATGCTTTACTAACTTTGCAGCAAATGCTTTAGACACCAACCCAATAGAGAACAAGGGCATCAAAGCCAAATATAATAGGGATCCAAAATTGTCATCAAAGCATTGAGTTGAATGATGGATGGCTCGAGCAAGATTAGAGGGTGAGTGTGCTACAGATGAAGGGGAATGGTGTTGCCACCATGATTCCCGAGAAGCAGAGCTCGAGCAACCAAGTGCAAACAAGGATTAGGGCAAATGAAAAGAAGTGGGAAGGTGATCAATGAAAGTCAAATCACTGCAAAATGCAGCCAAATCACAATCGTTCCCTGCCAACCCATGATCCCAACTTGCTCGACTTTTAATGATCATGAGATTGGGGAGGGTGGCTTTGTGTTGATTTGGTGGGCCTGAGGCATTTTAATGCACTGGTAAAGTTTTTTTTGTTTTAAAACTGTCACCCAAGTATTAAAAAGGCTATCATATTTTTAAATGATGGGGGCATAGACAATAAAGAATGGAATATTTAAACAGGTTGTTTAAATTGGTACTAAAGTGTTGGGGAATTTTTTGTTTAAAAAAAATATATTTTGCCCGATAGGGAGATAGGTTTTTATGAAAGAGGGCAAATTATTTCTTGATAAATAGTAAAGTGTGAGGGAAAACACTAAAAGTGAAAGTGCATGGGATAAGGTAAATAAAGTATTTACTATGAAAATAAGATGACTTTGCTGGAATGAAAAGTGAAATGGTGAATACTTTGTGCAGCTGGGTAATTTTTTAACAGGACCCCAATATAAATGCAAATGTTTTGAGTAAAGTATTTAAAATAATTTTCACGCAAGGATAAGTTAAGTGAGTAAAATGTTCTATTCACTGGAGGTGAATAAAATAAAATATAGCCATAGGAAACAAAGGCAAAACAAGAGCAAAAAATGAATTTTTCATGGGTAGAGGCAATTTTTACACAACTGAGTGAATTAAATGGAATATACATATGGGCAATTTCTTTTGTTCGAGAACAATTTGGGAAAATGATGTTTTGGAAGCAGAGTGGGTTTGTTACAGGAAGAGGAGAAGATTATTTGTAGTTTGATGATCAGCGGTGAAGGTGTTTCCAAATGGCATTTTCGGATCAGTTTTAGGGCTTCTTCTGGAACATTCTTTTCCTCTACATATTATTTTATTTTCTCATTGTAACGGGATAGGAAGTTGGAAAGCTAGGGTGAAGCTGCATAGCAAATTGTAAAATCTGTAGTGACAGAGAAAATGCAAATTGGATTCTGAGTCTTTTATTGTAGGATTTGAATTTATGGAGATTTAGTGTTTCATAACAGTACTAGCATTTGAGTTTAACTAATAAATATAGGCTCATGTCTCTCCTATGTGCAAGTGTATTCAAATTTTGAATGAAGTGATCAAGGGTTATTTTGTTCATCTCATTGTTGTGGTGTGTGCAATTCTGGTTTTAGCTTTAATTCAAGGAGTTAATTAAAATGTTTAAATGAGATTGCAAGTTGATATGTTTTGTACAAGGATTTGGTAAGTAGTATTGATTTGAGGTACATATTGGTGATATTGTAAGGAAATATAATATGAGATATTATATGTTATGTGTTGAATCTACTATGAACCATTAGATATTGGTGAATTTGACTCCTCCAATGGAAGTAAGGCACTGGTTTGAGTTTCATTTGTTCTTTGTGATTCAGTGTTTGTTTGTGTTCACCTGGAGCTTGCTACAATTTTAAAACTAATGATTATCTTTCACTATGAAGTGTTGTTGTAATTATCTCATGCTCCAAATGGTTGATATTACTGATGAACAACCAATTCTATTTAGTTTTATCCTGTTCTATTGAGCTATTAAGTGAGATTATCTGTTATAGTTAATGATTATTTATAATTTTGTTGTAGAGATTTTAAACACATTAAAGGGATCACCCTCCCGGGTCTTGCAAAGCCCAAAGTGTAGGAGGTCTTTTCAAATCCTCATTAGTTGGTCCAGGTCCTTCGAGCTGCCCTTGATTGGAATTGGAAATTCCATAGGTAGAGTAGAAGATAAACCTGGCTAGAGTAAAAACAACCAACAAAATGGCGACTCTGCTGGGGACCATTGTTGAAGATTATTTTGCCTTATAGTGTCATGAGCTTGTTATGATAGATCCAATCTCCTTGTCAAGTGATTCAATTCTCATAAATGTTTCCAGAGAGTATGTTGTAATTCATCTTTCAATGTAAATCTTGTCTAGATTTGTCCATATTTCATGATTTCATAATACCTCACAAATTGTGAGTGGTGACTTTGAGATCTATGCACTAGTGTGCATTATTTGAGAAGAACTAGGAAAGAACCAAAATATTTGTAGTAGAGGTGAAGCAGATTCGAGCTCTTGTGATGAAGTACCCTAACAAGTTTGAGGAAGGAATCCATATGATGTCATACTGTTGGATAAGGAGGTGTTGTAGTGCTTGTGCTGGTTCTTAAACAGATTTGACCTATGAATAAATTCCAGTTGATCAAATTTTTGTCCTCTACAAAGAGGTGGCGACTCTACCAAAGAAATTGATGAAGAGGTGAATACGGTTCCAAATTTACAAATATTTCCAATTAGAAGAACCATTTGTAGCTGCTGCAACAATTCTAGGTATTTTTCACTTTTGGTTTTCAAGAAATTGTGTATGGAAACCATATGTGAACATTTTAGGAAAACTTTAGTTCCCTATTAGATGAATCTGCATTAAGAAAGGGAACAACATCAATATTTCTTTCCATACTTCTAAAATGTAATATGCAACATGAGTAGAGAAGTATGTTTACTTTGAGTTATGTCTTTGAGAAAGCTTAAGACATAAATATTCAATCAATGTTTTAGAATCATGGTTGATTTTGTAAATGATGTAATTGATAACCATGTATGAAGTTGATAGTGATTGAATTTGTATGCAAGAGGGTTTCCCTGTGAAATGGAAAGTAAAAGTATGTAGGGAAAACAAGTTGTCCCATGCCCTAGAAGGGATTTTGTTATTGAAAGGTATATGCCATTGGGTTTCAGTGGTATTAGAGGTTTCCCGAACCTAATCCCTAAAGATGTTAGGAAGTATTTTCCCAGATTCACAGGGCAAAGTTTAGAATTAGCCTCTAAGCATCTACAAGCATTCGTGGATGTGATGGGGGACTATGAGGTAAATCATGAGGATGTTGTTATGAAATTTTTTGTTCAATCCTTGAAGGATGATGCCAGGGATTGGTTCTCATATTTACCATCATGTTCTATAACTTCATGGAATCAGTTTATGATAGCCTTTGTGGAGCAATTTGGTGAGAGGGTAAATACAAATGAGGTGAGGAAAAACTTTTTGGAGATCCATATAAGAGAAAATGATTTGGTCCCTATTTTCAATCTTCGATTTACAAAGGCAATAAGAGAGATCCTAGAGTACATAAGACAAAATGATGTTGAATGCTTGGTTGTGTACCTTGGTGCATTTGACAAGAAGATGAGATTCTTCTTAAGGGATAAAGAGCCTGCAACTTTACTTCAGGCATGTCAAATTGCCATGGACATTGAGAACAATTTAAAATACTCTATGATGAAAGGGTATTTGGTCGCAAGTGTTAATTACCTGAGCACAACTCATGCTTATAGAATTCAAGGATCAGGTAATGGAAATGATTGTCAAGCTGATAATGACTCTCTTGCTATGATTTCTTCATCATCAATGTATGAAGATCATAATGAGCTTCAAGTTGAACATAAATAGAATTTGAGCATTGTTGATAAAAGGTCTTTTGTGCAAGAGTTGTATGAAATGACAAGACAGGAAGGGGAATCATCATTCAAATTGTTTTCAATATTTTTGGATGCTTTGATAGAAGTTCCCAAAGATTTCAGACCTGAGGATTCCATTTGCATTGATTTGTTTTGTGAGATTTATGAATCTGGGCTTAGTACTTTTCCAGAGGATTTGAAGCCCCATAGATTTGATCAAATACTGGATTGGATCAGGAATGTAGAATTAGCTAGGTTTGGTTGTGCATAAAGTATGGATTCTCAAAATGGAGATAACAACTGTCCTCTTGAGGAAAATCAGACAACAATGCAAATAAGTGAAGAGAGTATGTTAGAGGATGAACATTGTGATCAACCCACAATCAACACATGCACTGGTCCTTCCAGCAGTGAGGAAGATGATGTCACATGGGATGATAATAGAGTAGAAATGCAAAAATGTTTCTCTTGTGATGTCTCGGGTGAGGAAGATGAAAATCAGATACATATTGCTACTTCATGTCATGTTGTGACCAACAATTACAAGACATGTATTTCTGACATTTCATTAGAAAACAATGACTATGGTTGTGAAAGTGCAACCCCAAGCTTTCGTTTTGAAGATTTTGAACATGGTTTATGTAGTGAGGATTCTTTTTGTGATGAAAGTTGTGATGGGGTTCATAGTTCTGATTGCTTCTATGAAGATTGTGATTGCTTTTCTGAAAATGATATTGAAGCATATTCCTCACTTGAAGAATGCAACGATATAAATGTCCATGAAGTCACTTGGCCACAAGTGAAAGAAAAAGGAACATGTGATGAATATACTAAATGTAATTTGGGTTCACAATTAGAAGAGCATGTTCATTGTGAGAGTGATGTGGAATTTGAAGATAAACATGTGTGTGAATAGTATGTTGACTCAAAACATAATGTTGAATATGGTGAAGGTGTTGATAAGTGTGCTTATGCTCTTGCTTTTCATGATTGTTTGTACGAAGCTAAGATGGAAAGGTTTATGATACATCATGAGCATGATGATAAAATAATGGATTCATCAAGCATGTATATGGATGAATCAATATCATTACCCATTGATGATATTGAAAGGCTAGCTAAATCATGTGACAGTAAAGTTTCAAATTATGTTGATATGGCAAAGGTTGTTAATCCATGTGTAGAGCAGCCAAGCATTGAAAATAATGGTGAATCTCATGTTGGTGAGTGTGAGGTTGAGTGTAATTAATTTTTGTTTGATGCTCCTGATCTTCAAAATGTGCACATGGACATGTTGTCACCACATGTGAAAAGCATTGATGTGAAAGAAACTGAGGATTTTAGTTTCATTGCTAATGAGGAATTTTTGGTTAGCAACGAGTCTTTCACTTTTGGATCAACACATGTACCAACTGGTGTTGTACATGAGGTTACTACTTCATAGGGTTGTCTTCCTAATGACCTTGTTGATGATGATTTTTTTGAGCCTTCACTTGAGGTATTTGGTTTTAAAAGGAATGATGATGTGAAAAATGAATCTGAACATGTTCTCAAACCAAAGATGAATGCATTTACTCATTCCTTAGATGTTAATGATGCATGTGATTCCCATTTCCATGATACCAAGATGTTTTATGATGTGCCTGAACCGAAGTGTCATAAGATGTGTCTGGGTTGTAGTGATCATTATAAGGATGCTCCTGAATATGCATCTTCTATCTTTGACATATGCCAGGATGATTTGCATGGGACACACCAAATTGTTTATGATGACTTTCAGTTTGATGTGCAAACCGATTTTGATGCGAAAGTCTCTAAAATCAAAGATAAAATTGACTATGAATGCTTCTATTTCTCAATCCAAGAGAATGAGCATTTAGTGGAATATGATGATAAACTACCCAAGGTAAAGTTTCATGATGATAATGAATTTCAGTCAGTGTCTGATTGCATATTGCAGTTTGACAGAATTGTAAGTGACATTGGCAAACAGTGATACAATGGGACATGTCAGTAATCGGTCTAGTTTGTGGATGGTCTATGACAGTGTTCTCAGATTAGGCCTAAGGCAGATAATACAGAACCGAGTGTTTGATAGAGGTAAATACTAATTCTCATTTTTTATTTGGTGGCCTGGGGTCACCAGATGAAGTTGAAAAATGAAAGTTGAATAAGGGAGTGGTGTGAGGGCTACCTAATGGACTTAGAATTTGGTTTACTCTCCGTAGAGATCTAGAATCTTTCTATGCCCACAGGAGGCATACATCCCCAGTTAGAGCCACTGATGGCACTCTCAAATTTTGCATTTGCACTTTCAGAAGTGCATTTGAGGGGTTAGTTTGAGTGACCCACTTGGGAGAATCAAAATTTGAGACCTATTGATTTTCAAGAAAAACCCATTTGTAGACATATTCAATTGACATATATGAATGTGCGTGTTAATTTTCAGCTTCCCACAATTAGTTTTGACAAGGTTTTGAAAGGCAAAGCTGGAGGGTTTTGCACTTTTCTGCTGTTTGCAGATTGTTAGTTTCGTAAAGTGGCCTTTTGTTTGGGCTTGCATTTTGCAATTAGTTGACTGTCATGAGAAAAAAAATGTGGTTTTGTATTCTCCATACCTAAATGAGCTCATATACCAGTTTTTAGAGTCATGAATTGTTTTGCTATTTTTAACAGATCGAAACCAAATGCAATTTCTCCTGTTTTGCACCTACATTTGTAGAAACCTTTCTGAGTGGTCAATTTCGACCCTGAATAACTTTTGATCAGTGATGATTCAAGCGAATTCATTTTGCACACATGCTCAAGGTACCTAAATGAAATTATGTGTTTGATGGAAGCTCACTAGGAGTTGATTCACTATGTTTTCAAATCGGATGTTGAGTGAGTTTTAATTGGTTCAAAATATGTGCAATTTCAGGAAAATTCAACTGAGCATCTTTGTGGATTAATATCTGCCACCTCGTGACTCCTTTTTCTGATCTGTTTGTTGTGCTGTACTCTTGGACCACATTTCTACATGCCTATAAGTTTTCATAACTCTGGGAGGCTATTTGACTAGTTTTTCAAGTTGATTCCGGAGTTGACTTGGCTAGTTTTGCTCATTTTTCAAATATGTCCGAAAGCAATTTTAATGTCGACCTAGTTTATCATTCCACTTCACAAGCATTCAAGGGTTGCCTCACATCAATTCAAGGGCAAAATTTGTTTGAAACCAATTTTTTTTTTAGTTGGGCCCACAAAAAGACCCGACACTGAACTAAATTTTTCCATTTTAATAATTGGTTGCATATCCTCTCCTGATTAACCACGAGGCAGATGAAGGGAAAATCATCTAAGTTAGAAGTTAATTCGAATAGGCTCATGACTGTAGTAAAGACATGGCTCTTGTAAATCATAAAAATAAATAAATAAAGAGGGTAGCCTTGCTTCTGATCTTGATGCCATCATGTCAAGGTCGGATGAATTTGTTTAACATATTTTTCCCCAACTAATGTGGTTTCTTTGAACACCACAAATAAAAAAATGTGCACATTCGATGAGGGTTTGAACCCTATTGTGTGGTCTCATGGATTCAAGGATTGTTGGCAATGCACAAAGTGGATGTCTTGTTAAAAATTATTTGAAACTTTTAAGCAATTGCAAAATGAGGAGGGGTGCGGTTTGTGCTAGTAGTGAGAATATATTATAATTGTTTGAGGAAGTTCTATTTATGGTTTTGCAAGGATGTGGACAGCCACGTGCCCCAAACAAATGTGGTCTCATAGAACGCCATGAGCATGGGCTGCCTATTAAATGGATCTATTTGAATGTGCCTCAGAAACTTCCAAGCAAGTGCGATTGGTGGTTGGGCTGCCCATTTGTGGAGCATTGACTGAATCCCTATGCACATGCAAACACATATAGAGTATTTTCTGAAAATAAATGTGGGAGGCACATAACAAGTTTGACGAGATGTGGTTTGGAGAAAGGCACGCGTCCTATGTGATAGGTGCCCCATATTGACATGAGTATCACCAAGTTCCCTAGGAATTGAAACTCACACACATAGGAGATATTTGTGGAAAATTCTTTACTAACTTTCAAGCAAATGCTTTAGACATCGACCCAACAGAGCACAAGGGCATCCGGGCCAAGTAGAATAGGGATCCAAAATTTTCATCAAAGCATTGAGCTGAGTGATGGATGGATTGAGCAAGATTAGAGGGTGAGTGTGCTACAGATGAAGGTGAATGGTGTTGTCACCATGATTCCTGAGAAGCAAAGCTCGATTAACCAAGCGCAAAAAAGGATTACGGAAAATGAAAAGAAGTGGGAAGGTGATCAACGACAGTTAAAGAACTGCAAAATGCAGCCAAATCACAACCGTTCCCTGCCAACCCGCGATCCCAACTCACTCACCTTTTAATGATCACGAGATGGCAGGGAGGGTGTCTTTGTGTTGATTTGGTGGGCCCGAGGCATTTTAGTTCACGGGTAAAGTTTAAAAAAAATAAAATTGCCACCCAAGTATTAATTATATTTTTAAATGATGGGGGACAATAAAGAATGGAATATTTAAATGGGTTGTTTAAATTGGTACTAAAGTGTTGGGGAATTTTTTTATTTTGTCCGATAGGGAGATAGGTTTTTGTGAAAGAGGGCAAAGTATTTCTTGATAAATAGTAAAGTGTGAGGGAAAACATTTAAAGTGAAAGTGCATGGGATAAGGTAAATAATATATTTACTATGAAAATAATATGACTTTGGTGGAGTGAAAAGTTAAATGGTGAATACTTTGTGCAGCTAGGTAATTTTTTAACAGGACTCCAATATAAATGCAAATGTTTTGAGTAAAGTATTTAAAATAATTTACACGGGAGGATAATTTAAGTGAAAGTTCAATGTTCTATTCACTAGAGGTGAATAAAATAAAATACAACCACAGGAAACAAAGGCAAAACAAGAGCAGAAAATGAATTTTTCATGGGCAGAGGCAATTTTTACACAGCTGAGTGAAATAAATGGAATATCCATAAGGGAATTTTTTTTTGTTGGAGAACAACTTGGGAAAATGATGTTTTGGAAGTAGAGTGGGTTTGTTATAGGGAGAGGAGAAGATTCTTTGCAGTTTGATGATCGGCGGTGAAGGTGTTTCCAAATGGCATTTTCGGATCAGTTTTAGGGCTTCTTCTGGAACATTCTTTTCCTCCACATATTATTTTATTTTCTCATTGTTAGTGTTTCATAACAGTACTGGCATTTGAGTTTAACTAATAAATCTAGGCTCATCTCTCTCCTATGTGCAAGTGTAGCCAAATTTTGAATGAAGTGATCAAGGGTTATTTTGTTCATCTCACTATTGTGGTGTGTGCAATTCTGGTTTTAGCTTTAATTCAAGGAGTTAATTAAAATGCTTAAATGAGATTGCAGGTTTATATGTTTTGTACAAGGATTTGGTAAGTAGTATTGAGCTGAGGTACATATTGGTGATATTGTAAGGAAATATAATATGAGATATTATATACTATGTGTTGAATCTGCTATGAACCATTAGATATTGGTGAATTTGACTCCTCTAATGGAAGTAAGGCACTGGTCTGAGTTTCATTTGTTCTTTGTGATTCAGTGTTTGTTTGTGTTCACCTGGAGCTTGCTACAATTTTAAAACTAATGATTATATTTCTCTATGAAGTGTTGTAATTATCTCATGCTCCAAATAGTTGATATTACTGATGAACAACCTATTCTGTTTAGTTTTATCCCGTTATGTTTAGCTATTAAGTGAGATTATCTGTTATAGTTAATGATTGTTTATAATTTTGTTGCAAATATTTTAAACACATTAAAGGGATCACCCTCCCAGGTCTTGCAAAGCCAAAAGTGTAGGAGGTCTTTTCAAATCCTCGTCAGTTGGTCGAGGTCCTTCGAGCTACCCTTGATTGGAATTGGCAATTTTGTAGGTAGAGTAGAAGATAAACCTGGTTACAGTAAAAACAACCAACAGAAAAGACCATCAACATCATTAGATTTAGGTATTCATTCATTTTCACTCACATGAATGAGGTACAGCAGGCCAGAAAGGATTTCAATGAGAAAATTGAAGAACTAGGAGCAAGTATTACTATACTTGTCAATGAGGATATCCTTGGGACAAATGGCCTCCTCCTTGATAAAATCAAGGAAAGATGGAGGGGTAGATTAGAGGAGATGATGAGGATGATTTGTTAATGGACAAGCTTATGGATGTCAATAAATAGGTTAAAGCCACCAGGAGGGAGCTCCTCAAGCTTAGAGATATGAAATAATTTGCTTCTTTTGAGTTGGCTAGGATAAAGTTTAAAGATAACTGGGTGGATGGGCCTGATGCAAAAATGCTTCAGCAGGTAATTACCAATTATGATGAGTATATGGAGGAGAAAAAAATGTAGAGTTAAAGGTTGCTACATACATGCTTTCTCTATAAATCAGTCTCTAGGATAAATGCTTGACTAGGCAGTCTTGCTCTCCTACTTTCTTGGGTGATGACAACAGTTCTAGATAGTAATTTCAAAAAGTTCCCCTATCTCTTTTGGATGCAGGTTTTGACAAGGAGTTTCTAATTAGCAACTAAAAATCAGGATGAAGACTCCTCTTAGATTATTCCAATCAACCCATGATTGATGGATTTGGGTTGTAATGAGAGAAATTAGTGCTAGATAGGTTTATATATACAATTTATCTCCATTTTGTAAAGGTTGGCTGATTGAAGAAGGATTAGCCACATGATATGATAGCCGATAGGAATGATAGTTTCAAGATTTCATAGTTGTAGCAAGATACTTTAAGTTTTTAAGTTGAAATTAGATACCATTGTTTTATAGTTTTATATGGTTTTCATTTTATTATTGGAAGTGAATCTCTTTGATAAGGTTAATGAATCATAATCGATTTGTATGCCAGTGAGTTGTTGTGTCTAAATGTTTTCTATTTGATGCAAATCAATAGGGGAAACCAGATTTCAAGATTATTTCATTGAACTATCTGTGAATAGAATTACTACATGTCTATTTGATCTATGTTTTAGTAATGGGTGAGTGATCTATTTCAAATCTCAAAGTCTTTTAGTGAATGGTTGTGGTAATTGAATTAAGCACTATGAATGTATGCACTGGTGTAGATTATTCTATGGTTTGCATCATGTTGTGGTTTTTAATCTATTGAAGAAACACTCATTGTGGAAATGCATGTTTGGGTATTAAGAAGTTTTATTCATATTTTACTGATCTACGCTTTGATCTATATTTTATATTTATTTACACCCCCCCAACGTAGGTTAATTAATCTAATGCAGATTTTATTTTTTATTACCAACAAAGGCCCCTTAAATATTATGGTTACATTGGCCATTGAGTAACATCAGCTTAGTTGAGAACCAACTAACAAGACCTTGGGAGTTAGATTACTATATGTTATCTTTCTTTTTTAGGAGAAATAGGGTAGATATATTTTCTTTTATGTTGTGTACTTTTGACCATCAATAGATCTAGCACTGGAAGGAGGCTTTGAAGGAACAAACTAGCTCAGATTGGATCATTCTCACCACAAAGGTATGAAAGAGCTCTTAGATCTTCTACAAATCCTGATCCATTAGTGGAAATCCAAACCCTGGTTAGATACATGCCCCAAGCCTATAGAGTTTTGATCCCACCATTGTCACCACCACTTACTCCACCTGGGTTTCCACCAAACCCATCTTTACCACCCAAGCAACCAAATTCACCCACTCCACAACCAGTTTAGCTAGTACCACCACCACCCACGGTTTTCTTCATGAATAACCCCTCTCCACTAGGGACTATTCCTGGTTGTATACATGATCTACCCAAGAATCCAGAAATATTTTGTCCCAAATATATGCATGGAGAATCAAGGACTGTCGAGGAGCACATACAAGCATTTAAGAATTTCTATACTCATGCTCAGGTATCTCATCAAGATGTTGTATGTAGGTTATTCTCCTATTTTTTAGGAGACATGACATACAACTGGTATTTAAATCTGCCCCAAGGGTCTATTCTAGGTTGGACAGACTTAGAAAATACCTTTATTAATCAGTTTAGGGTCTATGTAGACCTTGCCATTTTATATCATCAATTTTCCACCATAAGAAAGGAACCTCATGAACCATTGCCTTTATTCAACATGAGATTCTAGAGAATGTTCTGAAGGCTACAAGATCCTTACTTAGTTGCTAAAAATATCACCATTCTGGCATATTTAAGGGTTGTAGATCCCTTGATTGGCCTATTCTTGTAGAGGACTTATGCCCTAGTAGACATTAATTCTTTGTCTAAATTCTATCATCTGGCCATCAAACTGCAATAGCAGATAAGCTTGCAATCAAAAAGTTTAGGAGGAGTTCTTCCCCCCATGGGCTATCAAATGCCTAGTCCTCCTTTGTTCAATACGGTCTCGGGGATGTACTAATCCCAATATGGACCTATTTTCGAGTTACAAACCTCACCTCCCCTACCTTTCTTCACTAATGATGTTCAAGATTCTTCCCAAAAATCCCAAAACTACCACAATCAAGTGGGAGGGTCAAATCCTGTTAATCAGCCATTTGTGGGAAGGACTATAGAAAGTGAACAAACTGTTCAACTAACTAATGAGATGGAAACTCTCAAGAAGACTCTATCTCAAATTTCCAATGACATGGCACAACTTAGACATAACCCCCCTCAAAACCAAAACCAGAATTACTAGAATCAAGGAGGGTATAACAATCAAGGTAGTTATCCTAATCAGAATTCGAACCAGAACACCAATAGGAACTTCTAGAACCAAAATTTCCCTAATCAGAATAGGGGATACAATCAAGGATCAAATAGTGGAATATAGGCCCGAATAATGGGGGAATATCTCATAACTATCAAGTCAACGAGGACAAGCCTTACACAAAAAATGTTGCAGATCTCAAATTCATGACTAATTGGTGTAGGTTGCATGATACTGTAGCACATTATGAGGTTAATTTCCCAGAGATGGATAAAATGGTTAAGATTGAACAAGCTGAATCCCACCCTCCACAAGGAAATTCCAACTAGGATGGTGGGTTAGTAAGCACAACTATGAACTATGAAACCATTGATGAGCAGTACCAATTTCCCATGTAGGGGGAAAACCAGTCAGAGGAGGATTTATATGATGCTTAGGATTTCCAATCTAAAGTTGGTCATTTTTTTAGAAATCAAAATAAGGGCCCATTCACCACATCTAATCCTTCGAATACCATGGTTCCACCTAATCAGAATGCAGATAATAACTCACCTCCACCAAGGGGCCCACCTGATGTTCAGAATAAAGGTAGCTCACCTTTTATTCCTAGATATTCAAAGAGTAATGAATCATAATTTGATTTCATTTCAAAGGTGTAGAGACATAAGACTTCCCTATCATTTTTTAATATCCTCAAATGGTGTTCAACATAGTGGAAAATTGTGATAAAGGCTTTGGAGGAAGCAGATCATTCAAAAGGGAAAATAGGGTGACTCCAACCACTGGAATGAATGTTGTCATATATAAAGGTAAGACTAGAACCCCACCATTTCTTTTGAGTCTTAGGATCTTTGGGAATAATTTTCATAATTGTATTTTGGATTCTAAAGCATTGAGTAATGTTATGCCCTTTTCCATTTGCAAGAAGCTAGGATTAAGTCCTACCCAGACCCATAAGAAGGTGATTCAGTTGGACAAAACCGAGGTTAATGTGGTAGGAGAACTAAAAAATATGCATGTGCAAGTTGGATCAGACCCGAGGATCCAAACTTATATAGATATCAGCCGATATCCCCAAAACATATTGTATGCTATTAAGTCATGAATTGATGAAAAGTATTGGGGGTTATCTATCCTTGGAATTTTCACATATGTGGCAACCATGGAAAGAGATATCACCAAAAATTAGGATTGAAAGTGAACCCCGCCTCAAGCACATGATAACCAAGTATGACTATCCTAATGAGGTCGAATTCTTTGAAACTGAGATGGGGGTATACAAGAGTGAGGAAATTATGAATTTATCGGTGTTTGATCCTAGTTGTTCCCAATCTCAAGAGTTCGGTAACTCCATGAGCATAGTTAACCAACAGGTTATGATTAGGAGATTACAATATGATAGGTTGGTTCTTGGCGAAGAAGTTGATCTATGGAGTTTGTTACTCCCAAACTAGTGTAGGGTTCATTATGAGGGCCATTCTGAATGAACGTGCCAACCATGTGTGGATATTCAAAATTATGTCTATGAGTCAGAAGAGGATTGTGACCATCATCCAATAACACCCCCCGACCAATTCTCATTCTAGGTCAAGGATGCAACTATCCCAACGAAAACAAATATCACCCAGGAGGAAGATCCTTCCCATTTTGAGAAAACTTAGGTCCTATGCTCTGAATTCCAAGAAGAGACTAAGGCATCTCAATATTTTTCTAATACACCTACCCTGGATGCCCTTCCAATGCCTAAGGCATTGCTGAAAAATTTTCTCGACTATGATCTAATCCAAGAAAATGTTCAAGAAGTAATTTCTAAACAGGTTTTGAATATAGGTGAACCTTCTAGTGAATCTTGTCCCCAGTCACCTTTAAGTCTTGGTGGCCAAAAATAGTCTGAGCTGCCACACATTTCAAGCAAGTCATCACCTATCATCCCAAAGAAGAAAGAACTCCTAGCTCTAGACCAATTATGGAGTCTTAAATTTGATGGCTCTAAATCCAAATTAGGAAGTGGAGTAGGGATTGAATTAACCAACCCGAAAGTGAAGACTTACTTTGCATCTTATAGGTTGCATTTTGGTTGCACAAACAACGTGGTTGAATACAAAGCACTTGCTTGAGGACTGATGTTTTCCCCTCAAAAGAAGGTTACAACTCTCATGGTTATGGGGGATTTTGAAGTTATTATCAAATAGGTCCACAACTAATATACTTATCACAACAAAAGATTGATTGCATAAAAAAACAAAATTTGGAATCAGATTGAGGATTTTGACGCTTTTGGGATCACTCTAATTCCTAGGGAAAACAATCAAATTGCGGATGTCCTAGCCATTATTACTAGCACCTTGGAGCCTATGCAGGACTCCAAGCTGAAAATATTTTCAGTTGAACTAGTTTCAATCCCAGTTGTCCAAGATAATGTTCAAAAAATTTAGGTATTCGATGATGACCAACATATACTCACCTTTTTGGCAAGTTCAGATGTATTTGAGGGACAAATAATTGATGAATTTGGAAGAGATTAGGGAGATTGGGATCCTGAGAATTGTGACATAGAAGGGATACTGGATTTGAAAATTAACAACATTCTAAAGGGGATGGTAGCTTTAGAAATAATATTCGACTCTGACCCACGAGCTCGTCAAAGGGTGCCAACCGAAAGTGATGGAGGGAACTATGAATCTTTTAATCTAGCTCATTCAGGTCCTAAAAGGAATGCCCTTATAGGCAAAACTTTTCCTAAGGAAATTAAAGATAAAATAATTAAAGTTTTGAAAGAGAACATTGTAGCCATTGCCTAGGGATATGAAGATTTAAAGACCTTTGACACTGTGGTAATCAAACATACCATACCTTTGAAGCCAAAATCCAAGCCCTTTCATCAAAAGCAACAGCCGGTGAATGAGTTAATTGAACCCTTAATTCAAAAGGAGGTGTAGAAGTTATTGTCTGGAAGAATAATCTTCTCAGTACGACATTCTACATGGGTTGCAAATTTATTCCCTGTGCATAAGAAAAGTGGTGAAATTCGGTTATGTGTTGATTTCAGGAATCTAAATAAGGCCTTTGAGAAGGATAACTATCCACTTCCTTCTCTTGATGAGATATTGAAAATGGTTAACAGGTCCCAGATGATGTCATTCTTGGATGGCTTTTCTGGGTATAATCATGTGCTTGTCAGTCATGAGGACAAAATGAAGACTTCCTTCACTACCAAGTGGGGCACATTTTCCTATCGAAGGATGCTATTTGACCTTATCAATGTTGGAGCTACCTTTTAGCGTGTAATGGACATAACATTTGAGGATTTAATAGGTAAGTGCATCATCATTTATGTAGATGACTTAACTATCTTCTCTAAAAGTAGAAAGGACCATGCTACAGATTTAGCAAAAGTCCTCAAAAGTTGTATAAGCTATGGTGTGCCTTAATCCAAAGAAATGTGTGTTTGGAGTTTCTGAAGGGAAAATTTTAGGCCATGTAATATCAGAAAAGGCAATATCCATAGAACCTGATAGAGTTGAAGCCATCTTAAAGCTAACAATGCCAGGAAGTAAAAAGGAGATGAGATCCTTCTTTGGAAGGATTAATTTTGTGAGAAAATTTATAATAGGGTTTGCAGAAATTGCCAAACCCCTTAACGAAATGATGAGAAAAGATGCAAAAATAGAATAGAGCAATGAGACTAAATCTTCTTTCTCGCAGATTAAACAATCAATATTTGAGGCATTGGTCTTGACTAGACAAGATTACGCAAATCCCTTCTATATCTATTCTTTTTCATTTGACCATTCATGTGCAGCTATTTTTGTAGACACATAAAAATGACCTAGACCTACAAACACTATTTTACCACTTTTAGTCCTAGAATAATTATGACATTTTAATTATGTTTCTAAGTCACTTTCAACTATTAATTAAATAATTCATAATTATTTAATTAATTCATATCTTTTTATTCTCCATGATTATTAAATAAATAGATCTTATTTATTTATTTAATGTGTCACTAATTATCAAAGTCTACTCATAATTAAATTAAGTTCTCAATTTATTTAATTAATCTTTATCATTTATGTCCTCTTGATTATTAAATAAATATATTTTAATTTATTTATTTTATATGTCACTAATTCTCAAATCCTCTTTTAATTAAATAGATTTATTAATTAACTTAATTAATCAATCACCTCTTCTAAATTAAATAATTATTTCTAATTATTTAATTGCCTTATGTGACATTTCCCTCATTTTAAATAAAATAATTTATTTAAAAATTACTTGACATGGTTAACTACTTCTTTCTTTAGTAAATAATCTTAAATCAATTATTTACTATCTCACTAAATCCATATTTTGAATTAATTTTAATTCAAAATGGAAATATTCTTCTACAAATCAATTAATTGCTAAAATTATTGATTTTCTAAATCTTATCTTCTTGTCTTTTTATTTTTACTAATTTTCATCTCACTGTCATGTTCATTCTCCATCCTTGATTTAATTTCTTAAATTAAATCTTGTGCACTGATTTGAGAATTGCCATTTTGAATCTTGAACATTGATTCTAGGGCATTTTTCAATCTCTCATCTCATCCGTCCATCCAAAATTTCATTTTCTATAAAATGTCAATTTTGTTCTCATTTCGACATCTCTTTATATCTTGGAATTCTTGAATCTTTTATTTTGCTTAATCTTAATCTCTTGCATTTTCATTTAATTACTTGCATTTAGAATTTAATTTCTATTGCATAGTTTTTAGTAAATCCTTCAAAACTTTGCTTAGGGCTAGGCTATATAGTAGAGTTTGTTCATCCCATTTTGAGGGCACACTCATCATCACAAAAAGCTAGAAGGTGCAATGGAAGTCATCCATGGAGGAAGAAGGGTTTGGTGAGCTCGTTTCATTTTAGTTCATGTTTTCCTTCTTTATTTTCCTATGCATTCTATTATCTTTGTGGGTCTTGAATATGCTAATCTAATATTGATCCTTTGTAGAAAATCCTCAATCACATTGGTGAACTCAAAATTCTCTTTTTAAAACACATTTTTTACAATTTTTTTGTATGATTTCTTTTTTTTTTGTAGGTACATGTGTATGAAACAACACAATTGACATATTGTGCGACGCAAATGCTCTGTTGCGCTGCATTTGCTTGCGCAAGTGATGCAATCACACTGTCACGACACATTTTCCAGAAACCGAATTGCAAATGCCATATCAAGCCACATATTTTGTATGAAGTCATATTTGCTCTATTGTGATGCAAATGACTGGTAAGAATTTTTTCTCGATTTTGTATCTTTTTTCAGTTTCTTCCTATTTTTTGCTTCTAGATTAGAGATTTTTCAGGATACTAATATTTTTGTGACAATGTGTGTCAAGTTGGAGGCTAACCAAATCTTGTTCATTGTTCATTTACTTTAATTTCACAAGTTGCATGTCACTCATAAATAAATAAAATGAACAATCACGCAAGTGCATGAAATTAAAAAGAACAGTCATTTCTTTTTTTCACGAGTTTAAAATTAATTGTTAGTTAGTTCACACTACAAACGGTTAAAATGAACCCCCATGCTTGAAAAACACTACAAATAGTTAAAATGAACCATTGTATTTTTTGTTTTGTGATTTAGTTAGTCATCACAACAAACATTTTGATTTGGGCTTGAAAAGATCATGCGAGTGTGGGTTAAGATATTTATGTGCTCTCTTTGTTTTTAAACAAATATTGATTGAACTATCAATATTTTGGCTCACTTTTGGTAGCCTTAGAAATTGGGTCTGCTTTGGTGGGAAAAAGTACTCACTCCAAAGCAACGCCCAATCAGTATATAAATTTTAATGTTAAGGAAAGCTTGGCATTACAGAACTTCCCACGGACCAGCAATTGACTCCCTAGTACCCTTGTGGTGCATCAAAACCTATATAGCATAACCTCTATAGACTAGGATGATAATTCCTCTCGCATGGCCTTCTTAACGGGTGCCCGAAATAAAACCTTTGTTTTAGTAAACCACAAACCTTGTATTCTTTGGTGCAGCAACGGTCGTTGCCAAGGCACCCACACCTATGTAGTTCTTAGTAGAGATGATCAATATTCCATGGGATTTTCATGGAGGTTGGAAGCTTGGTTGCCCTGAGAAGTGAGTGCACTATAAGGGGGATCCCATGGGGCCAAGCTTTTGAATTCATCCGCTAAGGATATGCGGTTGGAGTAAAATCCACGTGGGATTCATAAGAATAATGTCCTTGTAGCCATAGGATTTTTTTAACTATCTTCTATGTGGTTGTTTTTCATTTTTACAACACCATGTGTTTGCCAACTATTTTTAGACAACTTCAACACATGAACATCAAACTTGCCAAAATCTGAAACAAACTAGTCAAACTACTGAATTTCTCTTCAAAATTTGCTTCATGCGACGTAATCACCTTGTCAAAATCGCACTTTCTTATTTTTGAGTCACAATCGCTCTGTTGAGCTGCATTCAAAATTGTAAACACCACAATCACCATATCAAACCACATTTGCTTGCTCATACGCCGCAATCTCCTTTCAAAACCGCATTTGATTAATATCATACCACATTCGCCATTTCGAGCCGCATTTTCTAGTTAGAACACCACCATCGCCTTACTATGATGCATTTTCCATGTCGTAACACATTCGCTACTATGCATTTGCAAGTCTTCATAAATATTATTTTCACTGTCAAAACTAAGGTCCAAACTTGTCTTTTTCTAGATTCCATCAAGTCTTTCTCTACTATTTTTTTCAAACCAAACATTAAATTTCTCAACTTCCCTCATCATTACATTATAGGTAGCATTCTTAAATTCACCATAGGACCCCATTTTCATTTCATTAGTTCAATTGTTAAACTCTACCATCTCCTTAGACACTCATTTTGCAGATTTTAGGAGTAGATTCCTTAACATCCATTTTTAAACCTTTGCATTCAAAAGTAGGTTATCATTGGACTCAATCACCCTTTGTCTTTTAGTCAATATATTTGGTGAACTATTTCCCACTCAATATTCTAGTGTGGAAATTTCACTTTTTGCTCCTTTAAGTCCTTTTACAGTCCATTGATATTCCAAACCTAAAGCATTGCCAACACTTTGTATGGTCAATTATTAATCTCCTTAGATTTACCAATAGTGAGTGCATCTTAGGCTCCTTTTAGTTTGCATACCATTAGTCTCCTCACTTTGGTGTCATATCATTTGCATTCACAAACCTTTAGTCTCCTTTTGGTCTCATTTGCATTTCATAGAATTCCTCAATTCCAAAAAACCCAAAAACATAGTGTTATATTCAAAACATTTTCCCTCATCATCCCAAAGTTGAGAAAAACTTTTTATGGTTGAAACTAGATTACAAAGAAATAAAAGACTCATGGATTCTTTTGGTCAAGACACCAACTTTCTTGGTTTCACCAATGACATGAATTCATTCCCTAGTGACATGAACACTCTTTCTAATGACATGGGAAATTCTATTATCAATCCTTTTAGTGAGATGTCCATTCCACACAATCCTTTTGAACATTTTGTCCACAGAGACCAAAATGGGGAAGTCATTGAAGAAGAAATACAAGTTGCTGCCCAAAACCCAAAAGTGACCTCTTTTGTGGAAGAACTCATTCTAAACGATTCAACCACATATCTAGCCATGCTCCTTGACCAAGGTGCTAGGTTACCAAAAGGATTTAACCTCAACACTATTAGAGAGACATATCCTGATCCCTAATCACACAATACTTCCATGGGAGCCACATCACAAAACATCATTAACACCATTAATGCTGCCTCCCTTGGTCATGCTACCACCACAACCAATGCATCCACTACAATCAACACAACATCTATTGGGGGATCATCTACCCAAACCAACACCACATCACAATCCATCCCCCAACAAACATCCAATATTCCTTCACATACATTTGGATCAACAATGGGTGCAACCACCTCAAACCTCTTTGGAACTTCATCTAGTTCCATGGGTACATCAACAAACTTGTTATTAGGTTCCTTAAATGCTATGGAAACCAACTCATCAAACCCTTTTGGGAGGAATAAACAAAGAGTTGTCATTCACGACAGCCAACCTAATGTCCCAAATTCTTCACAGGTTAATACCAATATTCCTTTGAGGCAAAATACCCACATTCCTCAAGGCCATAATTACCTATTTGGGAAAGGCAATCAAGGCACCCAATTTTCCACTCAATTTGGGCATCAACATGCTCAAAACCAATAAGGCCGCCAAATTCAATTCAAATTGGCGGGATCCCACATCCCAACTTATGCGTCTCAAGTCCATACACATTAGCACATCCCGCATCAACACACTCATTTCCAACAATCATGAAATCAGAACACTCATTTTTCTCACCAACAACCAATCCCAAACCAACACATCTCATCACAATAGGTGGGCAGCCAATCCACACCTATCACCAACATGTGTGATGCTACCAACAACCCAATTGTGGAGGCACTCACACTCCAACTTTCTGCTCTTCAAACGCAAGTGGAGACCTTGCAACAATCAAACAAAAATTCTTACATGTCACATGACTTATGTCCATATCTATTTGACACAACCTTGTATATGCCACCCTTTCCTCATGGATATGTGGTACCACATTTTCCTAAATACAAATGAAAAAAAAACCCATTTAACACATAAGAGAATTCACCACTAGTTGCATGGACATTGCATATGAACAAACCTATCTCATGAGTCTTTTCTCTAGAAGTCTCGTAGGCCATGCACTAGAGTGGTTTTCATTATTTCCTAAAGGAATCAAAACTTGAGATGAATTGGCAAACAATTTTGTTGAAAAATATGCCTATAACATTGACACAGATATTGACATTGCCTCCTTATGCCGACTTACCCAAGAGGAGGTAGGAGAGAATTTTATGCCATTCTTTCAAAGATGGAGAACCTTAGAAAGCAGATGTCCAGTAGAAATAATTGTAAAGGAGAAAGTCACCATGTTTGTACAAAATCTCCTAGGACCATTAAGGTATGGCTTACAAGTCCATTGTTGCACCACCTTTGTTGATCTTGTTGAAAAGGGGGTTCAACTTGAGAAAGCCTTGATCACCAAAGGTGAATTAAAGTATGGTGGAAAAACCATCAAAACCACCACAAACAATAACCCAACTAGCTCCAATGACAAAAAAAAATACTGGGTTAAGACTAAACACATCACAAATGACGATGTGGTCGATGCAAAAACTATTAATGCAATAGGTCATGTGCTCACCATCAAAGGATTTCAAACTCAAAATGCACCTGTGACTACACCAACACCAACTACCAATGCTATTCAAAATAATCTTGCTCAATCTAATCAAAGGCAGATGTGACAACCACGATAATTTCAAAAATGCACATACACCCCTTTGGGTGAATCTATCAAAATTTTCTTGAAGAAAATTATCCAAAATGGTGTCATAACGTTGGAAGAACCTAAACCGTATGACCTTGGTCAGTTCAAGCCATCATGTTGGGATGATAATGCATTTTGTGATTACCATCGGGTCAAAGGGCACAAAACATCCTCTTGCTGCCAATTGCGAAATCTGGTGCAAGACTTTATTGAAAACCATACCATTGAGTTAGGAGGTCAACCGTTTGTATCTAATGCAGATCGTACAATCCACAAGAACCCACTACGGGATCATGGTTCTAGTAAACCCTCCTCATCTAGCACAAAGAATACCAATAATCAAGCCAATTACGTTTGTCTTGCCTTCAATTTTTCTGGTGGTACCATCATCAACAACTTGTGAGCTACTGATGAAGAACAATGTGTCAATACTATTACCATTAAAAAGGCCCCGAACTGCAACGTCACACCACGTAAAGGCAAGTTTACCATCCTAGGCCCCTCTGCACGTTAGCCTAAAATTACCATACCTAGTATGTCTGCTAGACAATCAAACCCTAAGCCGGAGTTCAACCTTATTGAGCACTTGAATAAAACACCCACTCAAATATCCATTCTTGAATTGCTCTATATCTCACCAACACATAAGGCCATCTTGGATAAAGTACTGCAAGAGTCTTCCATCCCAACTAACATTGATGTCAACCATTTTGAAACTATGGTTGGATATATGAATTTTCCTCACCACATTACCTTTTAAGACAATGATTATTCCTCACCCAAACCATCTCATAATGATGCCATTCATATAGAGGTTTTTGTCCACAAACATAAGGTTAGACGAGTCTTAGTAGATGGCAGAGTAGGATTAAACATCTTCTCTTTAAAATTGGTTAAAGCTCTTGGCTTCTCTGATGCATGTGTGGATGATACCAAGAGCATTGTCATCAAGGCGTATGATGATGAAGAACGTGCTTCTAAAGGTGTCATCACAATTCCAATTCGGGTGGTACTAGTTATTATAGATACAACATGCCAAGTCCTGGATCGTGACATACATTACAATATCTTACTTGGTCACCCCTGGATTCATGCCCTAAAGGCCATTCCTTCCACGTACCACCAATGCCTGAAGTTCCCTTTTGATGGTACTAAAATTACTATCCCAGGAGATCCTAATCCATTTCAATACTGTACCAATCTACGAGCCACTGCTGAGCACTAGGTACCCATCAATCAAGAAGCCTCAACTTCCACCTCTTCCAAATATATTGACCCATTTTCACTCACCAAATCATCCATTCCATCAATTTTTTCCACACCATCTTCCTCGGCCTCCATATCAAGTAAAGACCTTTAGATCCAGGACCTTGGTTGTGGAGAATTCAAACTGAATACAACTTACTGTATCACCACAATACCTAAGCCGCCTAAAGTCTATGGTAGACCATGTTTCGTAGTCGATCCCGAAACAACTTTCAAGGTTCCACGAAAAAGTGTTTTCACACTATGGGGTGATATGGGTAATGAAGTCATTATCAACATAGCTAACTGGATCTACAAAGACCCAAAATAATTACCTCCACTACTAGTGCATCTCTATGGAAAATTCTACGACATATGAAAGGCACTAGGTTTTGACTACACAAGTGGTCTTGGAAAGGACAACAATGGAAGACGAGAACCTGTCATTATCTCTGCAAGACCAAGGTACATAGGGCTAGGGTTTGAACAACTCAGAACTGATGATCAATGTACCTATGAACTATCAAGTGAGGATGTAACGGCTACAGAAAGTGTCGAGACACACATAGAATCCCTTACCGAAACTGAATCTAATGAATGGGAATGGGGATCTAAGAAAACCCTGAGCAACTATGATATTGACAAACTATTCCTAGACCTTGGTCAACTTCCCTCTAAAGAAATATTCTGAAAAGAATACAACATTGATCCTATTGACCGACACTCCAAAAATAAGGAATGGGTAAGCATTCCTTGGGATCTAGAAGAACATAAATTGTCCTTGAAAACATCTGAAATGTCCCACCCCATTCCTGAGTCCACCCATGAGCCTGACCTATCTGAACCTACCATCCATACCTCTGAAATCTCATCTAGTAGTCATGATGCTGATACTTTTGTGCCCTATTATGACTATGATCTCAACTCATCTAAATCTGAATATGGTCCATCCATTGCATCTTACACGAAATTTGAAATTGAAAATTTTTCCTACACACTTGAGGCTTCAATTTGCACACTTTCCACATCTTCCCCATCTTTTACCAACATTGATGATGGGATTTCCCTTGTTTACCCACAACTGATTGACTAGAACCAACAAGAACCACCATTGATGGATATCTTTTAGAATGATGAGGCAATAGTAGAATTCATGGGGCTCTGAGAAGGCATACCATGGGGTGATCACAAAATACGATTTTTCATTGACCTAGATTTTGCAGCTTACTTCAGGGAGACTATGCAATACTCCATTCACAAAAATGCAAAGAATAAGACAAAAAAAGAAATGTCTTTAGGTGAAAACTGCAAGGCACTTTCTAACAATAAAATAGTAAAAGTAAAGGACGTATCTGAAGGTGAAAACATCTCTGAGGCACTTAAGGATGGAGGATTGGACTTTCTTCCCATGACATAGGAAAAATTGGCAATGCTCATTGAAGACACCATCGAAGTTAACATAGCTACACCAGAGAATCCCAAAATGGTTCTCTTGGCCACATCATTGTCAGAAGATGAAAAACATGAATTTCAACAATTCTTCACAGAGAGGAAAGTTAACTTTGCATGGTCATATGTTGATATGCCAGGGCTAGATCCAAATTTGGTATTCCATCATCTTCTGTTAATCCCAAATATCAAACCACTCAAACAAAAATTTTGGAAAATACATCCACAAATTTCACTACTTGTAAGGGTTAAATTAAAGAAGTTAATGGATGTTGGATTCATAAGATCAATAGACTATGCTGACTTGATATCCAACATTGTCCCTGTAACAAAGCCAAATGGAAAAATCCGCATCTGTACGGATTTCAGAGATTGAAATAAGGCTTGTCCAAAAGATGATTTCCCATTACCAAATATAGACATGATTTTTGATCTCACAACAGGGTAATTGATGTTGTCTCTCATGAATGGTTTCTTGGGCTATAACCAAATCCAAATTGCAACTGAGGATCAACACAGAACGGCATTCACTTTCCCATGGGGAACATACTATTGGAATGTCATGTCATTCAGCCTAAAGAATTCTAGCACCACATACCAAAGAGCCATGACAACAATATTTCATGACATGATGCATATAATAATGGAAGATTATGTGGATGACCTCTTGGACAAAATTTTTAGATGGCTAGAGGATTACAAGGTTTGTTTCAACCCAAAAAAATGTGTCTTTGGAGTAACTTCAGGCAAACTATTGGGCTACATAGTTTCACGATGAGGCATAGAAGTTGATCCTGCTAAAGTGAAAGCAATTCTAGACATGCCTCTGCCAAAAGGAATTAGCTAGTTGGGAACACAATAGGGCAAACTGCGATCCATCTGATGCTTCATCGCATAGTTGGTAGACAAGTGTCAACCATTTCAGTACCTATTATGCAAAATTATCCCCTTTGTATGGATAGCCAAATGCCACAAAACCTTCGAACAAATCAAATAATATCTATTGACACCACCTATCCTAATGCTGCCCATTGAAGGCAAGTCATTGATCCTGTATGTCTTGGCAACTACAAATGCACTGGGGGCATTATTGGTATAAAATGACCATGAGGAGAAAGAAAGAGCCATATACTATATCAGTCGCACATTGATAGGATATGAGTTGAACTATACAACCATTGAATGTGCATGCCTTGCAGTTGTCTTTGTAGCATAGAAACTAAGACATTACATGTTGAGTCACCAGACACACCTAGTAGCCAAGATTGATCCACTAAAGTATCTCCTAAATCAGGCAACATTGACAGGTCGTTTAGCAAAGTGGGTCATGATTTTAAGTGAATATGAGATATCGTATGTCGAGCGCAAGGCAATAAAAGGGCAAGTAATAGTAGATCAGCTTGTAGATGTACCCATCCAAGGTACTCATCCACTGGTAATTGATTTTCCTAATGAGTCTATCTTTCATGGAAAGCCTACTTCACCATGGAAACTATATTTTGATGGGTCTCATACTGGTCATGGCTCAGGGGTTGGTATCTTGTTCATCACACCACAAGGAGATTCCATTCCTAAGGAATTCTGGATCGCCTTCCCTTGTACTAATAACATTGTAGAATATGAAGCATTGGTCACAGGACTCAAGATCACAATTAAAAGGAAAATTCAGACATTGCTAGTATTCGGGGATTCTCAGTTAGTTATCAACCAAGTGAATGATGATTATGAAATAAAAGATGAAAATTTTCTCCCCTACAAGTGAATCGTGGATAGATTCCTAAAATATTTCAAATCGATTTCCTTTGAACAAATTCCCAGGACATAGAATAAGGTAGCCGACACAACGGCCACTACTGGATCTCTATTGGACATCCCAAAAATGTGTCACAATTTGAGTTCTTATTCAAACAACTATTGATGCTGACATATGACATCCCAGACTCAGAAATGGTTTGTGATATTGTTGGTCCCAATTCACCTTGGTACCAAGACATTTATGACTGTCTTAAGTCCCAAACCTTACCACCCAACCTTTCTAATAACCATAGAAAGTCCTTTATACAAAAAGCTTCCTGACACACCATCATCAGTGACACCCTATACCATCATGGATTTGATAACACCCTTCTTCATTGTCTCAACACGGATGAATTCCAAACAACTTTATGAGAAGTACATGAGGGTAAATGCAGATCTCATTCGAGTGGTCCAACATTAGCGAGGAAATTCACCAAACTAGGATACTACTGGCCGATATTAGAAAAAGATGCTCTTCAGTTTTTCAGAACATGTCGAAAATGCCAGGTGCACAATGACCTAATCCATGCACCTGCATAGGAGCTAAGACTGATCACTTCACCATGACCTTTCAGACAATGGGGAATCGACGTCGTGGGAAAGATCCATCCATCCTCCTCTAACATCCATAAATTCATAATCACCACCACTGAGTACTTTACTAAATGGATTGAAGTCATCCCCCTCACTTACATCACCAGTAAGAATATATCCAAGTTTATCCTAAATTACATCATCTACTAGTATGGTGTTCCACAATCCATCATCACAGATAACGGGAGTCCATTCAAAATCAAGACGTTCATGAACTCTGTGAGCAATTCCACATCCAACATCAGTTATCTACCCCATATTATCCACAAGGTAATGATCAAGCTAAGGTGTCAAATGAGCCAATTCTTCGCATTCTTAAGAAGATCATCAATGATGCTGGTTGAGATTGGAACTTACAACTTAATCCTGCCTTGTGGGCCTACCGTACTAGTATTCGTACACCCACTAGAGCCACTCCATTTTCCCTTGTCTACAGATCTGAGGCCATATTGCCCATCGAGGTCAAAATTCTATCTTTCTGAGTCTCCTTGAAGGGAATGATTGATGATGAAGTGTACAGACGGTCTCACCTACATGAGCTAGAAATGTTACAAGAAAGATGACAAAATGCCTTGAATCACTTACAGGCATATCAAAATCATTTCTGCTAGTGCTATAACAAAAGAGTGATGGTGAGAAAATTTGAAATCGGTGACTTGGTCCTCGTGCAGAATCCAAGAAATCAGGCCGACCGTGAAAATCCTAGAGAGTTTGAGCCTAATTGGCTTAGTCCTTATATTATTACTACAACTTTCAGTTTTGGAGCATATCAGTTGGCCACACCTAATGGAGAACATTTGATAGAACCCATCAATAGACTACATCTATGAAATTTCTACACATAGCATCAGAGAGCTTGGCTAAAATCCTTAAAATAAAAAAAGTCCCAAAAAAATTACAAAAAAATCAAAAAATGACAAAAATAGTAAAAGGAAATAAATTCATCCAATAGTGAAAACCTGGAAAACATGCACTTTGAATAAGTACCATGGTGAAAACCTAACAAAGAGGCACCATGTGTAATCGATCATTGCTTCACCATCTACTGTTACTCTAATTGACCCTTATCCACTTTCCATAATCACAACAGCCTAAAACATTCACGACATTCGTCCTAAGTCCTTTCGATTTCGACCATGGTTAGCATTTGGTTGACATCACCCCTCACATATCCTTTCCTTTTTACCATGTGTCTATTTATTTCCATATCATTTGATTTGGGTAATCCTCGATCTGTCTGGAGGCAAGACCTTTATCATGTAACTGCAATGGGTGTCGCACATGATGTTGCATTCATAAAAGGTCTTGAAAAAAGTCATAAAAATCGAAAAAGTCTTGAAAAAGTCATAAAAATCTGAAAAAGTCTTGAAAAATGACCTAAAATCAAAAATTTCATGAGAAAATACAAAAAACATCCAAATCAATGTCAAAATCCCAAAAAATAGAGTCAAAGTCAATGTTTGTCTTGTCAATCCAATCGGTCACGTCAATCAATCTTTTGTCCACATTTGAACTACGTTGTCTCTATGCATTTGCTATGTAGGCAAGATTCATCTTTGAATCCCTAAGACATTAGGTCAGTCTTTCTAGGTTTGTCAAAATAAAATCATGATTCAAACTTTTGTCCTTTCGACAAGGTCATTGGTCATGCTGAACTACGAGGTCTTTGAGTGCATGATGTAGGCAAGGCCATCAATCGATGATCCCCCAAGGCCGCACTAGGTCAGTCCATTAGGGTTCATGGCACCACATTTTCACACATGTCTAACTATCTTTAAATCAAGAAAATCTTCCATCAATCCCGATCAGGCAATCTATCAACAATCTATTTCATCAACAATTTCGTTCAATTCAACATGTCAGCAATGACATGTAATCAAATTCTATCAAGACATTTTAAATTGGAAATTTTTTGGGTTCTTCTTCAAATGTGTCCTTCTGAAAAGAAGCTCTCATCATTTATTTATGCTTTTGGATGTGTCCTTCCTAAGAATCATCATCATCATTTGGCATTTTGATGGATTCTTCTAACTCTGAGACTTGATCTCCTAAATATCAATGTCATTCAGGATGTGTCCTTCCTGAATTTGATATCGCTCAACATTTGGCAACCTTGACTCTATCAACCTTGGAATTTTAAGACATTTGAAATTTAAACACTTGGCAAACACTTGGCAAACTTTATCTGTCTTTTTGATGGTTATCATGATATTAGTTCCTTATGTCATAGGAGCCATGACCTATCATGATGATCATCCTTGTCTTTTTATGATCACCATGCTACTAGTTTCTCAAGCATGTCCTGACTTCAGGATTTAGAGAAGTAACGATGTAGTACGATGATTTTCATGTCTCTTTTTGACTATCATGTGGCTAGTTTCTCAAGGATGTCCTGACATCAGGATTTAGAGAAGCAGCAACGTCTCATGATTAGTCTGGTTTTTTTGGCGGTTGGTCATGACAAAGTGACTAGGGGAAATTATGTTCCTCGTATGAGTTGTGATCATCCTTGTATACGACTGTTGATCTACGTGGTGATTCGACCTTGTACACTATTGATCTACCTCATATCATAGTGTTTTTCAACCATCATGAAATGTTTGCCCAATGATGATTAAGAGCAACAACTAGGATAGCACTTTAGCAAAGTTTTGAAGGATTTTTGTTTTTGAACTAACATGCATATATTTCTTCGCACTAACATCCATCTTCATCTTTTCTTCTCTCGTTCTTTGATGATATCCTATGACATACAAAAAAAAAAAGTTGCATACATGATCATATGAGCATTTCATATTCACATTTCACATCTGCATAAATCAAATACCATAATTCACATTGCATAATACCATCATTTACATTCATTCATCGCACATCATAAAACCATCATTTGCATCAACATATAGGCATCACAAATATTATTTGCATTAACATATACAAATCATATCATCATACATTACACAATGCATACATACATAACCACATCCATAATTGCATTCATAAGCATAAAACATGATATCTATACATCTCATAGCATCTAATAAAGCATAGAACACCATAACATATAGAATCATATAGGCCACATCAAAACTGCATCACATATGTATAATCTCAAATATGTAATATCATAGGATAGAGTCATAGGCTATCTCAAAAATGGAGCTCTAAGGCTCGAATGTCGATATATGCAAGTTTCTAATACAAATATCAAAATATGAGTCCTAGGATGTGCCTCCTTTGTCTTGTGGAGGTGAATCATTAGGTGGTTGTGACTAACTCACATGAAAAGTGACCTAGATAGCAGTGGTGGCTAGAGTCTGACTCTAGGATCTCGAGGGATCAGTAATAGGAGGCTAGCTCTACTCGGCCTAGTGTCTTGATGACACTAATCTATGCCCATGGTCTAACCTATGGTTGTGGCCCGATGAATGTCGATGTGAACTATGTAACCTATGGGCCGATGACTGCCCTGATGCAATGGACCCCCCAGCACTAGTATGACTAATACTGTGTGACCTGCTGCTGCTGTGTGTCTGGGTGCCACTGCCAGTCCTGTTGTATGATCAAGAAAATCTTGGGTCTCATCTCTCTGGTGGAACAACCTTCTCATAAAGAAACCTATACTGACCCCTTCTCTCATACATCCTAGCCAACTCCCTGGCCATATCCCTTTTCGACCCTGCACATAGCTCTACAAACTCAGTGACCCATCTGTTTTCCTCCTACCAGAAAATAATGGCCTAATCTCTCTCTACCCTAGTAACCTCCAACTCTACTTCCAAGGCCTTGTTCTGAGACAAGGCCACATCAAGTCTGCTCTAAAGATCTATGATCCTCTAGTCAATAGTGGCATCTACGGGAAAAATCAATGACTTGTCCCCCTCCTCATCTCCGATGATCATCCGCTCACATAATCTTTGATTGGCCTTGTCATCCCCCTCATCCTCCTCATCATCCCTCTCCTCCTCTCCTAAGACCTCTTCCACGTCAATATCAAGAGGATGGTGCTCGAAAAATGGATCCTCCTTCGCTGGTATCTCTCCCTCTACTCTCGCCTCCACATTCTCTGCTGACATCTCTCCCTCTGCTCTTCCCTCCACCTCCTCTCCATCCCTGACCACCTCCTCTTCTCCCACCTCTATCTCTTGCCCAATTGGCTTCTCTCTCTCCTCACCCTCCTCCTGAATGGGTGACAATGGTACACCACCCACTCTCCACCTAACTCTCTTGGGTTGCCTCTACCCTCCATCATCCCTCCTCCTCCTCACACCCCTCCCATCTCCACCATCATCTCCTACCCCGCCACCCCCATCATCTCCCCCACCTCTGCCTCTGTCTCCCCGACCACCATCTCTCCCTTCGGTCCCCCTGTTGTCTCTGCCTCCATCTCTCCCTCTAGCCCCCCTACCATGTCTGCCTCCATCTCTGCCACCCCGAACTCTCCTTCGTACCTATGGGATAACTGATCTCCAATCTATGGGAGTCAGAACATATGGATCTGTCAATGGAATCGGCCTATGAATCTGCCACTAGGTGACAAACTCAATAGATGTCCCAACATCTATTGGACCTCCTCTCCATAACCACTACTATGCAACCAGGCTATCTATTTGTTGCTTGGCTAATGCCACTACTATCGATGGCCCCCATATGGTCTCCCTAGAGGACCATACATACTCTATTGTCCCTACTAGCACATCTTTCTACTCCCCAAACTATTGTAGTACCCACTGGGGTAGGTACATCTCAATAATCTGTTGGCTCTAAACTATGCAGCCAATTAGGTATTCCATCCTCATCAGGCCACTAGACACAATCTCTATAAGGCCTCTAGAAAAAGATGATCAAAGTGTCAATCCGATGATGCCAGTACCCAATATCTCCCACACGAGTTTGACTAACTAAACCCACATAAAGATAAACATACGACATCCCATCACCCAACTGTTGAATCTGCACTGATGGTCAAAAAACAAGAATGTGCTCCCATGCCTAGATCATAAGTAGTGTGGTCCTGCAGCTAATACTTTGTCCCTCATGATAAACTACCTCATGAAGCTGATGATATAGAATGGCCAACAAGCAAGGATCCAAGGCAAACACTATCCTCTGACCCTGCATACGAACTAGTACCTCTCCCCATCTAATAGGAAATCTATGGATACAACGACCCAGTATCAACACTCTAATAATCAGTGTCATAAGCATGGCATCCCACTATGGAAATTGGTCGGCCACAACATCCCATTTGATCTCATACCCTTGAATGCCTAGACCGCCACCACCAACATCCTCATACATCTTTGCTAGGGCCTATCACCCTCAATGCAGATCATATACCACCCTCTCCCCACTGATCGGGATGCGCATAATGTGATAAACATCCTCCAAGGTAACTATGGCCTCTCCTATAGGAAGCTTAAATGAACAGGTCTCTGAGTTCCACCTCTCACAAAGTGCTATCAATAAACCCCTATTTTCCCAAATAATGTGCATATAGGTGAGATAGTATAACCCCAGTCACATCAACCACTATCTCTCCCTGTCGCTCAATTGATCTCTAAAGGCATAGGTGGCTGGTCTGAACTCTCACATGTATATGGGCATGAATCATCTCTACACATGCAGAAACAAGGATTAGCATACATGGGCCAGGACAATGGCACATTATTACTATCTGAGAAACCAAACATGCATCTAAAACAAGAGTCTATACAAAGTCAATGCTGTTCAACCATGGTCAACTATAATTGTGTCACGTTGACTACAATTGTGTCATGATATGTCACATGTGGCTCAGCATTTCATAGTTGCGTTGCAATATCGTGAATGCATCATTACATATAGCAATTGCATGTCCTCACAATGATTGCATCATTCTGCAAAATGATTGCATTATTTCATTTTAATTATGTCGTTGGACCTGGCGATTGTGTTCCAACATTGCAATTGCGTCGCAGAAACAAGCATATGAGTTGCATTTTGGCAATTGCATCATTTGCCTCTGCAATTGCGTGTTTTTAACATTCAACCTACCTACCCCTTGCACTTGTGTCATGATGCAAACAAATGCGTCGAACATGAAAGTGTTAGTGGCTTACGTGATGATAATTGGGTCGCAATGCATTTGTTTCCCCTCCTAAAACCCTATTAAATGTGCAAGAATCAAAAAAAAAAAATGTTGGCTAGTGTACTTACCGGTGCCTCTGCGCCCTCTGGTCATCAGAATGTCCACATGCGGTAGCCATGGTGCTCTGTCGAGGGAATCACCATCTTCTTCTTGAGCTCTGATCTCTAGAAATATTAATTAGCAAATGTGAAAATGACACTTGGTTTGGCGTTTTCAACCTATTTATAGGTTGAAAATTAGGGTTTGACGTAATAATTTTGTACTGAAGGATCTTTCGACAACCTTTTTATGACATTTGGACTAGCTAAGCATCCTCCATTTTTGAGGCTGATCACGCCATTGTTTCAGTAGTCATTAAATTTGTTAATCGAGAAACTTTTTGAATTTTTCTGACCCCAGACAAAAAAAATAAGAAATTTTCCCGAGAGTGCATAGGCACTTCGTACCTTCATTGGGGCATATTCTAGACTTGATTTATTTTCCATAACACGATAAACTACATTATGACAAAGAGGGGAAAATGTAGACACATAAAAATGACCTAGGCCTGGAAGCACTATTTTACCACTTTTCATCCTACCATAATTATGACATTTTAATTATATTCTCAACTCACTTTCAACTATTAATTAAATAATTAATATCTTTTTATTCTCCATGATTATTAAATAAATAGATCTTATTTTTTTATTTAATGCGTCACTAATTATCAAAGACTACTCATAATTAAATAAAGTTCTCAATTTATTTAATTAATCTTTATCATTTATGTCCTCTTGATTATTAAATAAATATATTTTAATTTATTTATTTTATATGTCACTAATTCTCAAATCCTCTTTTAATTAAATAGATTTATTAATTTATTTAATTAATCAATCACCTCTTCTAAATTAAATAATTATTTCTAATTATTTAATTACCTTATGTGACATTTCCCTCATTTTAAATAAAACAGTTTATTTAAAAATGGCTTCACATGGTTAACTACTTCTTCTTTTAGTAAATAATCTTAAATCAATTATTTACTATCTCACTAAATCCATATTTTGAATTAATTTTAATTCAAAATGGAAATATTCTTCTACAAATCAAGTAATTGCTAAAATTACTGATTTTCTAAATCTCATCTTCTTATCTTTTGATTTTTACTAATTTTCATCTCACTATCACATTCATTCTCCGTCCTTAATTTAATTTCTTAAATTAAATCTTGTGCACTGATTTGAGAATTTTACCCTAACCCTAATTGAGAATTGCCATTTTGAATCTTGACCATTGATTCTACGGAATTTTTCAATCTCTCATCTCATCCGTCCATCCAAAATTGCATTTTCTATAAAATGTCAATTTTGTTCTCATTTTGACATCTCTTAATATCTTGGAATTCTTGAATCTTTTATTTTGCTTAATCTTAATCTATTGCATTGTCATTTAATTACTTGCATTTAGAATTTAATTTCTATTGCATAGTTTTTAGTAAATCCTTCAAAACTTTGCTTAGGGCTAGGCTATATAGTAGAGTTTGTTCATCCCAATCTGAGGGCACACTCATCATCACAACAAGCTAGAAGGTGAAATGGAAGTCAGCCATGGAGGAAGAAGGGTTTGGTAAGATTGTTTCATTTTAGTTCATTTTTTCCTTCTTTATTTTCCTATGCATTCTATTGTCTTCGTGGATTTTGAATATGCTAATCTAATCTTGATCCTTTCTAGAAAATCCTCAATCACAGTTTTAACACAACGAAGAGGTGAGGGAGAGGAAAGGCCTATTTCTTTCATGAGCTCACTATTTAAAAATACAGAAGTTATGTACCTACCCCTTGAGAAGTAGGCCTTTGCATTGGTCTGAGCAATAAAAAAATTCAGGCACTACATTCTTCGGAATCAGGTTATCACCATAGTTCTTGATCCAACTATAAAGTCTCTCCTTATGTAGAGTGAATTAGGGGAGATAAGAGGAAAATGGATGGCTATTTTATAGGAGTTTGATTTAGAAATTCATCCAATGAAGCTCATCTGAGGACAAGTCTTCTCAAAGGCTATGACTGATGTTGACAAGAGTATCATTTGCCGAAAGTACATAGTACAGTCATTCACCAAGGATCCTTTTTACACAAATTTGATCTTCTTCCTCCTCAATAACAGATTCCCAGAGGGGATGAATACTACTCAGAGGAGAGCATTAAGGATGAAGAGTGCTCATTATATGCTAAAAGGAGGATTCTTATACAAAATAAATTTTGAAGGATTTTACCTCCACTGTTTGGATCAGCAAGAAGCCAAACATTCTATAATTGAACTTCATGGTAAACATGGTACATGGCATGGATCTGCAGATGCCTTGGCTCATCAAATTTTCAGATCAGATTATTATTGGTCCCACGTGTTTTGAGATGCACATCAACATGTCAGGACATGTCATGCATTCTAGACCTCTGCATCCAGGGAATGGAACCCAACGATGCCTTTACAATTGGTGTACGAGGTAAGACCATTCACTTAATGGGTACTAGATTTTGTAGGTGTCATTAATCCAAACTCTTCTGCAGGTCATAAGTTCATCTTGACAGCAACTGACTACTGTACATCTTGGACCAAGGCTCAATCCTACAAAAACAACACCACAGATGTGGTTATCAAATTTTTGACTAAAAGAATCACAACTAGGTTTGGAGTACCATTCACCCTGGTATGTTATAATGGCCCTGCTTTCTCTCTAGCTCAATTCATTCACTAGACCTATGAACAAAAAATTACTTTAATGTACTCTTCTAATTACTACCCTCAGGGAAATGGAGTAACTAAGTCCACCAACAAGAATCTATTGGGAGTAATTAGAAAATTTCTAGAAAACTATCCTAGCGATTGGCATACCCAACTAAGATTTTCCTTATGGGCAGATCGAACTCAGATCAAAGCCACCCTAGGAAATTCACCTTTTAAGTTAGTCTACAGTCAAGAGCCAGTCTTCCCAATCCATTTTCCAATACTTGTCCTCAAATTCATGCAGGAATTCTATACGAAGGATGATCAGATCAAGGTTAGACTAACTAATTTGCTAAAAATGGAAGAACAGAGAGACACTAATTTACAATAGTTTTCTAAACACCAAGCTATTCTCAAACATTGGTTTGACAAGAGGGCCAAGATAAAAGCCTTTAGGATATCAGATCTTGTGTTACTATGGGACAAAGCTAAGGAGAAAAAGGGAGACCATCAGATGTTTGATAGACTCTAGTTGGGTCCATATCAAGAAGTTGAGATACTAGGTGAGAATTATTTTTGGTTAAGCCCCTTAATAGGAGAACCTGTTCCATTGCTTGTTAACGGTCATTTCTTAAACATTACTTTGGCTCATAAAGGTCTAATTTTTTGAATAGTTGTACTATATTTACTATATGTAATTAATTTGTTCTTTCATTTTGGGTATTTTGTCTGTTTGTTTGTTTCTTTTTTTTTCTTTCTATTTTGTCTTGGTCATTGGGGACCTTCATTTCTATCCATTTCAAAATAAAGGGGTTGTTATTCAAAGTATGTTGCAGGCACTAGGAGAGAAATTGATTTAGGTATTTTCAAGGAGCATATGTTTAAAGATTTCATTCTAAAGCTTAGGTCTTATGTCCATTTTCAATAGTGGTTTGAAAAGTTATTAAGAATAAGGTACATTTTAAATAGTCTCATGAACTATGATTAAAAGTCTATCACAAAATAGATAAACATTTGTCTAAGTAAAATGCCTATTTATCTCAGGGTGGTTGTATCTCTGATTCAAGTGAAAAATCTAGCTCCCAAGACTTTCATGAGGTCTATTATAGTTCTCAACCTACATTTTAGATCAATTAAATCTGATTATTGAGAAAAGTTAATAAAGAATTCCCACAAGTAAAGCCTAAATATTAAAAAAAAAAAGAGAAAGGAAAAATCAATACCAAATGGGTGAATCAAGTATCTCTATCAGGGCTATGGATGCCTATCTGATAGTAGAGAAATTCATTGAGAGAACTAGAGGTATCTCCATCGGGGCTATGAATGCTTGTCTATCAGCAGAGCAATGCCCAAGATTTCATTGCACGATAGTTGAAGGTTTCAACCTATGTAGCTTGGATGTTAGGTGTAGTTGTTTAGGGGTGGAGAAAGTTTTTTTTATAAAGAAGGATGCACTGTATATGCACACACCCAGATTCAAAATAATTCATGAAGACATACATCTGAGATTCTAGCTCAACCTTACTCTGCATATCTGATCTTATTCAAGTTAACATGATTCATAAATCAGAGGTTCTGGGTGACTGAATTCTTCAGTATCTTGAAAATGGGTAAACAATTTTCCCAGTCAAGTTGCCATTTGTTATGCCCTGCATAACCACCCCATTTTTTTCCTTGGTAAAAATGGGTCCGCCTCTTTGTTCCCTATCCTTGGGTCTTTTCAACAAAGATTTTTGAATTGTCTTTTCTCTAAGTCTTTTTTTTCTTCTTTTTTTCAACCGAGACTGAACTTTGACTTGGAACTCATTTGAGTTTCACTTCCTAGCTTAGTTTTGATCCCACTCCTACTTTGTTTATTCATGTGTTTCCTTTTTCGGTCCGTGATGTTTTCTTTTCACGGGGTCAAATCCAAAACGAATTTTGAACTTGGCACTTGGTAAAGTTCCAAGTTTTGTTCCCGTTCCACCTCAACCTTCGCCCTTGTCGTTTGTCCATTTTATCTCAGGGTTCATGCTTTCGATCTCATTTTGGTATCATTTTATTCTCTTTGTTTTTTTCCTTCTTTCTTTCGTCTTTTCCAAAACTAGAATCAGAACGGAAACCGGAACCAAACCTAGAACTTTACGAAAGTTCACTGACCGATTTTGATCCTGATTTCACTCTCGCTTTCTTGTTTTTTGTTTGCCACTCTACTTCAGTTGCATGATAGTTTTGTGCCTATTCCCGCCACAATCCCACACCTAACCTACCATATTAATGGCATTAATTGCAGGCTCCTCACATGTACGAAATTGAATTTTAACTTTAATTAAGGTTAATTCACTGGTTTTTTTTTTTTTTTAACAATGATATCGGAACAGAGCTAAGATAGAGCAAAGGAGCATGATTTCATTGAGAATCAAGCAACTGTGCATGGATATTTGGATCGAGTCCCAACCTGTTGGGTAGCGTTTTGAGGTAGGTGGTCTTCTTTGCCTCGTTTCCTTTGTCACTTTTGTTTCTTGTGGTTTGTTTGGCATTCTTCATGCAATTCTTGGGTTTTACTCCTGAATCTTTGTATTTTTGCCTTGCTATTGCTTTTCCTCTTTTTTTTTCTTTCTTTTTTGGTCACATTTTTTTTTTTTTTTTGGTTTATTTAGATCATTGTAGTCATTTTTCAATTTGTTCGCATCCATACCATTGTGCCCTAGGTTTTAGGGTATCATTTTTAAGGGATACTAGGGTTCCTTATGGTCTTCGATATGCTAAATAGCTTCTTCATCCTTGTCAAATGAGGGCTTGATCATTTCCAAGTAGTTTTTTCAATGCCCTAGTTTCTTAGGTTGTTGGGTTCAAATAGGCTAGGGTTTTCATATTCACGTCATTTTAAAAGTTATGCCCTAGTCACTAGTTTCCTCTCGGTTGTATGAGGGTTAGGTTTGTACTTCTTCTTTTTTCGGCTTATTAGGTGACCTAGCTTTAAAGTAATTGTGAGTACTTGGAATTTTCTAATAATGACATCATATCTCACCGGATTTGGATGCAGGAATGGTTTTGTCCATAAAACTTTATTTGTGATACATGTCAGATCATGTCCTGAACCTGTTCCTGACGTACTTTGGACTATCCAACACTATTATACCTTAGCAGATGCGGAAGCAGAATGATCACAGGTTTTGGAACTTCCTATTGTGTCAAGTTTGGTAACCATTCTTACTTCATTCCCAGTCTTGGTATATAGTTTTTCCAAACCTCTTCTGGTCTCCATTCTAGTCCCACCCCCGACAATACTTGGAAGTTTTATGGTAATGTTCCTATCTTGATCCCGCCTCTGGTGAGTGTATAATTTTTCTAAGTATGAAGAGGCTGCATGAAGTAACATAGTGTAACATGGAAGGTGATTTCTCTAATACTTGTGTTTATACTTTCCATGAATCTAATCTTGGGTTGTCATGTAGGAAGTAGATGATGTCAAAAGCCTCTATAGGAACTTCACAAATGGAGGGTCAAGCAGTTGAAGGTTCCAAACAAGTGAAAACTAAGAAGATAAAATTAGGACAACTACCTTATACAATGAGGTATAAACATCAGATGATCACTCCCATAGCTAGCAAGCTAGACTCTAGGTTGGCAGATATCATAGACACTAACTTGGGGACATTTAATTGTGAGGAACTAATAGAAGAAACCTTCTTAGAACAAGTCACTAGAAGAATGGAGAGGATAGTTCAATAAGGGATTTCCTATGCTTATTTCTTTCCTCTGTCAGTCCAATGCCCAGAGCTTATCTTATCTGTAGTAGGATCTTATAATGTAGTGTCAAGGAAATGGATGGATCAGTAGGGGAATGTCATAATTGACTTATCCCCACAAATGATGAAATTATTTTTTAATGCACCTGCTCCAAAGAATCCAAGGTTGTTGACAGAGGTAGATGCATTACATAGATTTAATGAGAACAAGGAGGTCAATAGGAATCACATGAATAAGAGGTGGTTAAGAGTTGAGAAGAATACTTTGACTAAGATGCCTAACCAGTCCAAAAGAGGGGATTTCAAGGAGGTTGATGAATTAATCCTGATGCTCTCTAGAGTGTTTGGGAAAAGGGATTTTGCATGCTTCAAGGAGTGGATGTTTCCATTCATTGAATCTTCTTTGATGGAGGGAAAAAATTTGATTGGTGTATGATTTTGTATGACACCCTGCACACTCAGATGATAAATGTAAGGAGAACAAAGACCTTTTATATGACATCTTATGTCATTTATGCAGCTGCAAGGATGGGAATCTTCCCAAGGTTGAATTTAGTAGGAGTGTTGGGAGAATCTCCTGGACAACAAATAGTGTGGAACCATTATGATCAATTACTTTGCAGACATCAGAGGAGCATTATAGGAGAGTCAATGATGCATTTTTATGTCATAATTAATAGATTGATTGGTGATGTTGAGTTTAGATTAAGCAGAGATGCTATGGCACTTATTTCTCAATGGGGACATTGGTAAATCTAATACCCTAGGTTTACTTACTTCAGGTTAGCAGGGTTTGATGGACATCCTCACCTACTCCCTAGGTGCTACACTGATAGAATGATTCTAATGGAGTTCATATACCAAGCATTGGGGGTTAATGCAACATTTAGCATCAATCACAAACTTGGGTGCCACAATTTTCCCATGAAGTTGGGAGAATATTGTTGTCTTCATAATGTGGTTGCAAAAGTCATTTTTCAGGAATTAAGACATCTTAGGTTGGGACTCTATACATCTAGGAAGCATTTTGACCCAAAGAATAGGATGAATAAGTTGCTTTCCACTGTGTTTGAAAAGCACTATAGTTTGTTAGAAGATTTATGGTGGGATTTGCAGGATGAATATGATGTAAGGAAGAGGAGTTATGAAAGGCTCTCTATTCCTTGGATGATGGAATTTGGAGTGAAGGAAGATATTCCTAACACATTTTTAGATGATGGTGTGACTCTGGATCCTGCATATGAAGTTGAGAGGATTGGTGTCAAGGACCTAGGCCCCATCAATTGGAATGAAGAGGAATCAATAGACATTAGGCAGATTTCAAGGACTATTTTGGATAGAAGCATCCAATGGGTGATTCTAAGAATAAAGGAACCAAAATCTCAAGGTTCTAAAAAGAGAAAAGTGGTAGCCACTAATAATTACCAAAGAACCGAGAGAAGAGTTGTCCCCAAGGAACAATTGGAGTACCCTCCTCCCATTTTTGGAGGGGATACTATTCTAGAGATAATTACAGAAGAAGCTCCTAAGATACAGGGTATGGAGACCTCAACCCTGGGAGAAGGCTCCTCTTCTCAACCACCCCTTATTTAATAACCTAGTGAAGAATTACCCATAGGTAGTCTTCATGAAGAAGAAGAAACATTGAAAGGAAAAGGGGTTGAAGTTGAGATTCATGATATTGACACAGACTCAGAGGAAACACATGTTGATGAGGCTATTGATAAGGATGACTTAGTGTAAAATATTGGGGAAGAGCATGTTCTTACCCCAAAGGATCAATGGAAGTTTTTTGAGGATGCTAAGAAAGAGGTTGATGCTAGGACAAAAGCTGAGGAATTAGAAAAATAGCAAGAAGCATGAGCAAAGGCACAAGCGGAGGCATTGGCCAAACAACGGTAGGAACTGGAAATTAAAACTAGGATGGATCTACTCACTAGGCAACAAGAGTTGGAGGTCATCACAAAAGCTGAAGAGCTGGCTAGACAACAAAAGGAGAAGGAAGATTTGTTGATGAAACAAAGGGAAGTTGAGAAAAAGGCTAAAGAAGAAAGGGACAAATTAACCTTGCTTCAAAAAATTCATGAGCTGGAAGAGAAGAAAAATAAACAAAGAAGGAAAATGGAGGCTCTTGAAGCCAAATTTAAATTAATTGAAGAATCTCAGAAGAAGAAAGAAGAAGAATTGGAGCTAATAAGGACAGAGGCAAAGGAACAAGCCAAGATTGATCTAGAGGATTCTAAAATAAAGGAAAAGTTGGAGGAGTTAGAGAGAAAAAAGAGCCAAATATTGGAGAAAGGGAGAGTAGAAGAAGAATGATTGGCCAAGGTTGAGCAAGAAATGAAGGAAAAAGTTGAAGCTAACAGACTAGCCAAGGAAAAGGAAGAGAAGGATTAAAAAAAAGAGGTTGAATCTCAACCTAGGAAAGAAATTTGGTAACCTCTTTCTCTAGCCACTTCTTCTTCCACAAAGGTAATGACTCCCCCTGCTGCTCCTGCATGGTTAAATCTTAATCTTGAGAAGAGGCAGATGGTGCAACCACAACCCCTTTATTGGGAGGATGTTAGGAAAGAAATATAGAAGGAGATGCCAAATAAGAGAGCCAGGTTTCTCTATTCCACAAGATTAACAGATGCTAGAGAGATTGTAGCTAAGTGTACTATCCCTATGGTTGATAAAGACAAAAAAGATATGTAGATAGGGGATTACCAACTAGGCACTAGTAATCTAGGAAAAACCATAAGAAATCAATAGTTAAACTTAATTGATATTATGGCTTCCTCTACTAAATCAAGGATGACCTCGGACAGCCAAAAGAAAGATGAGCTTAAGTACCAAGTTGATCAATTACATAAGTTCTTGAGGGATCTCTCTAATCCTATTTATTCACAATCCACTACTCTAGAGACACCTGTTCTTTTGATGAAAAGGGATGCTTATAATTTGATTGAAATGAGAAACAAAGTAAAAATGATGGATAGATGGATAAAAAAGTTGAACCAGGAAATAGATGATTTTCTTGTTGAAGGTTGCAAGGTTCACAAGGAAGCATTGGAGTTGGTGAATGACATGGTTGCTCATGTTGAAACTCTTGAGAAGCAAGAGGAAGAATATGTAGGGAATGCAAGGAAACTAAAAGATATCAATAAGCTGCCCAAGCAAACCTTGCTAGAGCAATCTATCTTGGAAGAAGACAATGTGGATTTTGTGGAAAAGACCATCAAAATGTTTAGATTTAGTTCTTCATTCATTTTCACTCATAGGAATGAGGTACAACAGGCTGGAAATGATCTCAATGAGAAAATTGAAGAACTAGGAGCAAGTATTACTATACTTGTCAATGAGGATATCCTTGAGACAAATGGCCTCCTCCCTGATAAACTCAAGGAAAGATGGAATGGTAGATTGGAGGAGATGATGCAAAAGGGAGATGATGAGGATGATTTGTTAATGAAGAAGCTTATGGATGTCAAGCAAGAGGTTAAAGCCTCTAGGAGGGAACTCCTCAAGCTTAGAGATATGAAATAATTTTCTTCTTCTGAGTTGGATAGGATACAATTTAAAGATAACCAGGTGGATGGGCCTGATGCAGAAATGTTTCAGTAGGTAAATACCACTTATGATGAGTATATGAAGGAGTAGAAAATGTAGAGTTAAAGGTTGCTACATACATTCTTTCTCTATAAATCAGTCTCAAGGAAATACGCTTGACTAGGTAGTCTTCCTCTCCTACTTTCTTGGGTGATGATATTAGTTCCAAATAGTAATTGTAGAAAGTTCCCCTATCTCTTTTGGATGTATTTTTTGACAAGGAGTTTCTAATTAGCAGCTGAAAATTAGAATGAAGTCTCCTCTTAGATTGTTCCAATCACCCCATGATTGATGGATGTAGGCTGTGATGAGAGAAATTAGTGCTAGATAGGTTTATATATACAATTTATCTCCATTTTTTAAATGTTGGTTGATTGAAGAAGGATTAGCCATCTGATATGATAACTGATAGGAATGATAGTTTCAAGATTTCATAGTTGTAGCAAGATAATTTAAGTTTTTAAGTTGAACTTAGATACCATTTTTTACAGTTTTATATGGTTTTCATGTTATTGTTGGAATTGAATCTCTTTGATAAGTTTAATGAATCATAATCAATCTATATTATAGTGAGTTGTTATGTCTAAATGTTTTCTATTTGATGCAAATCAATAGGGGAAATGAAATTTCAATATTATTTCATTGAATTATCTATGAATGGAATTACTAGATGTCTATTTGATCTGTGTTTTAGCAATGAGTGGGTGATTTTTTTCAAATCTCAAAGTATTTTAGTGAATGGTTGTGATAATTGAATTAAGCACTATGAATGTATGCAATGGTGTAGATTATTCCATGGATTGCATCACGTTGTGATTTTTGATTTTTTGAAGAAACACTCGTTGTGAAAATGCATGTCTGGGTATTAAGAAGTTTTATTCATATTTTACTAATCTACGTTTTGATCTATATTTTATATTTATTTACACCCCCCCCAATGTAGTCTAATTAATATAATGCAGTTTGTGTTCTTTATTACCAACAAAGGCCCCTTGAATATTATGGTTAGATTGGCCATTGAGTAACATCAACATAGTTGAGAACCAACTAAAAGGACCTTGGGAGTTAGATTACTATATGCTATCTTTCTTTTTTAGGAGAAATAGTGTGGAGATATTTGGTTTTATGTTGTGCACTTTTGACCATCAACACTTACAAACATGTCTAGGATTACCACAGTTCCAGCAAATAATTTTGGACTTTCCAAGAGACTTAGATCTCCACTTGGACTTGGATTTTTCACACTTCTCAATCTCCTTGCCTTTTTCCTTAGGTATTCCATGAACATTCAAGGCCTCCTTGGCACTGATCAATAACTTCCTCCTCATCTCTTCAGAAAGAAAAGAAAGCACCACATCTTCAATCTTCAGTATAACAAAAGTACTCCCAACAACCATAACAAGAGAATCCCATGAATTAGGAAAAGAACAAATCAAGATCTGACATTTATCGTCCTCATCCATTTTGACACCAATTGATGCCAACTGAACCATTGACATATTGAATGCTTCTAGGTGGTCAGTAATTTGTCTACCCTCTTCCATTCTCAAGGAATACAACTTCTTCCTCAAGAAAATCTTGTTCACTAAATATTTGGCCTGATACATCTCACCAAGCTTCTTCCACAGTTTTTGTGTAGAGGTCTCTTCATGGAAATTAATTAAAAAAGAGTCTTTCAAGCATAATTTGATTAGACCATTAGCTTTATGGTCCATAACATCATATTGAGAAGCTTGAGTAGGATCTACATGTCTTGAAATATTGTCATCAACAACATCCCATAGATCTTGATCTATCAACAAATCCTCCATCTTTAGCTTCCACATCTCAAAATTATTTCTAGAAAAAATTTCCACCTCTATTCCCCCCAATGAACTTGCCATTTGAAAATTCCTACAACAAGATCACAAACTATCTTTTGCACAAGATCCCATTCAAATATGGATTAGTTAAAAAAAAATCCAACAACCCACAATTGAAACCAAAGGTGGTCAAGCTCTAATACCACTTGTAAGGAAGCTAAGGTAGCGGAACAACTTCCTACACTAACCTTGAGAGGAGAATAGTGCAAAACATTTCTATAGATCTTTAATAGTTACAAAAACTTAAATAGAAATAAACAAAAAAATCATGCATACCACAAGACAATGATCTACGAGGGGAAAATCCTTTCGAGGGGAAAAACCCACACTCCAAAAGCCACCCAATATATTTTTCAGAAATCAAAATATTACAATATACTTGCAAAGAAAGCTTATCATAGGAGTATCACCACCAAATATTAAGAGACAACTCAATCGCTATCAAACTCTCAGAATACACCCCCATCTGCATACATCCCACCTACTTAAAACAAGCTTTTTGGAACCTTCTAGAATTAGGGTTTTACAAGGTTGTTTTTCATTTGATGTGTTAATGGAAAAACCTTGGCATGGCAATGGGTAAAATCCTTGACATTTCAGCAGGAAAAAATATTGATGTGTCAGCAAGAAAAAAGTCTTGATGTGTCATTGATATTTTTGGGGGCATTGCCCCGAACCCCACATCTTATTATGAGTGTACAATATTTGCATGATCAATCTGTTAGGTCTCAAAAATGCAGGTTGTAAATCCTAAGAGGTTGTCAGGCTCTATGGTCATAATTACAACATTTTTGGGCTAACGAATGGAGTTAACCTATGTGGTTGATGACTCCCTACACTTTAGGCACTACTAAACCTAGGTGGGTGAACCTTGATAACTAATGTAGATTCAAGAGTTGTGTGAGTTAGTTGAATTTAGGGGTATATCCATAGTGGCATGAAATGTGAAATAGATGAAGGATTATTAGCTACTCCTACTCCTAGTATTGAAATATGAAATGTGAATATATGAATAAGATTAAATTGTAGATTTTTGTAATGAAATGGGTGTGACTAGTGCCTAATTCTATTGGGTTAATGGATTTAAGAGGTGAATGATATGTGACTTAGTTATTGGCTACAATTCAAATTGTTTGTCACTTGTGTCTATTTATATCTTGTATAAACATGCAAGGATGTAATCACTAGACTTTTCTTATTGATCCAAATGATTCTTTATAAGTTACTGTGATTAATTAATAGGAATTTTTAATCTTTTTGAAGGAACCAGTTAACTGAATCACACAAAAGCAACCAAGTGTGCCCTGAAAAAACAAATATAATTTTGATTTGAATAAAAAGATAGAATTAAACTGGAGATAATCTGATAATTTGATTGATTATAGAGCTCTTCTTATTGATCGAAATGATACTCCCAAATTATTGTGACTTATTAAAAAGATTTTAATTCTTTAGAAGAAACCAATTAATTAAACCACACAAGAACGACAAATGTGTCTTGATAAATTGATCTTGATAGAACAATTCAAATAATAAGAAAGAACCAAATTGGAGAAAACCAAATAATCATATACTATATGCAAATAATTGACACTAGATTTTAGCCATCTGATTAAAAAAAATTATCCATTGTATTTACTTCAAAAAATGGTACATTATATAAAAAAAGTATTTTATGCTAGAGTGTATGTATGCTAGTACAACTATTATTCTATTGATAATATTAATCTAATATCCCTTTCAATAAGGCCTTGGTTTCCCTTATATATGTGGCAAGCTACAAGCTTCAATCCTTTACAAAAATATGCATTACTTATCAACTAAAATGCTAACAATTGTATTAGACATAAACAAGAAAGACTGAGAAGTCTGCAAGCAATATGAGATGCATCATGATCCATTAATATTCATTAGGAACCCATGATGACTGAAGATCTATTCAAGGTCTATACTCCATGACAAGGCATCAAATAAGTGTGAGACTTTGATGACCCCTGCTTCTTACTTTGTTTGAGAGATAAAAAAATTAACTTTACATAGCTGGTCAATATATCCTATTTTAGTATATGTATCGACCCTACTAATGATATCTTTCATGGCATATTTGAGAGTAAAGATCTGCTCCAATTGTATATGTACCTTCTCTATCACTCTTTCTTCATTGTTGATTTCATCAAGGACCACTGGTAAATATTGATCAATTTCATTCTTCCATACATCTCTCTCTCTCAAGAACCTTCTTGCCTCTCTCTCTCTCTCTCTCTAATGTCTCCTTCTCTCTAGTCTCTCCCTCCCACTCTCTCTCCCTCCCTCTCTCCCTATCAAGTCTCTCTCTCCCTCCCTCTCAGGTCTCTCTCTCTCACACACACAAGCACTCTCTCCCTCTCAAGTATAACTCTATGCCTCCCCCCCTCTCTCTCTCTCTCTCTCTCAAGTCTCTCTCCCTCCCTCTCAAGTCACTCTCCCTCTCAGGTCCCTCTCTTTCTCTCAAGTCTCTCTCTTTATCTCTTTATCTCTTTCTCTACTTCTCTCCCTCTCAAGTCTCACTCTTTGCCTCCCTCTCAGGTCTCTCTTTCTCAAGTCTCTCTCTCCCTCTCTCCCTCTCTCCCCCTCTCTCCCTCCCTCTCAACTCTCTCTCTCCATCTCAAATCTCACTCTCCCCATCCATCTTAGCTCTCTCACTCCCTATCAGGTCTTTCTCTCTCCCTCTCTCTCTTGTGAATTGGCTACACATCAATAACTATATAATATATACTATGTATTAAATATATTATATAATATATAATATACTATACACAATATATGTAGTATATAGTATATAATATATAATATGTATAATATATTTGTATATTAGTATATATTAAAATATTAAATATTATGTATTAAAAATTATTAGAATTGGCTATGGATGCCAAGATCTTTGGATCAAATGGAAAGCACAAGAAGAGAGAATATGAATGTGACAAGAATAAATTGTATTCTTATCAATATGATAATGAAATGAGATGATTGTTTACAATGAGAGACCCCTTGGTTATATATCCAAGGTGAGGACATAGAAGGGCATAATATTATGACAAGTGTTGTAATCTTATGACATGAGACAACTATGAAAATCTATCACTCCACTTAAAGTGGAAAAGTGATAATATGATAATCACCACAAATGGTGGATCACACACAAAAGGTGGAGAAGTAATCACGTGATATTTCCATGAAAGGTGGAAGTGATAAAGTAATAACATGATAAGTCCACCAAAGGTGGAAAAGCTCTAACTACCTCCTATGTGGTCCCTAAGTAAACTTAACTAAGGTGTAATTATGACCTAGGACAAGGTACAACACATTTAATTACACCAACACCCCCCCTTAAGTGTAACTTAGGGAGAATGTACACAAAAGAAAACAATGCAAGATGGGTCCTGACAACTAGGCCATGTTAGGTACCCATCTACAAATTCAATGCAATCTCTCACAAATAAAGAAAAGGAGAAAACCCAGTGGGACAAAACTCCTCCCCAAAAGAGAGATGAAATACAAAATATAATGCTCTCAATGATGCATGAGAAGGAAAAAACCCCATGTGAGGAAAAAGACCCCCCATAAGAGATAAGTAGAAGAGAGACAAATAAACCCCCCCTCAATGTTGAGTCTCCTACAATGATGGTAGAAACTCGACATCGAATGCTGAAGATGATCCAATCTAGTTGAAAAACATTCCTCCCCTTAGGAAGAAACAAAACCAAGGATGTATGTAGGATGTCAGGAATATGAATGATGGAAGATGTTTCTAAAGCATGCTCTAGTGTCTCCATGTTGATGTTGAAAGCCGACACACTCCAAACAAGCATTCTAGGTCACACTACTGAAGAGGACAATCTAACATCTAGTAGAGATGAATGTAGAACATGATCCAAAGACAAGGATATACCCTCTAAAGACAAAGAAGCCTCATCCAAATGCTGTCCAAAAGTATCCACACTCACTCCAGACTGCAAAGAATGATCATGTAGAGAATGAACAAGAGGGTTAGAGTGTTCCCTCACAACAACTGAATAAGGATCTTCTCCATCAAAGAGAAGATGAATTTCATCGATGGTGTCCCCCAAATCTGCAAGATGAGACTCCACAAACATGTCTAAAATACCCTTTAAGAAGTTATCCAAAGTAGCCATATCTAGAAGACAATGTATGTCTTGCTGCACTAAATCACAAGGAATCACAAGCATCCTCAGGTACAACAATAGATGATTTTTCTAATTCGAGATCACAAGAGTCCTCAACCTCAAGATGTTGACTCATAGATGAAGAAGATGAACCCTCTAAATCTAGATTAGGAGCCATAAAAACTGAAGTCTCGATAGATGTCTCTGTAGGAGGAGAAGGATAAGGTTCTATGTCATCAAAACTACCATACCTTTCAATCAGCAAGTGTTTCAGCTGTTTTATCATCAATAGGTTGAAACTCTACAAGTGGAACAAGAAAATCCGCAACAGGATCCTCTAGGAATGGAGGTTCATTCGAGTCTCCGTACATCTCCCAAAGTTTGGTCATAAGGTCATGAGGGATCTCAATACCATCAGTGGCCATTTGTGTATCAATATCACAACTACAACCAATTACTCCCAGGATATGTTATGTTTTAATATCCCACACAACTCTCTTCCATTTTGATGAAGGTTTGGGAACTAGTCCATAGAGATATGGCAAAATATTAAGCCACCTACAATGTGTTAGGATTCCATCTTGCCAAGACTTAAAGTTCCATCGATTTAACCTTATTACAACATGATTTTTTTTTATACCCATATTAAACTCCTCAACTTAGTCACACAATAGACCAATCAAAATACATAAGCCAACAAAGGAAAAATATTACCCCCCAAATTACTCAATCATGAAACCCCCCAAGCAATATCTGATTTGGCACTTTATACATAGTGCGTTTACAATTTCCACTTGCCAAAATAGTGAAGTGGACTTTGATCTTGGTACATGAAAATTTCCAAAATAGGCCTCAAGCTCAAAATGAAAAATTCATAGTAGATGACATAAATCTGATTACTCCACTAAAACTACACAAAAAATCATGCAGTTCCAAAAAAAAACTCACCCAAAAATGTTACCATAGGAGCAAGATATGAGCTCCCAAAGTTCCCAAAATGAGGGTGAAGTAGCAACACCTATGAGAATCTACATTTTTTGGAAAAATTAGAAACCAAAACCAAAAAATTATTGCACCACTGTGAAGAGCACAAAAAATTAGCCCAAATAAGAAAAAATTGCTCGAAAAAAGGAGCCAAAATGACCGAGTTATGGAGCTTCAAAGTCGGACTGTAAAGCCGAATAATTGCTTTGAATTGGATGAATTGATAGTCAAACTTAGGGTTTTTGGCCCTTCTAGATATGATGGTAGGGTTGGATTTGACCCAAAATTCTCCAAAATGTAGCTACCTTCTAGATCTAGCAACCACTCCTCAACTTTAAACCCTCATAGATTTGGCCTCGTATGTCCGATTTGGATGAAACAAAAGGAAAAATCAAATTTTTCAAACCTTCCAGATGCAATGGTGAGCTTAGATTTGCACCAAAAATCTGTGATATAAACCTCCAATAAAGAGCCAAAAATGGAACCCTCCTCAGATCTGGTATCTCTCTTCAAAAAATGACTATCCAATGTTACCCAACCTGCTCTGATACCATGTTAGAATTGGCTATGGGTGCCAAGATCTTTGGACCAAATGGAAAGCACAAGAAGAGATAATATGAATGTGACAAGAATAAACTGTATTCTTATCAATATGATAATGAAATGAGATGATATTTTACAATGAGAGACCCTTTGGTTATATAGCTAAGGTGAGAACATAGAAGGGCATAAGATTATGACAAGTGTCTTAATCTTATGACATGAGACAACTATGAAAATATATCACTCCACCTAAAGTGGAAAAGTGATAATGTGATAATCACCACAAATGGTGGATCACACACAAAAGGTGGAGAAGTAATCACATGATATGTCCACAAAAGGTGGAAGTGATAAAGTAATAACATGATAAGTCCACCAAAGGTGGAAAATATCCAACTACCTCTTATGTGGTCCCTAAGTAAACTTAACTAAGGTGTAATTGTGAGCCCCAATCCTATACCTGCACAAACACAACAAACAAACACATTAGCTAGTTCATATGCAAGATAAAATAAGGATTCCCTATGAAATCCATTTACAATACTTCAAAATAGGAAAATGAAGAAACAAAACATAAAAGATAAGTGAAATCCTAATTAAGCATGCAAACTCTTGATCCCATGGGGGATTTGGTGTCAATTGGTGTGTCAAAATTAACCCTTTCCCAACTCCTTTGTAAGCTTGATAATAATTTGATGATGATTGCAAATTCTTGATGAAATTTTGGCATAACCTAGCTATGAAATTATGAAAGTGATGAACACTTGATGTGAAATGGACAAAATTAGCTTTCAATGTGAAGAGAGTAACTTTTCTCAAATGGTGGATGAGGATGAAGTTGAGTATAGTAAGTTTACTCAAATTTGTGGATCTTAGAATGCGAGGAAGAGTCTCTCATTTATAAGTTTCCAAATTGGAAGAATGAGTGAAATTGAGCAATGTGGGATCATTCAACACCCAATGGCCAAGTGTCACTTGTAAAAATATGAATGGTTGAAGGTTGTGCACATTTTGGTCAATGCGCATGATAAATGCCATTAGGTGGAATTTGAAATTGGGGAAATGACATGTGAGAGGGAAAAAGGAATGAAATAAATGCAACTTGGCTCAATGCACAAGGACATGTAAGAGGAGTGAATTCTTTGTTGGAAGGACAAATCCACTTAGATTTTGAATTCAAATTTGATGGAATATTCCTCCTTTATTCCATGTTGAGAGAAAATAGGCAATTTAATAAATCAAAGTAATTGATTTATTGTGCAAGTTGCATTCTCTAGAGGATTTTAGTGATTGAGATTAAATTAATCAAGATTTGATCAATTTAATAAGAGATTAGGTGATTTGACAATTTTGACTTAGATTATAGGATTTATTTAAATCAAGATTGAGAGGAAAATGATTCAGACTTTAATTAAACAAAGATTTTGATTTATTTAACTAAAGGGGGATGATGTTAGATTAAATTAAATAAGGTTTAATTTATTCAATTTAATGAGAAGACTTTAGGGATTTTATCAAATAAGATGAGTTATTTAATTAAAGAGGGATTTAAGGTTAATTAAATTAAATTGATTAATTTATTCAACAGAGGAGAAAGACCTAATTAAATAAATAATGATTTATTTGATTAAGAGACGACAGGTAATGATAAGCTGAGAGGATAATTTAGGAAGAAATGATTTTAGTAATCAGGATCAAGTGCATCGGATCAAATTGTATATTTTCCATGTCTAAATTTTTCCCTTATTTGAAGCAATCTACTTGTTGCATTGGTTCAAAGAATAAATTGTTGTCATCAAAGTTCAAAATTTCTTGATTTTTTCGAATGCCCCACTGTTGCCCCAGCATAAGGATTATGCTAGTATATTGCCCCCTTAAGAGATCAGACGATTTTTTTTAATTTTTGGATGATATCGTGAAAAAAAGAGGACAAGGTGCCCGACAGGTCCAAAAATACCCTAGGATGCCAAAACAACACGTTAGAATGCCAAAAAAGATGTGAAATGGTCCCTGGTTGAACAAAAATGGGATCAGGGGACCAAAAACCTAGTTGGATGGCCAAATTAGGTCAAAAAACCCTAATTTGTAGGCTTAAATAGACCTTGAGAGGTCACTTTCAATACATTTGCATACTTAGCCTTTAGATTTTTCTGCACTTTGAGCTCTGAACCCTGATCAAGATGGCGCAACAATAGCTTCCTAGGCACGTGTTAGAGAGAGTACGAGTGCACCAATGGCTAGTCGACGTAGGACCCGTGGTATGTACCCCCATCTTGACTTTTAATTTTTCATTTTATGTGCATTAAATAGGGTCAAAACCAGCTTTAAGCTGAGTGGCGCTATATAGCGGCACTGCAAATGCTCAGTTGGTGCTGCACGATCCTAAACTATGCTGCATATGAGAGTAGTGTCACACGACGTAGTTAGGAGATTAAGGTTCTTTGATCAAACTTAGTCACATGTGAAAATAGCACCACTCAGCATAGTTAGGGGCTTAGGATTTGTCAAAGTCTGTCGTGTGCTGTAGTTTAGAACTTTACAAATAGCGTCATTTTTGCAAACAATGCCGCATTTGTTGTTTCAAATGCAAAAATCCGATGCGAGAGGCATATTTTTTTATGAGACTTGGTGCGATGGCTTCCTTTGTGCAGGAGGAGCTTGATATACTTCACTCGAGGGAGAATATATGTCTGGTGCTCCGCAATTTGTAGGGTATGCATGTGTACCTTTAGGAGTAGCTTGGTATTCTTGACCTTTGGTTTGTTGCGTACATTTCTCCTATTCGGATGCACTTGGGTATGGTGACAACTTTGGCCAAGCGGTGGCACAGTGATACCTCCTCTTTTCATCTTACTACCGACGAGGCCACCATCACACTTGAGGACATCTAGCATATCCTTTGATTGCCTATCCACGGAGCCACGGTGATTTATGATTCAGAGGCTAGTAGGGAGGCTTGCTTTGATGTTATGGGTGTTGATGAGCTCATTCTTTCTGATGGATAGATTGACTTGGAGCGATATCGGGGTAGAGCACACACCTACAAGTTGATCGTTGCAGCTATCATTTCTAGTCTTGTGGCACCAGATCGGTGGGGTCGATACTTTATTCATGTTGGGGACTGGCATGGGAGCAGATGTGCATCTATCGGGAGTGCTTTGCTTGGGGGCCAGTGATGTTAGCTTCCTTATATAGGGATTTACATGAGGTCATATACATGGACAACCGAGCCCTCCGGGTCGGAGTTATTTTTCTACACATCTGGGCATGGGAGCGGATTCGAGTGCTTTGTCCAGATGTCACCCCAATTGTTCTTGATATTGATGACCCAGTTGTCTAGTGGTATGGCAGGGCATACATCCATTTCACTCACACTGGCACAGGTGGAATCTCCCATTGGCAAAAGGTTCTTGATGAGATGAGAGAGTTCATTTGGAGGCCTTGGATGGGCATAGGCCTATGGTACGATGACATAGAGCAGTTGTTCTTCACTTGGTAGGATAGATGGATGCATTGTTGAGAGCATGCCATGATAGTGCTCTACCTTCCAGATAGGGTGGCTTGATAGTTCGATGAGATTTAGGATAGGCCAGATGATTAGTATGTGGCAATCTTTGCCCATAGCACTAGAGAGACAGCATGGGACCAGCCCATCCTGATAGCTGAGGCGGTGTCCTTGTTCAGATAGCTAGTGGTCAGGCCTTGACCATTTGATCAGGGGTCGATAGATGTAGGAGTGACCTAGGAATATAGAGCGTGGTTTAGGCCTCCATTAAGATTGACAGTTCCTAGCATGGCACTCCCACAAAGGAGTCCCAGAGGCAGATGACAGGGGGTAGAGGTGACAGAGATGGGGATGGGGATAGAGGAGGGGGTGGACCACCTCCTCATCAGAAACCTCCTAGAGATCAGGCACAACAAGCACCTTTATGGGCAGGTGTACAGGATGACCAACCTTGAGATGGGGATAGAGCAGTCCCATAGTAGTAGCCATTAGGGCAGCCAGATCACAGAGATGCACTGATCCAGTAGTTGCAAGGTCAGATTCAGATATTGACTATGGAGAGGGATCAGGCTCGGTAGCAGGTTTTGACAGTCACTGTTGAGAGGGACCAGGCTCAATCTGAGAGGGATCAGGAGGTTGGTTGGTGGAGGTAGCTAGAGGTTATGGCTGCATTATCCCAAGGTTTATCAATTTCTTTATGAGCCTACAAAGAGGTAGTCAGAGAGGTTGAGTATTATTAGCAACATTCCAGAAAAGCAGTGCCAGCAGGAGGCTGGGTGCCAGACTTTTGTCAGTAGATAGGGATGAGGCTTCCAGGGGATCATGACAAGAGGCAGGTAGGAGAGGGTAGCAACCAATAGGGCTAGCCTTTGATCATAGATAGTTTTCCATTTTTGATTCATGGGCACTGATTATGCCCCTATTGTATCATGAATTTTGATGTACACTTGATTCGATTTTGTATCATGACAGTCATACATTTTTTATGATATATATGAGATGTTTCATTTTATGATATGTCCTATGATGTATGATGTATGGATGCATTTTAATTTCCTATGAGATGTTATGAAATTCTTCTATTTTATGCTCATGTGATATGATATATGCTTCTATATGATGGACTTATTTTTGTTTTGTACTTTTCTATGCATTTTGATGATGGTAATATGGATGCATTGTATGCTAATGATTATGTTATCGATAAATGATATGTGACTAAGGATGTAATGATAATGGATGCTAATGATTTTTAATATGCTCCTAATGATTTATGTATTGTATGATGTGTAATGTAATGACTTCTTAAGATGTTTAGAATAATGAATCTATATTATTCCTTATAACTTAAGATGCTAATAATGTGGTATGATCTATATGATATGATATGCACTTATGTTGATGATTTGGTGGATGCATTGGCGATTTTATAATTAAAAGTCATGATACCATGTTAGTATGGAAAGAAGATAGAAGAAAAAGAGATTCAACAAGTCATTAGAATGATGGTGATTTTCTTACCAGGAGTTGGGATTTTCAAAGGGCTAATTATATTATGTTTGATAAAACATGTAGGTATGATGCATCAAGGTATAAAGGACCAGGATTTCATGGTACCTAGTGTGATGGACTTTGACTCGAAAATCACATAGGAGTATTCTTGTTCACACTTAACATACAAAACCTTATTCATGACGTAGTTTAGACATTCTCAACATCTCAGACCAAACATAGAAAAAAAAGCCTTCTTATGTGATCAACAAGATATCTAAAACATCTTGGCCACAAACTGAACAAAGTGTGCATGACTAATTTATTTTACAAGAGTAATCCACAAGCACATTAGATAAAAAATATAATGATCGTTGCCACATTCCTTTCTCTCTAAACCTGTTTTGTTTAGGCATCATCGAGAGGTCCTTAGAGTGAGCGCAAAATAAGATAAGTCAAAAATACCAAGATAAAGTAAACAAAAAAGCTAATGTTCTTCATATCTCTATCCAAGGCTAAACTACTGCGAGATACCTAATTCTTATTTCCATCGTGGGAAGGATTCATCCTAGGACATGTTGTGATCAGGGTTTTGATGAGATTGATTGGGTGATAAGATATTGATACTCTGAGTTCATCGACTTGCTTTCTTACTAACCAAGACTTGAGACTATGACAATTAGGTGTTCACTTTTGAACCTGCTAGACTTTCTTCTGACTAGCTTACCAAAGGATGAAACTGCTGATTGATTTATTATGAGTGATGATAACCATGGGTGAAAGCAAGATGAGATGAAAGAACCATTTTGGAATTTTTAGATTTTTTGAGGCTGTTTTGATTTCTAGATTTTTTCAATGTTTTTTGGATTTTCAAGATTTATGATGAAGAGATTGACTTAAAGACCTATCCTAGGGGTCTTGGGAGATAATCCATAGATTATTCTTGCCTACATTATACACATAGAGACCACATAGTTTGATTGACGATCAACTTGACTCAATGACTCAATCATGGGCAAATGGATTGCCACTGTGACAAATGCCTAAAAGACTGACCTAAAATGTCTCGGGGGATGATCAAAGATCAACCTTGTCTATGTTCAAGCTCAAAGATGATGTAGTTTGACAAGATGATCGACTGGAAAGACTCAATGGTGAATTTTTTGAATATTTTTGAGATTTTTCTGATGTTTTTGGATTTTTTGAGAGTTTTCTGAATATTTTGGTATTTTTTTATTTTAAGGAAGATCCCCAGAGTATACACAAATCTGATCCAATGCAGGTATAGGAATATGCCACCAACATAATGTGATAGACTACTTTGATAAAGGCAGGAAAAAATAACCTTGTGATTGTGCCAAGTAGTACCATGGTGGAGCATGATACGAACACAAGAGCGGGCTATGGTATGGGTGCGAACAGATGGAAGATTAATGAAATGTAATGAGATGTAATGGATGAGCGAGCCATGTAGATCTTGGTGGATAGAGAGTTCTTTATTTATGCGTGTCACCTGTTTTCTAGGTTTTCACCAAGGTACTTGTCCAAAGCACCACCGGAGTGGTTTTCACTAGAGGACGATTTTTTTCTTTACTGTTTTCAATCCTTTTTCTATTTTTTTGGATTTTTTGGTTATATACCTTGAAATTTTTTAGGAATAATTTTTTTTGAGATGGGAACTGTTCAGGGGCTCCTATAGAGGCTTGCTTTCTGGTGTTGATAGTTGATATGCCCCTAATTTATAACTTGTCATGATGACGAAAGGTCCCAACTAGTTGGGCTCAAATTTTCCTTTGTTTTCCAGATTTGGCATGTTCTTCTGATTCTCTTTCAACACAAGTTCATCGACCTGGAAAGTGTGTCTCCTAATCTTCTTGTTGTAGCTGCACTTTAGGCTATTCTGATAGACCTATAGATTGTTGAGGGAATCCATGCGCCATTCATCTAATAACTCCAACTCATTTAACCTTGAAACCCGATATTCCTCATCTGTAATGAGGTTTTGCAATGATATCCTTAATGATGGGAGCTCAATCTCAATTTGTGAATAAGTCACAGACATCCTAGTTTTTGAAAGGTGTCCCATTATTAGAGATAATGGATTGGGGGACACCGTATCGACAAATGAGATAGTTCAGGATGAACTTGGATATCTCCTTTCCCATTATGTAGGTCATGGGAATTGCTTCAACCCACTTTGTGAAGTACTATGTGGCGATGATGATGAATTTGTGGCTGTTGGATGAGGTGGGTGTGATTTTCCCTATGAGATCGAGCCCGCACTTTGAAAAGGGCCAAGGTGTAACAATAGGATGAAGCTCTTGAGCTAGTGCATGAATAAGGTCTCCATGTTGCTGGCACTGTAAAAACTTTCTAACAAAGTCGTGTGCCTCTCTTTCCATTGTTGGCCAGTAGTACCTAGTTCTCAACAACTTCTTAGCCAAGGTTATACTACTTGAGTGTGAACCACAAATGCCATTGTGGACCTCAGTTAGAGAATTTAGGGCTTCCTCAAGATTTAAGCAATGCAACAAGGTTCCTTCAATACTCCTACAATAAAGGGTTTCTCCTAGGATGAAAAAATGTAAGGAATTTTTTATAAAGGCACATTTAAGGTTTGGGGTTATGTCAGCTAGGAGGACTCCTATTCTTAGGTAGGTATAGATTTCATGATACCAGGGATCATTGGGACCTATGATTTCACACACAATTTCAGACTCTAATACCTCGAATGCCAGTACAAGAAGCTTCTCTACCAAGAATTCATGTTTTGAGACATTGTGAGGGATATCTAGTAAGGATCCAATTGTTACCATGGTGTCAGCTTCTCTGTTGTTAGCCCTCAGTATCTGCTCAAAGGTGATATCAATGAATGATTCTTTGAGGTTCTCTACTAGCTTTTTATATGGTATCCGTTTATCATCCTTAGTTTGGTACTTGCCACTAACTTGGTTGACAATAAGTTGTGAATCCCCATAAACCTTTAGTGCCATGATCTACCATTGTGCCGCAATCTTCAGACCTATGGTTAAAGCCTCATAATCTATATAGGATCTAGACTAAATTGTAGATTGAATGCTTAATTAAAAACACAACTTTGCGGAATTTTAATTCATGCATACATTAACGAAATTATGCATCAAAACTTAAGATGAGAAATAGAATTGAGAGAAAAGAAGATAGAAGGTGCAAACAGAGTTTGACTACAGAGTTCGCCACAAACGTGACTATGTCTTCGGGTCGGCTCCAATAGAGTACGACCGATCTGATTAATCTCCAGAATCAATTACAATGATGCACCAAGACCATCACTTCGATAGCATAACACTGCTCTGATGTACAAAATGGCTTCAAAATGATCTCCTTAGAACTCCTCTTGAATCACATGTCACCCATTTCACTTGAAAATTCTCTTAAAAATTACTTAAACTCACACCCCCCATTCTACCCTTTTTATACAAAAAAATAACTCAAATTGGTTCATTACCAATTGATTTTCAAAACCTCCCAATATCCCCTTTACATAGATGATATTATTTGAAAATCCCCCCATATTTACATAGGGATATCCTCCCGTTAAAACAACCCATCCAATTTTACATAAAATCTTCACGGATGGCCTCTTGTAATTTTATTCCATAATTCGTTTCAGGATTTATTAGAAGATCTTAATAATTCACCTTTGAATATAAATGGGCTTGATTTTGTTAAGGATTTAATCCTTAATTATAGGGGGTGAATTGGTTGGAAATTTGTTTTTTTTTTCTTTAAAAATAATGTTTAAGTTCCCCTTAAAAAGGGGATCTCCCAGCCACATGTATTTTTAAATATTAAAGGGGTTTTATCCCATTTAAATAGGGGTAAATTTGTTTTGTTTTAAATTAAGACCCCACCTACTTTTTCTCACGTAGGCCTTAAATTAAGGCTTTTAAATGGGAGGAGTGGTAGGATTTTATATTTATTTATTTATTTTTTAAATAAAGCCATGTCCATCAAATTGCCACCACATGTAACTTCGAGAAGCCACCATGTGTCACCTCATGATTCATCCATGTCAGCATGATGACATCATGCTGACATCATCATTGTACCTTCAAATCAACTAAGCTTTGACCTTCCATATCTCGCACATACGAGCTCTGATTTGCATAAAACAAACACCGTCGAAAAACTCTTGCCGAGCTCTTTGCGTTGACATAAATTTTGACCACTTTTGGTGACATCAAATTTTGACCTTTTTTCTTGCTATGGGCCCTGAGTTGACCAGTTGTTGACTGAACTTTGATCGGCAATAACTTGGGCTTTGTAGCTCTGTTTGACTCCATTCAAGTCGCATTGGAATCATGACATCGAGCTCTTTCTAATGGTGCTAAAATCTGGAGTATTGGAGACACTTCAATTTTTGGTGAAAATATCCCCCAGATCAATCCAATTGTTGCCATGGTGTCAGCTTCTCTATTGTTAGCCCTCGGTATTTGCTCAAAGGTGATATCAATGAATGATTCTTTGAGGTTCTCTACTAGCTTTTTATATGGTATCAACTTATCATCCTTAGTTTGGTACTTGCCACTGACTTGGTTGATAATAAGTTGTGAATCCCCATAAACCTTTAGTGCCATGATCTACCATTGTGCCGCAATCTTGAGACCTATGGTTAAAGCCTCATACTCTGCAATGTTGTTAGTGCAGGGGAATGCCAATTTGTAGGATCTAGGTATACAATCCCCCTGTGGGGTGATGAAGAAAATACCGGCTCTTGATCAATGTTGTGTGTATCAGCCATCGAAGTAGAGTTTCCAGTGATCGTTTATGTTGAGATTAAAGATGGATTCATTTGGAAACTTTGATATGAGTGGATTCTTTGAATAGATTAGAGCCTTGGCTAGTTGGTCTACAATTTATTGCCCCTTGATAGCTTTGTGCTCTACATATTCAATATCATGTTATGTCAATATCATAACGCATTTTGATGTTTGTCCTGTAAGAGTGGCTTTAGAGAGAAGATATTTTAGTGGATCTATCTTTGAGATCAACTTGATCTGATGAGCCAACATGTAGTGTCTGAAATTTTGGGCCACAAACACAACTACCAGGAAAGATTTTTCTATTGTTGTTTAGTTCAGCTCATGCCCTACCATTGTCATGTTGATGTAGTATATCACTCTCTCTCTTCCATTTTCATCATGTTGGGCTAATAGAGCACCGAGAGCTTCCATGGTTGCTAAAATATATAGAATCGGTGGTTTTCCTAGGATAGGTGACATTAACACTGGTGGCATAAGTACATATTCTTTGATTTTACTAAATGCTTGATCGCACTTGTCATCCCACTTGTATTCTACTCCCTTGTGGAGTAGATGTGAATACGAAATATGTTTATCCACCAGCTATGCTATGAATCTTCGGATGGATTGGAGTATGCCTTGTAGGCCTTTGAACTGTTTTAGTGTCCTGGGTGCTTCCATGTCAAGGATTGCTTTGACCTTGGTGGGATCCACTTCTATTCCTCTCATTGATACTCTATATCCCAGAAGCTTACCTGATTGCACCCCAAAGACACATTTCCTGGGGTTGAGTTTGACCTTGTACTTCTCCAATCTATCAAAAATGGCACTTAGGGCTGCTATGTGATCCTATCTTTTCTTTGATTTGGCCAATATATCATCCACATAATCTTTGAAATATTTGTGTATCATGTCATGAAATATTAGTGTCATGGCCCTTTGATATGTCACCCCTGCATTTTTTAGCCCAAATGGCATCATGTTCCAGAAGTAGGTGCCCCATGGACATGTAAATGTTGTCTTATGTTGGTCCGCCTTTGCAATCATTATCTGGTTGTACCCCAAGAAGCCATCCATCAGCGATAGCATCTCATGTCTGGTCGTCATGTCCACTATCATATCAATGTTAGGTAGTGGAAAATCATCCTTGGGACATGCTTTGTTGAGGTCTCTAAAGTCGGTGCAGATACAAATGCCCCCATCTGGCTTTGAAACTGACACAAGATTGGATACACATTCTAGATAATCAATTGGGCGTATAAAGCCGATGTCCAAGAGTTTATGTAATTCTACCTTGACTAGCAAGGCTATCTAAGGGTGCATTTTTCTTAATTTTTGTCTTACTAGCTTTTCTCCAATGTAAATAACCAAATAATGAACCACGACTTCTGAATCGAGACCTGGCATATCGGCATAGGTCCATGCAAAACTCACCTTTCCTTTTTTTAGAGATGCAGCCAATAGTTCTTGTTCTTTTGTTAGAAGTGATTCAACATAGAAGGTGATTTGTGGTATTTCTTCTATTCCCAGATTGACAAGATTGTGTTGTTCTACTAAGACTGTCAATTTCTCCTGATGAAGTGCAATAGGGGGGAGATTGAATCATTCATCCTCTAGTGCCTTAGAGAGGTTTTCACCATTGGATGTGTCCTTTATTTTTACTATTCTTTGGTTAGAGAATGTTGCAGTGTGGTTTTCACTCAATGACCTCAAGCTTATTCTCATTCTTTTTCTTTTGTGACTGAAGGACTCAATCGTCTCCCCATAATAGGCCTAGGTGTCTAGTGTGATGTCAAACCTAGCCTTGTGATCTCCACATGGAAATGTGTCCCTTAGTCCCATGAATTTTGAGAGTGCCTCATCATTTTTTAATGTGTCTAGAATCGGTGGTCCTCGTTGCTCATAGTTGATGAGTTATGGGTAAAATAGGTTTATTTTGTAAGTTTGGCAGTTTGACTCAATGGGTGAGGCACTAATCATCAGTAAGGAGGAATCCTCAAAAAACATAGGAAGGCCAATTATGGTATCCTCATCATCACTACTGGTGCATACATCGATTATGTCAAAAGTGAAATTATCTAGGGGCAGACCTATGGATATGGGTAGTTGAAGGGCGGTTGCCGATGATTGAGGAGGAGACCTGACTGCTCTACTAGGATTACTTTTGGCACATACAGTTATACTCAGAGGGGTACATTTGAGGCCAAGGTTTCTCATTCATCTTTCTACAATGATGGGCTCTATTCATCCATCACTATTTCTTCCAAGGCTTTCATTTCTATTGTAGCCCATACCAAGCATTATTTGCAATCCTCTGTTGGCTTCATCCATGGGTAGAGTGGGTGTGGGTCCTTCATCATGGTATAGCATTCTTGAAATGTCTCCCGCATCCACATTTTCTTGACTTAGATCCCCCAATGGAGGAATTGAGAAGGATTTTCCCTAAAAGTGTGGACAGGTGTTTCAACTGATTGAGGTTGCCCATGCGACCTAGGATATTGTGGTAACTCTCCCACAAAAAATGAATTTTTATTCATTCTATAATCTTCACACCCATTGTCCTGGATCATAAGCATGATGTCAGATATATCAGGGATGAAGGGTGTCTCTATCGTAGAAGTGGAGGCAAGGTTAGATGGATCTATATAGGGAGTGGATGGGCCTTCATCATTTTTTGGTACTTGGAGAATTTTGTAAAACTTGGCTTCCAAGTTTTTGCAATAGGCAAATGACTCTAGATCACCATGTATTGTGACCTCCTCATTTTGGTATAATAATTTGACGCATTGGTGGAATGTTGAGGCAATAGCCTTCATTCCATAGATCCATGGGCGTCCTAGGAGGATGTTTTAGGTAAAGTCAAGGTCAAGGACCTGACATGTGGTTTCCATGGTAGTTGGCCCCACTTAGAATAGGATCTTGATGGTGCCTTGAGACATTATTTCTTGGTCATCATACGCTCTGATGGTGATGCCTTTGTTTTTGTCAATGGAGTCCTCTAAGATTCCCAAGTTTTTTATGAGTTTAAGCAAAAAAATATTGAGGCCCACGCCTCCATCCACCAAGACCCTTTTGACTTTATTCTTGTGAACTAGCACTTGAAGGTGAAGTGCACGATTGTGAGATGGTTGGGCGGGGAAGTCTTGATCGAAGAAGGTGAGAAGATTTTAGGTAACAATGTTACCAACCATAGCCTAGAATTTTTGTGTATCAAGGGTAGTGGAGATAGTGGACGCAACTAATGCTTCATCAAGGATTTTCCTATGGGTGGCAGAAATTTTCAATAACTCCATGATGGAGATTTGAGTGGGGGTTCTTTTTAGCTGGTCAATGACGCTATAATCATAGGGAATGGCTTTTGGATTTGAAATGGGCGTCTTAGATGGCTATGATGCCCCTACAATATTAACCTTGTTGCCGCGTGTGGTGACTCCACAATCAACATTGGCTCCTTTGACACTAATGACAATGACCATTTCATCTAGGCATGAGAGAATGTCTTCGTATACAAAGTTTGCACTAGCATACTTTTTCTTTCCTTTGTTGTTCCCTTGGTTATTTCCTTGATTATTTCCCTGATTATGATTCAACATTGGATTCATGTATATTTTGAGGTCTTGATTTCTAGCAGGTTGCTTGACATTTATGATTTTGTCCTCAATAAGGTCCTAGATGATGTATTTAGCCTCATGCAATTTGTGGTTGTGTGTCCTTTGATTTTGTGAAAATCACAAAAGAGATTTTTGTTGTACCATGGTGGTTTTTTCATGGGTTCTGCATATTTCTCTGAATTGGAAATTTTGATAAGGTTCTCTTTAACCAGTTTCTTCATTATAGATTCGATTGGCTCCCCAAGGGTTGTGAACTTTTGCTTGGGAGGATACTTGTTTCGAGCAGGTGGTCCTCCTTGATTGTTCATATTATTGATTTGATTGTTCAGAACCAGTTGTTGTTGTGCCATCGTATTATTTTTCACATTATTTTGATTGTGATTATGTGGTTGGTGATGGGTTTGGATGTTCTGCTTAGGGGCACTGATGACCACCTTAGCATCAACCACTCCATTGTTTATGATAATTTTGTTCCTCAACCATGTGTGAGGTTTATCGTTATAATTGGTGGTCAGGCGGTTAACTTGTTGTGAAAGAAATTTTGATGCACCCCCTCATGCAGTAAGGGCTATTTTGATATTGAGTGCCTTTGGGGTCAATTGATCATACATTGTGATCCATTAATTTTTTAGATAGAACACCAAGTTTTCATCTAGATTGGCTATTATTGTGCAAACTCTTTGCTCTTCTGGCATGGTCCACTTGCTTTGATTGGCCTCAAATCTCCATATTTGCAAGAAGGATTTTAATAGATCTCCTTTTCTTTGCTTGAGTGTTGATAGTTCTTCCAAACCAACATCTGCACCCATGTTAAATGTGTAGTTTTTAAGGAATGCTTCCATGATTTCCTGGAATGTTTTGATGCATGTGGGTAGTTGAGAGAATCATTCCATGGTAGGAACAGTCAAACTTTGAGGGAAAATTCACATTAGACATGTGTCATCATGTGCAACCTCCATTCAATGCACTTGAAACTTCCTTACATGATTTTTAGGGTTTCCTATCCCATTATACTTATCGAATTTGGGGATCTCAAATCCCTTTGGGAATGGTACCATTGTAACTTCTATCAAAAGGATAGGGGCACAAATTTCCTAATGTTCTGGTCATTTTTCCTGACTGGAGGTCCAACAATTGCTGCAAGAGAAATTTGATTTATGTTGCAACATCGTTTTGCAGATCAGGAGGTGGGATGAATGTGTTTTGAGGTGTTTACGGTGTTTGATTGATGAGAGGGGTATTGGTGGGGGTTTGTTGTGAGATTTTTTGTGCATTTAAGACCTGCTAATTGTTAAAAGCCAATATCAGACATGCAAACCAAAAGGCCTTCCACAAAAGAGAAAAATAATAAAAAGCAAGAGCTTTGCATGAAGATGTGAAAATTGATATATTCAGAATTAAGAAATTACAAGAAATGATTTTCTTTATAAAAGTAATGTGTGCAACCCTAATGTTGACCTAAAAATAATTCAACTAAATAAATCTTACTTATTAATTAGGTAAACTAATTATTACCTAAGAAAAACCTAAGTAAACTTAATAAAGTGTAATTAGATATTTAATTACACCAACACCCTCCCTTAAGTGAAAATTAGGGAGACTTAAAAAGCATGCACCTAAAACTAAGATGAATGTAAGAAAGCATGAATGGGCCCCAACAACAAGGCCTGATCAGGTACCCATGTACAAATGCAATGAAAGAGTAAGAGAAAGAGAAGAAAACCCAGTGAGACAACCCCCCCCCCTCAATGAGATGACCTGCTACAAAGAAGCACTGGAAGAAATATGTGGAGTAACACTGGAACCTGAATCCGACAAGCAAGGAAAGATACTTCTATTTACAAGAAACCATATCAGAATCATAATAATGCAACAACATACCCGATGCCACAAAACATTGGAAAACTCCAAATGGGAACAACCCTAGAATCTATGAAGCAATAGTAGATAAAATGAATGATGTGATACTGAAATGAAGTGCAAAGATTCAAGTTGCACCCTCCCAACTACCAAAATATCTAAGTAATCTCCAGAACACCCATCGGGCCAAATCTGGAATAATGATAAACCTAGGACATATACATAAATAAGTGCATGGATAGTAACATATATCTCCTCAATACCTTTCCAACGCCGCAAATATAGTGAAAATCAGAGATCGTGAAAAAATGTTATGAGCTCGAAAGCAATAAATGAAAATCTGAATTCAAACAGAAATAAATGAAGTAAAATAGAAAAATACTGAAAAATAAACTACACCACTAGAAATTTCTCAGAATGTGCTTTCCGGTGATATCTCGTTCGCCCAATTTTGATACCGTATGCCCAAGTCATGCCAAAAAGAAAAAAATTGCTCCTTTAGGGCAAACTGGGGTTACGAGGGGGCAAAGAGGGCCATATGGCTGATGATGTCATGCTGATGTGAGCACTTCAAGGGAAAACAAATTATGGCCATCTAGCCGTCAGTGCAAAAATTCGCTCCCCCTGCAAAAAAAATTTAAGGACCTGGTCACCGATGTGACCGACAGTGGGTGCTAGGAGTCCGACCGGGGGCTGGGTGCATAGCGCTCGGTCCCCCATGTGACCGGTGCTATAGAAGATGAGCCCACAGGAGCTACTAGAAGGCTCCCGATCATCCATGTGACCGAGGTAGAGACTTAGGGAGCTCGCGGGGGCAAGGCGGAGCCGATAGTGCTGCGATGGAGGAGACCAGTGGCTGCTCGGTGGTCGCCGGGCGGTGGGAGCCATTTACATTGGAGGCACTGGCACACATACCAAAAAACCACATTTTTTAAATTTTTTTCGATTTTCGTGCCTCATGGAGTGTGCTGGGGAGGTCGTATGGCCTCCTTGGCAAACATTTTTTGCCTTTTGGATCAACCTCTCCAAAATTGACGAAACGAAGGGCGATCTTAGGGTTTTTGGCTGCTGCGAACGCGATGGTGACCTCCATTTGTGCTCAAAATGCTCAAAAAATTGGCTACCTCCAGAGATTCCAAAACATCACTAAACTTGAAACCCTCATAGATCTAGCAAACAATGACCAAAATCTGCAAAATGAAAGTCAATCCTAACTTTTTCTAGCGCTCTAAATCAAATGATGAAGTTCAATTTGATCCAAGACACCATATAGATGAAATCAAGGCATAAAATCCTCAAGGAACCCCAAACGAACTTTGCAATGATTTTCTCTAGAATTTGAGAAGGGGTTGCATGTCAAGGCTCTAATACCATGTTAAAAACGAAGATCAGACATGCAAATCGAAAGGCCTTCCATAGAAGAGAAAAATAATAAAAAGCAAGAGTTTTGCATGAAGATGTGCAAATTGATATATTCAGAATTAATAAATTACAAGAGATGATTTTATTTATAAAATCAATGTATGCAACCCTAATGTTGACCTAAAAACAACTCAACTAAATAAAACTTACTTATTAATTAAGTAAACTAATTATTACCTAAGAAAAACCTAAGTAAACTTTAAAAAGTGTAATTAGATATTTAATTACACCAACACTAATATGCCTGCATTTGTGCCAACAATGCTTGTTGTTGATCTTGCTATTGTTGTTCCAACAAAGCTTGTTGTTGGTCCTGCTATTGTTGTTCCCATAAAGCTTGTTGTTGGTCTAGCTATTGTTATGCCAACAGAGCTTGTTGTTGGTCTAGTTGTTGTTGCGCCAACAAAGCTTGTTGTTGTGCCTGGAAATCTTGTAGGGCTTGTTGGTATGCTTGTTGATGGATTGCTTGCAAATGTACATGGTACTATGTTTGCACTTGTTGAGCCTGTGCTTGTTGGGCTGCTTGTGTCGCTTGTGCAGCTTGTTGGGCTTGTGCAACTTGTGCAACTTGTTGTGTGGCTAATTGCACTTGCACTTGCTGAGCAACCTATTGTGTAGCTTGCTAGTTTTGAAGTACCCTTTAGTGGGTGGATTTTTGGACTACCTGAATCATGGTGATGAATGAATTTGTCATATTGAATTTTGGTGGAATTGGTGGTGAATTGGGGATGGTACTGACCATTGTGGTGAGTGAAAGGGTTATGTTGGTGATCAAGGTTTGGGTTGTGGGTGGTGTGATTGATATGCTTGTACTTTGGGAAACCAAGCTTTGAGAGATTTGGGGACTAGTGGATGTGTTGACCATTTCGGTTGCTTGAATGGTTGTCATCTGTTGTTGCGATACCACAAGAAAAAGAAGGGGAATTGATATGATTCTTTGATTGCTTTGGTTTGAGAAATTGGCAGTTGGTAGGGGGGGAGACCCAACCCAAGAGGTGATACAGATGTGAGCGGTAATGGAGGGAAAGATGGTATGTTCCCTTGAAAAAGTGATGATGAGGAGGGGTCAAAGATTCCCCCTGTTTCGAATAAACCACCTTCTCCTTGTGAAATCATGGGGAGAGAAGTTTGTATGTCAACAGATAAGTTGGTGTTGCATGAAATGAGGATGAGTCTGTATGATTATGGAGAGTGAGTGGAACATAAGGTTGTAATGAATTTACCAGGATAGAGTTATTTGGTGTGATGTTGATATTTAACTCTCTATTGTTTACAAGGTGATTCTTTGTAATTCACGAAACATGGTGCTTCCCTTGTTAACAACTGGTGGGTTTGATGCGATTGTTGATATGATTTGGGGAATTTCCTGAGTGATGTTTGGAAGTGACATTGGGGTGTGGTTGCAAGAGGCCTTTTCATTTTGGTGCTTACGTCAATGTTAGAAGGGATTTTGGCCCCTTCTTTCGTTAACGCATGTATATATAGAGAGGGATTAAGTTTCAACATGGCATTGATGATTCTATGATTCTTAGGATTCCAAACCATTTTAGTTATTTCCTCTTGCATCATTCCCAAGTCATCATCGAGGATGTCCTCTATATTGCCTTCCTCATGATGGTTTTGTGATGGCAAAGAGGAGTTGTTTGGAGGATTGTTTGATCCTGCAAGGTTTACTTCGGAGGTCACTTGACTTAGGTCACTTGAATTTGATGTTTCCTTGGTGATTTTCATGTTCCTCTTGTGTTGCGATCTTGTTTGAACCATAAAATAGAGATCATTTGATCTTAGTCTTTAGGTCCAAAAGGAGAAGAACTAGGAGAGTCTAAGGATCAAAAAGTGATGATAAAATAAATAGAGGATGGAGGATGCGGATGAGTGAAACTCTTGAAGAAATTTTTTTGGGGGGGGATGCTAAAATTTTTAGGGCTTGAATTGATTTGATTTTGATAGTTTGACTAGGTGTGTTAAGCCAAACAAGATGATGATGAACTTGTAAACCCTAGGAAGTTGTGTTATCCTAGAGAAAACTCGTACAAGAGAATAAATTGACTAAGTGTGTTAAGCCAATCAAAGTGATTATGAACTAGTAAACCTTAGGAAGCTATGTTATCCTAAAGGTAAATTTTTTCAAGAGGATTGATAATTTGACTAGGTGTGTTAAGTCAAAAATAGTGATGCTGACTTTTCCTTTAAGTTTAGCATGAATGATGTTTCAAAGTTCTCAAGAGTTTGTTGGTGAGATGAGATTTGATTTTGATGATGGGGATATGGATGAGAGTGATGATTTTGATCTTAGACTTGACCTAGACAAGACTCTTTCTTACAAAACCTCGGTATTGAAGAACATGCCATACTTCTTATGTGAGAAAAGAAAACCTTTGAAAGAGATTTGGATTCTGTTGATAATAGAACTCATACAAACTTGGTTTGTTCTTTGAAGCCTTCTTGTAGAAATTGTATACCAATCTTTCTCTAACTTCAAAAATCCTTTCAAGATGTTGCTCATGAGCTTTTAGACTAAGCTTCTTGAACCTTGGTTTTTGGATTTTGATTTTACGAGAAATCATTTGAGAGAACACATGTGAGGTCCAATTGTCCTTATCTTTGCTTAATGAGTTCCTTTTACAAAAAACAATCTTCTTGATTATGATTTCAAACTAAATGTCTATGTCTCAATTCCTTTTCATTCCATAAGGTCCATTATGTGAAAATCAAGGTTTCAAGAGCACAATTTCCTAGGTTGACTTTAGTGAAAACAAATGATGATTGAACCCAAGCACTTAGAAACCTCTAAGGATAGAATCCCTAGGGTAAGCAAGAGCACTTGGATTCGTCAAAGGATATTTGTTTCCTCCAAAGGGTTTGAAATCTTGATGCTTTTCTAAATATTTGTTTCCCAAAGTTTTAGATCCAAGCAAAGTGTTTTGATTTCAAGAACATGCACAATCCCTAGGCTAAAAAGACAATATTTGTCGGGTTCCCACTTGGATAAATCTAGCTATGCATATTCCATGTGGATGATTAGATGCTTGACCACACTGGCTCCCCCTTATAGTGCACTCACTTCTCAGGTCAAGCAAGCATCAGTACCCATGAATCTCCCATGGCATACTTTTCATCTCTACAATAGAACCACATGTATACATGGGGAAACTTCAAAGGACATGACCTTTTGCACCAACAAACATATAGGATTTTGGCCTTTACTAAACAAGGGGTTTTAATGCGGACATTCCTTTCATGGGGGCCTATCCAGTATGGCAAGAGACCATTGCTTCCCTTCTCATTGGAATAATCCTTGTGATATTGGCCTTTGTTCCAATATCCTCACTTATATCCCGAGTGGAGGTCGCTTGGCTTTAGCATGTTCCTGGTTGGGTCGTTCCCTTGGGTGATTACTTTTTCCCACAAGGCAAGACCACTAAGATAAACAAAAGCAAGCAAAAATATCTCGTAGTTCAATCGACCTTCATTGATAAACAAAGGGAGAACACTCACACTGGCAAGATTGGTTCAATTTTAATCCCAAAAAATTAAGAGTGGAGGCAATTACCTTACTCAACTTAAGATCATCAAAATATCTTTTGATTCTCAAGATCATCGTGAGGCATGAGAGAAGTGTATACGTCCTTTTGATGACATTACTTTGAGTAAATAATTACAAAACAAAACAACACTTGTTCATTTTAATCCCACAAAGCAAAAGTGAATTCTTTTTAAAGCACCAAATCAAATGTGGAATTTGTCTTTTTTCCACTTGTTAAACCTCAAACCAAATCTAGTAAATTGTTTCTAAGGTTCTTTTTAAGCCTTTTGTTTGCAAACTTTGAAATAAAATTTATTGTTCCCTAAAGCATGAAAGATAACAAATTTCTTAAAAGGAGATTGAAAAATCCTCTAAAAGTGTTAAACAACACTATAGTGTTCAAAAACACTTAGTATAGGATGAAAATGATGTCATAATGTAGCCTTCCATTTTTCTTTCTTCCTTGCCCTAATTTGCAAAATGATTAAAACCAGAAGATACAGAGACAACAAATAGGTTAGAAGTTCAAAAAGTTAGAAACAAAAAGGCACATGTCAAAAAGGATTAAATTTGAATTTTTCACTATCACCCAACGACACAATCTGCAAATTTGGTGCAATTTAGAAATCCGGTGGTGCAATATAGCGTTGCATCCTAACTGAGTGCGGCGCTCTGTAGCAGATAGAGAGTGCAAATGCAACATTGTTTTAGCATGCAACATAGCTTGGAGTTAAGGGATTTGCTTTGAAGTTTGCAAATTTGAAATTCCTGAGCGAGAAAGCAAGTGCGGTGGAGTTTGAGGTTAGAGTGGTGCAATATAGCACCACCTATCTAAAAGCGGTTGAATATGGCGATGCTTGACTATAAGCAATGTAGTTTCCTCTAAACACAAAAAACATCAAAAAAACCACAGAATTTTGGAAAAACGTGATGAATTTCTCCAAATCAGCCCTCCTTTTGGCGCCAAAATGTGAACCCCAATCCTATACTTGCACAAACACAGCAAACAAAAACTTTAGTTAGTTCATATGCAAGATAAAACAAGGAATCCCCATTAAATCCATTTACAATACTTCAAAATAAGAAAATGAAGAAACAAAACATAAAAGATAAGTGAAATCCTAATTAAGCATGCAAATTCTTGATCCCATGGGGGAGTTGGTGCCAATTGGTGTGTTGAAATTAGCCCTTTCCTAACTCCTTTGTAATCTTGATAATGACTTGATGATGATTAAATATTCTTCATGGAATTTTGGCATAACCTAGCTATGAAATTATGAAAGTGATGAACACTTGATTTGAAATGGAAAAAATTAGCTCTCAATGTGAAGAGAGTAACTTTTCTCAAATGTTGGATGAGGATGAATTTGAGTATAGTAAGTTTACTCAAATTTGTGGATGTTAGAATGAGAGGAAGAGTCTCTCATTCATAAGTTTCCAAATTGGAAGAATGAGTGAAATTGAGCAATGTGGGATCATTCAATACCCAATGGCCAAGTGTCACTTGTCATGATGTGAATGGTTGAAGGTTGTGCACTTTTGATCAATGTGCATGATAAATGTCATTAGGTGGAATTTGAAATTGGGGAAATGACATGTGAGAGGGAAAAAGGAATGAAATAAATGCCACTTGGCTTAATGCACAAGGACATGTAAGAGGAGTGAATGCTTTGTTGAAAGGACAAATCCACTTGGATTTTGAATTCAAATTTGAGGGAATATTCCTCCTTTATTCCATGTTGAGAGAAAATAGGCAATTTAATAAATCAAAGTAATTAATTTATTGTACAAGTTGCATTCTCTAGATGATTTTAGTAATTGAGATTAAATTAATCAAGATTTGATCAATTTAATGAGAGATAGGTGATTTGACAATTTTGACTTAGATTATAGGATTTATTTAAATCAAGATTGAGAGGAAAATGATTTCGACTTTAATTAAACAAAGATTTTGATTTATTTAACTAAATGGGGATGATGTTAGATTAAATTAAATAAAGTTTAATTTATTCAATTTAATGAGAAGACTTTAGGGATTTAATCAAATAAGATGCGTTATTTAATTAAAGAGGGATTTAGGGTTAATTAAATTAAATTGATTAATTTAATCAACAGAGGAGAAATATCTAATTAAATAAATAATGATTTATCTAATTAAGAGACGATAGGTAATGATAAGTTGAGAGGATGATTCAGGAAGAAATGAAGTTAGTAATCAGAATCAAGAGCATTGGATCGAATTGTATATTTTCCATGTCTACAGTAATTATGACCTAGGACAAGGTACAACACATTTAATTACACCAACACAAATAATATAGTTAATGGATATCCATTTCTAAATGGATATGGGTAAAAGCACAAACCTATGTCACACTTCATAAAGGAATCAACCAATAGTAAAACAAATCTGAACTTCGACCACATAAAAGTGGTGTTTATGTTTTCAATTTCAAAATGATGCAAACTAATGAAATGGAAAACTTTTGATGAATTTTATTCCTGTAATTTTTTAATTTAAAAAAATATATATTTTCATTATATTTTATCAATTTAAAGATAGATTTTGGAATGCTGAAAATTTCATAAAAAAATGACTTCATAGGCTGTCAAGATACACATTGGAAAAACTTCATTTCTCACTAATGTTTTTTTCTCCAAATAGGTAACTTCAATATCGTGTGCATGGAAAAAAAGGAATCAAATTTTTATGTTGTAAGAGAGGGGGACCAACCACGTCAAGGCCCCAAGTCATGAAGGGCCAAGAGAAGAAGGCTGCCCTAACTTACCTCAGCCTAAAGGAGTTATAGGAAACATGGGACAAGAATGATGAGGATTATAAGGTCCTTCAATCACTTTGCAAAACCAAAACTTGAAATGGGGCTAGGCGAGTCAATTTTTGGGGTCAACATCGTGTCTCTGGGAGCTCTTTGCACAAGGATGAAAGCATGACTCCAGGATGATAATGCGACACACTGATGTCTCTTAGGTGTGTTGGTGTGTGTATGACTAGAGGACTAAAGAGACAATGTTGAACATGAGAAAATAGACGAACAACCTAGCTAGTTACTTTCAAAGGGACAAAACAACACTATGAAGTAGGTAAGACATGTGCAAATATGGTAAAGTAAATACACAACAGTGAGGATGGTAAGAATGACCTCACAAAGGTACTCTTTCGTGAGCTAGCTCCAAGAATACTTCCACCTACACACAAGAGAGAGGAAAACTGTTGGGGGGCTGTATAGGGGTTTGCCTTAGTTAGACCCTCATTTTGGTGTTCCCACCTCCATGGACATCCAAAATAATGATAATAGAGAAAAAGTATGATAAAGAAGGAAATGAAAATGAAGTAAAGAACACAAAAGGAGTACAAAACAATGTTATGCTACCCAACCAAATTATAGAGGAGAGGAGTAGAAATCTTACCACCTCCACCAAGAGCTCACTAGCTAATGGGGGAGAAAATGAGAGGACTCAAGCCTCTGTTGCAATGGTGTTTGTTCCACACATGCTCTATGGAGTTGATGGAGTGTTATTGTTGTTGCTATGGAGTTCAAAGTGTTTCTTGAGAGTAATGGATGCTAAGAGGATGTTGTGTGGAGTGTTGAATTGAATGCTTAACCATCATAATGAAGGGATAAATAGTGAATTTGAAGGAGAAAATGAAGAAAATAGCCATATTCAAGTCGGTTGGTCGAAGAGGGTGTTACAAATCAACCTCCAATGGGAAGTGTAACGCTTCTACAAGCTCTAGATGCAAGAATCTGCCAGGGATATAAGCACATCACGTGGCTGTTTGTGTGTCACATGGGCATCCCTGATAGTTATTCCTATGCTGAGACACAAAACAAACATCAAGTGAAATGAAGGCAGTGGGCTTATTTGGATTTTTTCCTTCAGATTTGGTTTTCTAAGGTGAGGGTGTGTAAAAGGGGAATTTGTGTAAGGGGTGAAAATTTTCTCCTATACATTTTCCCCCCACTTTAGCGAACATGAATACTGATGAGTGCTTCGGTAAAGAATATTGGAGAATTAGTAGAGTTAGAAATGAATACCTGAACTGTCGAGGAATTAGACCACAATCTGGTGAACCTGAGAGTGCAAAAAAAAAAAAGAACTTCATAGCTCTACAAAACTATGAAGTTGAAGAAATAAAGCATATTACAGGCCCATGGACCTGCAAGGAGGCAACCACCAAGATCTCTCACATGAAGGAAGCCCCAAGAATTAAGCACTTCACATGCCCATAGACCTACAAGGAAGGTGTCCTCCAATATTTCTCGCATGGAGGAAACCTAGGAAAGTAGACTCCGCAGAGTCAAAAAGTGGCTTCACGGGTGTACCCGCAAATCAACATGTTCACCCACAAATAGAACATGTCAAGAAGCAACCACATAGGCAAGTAAGTGGAAAATCACGCAATCCGTCAAGAAGTTGGAAAAATTTCAAAGGGTTCCATTGGGAACCCTTTAAAAGGAGGAGGGGTCCACTCCAGAGACATGCTATTCAAAAGTTGGTGTTTTCTTTCTCAAATCGATTCATCATCAAGGAATCCTTCTAAAAGATGTTCAGTTCATCAAGGAATTTGAAAGGAAGAGTATTCCCCCATGCAATGGGAAGATCAAAGCTATTCCCACTTTCGAGGAAGGTTCTCAAGTTCTTTCTATACGAACCCATGATGAAAGAAACATGTTCCATTAGGGTTTTAAATTGAGAATGTAATTCTCACAAAGAAGTGTCTGAAGATTCTTGAGAAATGATTCGTTGGCAATGAATTTTTTTTCTGAAGATCCAAGTGATGTAGGGGTGGCATTGTCACACATGAGAGGGACAAATCAAGCAAAGAAGAGAGAAAAATAAAGGAAAAGCAAAAAAGGAAAGAGAACACAAATAAATGGCATAGGGTAGCCTGATATTTTGGGGTCAAAATTGCTCATAAATATATATAAGTATAATAATAGTATATAAATGAACTTTCATCAACCCCCTACTATATCAGGCCATGTGAAGAAAGCACAAGAAGACAAACTAAAAATAAAAAATTGGGTCAACATGGAAGGGAAGCCTAAATGCCTCCAACGCTTTGCATCATCCCCAATTTTTTGACAGTCAATCACAAACATGGAAGAATGATGATACAAATAGAAGAAGGTTTACAACACAAATACTGTGCCTGTATCCAAGCACCAACAGGGGTGATGAGGGTCATCCAGGCACAAATAGCATGATTATGAGGGAAACACATCACAACACATACACACATCTAATCTAAAGATAAAGAAGAGGCCTCCCCTAACACTGATCGACCAAGAGGTCATCTACTTCCCACTCTAGATAATCATAGGGGGAAGGAGGATGAGCCTATAGTGGTGGAATTTTAAGGGGGGGAGCTTCCAACTCTTCTGCAACAAGCATTAAGGAAGGAGAACCCACAAGGTCTCCTCACTCAGATCTTGTGGAGCTAAGGTCAACGACTTCATGAAGATCACTAACAAGGTCAGAAATTCATCAACTGAGTCAAACATGGACTTAACAGGAGTGCCATGTTTCACCTCGACAGATGGAGTAATTTACGCCTAAGGTTCACCACTAAGCTCACCGAGCAATTCAGGAGCAGTGACAAACTTAGGAGAAGTCAGGGCTGGTTCCGTCACTAGGATAGAACAAGCCAACGTGGGTCCATATTTTTCTTCTAAGTTGATGGGAGTGTTTGTTACTTTGTTAACATAGAATGGTTGAGTGTTTTCTTGCTTAGAGGAACTAGGTTCACCTATTGTAGGGAACTTAGGTTCAACTTGTGTCTCAGTTTCAGGACGTAAGTAACCAAACATCTCAAGTGGTGGTATTATAGGGCATGTTGGTTGTTTATTAGAGTATCCCAATGCTTTTACCAATTTTAGGGAGCAAATTTTTAGACCTACTCCACCATCTACCAAGACTCATCTGATCTTATTTTTATTTACGTAGAATTCAAGGTGTAGGGGATCATTATGATCAAACTTTTGTGTGGAAAAGTCTTGTTCAGAGAAGGTGACATGATGTGGTATAGCTAGGTATCCACCCATGGCCTGAAATTAATTAACATCTAGATCAACGGGTATGGATGCTTCCTACAAGGATTTGTCAATGACAACTCTATGTTGAGAAGAAATTCAGAGGATTTCCAAGATAAAAATTTGTGCAAGAGTCTTCTTAAGTTGTTCTAAGAGATTATATTAGCTTTTCAGTTGTGGATTGGAAGGAACCCCTTGTAGAGTTATCTTGGCTCTATGAGTGGTGACAACACATTCTGAACTTTTTTATTTATGGTAATAGTGGCAACACAATCATCAAAGGTTCATATATTGTGGATAATAGTGTTGTAATAATGCGCGATGTGGGTATAATTGGTATTATTTTTATTCCCTGAACTTGATTCTTTTCCTTTATCATGATTTTGGAAGGGAGTTTTAAATATGGTATGATCAACATTTTTCTTGCCCTATGAATTGTCTATTGAAATGATTCCCTGTTCGATGAGGTCTTGAATGAAATTTTTGAGTGTCTAGCATGAAGATGTCTTATGTCCCTTTCCATGGTGATATTCACAATATTCATTTTCTTTCCACCAATCAGGTTTGATCAATGAGGGTTCATAGTTTTTGATATCTAGCAACTAGATGATGTTGGATTGTAAGAGTGTCTTTAGGACATATTCGATGGGTTCACCAATGGGGTGTATGTTCTCTTAGCACATGGAGGACCTTTGCATTATTGGTTGTTTTGGACTATGTTCAATATTTTTCCTTGTGTTTGGGTACTTGGTGTGTTTGATGTGGATGGAACTTTGAGGTGAATGGTAGTACCTTTGTTTATCACTTTAGCATCAACAACTCCATCATTAGTGAAATTCTTGTTTCAAGGCCAAAAGTTTATTTTTTCATTATTAGGCTTTGGGGTCTCTTTATGTACTTTAACTAATACCTTTGCGACAAGACCCTTTTCAATAAGAAAAATTTTATCAAGGATTTCATCAAAAGTCATGCAACATTGAATTTAAAGACCATTCATCATTTCTGCATTAAGGTTTTCCACAAACATGGTGACTAGTTATTTCTCAGGGATGTGGAAAGGAAGCTTGCTAGCTATACTTTGCCATCTTTGGTAAAATGAGGTAAGTGACTCCCCTTCTTGTTTAGCGGTGCATAATGTTGCAAGGGTTACATCACTTTCAATATTAAAGGAAAAGTGATTAATGAATTTATTGGGCAATTCCCCCCATGTTCTAATCCCTAGAGAAAGGTGACTGAACCAATCTAGGGTCAGCCCCATCAGACTTCCTGGGAATAGTCTCATCAAATAGGTAGAATCATATGTGATTTCCATACATGCCATATTAAATTCTTGTATGTGTTTCGCTAGATCTCCTTTCCCTTTGTATTTGGGTAAACTTGGTGTTGTGAAGTGAGGGGGAAAGGGTGGCATGTATAGATTTTTGTCAAATAGATAAGGGCACAATTCCTCCATGGAATAAGTTTTCTTGCTGGTCTCCAATTCCATGTTTGTCATCTATTGTTGTATGGCTTGTATTTGTTGCATCGAGGTGTCTAAAAGAGATGGTGTTGTGTTGGTTTGATTTGGTGTTATGACATTGGTGTTGAGGTCATACGTTGGAGTAGGATTTGGATTGGAATTTTGTGGCATGGGACCTTGGTTACCTTGTTGATATTTATGTGTAAATATTGCATTGGTGTTGGTTTGGTTTGGATGGGAGTTGGAATTTAGATTGGTCCCAAAGGTCATGTTTGTATTTCATATGGCATTTTGAAATTGTGGCGTGGGCCCTTGATTTGTACCCTAGATTTGAAAGGTTAGTCCTTGATTCATGTTTTGGAAGGATGGTGTGGGTCCTTGATTGGAATTTTAGAATGATGGGACAGGTCCTTGATTGATATTTGAAAATGTAGGTCCTTGATTAGTGTTTTGGAATGAAGGAGTGGGTCCTTGGTTGATGTTTTTATTTTGTATTTTTCTTCTAAGTTGATGGGAGTGTTTGCTACTTTTTTAACATAGAATGGTTGAGTTTTTTATTTCTTAGAGGAACTAGCTAGGTTCACCTATTGTAGGGAACTTAGGTTCAACTCATGTCTCAGTTTCAAGATGTAAGTAACCAAACATCTCAGGTGGTGGTATTATATGGAGTGTTGGTTATTTCATTGATGGATAAAAGGATGCATTAGTTTCAAGGTTGTTAAGACAATCATTTAGGAATTTATTCATGTTGTCATCATCTTCTCCAAATGATGTCAACATCATGAGGACATGCATTAGGAGTCGAGTGAGCATGAGTATGTTCAATTTCATTAGGGTCATTTCCAAAAGCACAACTTGACACATCCACTAAGGACTTGAAGGACATCCAAAGAATACCAAATCACATATCCATGATGGAATTCAATGTAAATTTTAGATTCTAATAAGGTAATTACCCTATGCAACAATCTCAAATGAAATGTTCTAGATGCAATTTTGAATTTAAGCATTGCACAAGATGAACCAATTTAAGCTAGATGCAATGAAATGAATATAAAAGAAAGATTTGTAAACTGAAATAGAAAGTTATCAATAGCAAAAAAGATCACTTAAATAGAGTTTTAAATTCTAGAAAATGTAGTTTAAAATATGTACTGGGACTAAATCACCCAGAGGGGCGTATGAGTCCCATGAGGGTTTTTTGAGAAATTTAAAAAAAAATTAAGTGCTTTCTAGTTTGTATGATCTATTAACTAAATACAAATGTAGATTTCATATGCTTTTCAATGATTTGAGATGCAAAAATGCAACCTATATGCACTTTCACTAAAGAAAAATTTAGAAACCCTAGAATGTTGGAATTAACTAATGCAAACCCTAATGCAATGTTAATGAAGAAAGATCTAGGATGATGATGCACTCCAAATCAAAATTATGTTGTTCTAAATACAGGTTCACCAAAATGAAACAAAAGAAAATGGTTGCTTCTTATGGTTTAGGACATAGAACAACACATCTCACAATCATTCCATTGAAAGGAAACCCTAGATATCTATCTAAAGTATGTAAAGGAGAAAGAGATATTGCAATAGGGTTGTCCTAGGGTTTGATTATAAACTAAAGAGGGGTTCACCACCAAGCTAGTGCTTGGAAAGACTAATGAAATGGAAGACCTAATGCTTAAAAATAATGCAATGCAATGCTTCACTATATGACCTAAGAAAACATGTAAACCAGAATAGAAAGCTGAGAGATGAAAGGTGTACACTTGGAAACTTGAAGAAGATTGATGGAGCCCTAAAATGTTGAAAACACTGAATTTAAAGCTGACTAGGACTTGTATGCACAACTGGGCAATTTAGTCCTAGATTAAGGTTTCTGGTAGTGTAGGTTCTAGATCTACAAAAATCTAGAAATTTAATTATACTGGGACTCATATGCCGGAAGTGGCGTATCAATCCAGTTAGGGTTTTCTAGAAATTCAAATTTTGAATATGCTTTTCAATGTCTACTCTATCCTTTCCACTTGATTTCCAAATTTGAAACTTTGATTTGCAACTTGTAGATGTCTTCCAATGATCTCCAATGCAAGGTGACAGCTTTGATAACTTTGAACACTTGAAAAATTTCTCCAAACTTTCTCTTCAATATGTCTTCAACCTGGATCTACAAAATAACACACTAAAGAGGGGGAAAATGTTGTTTTGTTAGTGGAAAGGGGTTTTCCTTGGTTAAACCTCGTTTTGGTAATCAAACCTTGAAATGAAATGAAATAATATGAAGGAAAGATGAATGAACAAAATGCAATGTTATAAATCACCAAACCCTAGCAATAAAGTGTTGCAAACATGTATGAAATGGCTCCAATGGATGTAGATATGGACTCTTGCTTGAATGTGATAGATCTTGATTTGAATGCTAGCTTGAATCATGAAACCCTACATCATAATTGTTAGCTTAAAAACAAACATGATGCATGATGACTTTGACATGATGCTCTATACTTAAATTATGCTCTAAAACACTTGATAATCAGCCCTTGAAGACTCTTGAATGCTCTTGTAAACTCTTCAATGATTCCTTAATCATAAATTTTCTATAATGCATGAATACTTGAAATTTTGGGGTGAAAATGAGTGAAATAAACTTGTATTTATACTTGTTTATGCCAAATTTCTTGAAATTACAACACTACAAGCAAACATCAAATCTAGGAGGATAAAATCCTACCAAGAATTTGAATTAAATTTAATTTTGGGCCACATGAGACTTATATGCCAGAAGTGGCGTATTAGTCCCATTAGGTCTAACTATGGGACACATTTTCAAAAATGCCTAGAATGATGCAAAATATAGATTGGGACCCAAAAACCTAGGTGAGACTCATACACCTAAGATGGTGTATGAGTCCTAGATCTATAAATCTGGGCCACACAACCTAAAACCACCTGAATTATGATTGGATGTTTTTTTATGTTGGGATTATCCTAGAAAAGATGCATTAAACATGAGGCTTGTAGATGTAAAATAAGGCCAATTAAAGCATAAAGAAGACAAATTATTTAATAAAACCGTAGAAAAAGTGTGAAAGTGTGTTACAACACTTTACAACACTCCAAATAAGGCACAAATAAGCTCATTTAGTTCACAAGGGCCCAAGACCTAATGTGAATATGTTAGGAAAATTACAACACTAAGTCAAGGCCATGTTAGGGAGTACTTTTTATTTCATTACAACTCCATTTGGGCTTGGTATATTCTTTAGTCTACTTTCTTTTGCTATTTATCACTTGTACTTTCTTTGTTGTAAATATTCTATGGCTTCTAGAATTATTTATTTTCCTTCTCATCAACTTCTCCTCATCCTTCAATGCATATTGGTATGCTTCTTACATTGTGGTAATCTTCAACCTGCACATTTAATCTTGAATATAAAATTGTAAACCATTCACATAATGGGCTATTGTTTCTATGTCAATTTGATGTCTTCCTAATTGAATGGACGACTTATAAAACTCCTTCGTGTAATCCTTTACACTCATGTTTTTTTGTTTTAGATTTTATAACTTCTTGAATAATTCCATTTTGTAATCTCCAGGAATAATTTTTTTTCTTCAGCCTAGTCACCATCTAATTCCACCTTCTTATTTTGGGGTCTCCATTCGTTACCCACTCTCTTTGTGATTCTTTCCACCATAATGTAGCATTCCCTTTTAATTTTGTTTGGGCTAACTTTACCCTTTGTGGTTCTCTGATTTCCTCTAATTTGAAATACTCTTCCACCTCTCCTATCTAACCAATTAATTCTTCCAAATTTAATGTTTCAAAAAAAAACAACACAACCATTTTGTTGCTCTTCATGATTCTCAAAAGAGCCCTAAAAAATATTTCTCCTCCAACATCCTTTGGTTGTTCATATATTCTTTCTTTCTCTTCCACTTCACTTTCTTCTTCAATCATAAGATCTCTTTTGTTTCCAATAGCTATTCTCACCTCGTTTCTTATATTATTTCTTACCATTTCATGAAATCGTTCCTATACCTCATCTATCCTAGGCATTCCTCTTTGAGGTGGCATTGTGAAAGTTTTTTGAGTAACACCAATTAATTATTCAACAAAGTTCTTGCACAAACCTCATGTTCCACTTTTCTCTCTACAACAATCCTCTCAAGTTCCTCACCCACAAGTCCTGGTGTAGTCTACCTCATGTTCGACGATCTGCCCGCACACTCAAGACAACCAGCTTTGATACCATTTGACATAAATGAAACTCAAAACTAACCTCTACTATATCATTGAATTGAAAATTCCATTTCTCAATCAATAAATTTAAATTTACATTTAATCTCATTTACTAGGAAACACAGACTTTCACAAATTAAATCAATTCATCAATTCACTATTTAAAACTAGATTTCTATTTCTATTATCATCATTTTTCTTTTCTCTGAAATAAATCAATTTACATTTATCATTAAATGGTTTGCTATTGTTTTGATCTCAGAATCCATACATTTCGTATTTTGTTCAGTATTGCTCGATCCCTACTTTCTATCATTTCCTTCTATGCATTAAATTAACTAACTGTCCCTCTGAGGTGTGCCCTCTATATGCACATTTCCCTCTCCTGTTGCACCACTTCTCTTGGCTTCATCTACGCCACCCCTCCTATCCATTACTCATGTCATTTTTTTAAACTTCATTGAGTCATTTCTCAAGGCCACGACCTTCCTTGTTGGCAGTTTCAATCTAAATTTTTTACTTTAAATCTCTATTATCTTTTAAACTAGGTGCCACACACACTTTCCTATGTGCTAGCTTTCAATCTTTTAATATCTTAGCCAATGGACCATTGCCATTTACTATGCCCCCTCCTTTTCTGCAGTCACTTACCAGTTATGCTATATCGCGTGGCATGTTCAAATTCTTTGCACACTTTTATTTTCTTCCAAAATTGCACGATCCCCCTGACTCAAACTACTTTGTATTCTTTTGTTTAACTTGCAACGAACTTTCTTCCTTGGATTGCATTGACTCTTACCTATTTATGCCCATTCTCCTTTTTTTCAAACTTCTTCTCACTGCCTCTCTACTCAACTCCTCACATTCTCCTCTTTAGTGTCAATTTTCTTTTCAAATTGATTTATTATTATTCTCTGTATACTCATTGATCTTGAGGCAGCATGAAGGTTTTAAAACATTCAAGAATAATTAATCATTTAATTATAAAAACGATCAAACTGGAAATGAGACATTTTGTCTAATTCCATTTCTCTCTGGACACAAACCAAAATCTTAAAATTAAATCATACTTCAAAACCGTAACCACTAAGCTAACTGAAGCATTTTATTTTGGTGATATCAATTGCATGTTCACCTGGGTGCTCCTACATCAACATTCAAGGGAGAACATTCAACAAGAGAAGAGAAATTCAAAGGGCACAAAGGAGTGAAGGTTTGGGTCATTGGCTAGCATTAAAACATTTAGAGAAGGGGCATACAGGGGTTTGTCCAACTTTGGGTACAATGTACACTCTAGAGTGTCTTTGCTAGGGCTATTTTATTCCGTGAAGGCAGGTTGGGTTATGTGTAAGAATCAATTTCTTTTGGGGGTGTTTGTGATGTGAAAAGCCTAGACCTGTAACCATTTATCTGAGTGTTGGATAGTAGCCTCTTTATGATTTTCAAGATAAGTATTAAAAACCATTGATTCAAAAATATTGATAATATTGTCTATATGATTTTGATGTTAATATGATTAATCTATGTGGAGGTTTTATTCCATTTATTACATTAATTATTTAATTGTCACATGTTTATAGTTTACATTAATTATTTACATTTTTTTGATAACATTACAAAACTAAAATTATCTTAATTCTAATATTTATTACATTAAATTTGTTGTTATTACTTAAATAACTATTCAAGAAAAGTGGCATTGCATTTAGTATCAGATTCAGGTTTATCAAGCTTTCCTATCTTTCATATTAACCAATCTTTAAAATGCTCCTTGCACATGTCTAACAATATACACATGTCCTGACTTTCGAATCGTAAGACTTAATTTTGTAAGACTTACCTTTTAACCTTTAACATATGCCAATTTTGTCTTCTCTATTGTTTTATCATTGAAAATCCTAAATCATATATGCATTCATGTTCATATTCATATTACTTTGAAAACTTCCTAATTATATATAGACTCAACTTAAGATATCATATTCATTAATAAAATTTATACACAAATAAGTAAATTATTAATCTATAAACCCATAAAAATTACCAATATTTAAAATATATATAAATCATTTAATCTTAATTCTTCACTTTCTTGAAATCTGTATCCTTTTTATTATACGTATAAATATGAAAAAACCATTCAAATCCAGCTCACATTTTATTATATAGCATGTTATTCTTGTAGACCACCTTGCGCTATGAACCATCCACACTTCTTGATATCCAAAAAATTGTACAAGAGTAATTGAAAGAACTATAATGCTAAAGTTTGAGACCTTTTCTATCCAGAGTCATGTCTCTAAAGAATGAAATCTATCCTTATCACTCACTTATCTTCATTGGAAAGGGCATCCTTATCATTGTACCTCATGTCTTAAGGTGCCATATACAGTTAAGTTGTACTTGTCGAATGTTTATACTTACTTTCATTCTTAGTATTGGTATTACATATTAAGCGAACTGGTGTCTGGCTTGTATAATTCTTCAGATTATTAAAGCTCCAGGGCAGTGCTAGTATCTTATTGTTAAAAGAATTGTCCAGTTGATTTCTATGTCCACTTCCAGGAATTAAGATAATGCTTCCAGCTAACTATTTCCACCTATGGCATTCGATGTGTAAGGTCATTCCTTAAAATGAAATCCGTCTGCTTCCCTTTGTCACCCTTGGAATTCTTATCATTCTTTCATTCACATATTTCAACTCCCGTACACAAAATAATAAAATACAAATATAAATTTCTCCTTTCAGCATCCAATCTTCATTTGTTTTTCCTTCATGTGGTTGGTCCATTTTGATTAGTGTCCTAAAGGCAATAAGTATACAAGTAGCATATTCTAATGTGAATCTGGTTCAAAAATAAATAAATTTATATTTTATCATATCATCACTTATTCATATAGATTTGGTACATAAGTATATAAGTAGCTTAGGGATATATTTATGAAATGAGATAATATTTCCTTTTCTTGTGTATCTTGACTTAGTATTTAATTTTATGATGAGGTTTACAATATGGTTCTCAATATGAGATCCTCATTTTTATAACTAAAACTTCATCCAAAAATATAATTGAACAAATCTTCATCCTACAAGTAAATTGAGATATAATTAACCTAGTTTCTTATAGGAAGATTAAAACTAGTATTTATTTATGAAGTCTTTTCTAGGTGGTAATAATTTACTATTATTCTATTGCTATTTAAGATGCACTATGAGATTATTTGTATCATCTATTGTTTTAATTTTTACATTGTTATTGGACTTGATCAACCCAATAACCTTGTACATTTGCCTTATTGTATAGGACTAAGATTCTATCTGTACATTATGAGAAGAGGATATTCATGTTTTTCAAAATGCATGAACATCATTTTGGAATGCATGTTGAGTATATGGATTATACTTTTATAAATTATGAGTGACCATATAGTATTGGATATGCATATTAATTATTGTGTGATCACATTGTAATAATTTAATAATTTGAAGGAGTTACATGAATGAGTAAAATGGTAAAGTTGAAGGATAGGAGGTTAAACACATAAATTATAATTATCTTTTCAATTATGAATTCATTAGACATCTATATATGGTTCCCATCATAATTTTGATTGGAAAAGTGATTTTATTAAAATTGCTTGTGAATTTAAAATAAGGTAAAAAGGATGATCTATGAATTAAAAGAAGAAAATAATGTAGATAAAGTAAGTATATTATGAAGAATATAAATATTCAATGTTAGTGTAGACTCTTGAATTTGACCACTCCTATATCATCAAATTCACACTTGTTTTCCTCTATCTTGCATCCCTAAACCAAATTAATTAAATAATTTATTATTTGGTTAATATTTCATCTTAGCCTGATGTCTCCTAAGGTATTTGATTAATTAATTGAATACCTTACACTATTTCTCTCTAAATTAAATAAATAGTTCAATTTATTTAATTTAGTCACTCTGTCCAGATGAATTAAATCAATTTTTAATTCATCCTTTCTCTCTCCACATATCAACATCCTCCATAATCCCTTCTAATCCAAATTAATCTAATTAATCTATCATTAGGGTCACATCCTCCATAATTTGGCTATTGCCACTAATACCCCCCATTAGCCTACTTAATCTTGCATTTGCACAACATTGATCACTGATTATTTCCTAACCTCACCTAATTCCATTTATGGCATATACCCTTAGTCAACCTTCATAAATACTTTCTCCTTTTGGAGAAGTCACCCTCTTACCCACATGATTTTTTAATTCAAGTTTTTCCCCCCGATGAATTGTGAGGAATTTTTAATTCCTCACAACCCCCAATAAGGAATTTTTAATTCCTTTATCAATTCCCATAAGGATTTGTGATTAATTTTTAATTCCCCACTTGTCCTCTCATTGTACATGAGGATAAAGATCTCCTTTATGAGGAGATCTTGTCCATTCCCAAGGTACTTCCTAGTACCTCCACATCACCTCCACTTCACCCCCTCTTGTCCAGCTCATCTAACACATGTCATCATAAGAGGGCTTGTGAGTTCTCAACTCACCATAGCCATTGATCTTCTCCTCTCTGGGTGAATCTTAGTCCTTCATTCATTTAGAAGCATTTCCCCCAAATATGCTGATTTTTGCCTCATTTTGACAATCACTCAATCATCTACACTTAGCTTATTCATTCACTCATACTACCAAGCTTTGGAGCCATCATCTTGCACTCAATCCACTACCCACATTCACCATTGCATTCTTCATCACTTCACCATCATTTAGAGCTAGGTTGCATGCCATTTTGCTAACCAAGGAGCACACAAATCAACCACTAAAGGGCCAACCAACTCAACAATTTGAACAAGGTAAATCACTCTTTTCATTTTTTTTTTGTTCAAATTTATTTAGGCCAATCTTGAGGTGTTGTTCGTGTATTTTCTAGTTCTGTATTTCATTTAGTTTTGCAATATTAGACTAGGAATTCACACTTACACACATTTCTAGCATGCCTGGTGGGACCCACGTCACAGGTCTCTTTCACATTTTTTTGTTGTTTCACATGTTGAAGGGTTGAATTTAGACTACAGAAGTGAATCTACCCTCGATGGGAGAATTCACCTAATGCACAAGTAATTCTGCATTGAAATAGGAAAACACGTATACACCTTTCCTCTAGAGAGGTAAATTTACAACTCTAGATCCAGATCAATTATTTCAGAGGTGAATACATGTGTGTAATTTGAACAAGTGACTTTTCAAACTGAAGAGGTGATCCTACTTGGGTTATAGAGGCAAGAACGCATACGCCTCTTCATTGAAAAGGCAATCTCATGTCCACCCATCTTGCAAAAAGGTGATTTTGTACATCAGGGAAAGGAATTTTTTATCTTCATAGGGACAACTCTAACGTAATCCAAAATGTAATTTATTTTCTATTTGTGCTCTCATTTGATTTCGGATTTGGGTACTAATTAGCTAACTTGTTCATTTGTGCTTGTAAGATTCTACTAACATTTGTATAGCTAATCATAAGCCCAAGATCAGAGGTCAAAACTACTAACTCGTGTGTTGCAGGACAAGTAGTTGAAGCCCCCTAGTTATATTTGTTTGTTGTTTTTCATACTAGCTAGGCACACGTACATTTAATTAAAGGGTCAATTAATCTTGTGTGTTGTGTTTGGGAGTGTGTCATTGACATATGATCTCCCCTTGCATCGTACGATGATCTTGGGTGAGCAAAAATTACAATTTGTTCCAATCTAGTTGAGTCCACCTAGGGGTGCTAGTATGTGTATGCACTCCCCTTGTGCTATGTGCAAGCCTGGGGATCAAAAACATCTAGTAATTCCTACCCTTTAGTGAGACTTGCATGGGATTTCATCACCTGGGGGACGATCTCGACCACGTGTTCCCAAAGGCTCATATAAAGGGCAGAGAGCTAAAGTTGTACATCCCAATCCAGTCACATTGTGTCTAGTGAAGCATCGAAGCTAGGGTGATACCTAGATAAGATGTACAGGGTTGGTTCAAGTTTCTAGTACCTTGTTGGGGCTCCTAATCCATTTTTTGTGATGGGCTAGTGTTCATATTTGTGCCTCATGCACCCTCCTAGTCTATCGAGGACTCCCTAGAGGGCTTGTCTAGCCTAGATAGAGACCTATGTTCAACCGTGACTTGGTGTAGTGAAAGGGACGTGGATAATACCCTAGATTTACTCACCATGTACTCTCTTAGGTTGAGATAGAAATCCTGATGGTGAACTATGATAGTTCTCAAGGAGAGAGAGAAGGTGAGCCTGTGGCATCTATTGATGAACTGATGCCATTAGATCTCTAGCTATTTGCCTTCCTGAGAGAGGGTGCTTCCACCCAATTTCATGGAGTATTAACCTTGAGGTGTCCCCTCAAGGTGGTGGGCCTACATTAAATTAGCAATCCTTTACTACTAATTTTAGGCTTGTGTTTTCTGGCATGTCTTCTTGTGATATACCAATGATTGTTGTCAATCTGATTCAGTCCCAACCCTTTGCTTTTTGTCTGATGTGTTTTCATTCCTTTTCCATATTCTGCCCCTACCCTCAATGGGGAGTTTGCTTTAAATAGGGGCGAACATGCATTATGGATAGGTGATCTTGCCCTAGAAAGGGTGAATTCATGTTATTATCCAGTCAAATCATTTGATAGGTGAACTTGTCTTTGCCAGGGATGGATTCTCTTGTGGGTCTCTTAGATAGGTGACCTCGTATCTGCCTATTCCTTAAATAGGTGATCCTATCATCCTCACGACCGATTTTGTCTCTACATTGCCTAGTCCTCCATTTGTACATCCCATATAATTGGTGAACTTGTTGTCTACAGGGTTGATTCCATGTCCAATCCATACCATCCTCATCTATACACCTAAAGAAATAGGTGGTCTTTCTCTCTCCATAGGCGTTTCCACATCTTGTCCATATAACTAAAGAAAGGGGTGATCCTGTAGCCTATATAGGCTAGTCTATATTCTTGAGAGGCGATCCTGTAAATGCCCATTTATAATAAACTTTGAATAGGCGAGCTTGCTACTTGTTTTTGGCAATCCTGAGAATCCAAACTGTGCATTCCAAGACATAGGAAAACTCATGAACCCTAGAGAGGCAATCCTGTTATACATAGAGGCGAGTCTATGATCCTTTAGATAGGTGATCCTATGAATTGGAAAGGCGAACTTGCTACCCGCAAAGGTGAATCTGCATCCCATACAAAAAACTTGAGATTGAATCCTTTGGACCACTAAAAGTGTGTCGTTTCCTAAGTCCATTCCTATGATAAAATAATTTTTATCATCATCCATTTTTCCATAATCATCATTTTCGTGCATCTACATTTTTTAAAAGTTATCACGTCTTCAATCAAATTACATAGGTTCATCTTAGGACATCTCTTCATCGCTTCATCAATCTGAGTCCTTTAGGCATCATTTTAGGGCTCTTTTATCCAATTGAGCTAGGTAACTTACCCTAATCATTATCATTCACACTTACCTAGGATTGTCATTTGTATTGAGTAAGTAATCCTTCTCGACCTTATCAATTTATTTCCATCTTGAGGTAGATTTTGTGCCATAATCATCATCATTATAATTAGATCCAATCATCATTCTGTATCACCTAATCAAAATCATGAACCTGGTTCAAAGTTAATCCTATCAACTTAATCTAATTAATCATCTGATCTGATCAATCAATCCAACTTAATCCAATTCAATTATCAATCCATTATTATCCTAGCAATCATCCAATCAATCGATCTATCATCTTAGCAATCCTTTAAGTCATCATCTAGGTCATTAAAACTTAAGTGCATCTTAAGGCTTAGTGTCATCTTAGTCTTCTGGTCATCTACATTTTCATGCTCATTACCACTCGATCATAGGAAGGAAAACTCATGGAGCTACAACAGTTTGAAGGTTCTTAGCCTCAACACACTCTGAATCCACCCCCTAATAGTGGGTTTTCCCAATCCAATACTTAATTTCATCTTTGTCCATCCATCAAGGAGGGCATGATCAATCAACCTGAGTTAACCGTTGATGAATATATTAGTGATCCTACTAATGTGCAATTGAATGATCATCTTCTTGTTGAGCGTGGGGATAAAATTCTTGCTCAATTGCTCATAAGGGGTACCAATCCCCCACTAGGGTTTGATATCTCATAATATGTCTATATCACACCCCCACCTCAAACACAAGATCCACAAAGTTCTCGGGTAAATCTGGGATCATCAATCCCTCGAGTATCCCAAGTTACTCCATTGGATACATGGTACTAGCCTAGGTTCGACAATGATGTTTTCTATCAGATCCCACCCTCGCCAGTTTGGATTTTTTTCCTGGGTGTAGAACCCAATCCTAATAATCCTCAAAACCCTAGTTCTAATAATATTTAATATGTTCTTCATCCTCAAGGACAGACCAATCCACAAGCGCAAATGAATCCATAGGGTCAAAATAATCCTCAAGGTCCTGGCCCACTTAATTCGCATGGTGGTAACCCCCCAAGGTTTTATCCTTGCATCCTTCATGTACACTATGCCACCACATGCGCCCAATCAATTGATTCAATAATTAAGAAACATTATGGGCAATGCATATAATCCTTTTTCTTATGTGCCTCCTTACATCCCTCTCATCTACACCCAACCATTACCACAACAAAATCCATTATCTAATTTTGGTAGATCTCCATCCCACAACAATCGCCATATCAACAACCACCTCATCAATCAAAATTCCTATCACAACATTAGCAACCACCTCATCAATCCCAAGTCTTTTCATAGCATCAACAATCCCCACACCAACCTCAAGTAAATCCATCACAACCTTCGTACTAATCCCAAGTCAATTTGCAATTGCAACAAATACCCATGCAAGCCCAAGGCAGCGCCCCTGCCCAATATCAATATTATTCATAGCCTCCACCTCACCATTTCTCACCTCACTATCACCAATTTCCTCCAAATAACACATATTATCAGCTTCCTCCTCAACTAGGCACACCTAGAATGCAACATATCACTTCCAACACTAATCCTAACTATGCATACTATAATTAGCGGCCTTCATCACAACAACAACTATAACAAAACAACTACTATCAGCAGTCGAACTTGCAACAACCTCCATACATATCCCAACAACAACCCACTTATGATTATCACTCCAATCCTAACTACTCATATTACAATCAACCATCCTCATCCTTGCAATAGGATACCTCCTCGTCATATTACCAAGCCCCTCCATCACACCAGTAAACCCATAACAATCCTCAATTCATATATGCAAAGCAATACCAACAAATCCATTCACATCCCCTTTTCTATCATATGATTAATCTATTCCACCACCGCTACCACCACATTAGCAATATGCTCCTTACGATCAGTCCAATCCAACTAATCTTCCCCCACTAGCACCAATCAATAAGGAATGGGAAGATATGAAGGCTACCCTCAAAGATTTATAAGTCAGTACCTCTAATAAGTCCTTCAAATTTGAAGAGATTTGTCCTTATCCATTTGATCCCTCCATTTCACTCCTCCCCTTCCCAAAAAAAATTGAAATTCCTAAATTCGACAAGTACAAGGGGAAGAGCGGCCCACACAACCTCCTACAATAATTTTAAATGCATTGTCAGGAGTTCCTCCCAATGATAACTACCTTCTTTTATTATTCCCTAGAAGCCTAACAGGACCGACTTTATATTGGTTCACGGGTCTACCATGGGGGTTGATATCAACCTTTGTCAATTTGTCAGAGAAGTTTGTTACACAATTCTCTTTCAATCTCGAGAAGGATATAGACACTATAGATCTTTTGAAGAATAAACAATGTGATGGGGAAACATTTTCCAGCTACCTACAAAGGTGGCGAGCACTTGCTAGTCGACTCAAGTCTAGTATGCCTGAAAAGGTGTTAGTGAACATCTTTGTCAAAAAATCTCACCTTGAATTGGCTCATAATTTGCATATCCATTGTGTTACCACCTTCATATAAGTGATTGAGAAAGGTACCACCATTGAAAAATCCCTCATCGCTAAGGGATGAATCAAAATCTTCAAGGAAGATAAAGATAAACAATCTGGAGATAAATCCCACTACTGGAATAGAAATAATTTTTTTGTCAATGATGGTGTCACCGATACTAAACACATCCAAATAGCTAGCACTTCACAAATATCATAGTACATCCCCAATCCACAATCTATTTCCAATGGTATATCCATACCATAGGGTGCGCTATGTCCTCCTCCACAATCCAATCAAAATAATCAAGGGAATAATAAGTGCTCATTCACTCCTTTGGGAGAATCCTTAGATGTCATTTTCAAGAGGTTTCTCCAGGTGAACTATGTAGTCACTTATCCTATGAAAAATCATTTTGATGATTTAAAGCCTAAACCCACCTGGTATAGAGAGAATGAGTATTGCAATTATTCCAAAATTAAAGGTTACTCCACTAACAAATGTGAGGGACTCAAAGGTTATATCCAAGATCTCGTAGATTGAGGAGACATCATAGTGGATGAAAACCAAACCACTTAATTCAATGCTCAACTACAAATATATCAAAATTCCTTCCCTAAGCACCTCCAACACAAACAATGGATCCAATAATAATAGCCAAAATAATAGCACTAATAATGTTAGCTATATAAATGTTCCTTATAAGTATGAGAACATTATTGCGTGCATCACTCAAGGGGAGCCACACGTATATATGATTCATGTCAAAGGAAAAGACCCTCAATATGTTTTTACCACACGCCATACCCACATATTAGTCCTTGGACCTTCCACTTCATCTCAACCAACTCTTGTGAGCTCACAATATAATATCCTTGATCATCTTGGTAAGACACCTGCTCAAGTATCCATTCTAGATTTTCTCATGTCTTCCCCAGTCCATCAGGAGATCCTTATGATAGTTCTACAAGATACACATGTGCCAAATGATATTGATCCTTCCTAGTTCCAAGCTTTAGCAGGAAATTTTTCATCCACCTATCAACTAGGATTCAACCAAAATGATATGTCATTGATCGATTCATCCCATAATGGTGCCTTACATATTGAGGTCTTGGTCACTTGCCATAAGGTAAATTGGGTCTTGGTAGATAATGACTTTACCCTCAACCTATGTACATTAAAGTTCATTAAATAGGTAGGGTTGTTGGGGATACAGAGTTTGGTTTGTCATCAAGATAGGCATCTAAGACAACAGTGCCTTAGTGATTTCAATTCAAAATCACTCCAAAGACACACATAACTGTACCATAAAGTAGAAACAGGCACAACAAATCCCCCATTGATCTTCTGAGAGAAGTAAATGAAAAACTATTAACAGATTCAACATAAACAAATAACCATGAAAGACAAAGCATTATTGACACACAAATATACGTGGGGAAAACCCTTTCAGGTAAAAACCCCCACCCTCCAAAACACTCAGCTTAGATTTTATTATTCAATAATAGGATTACAACACAAAAATACAGAGCTATGCTCTTCCAGGAGTGTTACATCTTGTCCAATAGGAGAATACAGGTAGGCAACAAAACTAGAACCTTCATGTAGTTACAATGACATCCATATGTCATTACTACATAGATTCCCTTCAGCTTATCATAATAGACTGTCACAGCCAGCCTCTTGGCCAACACAGCCACTTGGTCTCATAGCAAGTTCACATCATTGTGATCCAAGAGATAGAGTGTTCGCAGTTGTAATTCCTTAGCATACTACACGAACACCCTCTATATCTCTCTCAGTCAACTGATCTTCTACCACCTGCCACCTTTTGGTTATTATCATAATGTATATCTCTAACTGAGCCATACATTGCATTCAATGACCCAACCAATTTTTGACCCTACAGTTCATGCATCGAATAGTCTAAGCAAGCATTCGATCTACATAGATTGCATCGAGCCACCCAGGCAATAAATCCATCACCTTAATCGGATTCCATTTCCATGGCCTACAATAACTTCCTTTACCTCTTTGGTCTTTGTTCAATCAGATGTTGCCAACGTGCCACGTGTCACCTTCACATTCATTGATCGCTTTGATAGAATCGGTCTAGCTCGGTGAAGCTTGATCTAGCTCGATCAACTGAGCTCTGAGCTCATTCAAGCTCTTACCGCATTACCGTCGAGCCCAATGTTACCTGCCGCGATATGGCGGTGAGCTCTCCCGAGCTCACCCCGCCATCTACCGCACTACCGCAGCCCTGACCATTTTGCCTCATGGTATGGTGGTAAGCCATCCGAGCTCCTTCAAGCTCTGGCCCACCTTTGTCTTTGACCAACCAAATGCAGTCAACCTACCATGTGCCAACCTGTCATTCGCCTATCTCACTGCTACCGAGTCCAACTCGATCCAACTCAACCCCAAGCTCATCTGGGCTCCTACCGCGATACCGCAGCCCTATTAGCATTTCCTCATGGTATGGCGGTAGCCATCTTGGTTGACCACTGACAGTCTTACCATGGCCACCACGGTCAGTCACTTGACTGTCTGCAGTGTGGCAGTAACCGCTAGCCAGGCCGCTGGTGGTCTCACCGCTCTACCGTGGTGAGCTGACCCACTGGCTGTGGTATGGTGGTAATCGCTAAGACCACTGTTGGTGGTCTCACCACGCTACCATAGTGAGTTGACCCACTGCCTGTGGTATGGCGGTAAATGCCAGACCTAACCGCAGGAGGTTTCGCCATGCTACTGTGGTGAGCAAGCTCACCATCCATGGTACAACGATAACCACCTGCCAAGAACATTGAGACCGGACCCAGAGCCAGAGCCAGAGTGAGAACACTTACTACGGAGACCGGAGCCAAAGCCAGAGTGGGAACATAAGCTAGAAAAAGGAAAAAGTCCAGTGCCTGGTTCCAACCCAATTCTGCCTCTGACAGAACAAAGAACATCAAAGCGAGGAGAACCAAGAGACAAGAAGCAGAGCTGGAACAGGAATGGGGACAAAACCCGAAACTTAGTGCCAGGTTCCATCCCGGTTCCACCTCCAACATAACCAAGGAATAACACAAAATTACGCCAAGGCAAGAAAATGACCAAGTCTTCAAGGGAAACCAAAATTTTGAGGCAACAAATTTCCCAACAATCTCCCACTTGATGAAGACATTCAGGCTTCCTCTCAACATCTGAATAAGGACCAAAAACCATGCTTCCATGCTCCAACCAAGACCCTTGCAATGACATCAAGAATGTCCACCATCTTAGGCTACAACTCCAAACATCCAACATAGGAAAAGGAACAAGCCAAGGCGTATATGCACCAGTCTCAGGAACGAAAGCAATTGATCCTCCAAGCGAAAAAGGAAACAAAGAAGCAAACAACAAGGCACCAACGCGAGCACAAAACAACAAACCATCTCCAGAACAGGAAAACCAACTAGCTAGAACAACAACCATAAAACTGACTGCCCTCATCCAACTGATCAAACCCAGGCGGCTGAACATAACACCCATAGCTCGTGCTAATTCGTCCAACCACCCATACCTCAAAGGTATGAAAACCAATAGCAGACTCATGCCATCATAAAACCACCCATCTTAGAAGCAAACAAGCACCCTATATCAACTAGTCAAAAGACCAAATACGTTAAGGTACTCCCACTACAAGGATACTATCCAGATGAATGCAAACAAAGAACCATCACACATGATCCAGACAAACTAAGTCCACCAAACCATGCACATAGAAATGAGTAATCATGTAGTTACAAGGGAAACCCACTCTGATCTACACAACCTGCAACCACCTGCTGCAAGAAATGTTTCTCTCAATTATCTTCCACAGTTCTTCCAAACTCCTCCAAACCTAACTGAAGAAAGAAGCACAGGCACCTTCGTGTCATCACCCAAGTGACAACACATGACCAAAAATTGTGACCAACTCGGCACCACAAAAGAAACACATCTAAAGTCAAAAGAACAATCAGGAAGAACAAGACCGAATTAGATAGAAATTATAAATCAAAACATATGCCCTTTTACAAACACTTCTATATGCCAGTTGTGTCAAGAATGATCTTCTTCACATCCCAAAGGAAAATCCTTAACAACATCCAAAAAATCCATGGATGTAAGCACCTTAAAGAAGATCAAACAAACCCATAAAAACATCTCTTATCAGTCCTCAAAAGCACAAGGAGATCCACTATGCTATCAACCTTCCATTATGAATCCTCCAGAATCTCAAAACAACTCAAGATTCATATTCATGAAAGATAAAGCATAACACACCTGAAAAGTATAATGGGAAAATACCTTTCATAGGAACATTTCCGAGTAGACCAAGGAAAAAAGAAAACATGCTCATCCAAGATATACAAGTCACTATGACTTACCCAAGAGCATTCTCCTTCAAGGTCTCTATTGAATTCACATTCAACAAAGGTGCAGGATTCTCAGACTTTTAGCTGTAACAACAACATTCTCATAAGAATTTCAGCCTCACCTTATTCTCCATGTATCCATGAGTATCAACAACCTGTCATCTCATGTTGACTCCAATCTACAATACTGCAACAATCATGAAGTTCATCAACATGTGACCAATGCACTCAAAACATAGAGAAACCCCAAACCACTGTCAAAGCTTCAAAAAACTTATCATGACACCATGATCTACACATCCTCATTCGGAGATACCATGCTTCAAGTGAACAAGCTATGGTCTCAAGAGCAAATAAAAATGCCAAAACTCTAAGAAAGAGTAACCATGACATAAATAAAACAAATCTAAACCAAAACAAACAACACCTGTCAAGCACCACCAGCAACTCAGCCAAAACTAACAATGTCTTCCATGGCTCCAAGATGTTGCACACCTTCAAATAGTGAACATGCAGATGCAAAAGAACACAACTCCAACACCAAAGAAGGACACTAGTCATTGCTAAAGCTCCCACTGCAATGTGACACCAAGCTTTCCAAGCACCATGACTGACCACACCATCACTGTCAAAATCTTACACTAACCAGTGTAACAAGCTCTTCATGACAATGTGACTCTCATGTTATAGGTCCCCATAACTGACTATTCAGGTAATCAGAATGCCATTCACTTTCTCATCTCAAAACATCCACACCAATGCACAAGTGACCATAGACAAGGTTAGCTAATAAATATACACCACACAATTACAACCTTGTGGATATAGACAGTCCACTTCCGAGTTGTCTCACAACAAACATGTAGGTAAGGACAACCCACAACATTGCACAACTCATGGATGCAACCAGATGAAAACCTGCAAATCTATCATTGCACTAGAAACACAAAACTGAGATAATCAAAGAGAACAACCAAAGTAGACAAGAATGACTCAAACACCAGATTAGCAACAGATTCGATTTTCCAATCACGTCCACAACTCAAGCACCGAAGTCTAGGTAACCAACAAGCAACACCACAAGAATGCTGAAAGTAAACACATACCAACACTCTTATGTAGAGAATAAAACTCTCCTCCAAACAAGTCAAACTACAACTATCTCATCCAGTCACACCCCAAAAGCCAGGATCTGGAAAATAGAAGACAACAGCTCCACGCAACACAAGTTTCATCTTGACCATGTAAAACTTGCAAAACCACAATGTTTATAAAACACCCATGCATCTCCATCTTCATTTCTCATCTAGATGACTCAGGATTCTGCACACAACCATCACGATTAACCAAAACAATGAAAGAACATGAAAAAGAAACATCGAATTTTTAGGAAATTCTATAGAAAACCTTCAAAGCCAAAGACATGAATCTGAACCATGTGAGTGCAAGATATAGATGAACAGGAACAACAGGTCCATTTAAAACCAATTCCAACACCACGGTCATGCACAAGAAAATGAGAGAGCCAGGCTATCCAAAAGTTGCAGACCACCAAGGTCACTTCATAGCCTCCATGCAATCAGAGCACCAAAGAAACTACCTTAAGTGCTAAGTTGAAAAACACCCAGCATAAGCACAACTCTCCATAGCTGATCAGCAACACAAGAAATTCCATACCACCAATGAGCCTCTCACACAAACACCTAGTATGAACACCATGCTTTGTGGAAACACAACCATGAACATACCTCACACCCTTTGCATTAGGAACTTTGTTACCATCCATGAACTTTAGATCACATTGCCACAACATGATCAAATCCATACTTCTCCAACATCTTTCAAACTATGTGTTGAATCAAAGAAGCACACACTTCCACTCATCGAAGGATCAATCACCAACCGATTTATCCAGACTTCCTCAAGCTTGCGAGGCTAAGAAATCAACACAGGAGAAAACCCAAAACTTCAGCAACCAGGAGAAGGCTCTGATACCACTTGTTGGTATCATCAAGCCTTGACCTCCCTAAAACATGCTCCGATACCACTTTTTGGTATCACGTGAAACAAGCTACCAACTCTCATACCACTTGTTGGGGATATAGAGTTCGGTTTGTCATCAAGATAGGCATCTAAGGAAATAGTTCCTTAGTGATTTCAATTCAAAATCACTCCAAAGACACACACAACTATACCATAAAGTGGAAACAGGCATAGTGAATCCCCCATTGATCCTCTAAGAGAAGTAAATGCAAAACTATTAACAGATTCAACATAAACAGATAACCATGAAAGACAAAGCATTATTGACACACATATATACGTAGGGAAAACCCTTTCGGGTACAAAACCCCACCCTCCAAAACCCTTAGCTCAGATTATATTATTCAGTAAAAAGATTACAATACAAAAATACAGAGCTATGCTCTTTCAGGAGTGTTACATCTTGTCCCACAGGAGAATATAGGTAGGTAACAAAACTAGAACCTTCATGTAGTTCTGTGAACCCCTAAACCTACAAATGCACAAGAGCAACAAAACACATTAGGTTGTTAGATCAAATGCATGTAAACAAGTATGAGAGATTCCCCATAAAATCCATCTATTCAAACTAAATTAGGAAATGAAAAACACAATAAACTTTAAATAAAAGAGATTCAATCCTAATTAAGCTAATAGCATGATGATCTTATGGGGGAATTAGTGCCAATGAAGTGTTGCAATTGGCCCTTTCCCAATTCCTAAGTAGCAATGGTGTGTGATTGAGAAATGGTCAAATCTCCAAAGAGATTTGAGCATAGCCTTGTTGCAAATCTTGAAAGATGATTAATGGTTGATTGAAATGGGAAAATTGGCTCTCAATGTGAAGAGAGTAACTTTGCATATGATTGTGGATGAGGATGGATTTGAGTATAGTAAGTTTACTCAAATTGTGGATGTTAGAATGAGAGGAAGATTATCTCATTTATAAATTTCAATCTTGGAAGAATGAATGAAAATAAGCAATATGGGATAAAAGATAATCCAATGACATTGTGCCACTTGTCAAGATGTGAATGGTTGAAGAATGAGCACATTTTGGTCAATGTGTATGATAAATGCCATTGAATTCAAATTTGAAATTTGAATGTGACATGTGAGAGGGAAAGAGAGATGGAGTTAATGTCACTTGGCTCAAGGCCAAGGACATGTAAGAGGCCTTAAATGCCTTGTTGGAAGGACCAAGTCCACTTGGCCTTTTTGAATTGAAATGAGGGAATATTCCCTTTTGATGCCATGTTGAGAGAAAATGGAGATTTAATAAATGAATTAAATCTATTTTCATGTGCAAGTTGCATTCTCTAGAGAATTTTAATGAGGGGTTAACTTAATCATGGTTTTGATTAATTTAATGAAGAATTAGGAGATGTGACAATTTAGACTTAAATTTATGAATTGATTTAAATCAAATTGAGAGGAAGGGTTTAATTAAATAAATGATTTTGATTTATTTAACTAAGTGGGATAATGTTAGATTAAATCAAATAAGGTTTAATTTATTTAATTCAATAAGAGGACTTTAGGGATTTAATAAAATAAAATGAATTATTTAATTGAAAGGAGGATTACAAAAATAATTAAATAAAATTGATTTATTTAATTAACAGGAGATGATGACTTAATTAGATAAAGTTGATTTATTTAATTAAGAGATGAAGAGTGATTAATTTAATCAAATACAGATTATTCGATTAAATGAATAGCAAAGGAGATGATTCAGGATGAAATGGTGTTAGTAAATCAGAATCCAATGTGTCGGATCGAATTTGCACATTTTCCATGTCTACAAGTTCCAATGACATCCATATGTCATTACTACATAGATTCCCTTCAGCTCCTCATAACAGACTGTCACAGCTAGCCTCTTGGCCAGCACAACCACTTGGTCTCAAAGAAGGTTCACATCATTTTGATACAAGAGACAGATTGTTCACAGTTGCAATGCCTTAGCATTCTACATGAACAGCCTCTACGTCTCTCTCAGTCAACCGCTCTTCTACCACCTGTCACCGTTTGGTTATTATCATAATGTATATCTCTGACCGAGCCATATATCGCATTCAATGACCTAACCAATTGCTGACCCCACAGTTCATGCATTGAACAGTCTAAGCACGCATCCGATCCTGCACAGATTGCATCGAGCCACCCAGGCAATAAATCCATCATGTTAATCGGGTTCCATTTCCATGGCTTGCAATAACTGCCTTTACCTCTTTGGTCTTCGGTCAATCAAATGTTGCCAACCTGCCATGTGTCGCCTTCACATTCATTAATCACTCTGACAGAATCAGTCCATCTCAGTCAAGCTCGGTCTTGTGAACCCCTAAACCTACAAATACGCAAGTGCAACAAACATGTTAGGTTGTTAGATCAAATGCATGTAGACAAGTATGAGAGATTCCCCATGAAATCCATCTATTCAAACTAAAATTAGGAAATGAAGAACACAATACAAGAAATGAAGTTAAATCCTAATTAAGCCAATAAATTAGTAATCCCATGGGGGAATTGGTTCCAAAGAAGTGTTGCAATCGGCCCTTTCCCAATTCCTAAGTTGCAATGTTGAGTGATTGAGCAATGGTCAAATCTTCCAAAGAGATTTGAGCATAACCTTGCTGCAAATCTTGAAGATGATGAATAGTTGAGTGAAATGGGAAAAATTAGTTCTCAATGTGAAGAGAGTAACTTTGCATGAAGATTGTGGATGAGAAATGAGGAGAGAAGCCTCCAATTTATAAATTTCAATTTGGAAGAGAAAGTGAGATTTGAGCAATGTGGGACTAACTTTCAATCCAACGGTTGAATGTCACTTGTCATGATGTGAATAGTTAGTGGTTGTGCACATTTTGGCCAAAGTGCCAATAAATACATTTAGTTTGAATTTGAATTTGTGAAATGACTTGTTGAAGAGGGAGGAGAAATAAAGTTAATGTCATTTGGCTCAAGGCCAAGGACATGTAAGAGGCCTTAAATGCCTTGTTGGAAGGACCAAATCCACTTGGCCTTTTTGAATTCAAATGAGGGAATATTCCCTTTTGATGCTTTGTGAGGAAAAATAGAGAATTAAATAAATCAAAGTATTTGATTTATTGTGCAACTTGTATTATCTAGAGGATTTTAGTGAGAGAGATTAACTTAATCATGGTTTTGATTAATTTAATGAAGAAATAAATGATGTGACCATTTAGACTTAAATTTATGAATTGATTTAAGTCAAGAATTGAGAGGAAATGATTTATTAAATAAATGATTTGATTTATTTAACTCAAAGAGGAATATGTTAGATTAAATCAAATAAGGTTTTATTTATTTAATTTAATAAGAGGACTTTAGAGATTTTAATCAAATAACATGAATTATTTAATTAAATAGAAATGTAATGTTAATTAGATTAAATTAATTAATTTAATCAAAGGAGGTGCTAGACCTAATCAGATGAATAATGATTCATTAGATTAAGAGATAGAATTACGATGAAATGTTGAGTGTGATTTCGGAGGAAATGATGTTAGTGATCAGGATCAAGTGTGTCGAACCGAAAATGTACATTTTCCACGTCTACATTTTTCCCTTTTTGAAGCAATGTATGTGTTGCATTGATTCAAAGAATAAATTGCTATGATCAAAAGTTCAAAATTTTCTTGAATTATTTTAGATTGCCCGTTGCTGCCCTAGCAGAAGGATAATGTTGGATATTGCCCCCTCGAGAAATCGGATGAAAATTTTAATTTTTTGGATGATCTTGCAAAAAAAGATGACAAGGTGTTCAACTGGCCCAAAATGCCCCAAAATGCCTAAAAATAGGTTAAAACGCCCAAAAAATATGTAACATGGTCCTCGATTGGATGAAAACGGGATCAGGGGACCAAAATCCTAGTTGGAAGGTCAAATTAGGTTAAAAACCCCTAATTTTCAGGCTTAAATAGACCTCAAAGGGTCACTTTCAATACAATTGCAATCTTAAACCTTAAAAAATTTGACACTTAGAACTCTGAGACTTGGTCATGATGGCACAACAACTTCCTCTGCACGTGTCGGAGCGTGTACAAGTACATCAACGACCTTGTCACCGCAAGACCCGTGGTATGTACCTCTATCTAACTTTTATTTTTTTCATTATTCATGCATTAATTAGGGCTTAAGTACGGTCTAGGTGGCGTGGTGTGATATAGCATCGTGGAAAATGCAAAGTCGGGGCAGTGTGGTCCTATATAAAGAGCACCGTGTGACACAGTTTGGTTTGAGGGTTTTCGGTCACCATACTCGGCCGCTTGCACAAATAGCATCGTGCAGGCCAGTTTGTCAAATTGGGGTATCGAAGTCCACCGCGCGGTGCAGTTTGAAACATTACAAACTATGCCGCTTTTGAGAATAGCGTCGCTTTTGCTGTTTCAAAGGCGAAATGCACTACGGGTAGCAAATTTTCTTTAGGGAAATTGATGTAGCTTCTTTCCTTGCGCAAGAGAGTCATGAGGTCATTCATTTGAGGGAGCACCAGTGACCAGTACTTGAGAGATTATAGGATATGCATGTATTCCTCCAGGAGCATCTTGGGATGCTTGGTCTATGGCATGTTGCCTATGTCCGTCCTGTTTGAGAACATATGGGTATGATGCATGCCTTGGCCGAGTGGTGGCACAACGAGACATCATCCTTTCATCTTCCTACTGGTGAGGCCACCATTACTCTTGAGGATGTTTGGCGCATCCTGCGACTACCCATTCATGGAGCCCGAGTGATCTATGATTTGGAGGAGGGTAGGGATGCCTGCTTTGGTGTTATGGGTATTGAAAAACTTATCCTTTGTGATGGTCAGATAGATTTGGAGTGGTACTGAGGTATAGCCCCTACTTATAGCTTCATTGTGACTACCATTATTTCTGGTCTTGTAGCTACTGATCAGCGTGGCCAATATTTCAGTTCAGGCTAGGGATTGGCATGGCAGCAGATGTGCCCTCACCAAGTGTGTTTTTCCTGGGGACCAGTACTGTTGGCCTCTTTGTATTGAGATTTGCACGAGTTTTCCTATTTAGATGCTCGGGCTCTTGGGGCCTGGTTGACTCTTCTACACATTTGGGTATGGGAGCGGATCCCAATGCTTCGCCCACTTGTGACACGAGTTGTTCTAGACATTGATGACCCCGTGGTGTGGCGGTATGACGGGGCAAAGATTCACTTCATTCACATGGGTACAAACGGTATAGCCCACTAGCGATGAATTTTGGATGAGATGACAATGTTTATATGGAGGCCATGGATGGGCATAGGGCCATGGTATGATGATGCTCAGTAGCTTTTCTTTGCTCACCAAGATAGGTTTATGCAGGGCCGGGAGCACACTATGACAGAGAGGTACCTTCTTGATAGGGTAGCTAGACAATTTGATGAGGTGCAGGATATACCCGATGATCAGTATATGACCCTCTTTTCTTGTATGACAAAGGAGACAACATGGGGGTAGCTGATTCCAGTAGAGGAGGTAGTGTCCTCATTTAGACAGTTAGTAGCTCAGTCATGGCCATATGATCAGGGGCCAGTAGATGTAGGGGTGACTCTGACATATAGGGCATGGTTTAGACCTCCATTGAGATTGATAGTTCTCGGGACAGTGCTTCCACGTCGGAAGGCCAGAGGCAGGTTAACAGGCAGAGGTCAGGGTGGTGTACCACCTCCTCAATAGTCACCCCCAAGGGATGGAGCACAATAGGTAGCAAGAGTGGATGGGCAGCCCCAGGTGGCACCACAACATCAGCCAGTGGCACAACCAGCAGGACAGCCAGCGGGATAGCCGGCAAGGCAACCAGATCCCTGTGATGCATTGATTTAGTAGCTACAGGGCCAGGTATAGGTTCTAACAGCTGAGCGAGATGAAGCATGGTAGTAGGTTGCTATAGTTATAGCTGAGAGATATCAGGTACGATCCGAGAGGGATCATGAGATGGGCCGACGGAGACAGTTAGAGAGTGCAACCTCTAGATCCCGGGGCTAATCAGTTGACATTCGAGAGTATAGAGAGGCTATCAGAGAGGCCAAGTACTATCGGTAGCACTATCGACAGGCAGTTCCATTAGTGGGTAGAGTGCCAGATTTCTCCCAACAGATAGGGAGGTAGCCAACAGAGGATCATGGTGACCGACAGGTGGGGGAGGGTAGTAGCCAGCAGGGCTAGCCCTTTTGATCATAAACAATTTTGCATTTTTTATTTGTGGGCTGCACTATTTTGGCCTTATTGTACCATGTATTTGATGTACACTTGATTCGACTTGTATCATAATAGTATTTTTTGATGATATATATGAGATGATTCGCCCTTTATGATATGTATGTATGATATGTAGTTTTATTATGATGCTATGAGATGTTCCTATTCTTATCCTTATATGATGTAATGTATGTTTCTAATGGATGCATTTCTTTTTTTTATATTTTTCATGCTTTTTAATGGTGATCCTATGGATGTAATGTATGTTAATGATGGTGTAATGATATGCAAATGGTTATGTATGCATTATGATTATGTATGATGTAATGCTTTCTTAAGATGCTTAGGATAAAAAAATTATATTATGCCTCCTAACTTAACATGATGATATGATGCAATGTGCTAATGATTATGCAGATGCAGAGTGTATGCATTGGTGATGTTTTGATTACTGTCATGATGTCATGTTAGTGTGGAAGGAAGATAGAAGAATTTATAATTAATGAGTTAGTTAGGGTGATGGTGGTTTACATTGCTAGGAGTTGGGATTTTCAAAGGGTCGATTGTGTTATGTTTAATAACACACATAGGTATGATGCATCAAGGTATAGAGGACCAGGATGCCATGGTACCTAGTGTGATGGACTTTGACTCATCAAACAGATAGGACTATTCTTGTTCACACTTAGCATACGTACTTCGTTCAGGATATAGTTCGGACATTCTAAACATCTCGGGCCAAAACACAAGAAAGCAAGCTTTCCTATGTGGTCAACAAGATACCTAAAACATCCTCCTTACAAACTAAACAAAGCACACATGACTAAGTTATTTTACAAGAGTATCCAACAAGTATAGTAGGTACAAAAGATAATGATCATTGCCCCATTCCTTTCTCTCTAAACTTGTTTTGTCTAGGCATCATTGAGAGGTCCTTGGAATGAGCACAAAATAAGATAAGTCAATAAAAGACCAAATAAAGCAAACCAAACAAGCTAATGTTCTTCATACTACTAGCCAAGACTAACTACTATGGGGTACCTGATGCTTATGTCCATCGCAGGAAAGCTTCATCCTAGGACATGTTGTAATCAAGGTTTTGGTGAGACTGATTTGGATAATAAGCTATTGATACTCCGAGTTGACCAACTTGCTTGCTTATTGACTTAGACTTTCAAAACTTTGATGATTAGAGTGTTCACTTCTGAACCTACTAGACTTGCTTTTGACTGACTCACCAAAGGGTGAAGGTGGTGATTGATTTTATTATGAATGGTGATTATCGTGGGTGAAAGAGAAATGAGATGGATGCACCATTTTGGGATTTTCAGATGTTTTGAGGCCATTTTTGGTATTTTCAGATTTTACGACAAAAGGACTAACTTAAGGACCTATCCTAGGGGTCTTGGGAGCTGATCCATAGATTAGCCTTTCCTACGTTATATACACAGAGACCACGTAGTTCGACTGATGACAAACTAACTTGATGATAAGATGGAAAAATGGATTGCCCTTTTATTGTTTAAAGGACTGACCTAAGATGTAGACTAGATGGACAAACTGATTGCCAATGCGACAGACACCTAAAGGACTAACCATAACTATTTCAAGGGATGATCAAAGATGAACCTTGCCTACGTTCAAGCTCAGAGACAATATAGTTTGACAAGGTGAAAAAATTGACAAGACTCAATGATGAATTTTTTTGAAGATTTTCTAATATTTCGACATGCTTTTGGACTTTTGAATGTTTTCTGAATGTTTTTTGATTTTTTGAAGAATTTTTTAATGATTTTTGAATTTTTGACATATCGAGAAGATTTCAAGAATATACATGAATTTGATCCGATGCTGATACAGGAACATGCCCCCAACGTGGTGCTATAGACTACTTCGATAAAGGCAGGACAAACTGACCTTAGGAATATGCTAAGTAGTACTATGGTGGAATATGATATGGGCACCAACTCAGGCTATGGTATGGATGCGAGCAGATGGGTGTATGAATGATTAATGAAATGTGATGGAATGGATGAGTGAGTTATGTAGATCCTGATGGATAGAGAGTGCTTTATTTACACTTGGTGCCTGTTTGCGAGGTTTTCACCAAGTTACTTGTCCAAAGCGCCACCGAAGTGGTTTTCACTAGATGACGATTTTTTTCTTTACTATTTTCAATCCCTTTTTCTGATTTTTTGGATTTTTTTGTATTTTTTGATTTTTTTGTTGTCACCAAGATGCCTGTTTGCCAAGTTTTCATCAAGGTAACCATTTTTTCAGGACATTTTTCTATTTTTTTTGTATTTTTTGGTTTTATACCTTGCAAGTTCTTGGGCATAAAACATTTTGAGATGACAACTATTCATGGGCTCCTGTAGAGGCTTGCCCTCTGGTGTTGACAACTGATATGCCCTTGATGTATAACTTGTTGTGATGACAAAAGGTCCCAAGCAGTTGGGTTCAAATTTTCCTTTGCTATCTGGGTTTGGTACATTCTTTTGGTTCTCTTTTAGCACAAGTTCACCAACTTGGAAGGTGTGTTGCCTGATCTTCTTGTTGTAGCTCCATTTCAAGTGATTCTGGTAGACCTGTAGATGATTTAGGGCATCCATTCATCGTTCATCTAGTAACTCTAGCTCATTTAGTCTTGTGACCCTGTATTCCTCATCTATGATGATGTTTTGCAATGATATTCTCAATGACAGAAGCTCGATCTCAATTGGGAGTATAACTTCTGATCTGTAGACCAGTGAAAATGGGGTGGTGCCTATTGGCGTGTGGATGTTGGTATGATAGGCCCATAAGGCAGGGTTTAACTGCTGATGCCAATCACAACTGGAGTCATTGACTGTTTTCTTAAGGATCTTCAGGATAGTTTTGTTAGTAGCTTCTGCTTGGCCATTGCCTTGTGGGTAATATGGGGTGGAAAAGCAGTGTTGGATTTTGAATTTTTCACACAAGTTATGAACATCTTGGTTCTTGAAAGGTGTCCCATTATTAGAGATATTGGATTGGGGAATAGCGTATCAACAAATGAGGTAGTTCAGGATGACCTTAGATATCTGCTTTCCAGTGATGTAAGTCATGGGAATTGCTTCAACCCACTTTGTGAAATATTCGGTGGTGGTAATGATGAACTTGTGGCCATTAGATGAGGTGGGTGAGATTTTACCTATGAGATCGAGCCCCCATTGGGAAAAGAGCCAAGGTGTAACAATAGGATGTAATTCTTGAGCTGGTGCGTGAATGAGATCTCCATGCTGTTGGCATTGTAGACACCTTTGAAAAAAGTCATGTGCCTCTCTCTCCATTGTCGGCTAGTAGTATCTGGTTCTCAACAACTTCTTAGCCAAGGTCATACCACTCGAATGCAAACCTCAAGTGCCATTGTGTACCTCAGTTAAAGTAGTAAAGGTCTCCTCAGGTGTTAAGCAACATAGCAAGGTTCCATCGATACTTCAACGAAAGAGGGTTTCTCCTAGGATGAAAAATCGTAAGGACCTTTTGACAAAGGTTCGCTTGAGGTTCGGGGTAATTTCAGCTGGGAGGATTCCTAATCTTAGGTAGGTGTAAATGTCATGGTACCAAAGATCACTAGGACCAATGAGTTCACACGCATATTTTGACTCTGGTACCTCAAAATTTGGTACGAGAAGTTGTTCTATGAGGAATTCATGTTTCGAGATGTTGCAGGGGATATCTAGCAAGGATCTGATTGTTGTCATTGCATCAGCTTCTCTGTTATTTTCCCTTGGGATTTTCTCAAAGGTGATGTCGATAAATGATTACTTGAGGCTTTCCACTATCTTTTTGTATGGTGTGAACTTATCATCTTTAGTTTGGTATTCACCGTTGACTGGTTAATGATAAGTTGTGAGTCTCCATAGACCCTTAATGCCATGATTTGCCACTGTGCTGCAATCTTGAGACCTACGATTAAAGCCTCATATTCTACAATGTTGTTTGTACAGGGGAATGCCAACTTGTAAGATCTCAGTATATAGTCCCCCTGGGGGGTGATGAAGAACACACCGGCTCTTGATCCATGTTGTGTGTGGGAGCCATCAAAATACAGTTTTCAGTGGTCGGCTGCATCGAGATTGAAAAGGGATTTGTCTAGAAACTCTTATATGAGCGGGTTGTCTACATATATTGGAGCCTCTGCTAGCTAGTCTGCAATTACTTGTCCCTTGATTGTTTTTCGCTCTACACACTCAATATCATCCTCAAATAGTATCATCACCCATTTAGCTATTCTACATGTAAGCATTGCTTTTGACAATAGATATTTGAGGGGGTCTATCTTGGCAATTAGCTTAATTTGATGAGCTAGCATGTAGTGTCTAAATTTCTGGGCTGCAAACACCACTGCCAGACAAGCTTTTTCTATTGATGTGTAGTTAAGCTCGTGCCCCATCATTGTTCTGTTGATATAGTAAATGGCCCACTCGGTTCCCTTTTCATAATATTGGGCTAAAAGGAAACCAAGGGCAGTTGTTGTTGCTGAGATGTATAGAATCAATGGTTTCCCTATGATCGGTGGCATGAAAATAGGTGGTGTAAGTAGGTATTCCTTGATCTTTTTGAATGCTTGTTCACACTTGTCGTCCCACCTGAATGCTACTCCTTTGTGGAGTAGGTGTGAATCGGCAATCTGCTTATCTGATAGTTGTGCTATGAATCTTCTGATGGACTGGAATCTACCTTGTAATCCTTTGAATTGCTTTAGTGTTCTTGGTGCTCCCATATCAAGGATTTCTTTTACTTTTGAAGGATCCACCTTTATTCCTCTAATTGAAACTATGTACCACAACAACTTTCTTGATTGTACCCCAAAGACACATATCTTTGGGTTGAGTCTGACATTGTAATTTTCTAGTCTATCAAAGATTACACTTAGAGTTGCTATGTGATCCTATCTCTTCTTTGATTTGGCCAATATGTAATCCACATAGTCTTCGATAGTTTTATGGATCATTTCATGGAAGATAAGTGTCATGGCTCTTTGGTAGGTAGCTCCTGCATTCTTTAACCCAAATGGCATCACATTCCAGCACTAGGTGCCCCAAGGACATGTAAAGGCTATCTTATGTTGGTCCTCCTTTGCGATTATTATTTGATTGTACCTCGAGAAACCATCCATTAGGGACAATATCTCATGTCCGGCCGTCATGTCCACTATCATGTCAATGTTGGGTAGTGGAAAATCATCCTTAGGACATGCTTTGTTTAGATCTCTAAAGTTCGTGTAGATGCAGATGCCCCCATTCAGTTTTGAGACTAGCACAAGGTTAGATACCCACTCTGGATAGTCGATTAGGTGTATGAAGCCAACATCCAGGAGCTTTTGTAACTCAATCTTAATGAGCAAGGCTATTTGCAGGTGCATTTTCCTCAACTTTTGTCTCACTGGTTTCGCTTTAGGGTAAACAACCAAATGATGAACCACCACCTCAGGATCTAAACCTAGCATGTTGGCATAGGTCCATGCAAATTTTACCTTCCTTTCTTTCAGGAATGCTGTTAACAGTTCTTGTTCCTTTGCTAGGAGACACTCGGTGTAGAAAGTGATTTACGGTTCTATTTCCGTTCCCAAGTTTATAGGAATGCACTGCTCTGCCAGGACTGCTGACTTTTCTTGATGTAGAGCAGTAGGGGGGAGATTGAATCCTTCATCCTCCGACACCTCAAAGAGGTTTTCACCATTGGATGCATGCTTTCTTTTTACTGTTATGTGATTAGAAAGTGCCATAGTGTGCATTTCGCTCAATAACCTCAAGCTTATTCTTGATATTTTCCTTTTGCGATTGAAGGATTCAATTGTCTCCTCATAATATGCTTGGGTTTCCAATGTGATGTTGAAGCCTACCTTGTGACCCCCACACAGAATTGTATCCCTTAGTCCCATGAATTCCAAGAGCACGTCATCATTTTTGAAAGAGTCTAGAATTGGCGGTCCTCGTTGATCATCATCGATGAGTTGCGGGTGTACTAAGGTGATTCAGTGGGTTGGTTGGTTTGACTCAGCTGTGGAGGCACTAATCATTAATAAGGTGGAATATTCAAAGAGCCTAGGAATACTTGCTATGGTATCATCATCGTCACTACTGTCACAAACATTTGTGACATCAAAGGTGAAGTTATCAAGTGGGATACCTAGGCATACAGGTGGTCTAGGAGTAGTTGCTATTACCTGAGGATAGGACCTGACTGCCCTACTGGGAGTACCTCTACCATGTATGATTATACTTGGAGGAGTATACCCAAGGCTAAGGTTCTGCATTCTTCTTTCTACAATGATGGGCTCCAACCGTCCATCACCATTTCTTCCAAGGCTTTTGTTCCTGTTATAGCCCATACCAAACATCATTTTTAGCCCCTTGCTTCACTCATCCATGGGAAGATTAGGTGCGGGTCTTTCATCTTGGTACAATTTGTTTGAGATGTCTCCCTCATTCACATTTTCTCGACTGAGATTCCCCCAACGGCGGAATCTAGAAGGGTCTTCCCTAACAGTGTGGATAGGTGCTTCAGCTGGCTAAGGTTGTCCATGCAACCTAGGAGATTGTGGTAACTCTCCTACAAAAAATGCATTCCTTTTCATTTTGTAGTTACCGCATCCATTGTCTTAGATCATGTTTTTGATTTCGGATATGTCAGCGATGGCGGGTGTCTCTATCGCAGAAGTGGAAGCGAGGTTGGCTGGGTCTATGTATGATGTGCATGGTCCCTCATCATTTTTCGGGACTTGGGGGATTTTATAAAACTTGGCTTTTGTTGATGGTGTTTTTATGCACTTCACAACACTGGTAATACATAGGCGCATTACCTCTCTTGAAAGACAATTTTCCACAATCAGATTGCAGAACACTATCCCAAAGTCTCTCGAATGTCAAGTCATGATGATGCTTGGAATATTTCAGTTGATTTATGTGATTTGCTGGAATCACAAGGTGGACTTACGGATGAGTTACAAAGTGAGGAATTTGGATCTACAAGTGGAGTTCTTAAGATGAGAAAGTTGCTGAGTGTTTGCTGTAGGTTCAAACAGTAGTCTACAACTCCATTTCAACATAAAATTTAGCTTTACAATGTGCAATGAACCTTGCCTAAGGTTACTTATTAAAAAAAGAAGGAAAAGGGGCAGGGAAGAGAGAAGGTTCCTAGATCTTGAACTACGAATGAACAGTGATCATGGAGGCTGCTACAGTAGAAAAACTCCCTAAACTAGGTTTTGCTTGGCCAAGAGGATCTTACAGTTACACAAAACCAGTGAAATCTTCTAAGGACTGCAGATTTTTAGTTTGCATACACACATCATGAACATGCAAGTGAACTAGGTTGCAACAATCAAATAAATAAGCCCAGGCTAACTTTGCATAGCAGCTTGCCATCAACAAGTCCCAAAAGTATGGTCTGAAAGTTCATAAAATACTGTAACAGCAATCACCATTACCACTTCCATTCAAGAAACTACAACTAAAACTAACTTGGAAGGTAGAACCATGCACACATAATGATAAAAATCAAAATGTAACACCCATAGATCATGCAATGCTACTTTCTATTGCTACAAAATATTTTTACAACATCTCTCCAACAACTACAAATGAGGGGGAGACCCCTATTTATAGTTTACCAAAGACCAAATAAATGGCCAGGATTGAGTTACATTGTGTGGCCTAGATTCAATTACATTAGGGCTTCACCTACCCCACAATATTTAGTAATTTAAAATACATCTTTGTCTTTTCCCTATTCTGTCTTGTAGTGGTCAATCACTGTAGCAATTTTGTCTGCTAGCTAATTTCCCTTTTACTGTAACTAAAACTGACTGAAAGCTACCTTCTTTCTGATGGAATTGTAGCATTATTCATTGGATCAAATGGTTCTATCAATGGACCCATGGTAGGCTTCTTGAAACTCGAAATGAGAGGCCGAAATGCTATTCTGGAAATGCTGTTTTGAAACGGCTGTGAGAGCACGGAACTCCGGATGGTACTTCCTAGATGCAAATTTGGAATTTGAAAAGCCAAGGGAGGATAAGACCCCATTTTACCATCTGAGTCGAAGTCCATTTTTGATTTGGAAGTGCGCTAGTACGTTCCAGAAACATGAGCCCGGAATGTCGCTGTAGGAATGTTGTTCTGAAACGGCCGTGAGAGCACGGAACTCCGGATGGTACTTCCTAAATGCAAATTTGGAATTTAAAAATCCAGTGGAGAATAAGACCCCATTTTAGCATCTGGGTCGAAGTCAGTTTTTTATTTTGAGGTGCGCTAGTACGTTCCGGAAACATGAGCCCAGAATGTTGTTTTTAAACGGCTGCGAGAGCACAAAACTCTGGATTGTACTTCCCATATGAAATTTTGAAATTTGAAAAGCCATAGGAGGATAAGACCCCATTTTAGCATCTAGATCAAAGTCCATTTTTGATTTTGAGGTGCGCTAGTACGTTCCAGAAACATGAACCCGGAATGCCGTTGTAGGAATGTTGTTTTGAAACGACCGTGAGAGCACAGAACTCCGAATAGTACTTCTCGGATGCAAATTTGGAATTTGAAAAGTCAGGGGATGATAAGACCCCATTTTAGCATTTGGGTCAAAGTCCGTTTTTTATTTTGAGATGCGCTGGTACATTCCAGAAACATGAGGCTGGAATGTCGCTGTAGGAATATTGTTTTGAAATGACTACAAAAGCATGGAATTCTGGATGGTACTTCTTGGATGCAAATTTAGAATTTGAAAAGCCAGGGAAGGATAAGACCCCATTTTAGCATCTGGGTTGAAGTCCGTTTTTGATTTGGAGGTGCTCTAGTACGTTTCGAAAACATGAGGCCGAAATGCCACGAGAGCATGAAACTCTGGATGGTACTTCCCATATGCAAATTTGGAATTTGAAAAGCCAGGGGAGGATAACACCCCACTTTAGCATCTGGGTCAAAGTCCATTTTTGATTTGGAGGTGCGCTAGTAGGTTCCGGAAACACAAGGCCAAAATACCGTTGTAGGAATGTTGTTTTGAAAAGACTGCGAGAGCACAGAACTTCGGATGGTACTTCCCGGATGCAAATTTGGAATTTGAAAAGCCAGGGGAGGATAAGACCCCATTTTACCATCTAGGTCAAAGTCCATTTTTGATTTGGAGGTGCGTTAGTACGTTCCAGAAACATGAGCCCGGAATGTCGTTGTAGGAATGCTGTTTTGAAATGGTCACGAGAGCACGGAACTCCAGATGGTACTTCCTAGATGCAAATTTGGAATTTGAAAAGCCAAGGGAGGATAAGATCCCATTTTAGCATCTAGGTCAAAGTCTGTTTTTGATTTTGAGGTGCGCTAGTATGTTCTGGAAACATGAGCCCGGAATGTCGCTGTAGGAATGCTATTTTGAAACGGTCGCGAGAGCACGGAACTCCAAATGGTACTTCCCAGATGCAAATTTGGAATTTGAAAATCTAGGGGAGGATAAGACCCCATTTTAGCATCTGGGTCAAAAAATTTTTTTGATTTTGAGGTGTGCTAGTACGTTCCAGAAACATGAGCCCGGAATGCTGCTATAGGAATGTTGTTTTGAAATGGCCGCGAGAGCACGGAACTCGGGATAGTACTTCCCGGATGCAAATTTGGAATTTGAAAATCCAGGGGAGGTTAAGACCCCATTTTAGCATCTAGGTTAAAGTCCGTTTTTGATTTGGAGGTGCGCTAGTACGTTCTGGAAAGAAAAGGCCAGAATGCCGCTGTAGGAATGTTGTTTTGAAAAGACCACGAGAGTACGGAATTCCGGATGGTACTTCTCGGATTCAAATTTGGAATTTGAAAATCTAGGGGAGGATAAGACCCCATTTTAGCATCTGGGTTGAAGTCCGTTTTTTATTTTGAGATGCGCTGGTATGTTTTGGAAACATGAGCCTGGAATGCCGCTGTAGGAATGTTGTTGCGGGGAAGCCGTTGCAGGGAAGCCACTATGGAGAAGCCACTGCAGGGAAGCCATTATAGAGAAGCCATTGCAAGGAAGTTGTAGTAGGGAAGCCGCTATAGGAAAGCCGCTATGGGGAAGTCATTGCGGGGAAGCCGCTGCAAAGAAGCCACTGCAAGGAAGCTGTTGCATGAACATAGTTTTGGAATTTTCAAAACTTTCTGAAACTTAATAAAACCTTGTCAGTTCACTTAGGCACCACAAAAACATCCAAAATCCATAGAAAATCAATTCCCCAAAGTCAAAAGAATGAAGGAAAAAGTGAATCGAGCGAGCGAGCGGGGGCAAAGCCCGAAAAACCCAAGACTTAGCCATTTTTTATTTAGGGGGAAAAATATGGTCAACAAAAAATGAGACTTTGAAGGGCACGTTGACCAACTAGGACAAAAAAATGAGGGGCACACAAAATGAGACGAGAGCAAAGAAGCCCGTCGGGAGCAAAAAAAGAGGGTCCCTGCCAATGGTGAGGCATGTGTGCAAAATATGCACAAAAAATGGCAACTCGCTGGGGGAAATGCTCTAGAGCATTTCGATGACAAAGTGGAATCACAAACCCAGAATCTCTAGTTTCGACCTTCATGCTAGGGAAAACAAGCCAGACACTCAACCAAAGGATCAAAACCACTAGTTAACCCAACCTTCAGTATGCTGAAAACCCAAGTGTGTGCAATTGCATGAATTCCCATCATTCAGTTGCTGTAAGAACCCAAGCTCCATCAAGTTAAGCTACGTAGTTTATTCTAAGTCCAAAAGCATCTGGGACATTACCTCGCTGCCAGTCACGCGTCCGTAGCCCCGATGAGGTTGTCACTATGATTCTCTCGAACATTCCTTTACTACTAGTTGGGTGTCCATGGCCCTGGTAGAGTTACTCGTATACCCTTGAAAAGCTGAATTTCTCTTCGTTTGATTTTCAATATTTTTTTTTGTTTCTCTTCTCTTTTCAATTCTTTTATTTCAACCCGCAAGCAATGAAGCTCGCGCTCAAGGCTGAGAATCACAATGGCGCTGGGGAAGGATTTTATATTTTTCACTTAACTAGACTTCACAAAAGGCGTATAGTGACCATCAGATTCTTAAAATTTTTGAGAGATATAAGATTCAAGAATACTTTAGAATCAGACCAACCGACAACTTATCCACTTTGAATCAAGCATCTAGATCACTTGATACTAATAGAAGATCCTCACCATCCACTCTGAAAACTTGATTAGAGTTTGACAAAGAAATACATAGAACAACCCTAGGAAATAAGAATGGTTGTTGTGTGCATAGTTGCACCCAGCCAAAAGCAGAGGGACCCCAAGCAAAGTAGCAACAAAGCAAGAGCAAATGAAAGCAAATGAAAAACAAACACCAAAACGAGATAGTGAAAGAAAACAACAAAAGAAAACACCTCAAAGCAAGCAACCTACAGCAAACCAACTAACCTAAGGAAAGCTGGAAAGCGGAGTATTTACAGGAAACCTACACTACTCAAAACGAGTTATGTACAAAGATATTTACAAAGAACTATGTTCGGGTAAGGTGAGCTAACACTCATGCTCATTGGATTTTGCAATGCATGTACAAGCAAATGGGCAGTCATTATAGTTCTCAACCATGCAGATTTATCCTTATGTTTAGAGAAAATAAATTCAATATTACAGCATTCAAATTCAATCACCTGGCTAGGGAAAATCAGCAATTGGGGAGGCTTGCTAAACCCATGGTTAATCCATAAACATGTTCATTTTTTCTCATTCCCATAATCAAAATGATAAGTGCAACTATGAAAATCAACAGGAGCAAGGAAGGATAGAACCTGAATTTCATCACATGGAGGTGGCAACATTTGACAATCAAGAGCAAGCACTGTATTGCTAGTCTTTACATCAGCAACCTCGGGCGGGCATGATGGAGGGTGCAGGATCTCAGGAATCAAGTCTGCATAAGGTAGGGAGAACGGGGCAGCAAACACTTCTTCCATGTCTTGCGTGGGATCATCAATCCCCCTTGGCAGTTCTTCAAAAAGAAGTACTTCATCTCGTTGATCTTTTGCAAATCGAGCATCCACATGATTGCTGTCCTCAAAAGGAAACACGTTGTCCCATCTCCTTTCCCAAGTGTCAACCTTATCTTCATGATGCTCATTGTCATGGGATGATGACATGTGCAAATCTGTCTTATTGCAGCCATCAAATAAATATGAAGGAGGATCAACAACGATTATGGCGGAAGGACTCCAAGTTGCATATTATAGTCGATCTGGTGCTTCATCTTTGTTGGAAGCTATCTCAGCACCCTCGCCTTTGTCTTCTTCTCTTTCTTTTTCATGCATTTCATCATGATGCTCACTCATTTCCCCTTGTTCACTATCACTATAAATGGAGAAGGAACCCCTCTCCCAATCTGGAAACTCTAGTGCATCAACATTCGGAGGCTCACGGAATATGTCTCCAACGCTACTGTCTTCTAGGATGTGCTCTTCCTCGGCATGAGAATACCTCCACAACACATCTCCCAATGGAAAGAAGTCATCAATTCATGGCACCTCATCAAGGGGACCAAAATCCACCATGCAATCTCCCTCCAAGGACTCGCTATGAAGCCCATCGTTCATGGTGCACAAATGTTCTTCAAGAGGAAGAAATTCTTGATGACTGGTGGACCGCATTCCTATTTGATCTACTCCATCGCTTGGAAGCTCAAGACTATATTGCTGTCCTCCTCCTATTTCTGTTCCAACATCCTCTTGAGGACTACTTTCAGCTGAGTCATTACTTGGCTCAGGCTCTTGATCTTCACGTTCCATCTAGGCAGCAAGTAGAGGATGTGGTGTACTTAGTTGCCTCGATTGTTCTCTGACTTGCTTCATGGCTTCTTGGCACAGCCCACACGTGAACTCGGAGTGGGATGAATCATGGAGACTGCACCAATTTGGTAGCAACAATACCTCCAAATCCACCTAAAATTTTAGCTCTGACCAATCCTTTGCTAATATGGAGATGAGTTGGTCATATCTTTCCACTACTGGGTCCTCATCATCACTTTTTGTTGTCCTGAGGCTGTCAACCTCTTCCTCTTGCTGATATTCAGCATCTTCATTGGTTGCCCCAACATACACTGCTGCAAACTTGATTGACTCATCCTCAACTGCCAATGGCTCCTCTTCTTGAGTGGAGGACTGCCCCTTATTGGCAAAGGAGAGGCTTTCCAACTCCATTCTTAGTGAACCTTTACCAAAGCTTTTTGTTGTCCCCAGAAAATCAGCTTCTTCCTTTTCATTTTTTGCTTCAACTTTTGTTGTCCCGGCACTAGTTTGTGGCAGATTTCCTGATTTATCTTGAAGGTACTATCCTCCAAATGCTGATAGATTTTCTATAATGTGGGATGACTCATTCTCCTTGATAGTTGGCTGCTCCAACTTGTTCAAATTGCGCTTGACTTGGGTGACAATTCTTGCACATGAAGGACAAGTAAATTCTGAATGAGGTGCATTGTGAAATCTACACCAACTTGACATTAGTGCTTCCTCAAATCTTGGTCCATCTTTGCTGCCCAAACACTCTTGGACCAGCTCTTCAAATGCCTTGGCTGCCATGGTTGTCAATTCTTCCTCTGGGTCTGCAAGGGCTAAAGGCTAATATATTTTCCAAAAGGGAATCTCGTCTTGCAAGACTCTTTCAATTCTACTCAAGAAGGTTAGACACTCTAGTTCATTGTGCCTACAAGTGCAATGAATCCTACACTTATCTACCAATGCAAACTATTGCAATGGTCTCTTCAATCTCCTATTTAAATCTGCATGTAGCTGAGCGATGCTGATTTGCACATACTGCTCCATTTCAACTCAGCTTCTTTTTGCCTTCAAATTTTTTTGATTTTATGTTTCAACATTAAAAGAGATCTCTCTATCTCAAATTTCTTCTTTGAAAGTGCTCTTATCAACATCCAACATTCAACTTTGTAGCCTCAGCATGTCAAGGCCCTCCTTCTAGTGCCAGTTCTGTTGATGGGCATTAGGAGGAGAAGGGTGTGAGATGAATGAAGCAATGTCCTTATTCTGCCCTCCTTCTAGCACCAGTTCTGTTGATGGGTGTTAGGAGGATAAAGATGTCAGATGAATGAAGCAATTTCCTTGTTCTGCCCTCCTTCCAGCACCAGTTCTGTTGATGGTGTTTTTATGCACTTCACAACACAAGTAATACGTAGGTGCATTACCTCTCTTGAAAGACAATTTTCCACAACCAGATTGCAGAACACTATCCCAAGGTCTCTTGGATGTCAGGTCATGATGATGCTTCGAATATTTTAGTTGATTTATGTGATTTGCTGGAATCACAAGGTGGACTTACAGATGAGTTACAAAGTGGGGAAGTTGGATCTGCAAGTGGAGTTTTTAAGATGAGAAAGTTGCTGAGTGTTTGTTGCAGGTTCAAACAGCAGTTTGGAACTCCATTTCAACATCAAATTTAGTTTACAATGTGCAATGAACCTTGCCTAAGGTTGCTTATTAAAAAAAATGGAAAAGGGGTAGGGAAGAGAGAAGGTTCCTAGATCTTAAACTACAAATGAACAATGATCATGGAGGCTACTACAGTAGACAACCTTCCTAAACTGGGTTTTTCTTGGCCAAGAGGATCCTACAGCTACACAAAACTAGTGCAATCTTCTAAAGACTGCAGATTTTTAGTTTGCATACATACATCATGAACATGCAAGTGAACTAGGTTGCAACAATCAAATAAATAAGCCCAAGCTAACTTTGCATAGCAGCTTGCCATCAACAAGTGCCAAAAGTATGGGATGAAAGTTCATCAAATACTGTAACAGCAATCACCATTACCACTTCCATTCAAGAAACTACAACTAAAACTAACTTGGAAGGTAGAACCATGCACACATAATGAGAAAAATCAAAATGTAACACCCATAGATCATGCAATGCTACTTTCTATTGCTACAGAATATTTTTACAACAGCTCTCCAACAACTACAAATGAGGGGGAGACCCCTATTTATAGTTTACCAAAGACCAAATAAATGGCCAAGATTGAGTTACATTGTGTGGCCTAGATTCAATTATATTAGGGCTTCACCTATCCCACAATATTCAGTAGTTTAAAATACATCTTTGTCTTTTCCCTATTGGGTCTTGTAGTGGTCAGTCACTGTAGCAGTTTTGTCTTCTAGCTAATTTCCCTTTTACTGTAACTAAAACTGACTGAAAGCTACTTTCTTTTTGATGGAATTGTAGCATTATTCATTAGATCAAATGGTTCTATCGATGGACCCATGGTAGGCTTCTTGAAATTGGAAATGAGAGGCCGAAATGTTGTTCTGGAAATGTTGTTTTGAAATGGTTGCGAGAGCACGGAACTCTGGATGGTACTTCCCGGATGCAAATTTGGAATTTGAAAAGCCAGGGGAGGATAAGACCCCATTTTACCATCTGGGTCAAAGTTCATTTTTGATTTGGAGGTGCGCTAGTATGTTCCAAAAACATGAGCCCGGAATGTCGCTGTAGGAATGTTGTTTTGAAACAATCACGAGAGCATGGAACTTCCGATGGTACTTCCCGGATGCAAATTTGGAATTTGAAAACCCAAGGGAGGATAAGACCCCATTTTGGCATCTGGGTCGACGTCTGTTTTTGATTTTGAGGTGTGCTAGTACATTCCGAAAACATGAGCCCGGAATGCCGCTGCAAGAATGTTATTTTGAAATGGCCGCGAGAGCACAGAACTCTGGATGGTACTTCCCGGATGCAAATTTGGAATTTGAAAAGCTAGGGGAGGATAAGACCCCATTTTAGCATCTGGGTTGAACTCCGTTTTTTATTTTGAGGTGCGTTAGTACATTTCAGAAACATGAACTCGGAATGTCGCTGTAGGAATGCTGTTTTGAAATAGCCGCGAAAGCACGGAACTCCGGATGGTACTTCCCGGATGAAAACTTGGAATTTGAAAAGCCAGGGGAGGATAAGACCCCATTTTAGCATCTAGGTCGAAGTTCATTTTTGATTTTGAGATGCACTGGTACATTCCTGAACCATGAGGCCGGAATGTCGCTGTAGGAATGCTATTTTGAAATGGCTGCAAGAGCATGGAACTCCGGATGGTACTTCCCAGATGCAAATTTAGAAATTGAAAAGGCAAAGGAGGATAAGACCCCATTTTAGCATCTGGGTTGAAGTCCGTTTTTGATTTGGAGGTGCTCTAGTACATTCTGGAAACATGAGGCCAGAATGCCGTTGTAGGAATACTGTTTTTAAACGATCGCAAGAGCATGGAACTCCGGATGGTACTTCATGGATGAAAATTTCGAATTTGAAAAACTAGGGGAGGATAAGACTCCATTTTAGCATCTGGGTCGAAGTTCTTTTTTCATTTGGAGGTGCGCTAGTATGTTCCAGAAACACAAGGCTAGAATGCCGTTGTAGGAATGCTATTTTGAAAAGACCGCGAGAGCACGGAACTCTGGATGGTTCTTCCCGTATGCAAATTTGGAATTTGAAAAGCTAGGGGAGGATAAGACCCCATTTTAGCATCTGTTTCAAAGTCTATTTTTGATTTTGAGATGCGCTAGTATGTTTCGGAAACATGAGCCCAGAATGCCATTGTAGGAATGTTGTTGTGGGGAAGTCGTTGCAAGGAAGCCGTTGCAGGGAAGCCATTGCGGGGAAGCCATAGTAGGGAAGCCACTATAGGAAAGCCGTTGTGGGGAAGCCGCTGCAGGGAAGTCATTGCGGGGAAGCTGCTATAGGAACATAGTTTTGGAATTTTCAAAACTTCCTAAAACTTAATAAAACTTTGTCAGTTCACTTAGACACCACAAAAACATCCAAAATCCGTAGAAAATAAATCCCCCAAAGTCAAAGAATGAAGGAAAAAGCGAATCGAGCGAGTGAGTGGGGGAAAAGCCCGAAAAACGCAAGACTTGGCCATTTTTTATTTAGGGGACAAAATATGGTCAACAAAAAATGAGACTTTGAAGGGAATGTTGACCAACTAGGACAACAAAATGAGGGGCACACAAAATGAGATGGGAGCAAAGAAGCTCGTAGGGAGTGAAAAAAGAGGGTCCCTGCCAATGGTGGGGTGTGTGTGCAAAATATGCACAACAGCTTCCAAGTTTTTGCAGTAAGCGAATGGTTCGAGATCCCCATATATAGTGACCTCTTTGTTTTGGTGTGAGAACTTGATACATTGGTGAGACGTCGAGGCCACTACCTTGATTCTATGGATCCACGGGCGTCCGAGTAGTATATTATATGGTAGGTCGAGGTTGAGGACCTAACAGGTGGTTTCCATGGTTGTCGATCCCACTTGGATGGGGATTTTGATAGTGCCCTGAGACACTCTTTCTTGATCATCATACGCCCTTATCGTGATGCTTTTGTTCTTATTAATGGAATCCTCAACAAATCCCAATTTCTTTATGAGCTTTAGAGAACAAATGTTAAGGCATGCACTTCCATCCACCATGACTCTTTTGACTTTTTTTTTATGGATGAGAACTTGAAGGTGGAGTGTGCGGTTATGAGATGGTTGCGGGGGGAAATCTTGGTCAAATAATGTAATGAGATTTTGGGTAACAATGTTACCCACCATAGCCTAGAACTGCTCTATGTCAAGGGTGGTGGAGATAGTGGATGCAGTTAATGCTTCATCAAGGATCTTCCTATTGGCGGTGGTGATTTTTAATAGTTCCATGATGGAAATTGGGGTGGGGGTTCTCTTCAGCTGGTCAATGACATTGTAGTCATAGGGGATGGCTTTTGTATTAGAAATGGGGGTCTTATCTAGTGCCTTGACAATGGTAACCTTTCCGCCACATGTGGTGACTCCATAGTCGTTGTTGGCTCCTTTGATATTTATGACTGTGACCATTTCATTGACACATCTGACTATCTCCTCATACACTAGGTTAGCACTAGCATATTTTTGCTTGCCCTTATTGTTCCCTTGATTATTTCCTTGATTGTTCCCTTGGTTGTGGTTTGGCATCGGATTCGTGTATATTTTCAAATCTTGATTTTCGGCTGGCTGCTCGATATTGATAATCTTATCCTCAATGAGGTCTTGGATGATGTTCTTTAGCCTCGTGCAATTGGTGGTGGTATGTCCTTTGAATTTATGAAAGTCACAAAGGAGATTTTCGTTATACCATGGCGGCTTGGTCATGGGTTTTGCATATTTCTTGGAGTTAGAGACTTTGATTAGATTCTCTTTGACTAGCTTCTTCATTATGGACTCAATCAATTCTCCCAAAGCTGTGAACTTCCACTTGGGAGGGTATTTGCCTCTAGGAGGTGGTACTCCTTGATTGTTCAGATTGTTGATTTGGTTAGTGGAAGGTGATTGTTGTGCCACTATTGCATTAGTCTGCACATTGTTGCGATTATGATTTTGCGGTTGATGATGGGTTTGGATGTTCTGCTTAGGGGCACTGATGACCACTTTAGCATTGACTGCACCATCATTTGTGATATTTGTATTCCTCAACAATGTTCAGGGCTTATCATTATAGTTTTTAGATGAGTAGTTATCCTATGGTGGAGTGAATGTTGGTGCACCCCCTCGCACAGTAAGGGCTCTTTCGATGTTGAGCGCCTTTGGGATCAGTTGATCGAATGATGTGATGCATTGCATTTTCAAGTAGAATGCCAAGTTTTCATCTAGATTGGATATGATGGTGCAAACTTGTTGTTCCTCTAGCATGGTCCACTTGCTTTGATTGGCCTTGGATTGCCATCTTTGCAAGAAGGATGTGAACAACTCTCCTTTTCTTTGTTTTAGTGCTGATAGTTCTTCCAAACTAACATTTGTACCCATGTTGAAGGCATAATTCTTAAGGAAATCTTCCATGATTTCCTCGAATGTTTTAATGCCCATGGGTAGGCGAGAAAACCATTCCATGGCTGGACTAGTTAGACTACGGGGGAAGATTCACATTAGATATGTGTCATCGTATGCAACCTCCATGCAATGCACCTGAAATTCCTTGACGTGGTTTTCAGCGTTACCTGTTCCATTATACTTGTCAAATTTGGGGATCTTGAATCTCTTTGGGAACAGTATCATGGTGAGACTTCTGTCAAAAGGATAAAGGCACAAGTTGCCCAATGTTGTTGTTTTTCCTGCTTGTAAGTCCAACACTTATTGTGAGAGAAGTTTGATTTGTGTTGTGACCTCTTTGCTTGTGTCAGGAGGTGGAATGAATGAGTTGTGAGGTGTTTGATGGTTGGGAGGAGTACTAGTGGGCATTCGCTGCAAGCTCTGTTGTGCATTCAAAGCCTGTCGGTATGCCTGCATTAGTGTCAACAATGCTTGTTGTTGATCTTGCTATTGTTTTTCCAACAACGATTGTTGTTGGTCCATCTATTGTTGTTCCCATGAAGCCTGTTGTTAGTCAAGCTGTTGTTGTGCTAACAAAGCTTTCTGTTGGTCTAGCTATTGTTGTGCCAATAAAGCTTGTTGTTGGTTGAGTTGTTTTTGTGCTAACAAAGCTTGTTGTTTTACTTGTTGTTGTGCTTGAAAGTCTTGCAGGGCTTGTTGGTAGGCTTGCAAATGCATTGCTTGTAGTTGCGCTTGGTATTGGGCTTGTGCCTGCTTCTAGGCTTGCACTTGTGCTTGAGCTAGAGCTTGGGCATGTGCTTGCTACTTTTTCTTGAGTACTCTTTGTTGGTTGGCATTTTGAAGGGTTTGGATTAGGGTGGTGAATAAATTTTTCATGATGGATTTTGGTGGGATTGGTGGTGTAATGGGAATCATGCCAACCGTTGTGACAGGTGAAAGGGTTATGGTGGTGGTTGGAATTTGGGTTGTTGGGGGGGTGGTTGAGATGCTCGATCCTTGAGAAGGTATGCTTTGGGATATTTGAGGACTGATTGATGTAGTGGCTTGAATGGTTGCCACTTTTTTTTGTGATGTTGTGGGAAAAAAGAGGTAATTTGATGTGATGTTCACGTTGCCTAGTTCTAAGAAACTATCAGCGTTTAGGGGGGGAAAACCCAATCCGAGAGGTGATGTGGTTGTGAATGGAAATGGGGGAAGAGATGGTATGCTACCCTAGAAAGAAAAAGTATTAGCAACATCAGTTGTCCCAAACAAACCACCTTCTCCTTGTGGTAGAGAAGTTTGTATGTTTGATTGATAGGCTAGTGAGGCATGGAACGAAGATGAACCAGCAGGATTATGGAATGTGAGTGGAACATATGGGTGTAATGGATTTACTGGGACAAAATTATCCGGTGTGGTGGTGATGGCCACCTCTTTGTTGGTCACAAGGTGATGCTGCTACAACTCTCGAAACATAGCACTTCCTTTGTTCACCATTGGTGAGGTTGGTGTGATGGCTGATGTCGTGTGAGGCATTTCTTGATTGACATTTGATATAGGGGATGCATTTGTAAGAGGCATGTTTGTACTAGTACTTGCGTCAAGGCCAAAAGGGAAATGGACCCCTCCTTCCGCTAACGTGTTTAAGTATTTGAACATGGAACTGACAATTTTGTGGTTCTTTGGATTTTGAACCATTTTTATTAGTTCAGATTGTGTCATCCCCATATCCTCGTTTGTGATGTCCTCTTCATAGCTCTCCTCTTGAGGATTTTTCGATGGCAAAGAAGAGTTACTTGGGGGATTGCTTGATCCCGCAAGGTTTATTTTGGAGGTTACCTGACTTACGTCAATGGAAGTTGATATTTTGCTGATATTTTCCATGTTTTTCTTGTATTGTGATCTTGTTTGAACCATAAAAAATAGGGATCGTTTGATCCTAACCTTTTAGGCCCAAAAGAGAAGAACTAGGGAGGTCAAAGATCAAAGAGGGTGGTAATGATGATGGGATAAATGGGTGAAGCGAGTGAGTGAAACCTTTTGGAGAACATTTGAAGGGTTATGCTAAACTTGTTAGGACTTAGATTGATTGTGATGGTTTGACTATGTGTATTGAGTCAAACAAGATTGTAGTGAAGTTGTAGTCCCTAGGAAGTTGTGTTATCCTAGGGGAACTTGCACAAGAAGATGAATTGACTAAGTATGTTAAGTCGGTGTGATTGTGAACGAGTAGACCTTAGGAAGTTGCATTATCCTAGAGGTAAATTCATCCAAGAGTTTTGACTACTTTGGCTAGGTGTGTTAAGCCAAGATAAGGTGATGTTGGTTTAGCCCTTTACGTTTAGCATGAGTGATTTTTCTAGAGTTCCCAAGAAGGTTTTCTGATGGGATGAGATTTGATTTGATGGAGAGATGGATGAGGATGAAAATTTTGATTTTATACTTGAACCTAGACCACAACTCTCTCTACAAAACCTCGGTGTTGAAGAAAACACTAGACTCCCTATGGGAGGAAAGCAAACCTTTCAAAAAGTTCAGGATTTTGTTGATAGCAGAACACATACAAAGTTGGATTATTCCTTGAAGCCTTTTTATAGAAATTGTATACTATTCTTTCTCTTAATTCAAAAAGTCTCTCAAGGCGCTCCTCACGAGATTTTAGACTAAGCTTCTTGAACTTTGGTTTTGGGATTTTGATCTTGCGGGAAATAATTTGGAACAACACATATGAGGTTCAATTTTGTCCTTTTATCTTGGGTCAATGAATTATTTTTACCAAAGACACTTGCTTGTTTATGTTTCAAACTATATGTCTAATGTCCCACTTTCTTTCTCATCCCACAAGGTCCATTGTGTGGAAATCAAGGAAAATAGGGCAAAAGTTACCTATGTTTAACCTTATTGAAAACAAATGACGATATAATCCATGCACAAAAACCTCTAAGGATATGATCCCTAGGGAAAGCAAGAGTGCCTAAATTCGTCAAAGGTATTTGTTTCCTAAAAGGGGTTTGAAATTTGGAGGTCTTGTGAATGTTCATTTTGCAAATGTTTTTGAGAACCAAGCAATGTGTTTTCCACTTCCAAGCACTTCGTACAACCCTAGGATGATGAGACAATATTATGTTGGGTTCCCACTTGGACGAATCCAGCTGCACAAATTTTGTGTGATTGGCTAAATGCTTGACCACACTGGCTCCCCTCCATGGCACACACTTCTTAGTTCAGCCAAGCATTAGTACTCATGAATCTCCCATGGCATAGTTTCCATATTTACAACAAAACTGCATGTATAACGTGGGGTAGGTTCAAAGGACATGACCTTTTGCACCAACAAAATAGATAAGGTTTTGGCATTTTTCTAAACAAAGGGTTTTAATTCAAGCATTCCATTCATGGGGGATTATCCAACATCAGCAAGAGTCCATTTCTGTCCATCTCATCAGAATAATCCTCGTGATTCTTGAACTTTCCTCAAGAATCCACACTTATATACCGGTTGGAAGTCGTTTGGCTTTAGCGTGTTCCCGGTTGTGTCATTCCCTTGGGTGATTACTTTTTCCCACAAGGCAGGCCTACTAAAATAAACAAAAGTGAGTAAACATATTTGTAGTTCGATCAACCTTCGTTTAGAAACAAAGGGAGAACACTCGCAATAAGTTTACTCACACTCACATGTTTTGTTCAATTGGTAGGTACCCAAATTGAAATGTGGAGGCAATATTTTAAGAAAATTAGTGTCACCAGAAAGACTTTTGATTCTCAAGATCCCCATGAGGTGTGAGAGAAGTACATATGCCTTTTCAAATGACACTACTTTGCAAAAAATATTACAAGACACAAAGAACACATGTTCATTTTTTAAATCCCTCAAATCAATGATGAGTTCTTTTTAAGCACCAAAGGAAATGTGATATTGCCTTGTTCAATTGTTATCCTTTAAACAAAATCTAGTATGTTTGTCTAAGGTTCTTTTTAGCCCCTTGGCAACTTTTGAAAATAAATTTGATTGTTTATTTTAGAACCCAAAAGAAGTTTAGTGTTCCTAAGGCAAATGAAATTAACAAATTCCTTTTCAACAAGAATCTAAAAAATCCTTAAAGAGTGTTGAAGAACACTTTAGTGTTTAAGAACACTTGGTACAAAATGAGCAAGGTGTCATAACGAATCTCCTACTTTTCTTGAAAAAGGGAATTTGTTTGTTCTTTTTAAACCCAAAGTAAATCTACTGTTTCTAAGGCCAAATATATTAACAAATTTCTCTTAACAAGCAAAATTTTAAAATCCTCCAAAAGTGTTGAAGAACACTTTAGTGTTTAAATTTTTTTTTTTGAATGATGAGTATGAGGTCATGATGAGCTTCCAACCTACAAAATGACAGAAAACTAGAGAGCAAAAGACAACAAACAAGGTTAGGAATAAAAAAATCCAAAACTTAAAAAGCACATATCAATTTTAGATCTCACTGTTTTGCTGCAGCACAGTTCGGGTGAAAGTGGTGCTATATAGCGCCATGTGGTTGACTATGGGTGGTGCTCTGTAGAAACAAAGAGTGAAAAAGTGCCACGAGATGGGTAAGCGGCGTAGTTTGGAAGTGGCCTTGTTTGAAATTTCAATTTTTTTAGGTGGGAAGGCAGGAGCGATGCAGTTTGGAGGAAACACGGAGCGATATGTTGTCGTGGTACTGAAGGCGGTGTAGTATAGCACCACGGAGATCAACACGGTGGAGTTAGGAAATTTTAAAAAAAGACAAGTGGGAAGAAAAGTGGTGAGGTTTGGGAACTATGCAAGGTTTAGTATGGCACCGCTTCCCTGAAAGCAGTGAAGTATTGCACTGTGCCTATGAAAGCGGCTCAATATGATGCCACACGGCTAGTTTCCTGCAACATGTAGGAAAATGTTTAGAAAAAAATGTGGAAATTTTAAAAAACATGATTAATTTCTTGAGTTCGCCCTCCTTCTAGCACCAAAATATGAACCCCTAAACCTGCAAATGCACAAGTGCAACAAACATGTTAGGTTGTTAGATCAAATGCATGCAAACAAGTATGAGAGATTCTCCATGAAATCCATATATTCAAACTAAAATTAGGAAATGAAGTTAAATCCTAATTAATCCAATAAATTAGTGATCCCATGGGGGAATTGGTGCCAATGAAGTGTTGTGATTGGCCCTTTCCCAATTCCTAAGTTGCAATGTTGAGTGATTGAGCAATGGGAAAATCTCCCAAAGAGATTTGAGCATAACCTTGTTGCAAATCTTGAAGATGATGAATAGTTGAGTGAAATGGGCAAAATTAGCTCTCAATGTGAAGAGAGTAACTTTGCATGAAGATTGTGGATGAGAAATGAGGAGAGAAGCCTCCAATTTATAAATTTCAATTTGGAAGAGAAAGTGAGATTTGAGCAATGTGGGACTAAATTTCAATCCAATGGTTGAATGCCACATGTCATGATGTGACTGGTTAGTGGTTGTGCACATTTTGGCCAAAGTGCCAATAAATGATTTTAGTTTGAATTTGAATTTGTGAAATGACTTGTTGAAGAGGGAAGAGAAATGAAGTTAATGTCACTTGGTTCAAGGCCAAGGACATGTAAGAGGCCTTAAATGCCTTATTGGAAGGACCAAATCCACTTGGCCTTTTTGAATTCAAATGAGGGAATATTCCCTTTTGATGCTTTGTGAGGAAAAATAGAGAATTAAATAAATCAAAGTATTTGATTTATTGTGCAACTTGTATTATCTAGAGGATTTTAGTGAGAGGGATTAACTTAATCATGGTTTTGATTAATTTAATGAAGAATTAGATGATGTGACCATTTAGACTCAAATTTATGAATTGATTTAAGTCAAGAATTGAGAGGAAATGATTTGATTTATTTAACTCAAAGAGGAATATGTTAGATTAAATCAAATAAGGTTTAATTTATTTAATTTAATAAGAGGACTTTAGAGATTTTAATCAAATAACATGAATTATTTAATCAAAGGAGGTGCTAGACCTAATCAGATGAATAATGATTCATTAGATTAAGAGATAGAATTCTGATGAAATGCTGAGAGTGTGATTTCAGAGGAAATGATGTTAGTGATCAGGATCAAGTGTCTCGAACCGAAAATATACATTTTCCATGTCTATAGGTCCAACTTGGTCAACCGAGCTCTGAGCTCATTTGAGCTCTTACCGCATTACCGCCAAACCCAATGTTACATGCCATGGTATGGCAATGGGATCGACTGAGCTCACCCCACCATCTACCGCTCTACCATAGCCCTGACCATTTTGCCTTTGCGGTATGGCGGTAAGCCATCCAAGCTCCTTCGAGCTCTATCCCACCTTTGTCTTCAGCCAACCAGATGCAGTCAACTTGCCATGGGCCAACCTATCATTCACCTGTCGCACTGCCACCGAGTCCAACTCAGTCAAATTTGGGCTCCTATCATGCTATCGTAGCCCTGTTGGCATTGCCTCATAGTATGGTGGTAGACGTGTTGGCTAACCACTGGCAATCTTACCATGGCTACCGTGGTCAGTCACTTGACTGTCTACGGTGTGGAGGTCTCACCGCGCTACTGTGGTTAACTGACCCACTACCTACAGTATGGTGATAACTGCCAAGACCACAGCTAGCGGTCTCACTGCGCTACCATGGTGAGTTGACCCACCGCCTGTGGTATGGTGCTAAATGCCAAACCCGACCACAGGCGGTCCCACCATGCTACTGCAGTGAGCAATCTCACCATCCACAGTACAGCGGTAACCACCTACCAAGAACATTGAGACCGAAGCTGGAGCGAGAACACTTACTATAGAGACTAAAGCCGGAGCTGGAGCCAGAGTGGGAACAAAATCTAGAGCAAGGAAATAGTCCAATGCCTGGTTCCAACCCGCTTCTGCCTTCAAAAAAACAAATAACATAAAAGTGAGGAGAACCAAGAGATAGGAAGCGGAGCCAGAATGAAAATGGGGATAAAACCTGAAACTTAGTGCTAGGTTCCATCCCGGTTCCGCCTCTGACATAACCAAGGAATAACACAAAATTACACCAAGGCAAGAAAACAACCAAGTCTTCAAGGGAAACCAAAATGTTGAGGCAACAAATTTCCCAACAAGGGTATACTCATGTTGACTTGGATAACCAAACCATTACAATTCAGTCTGACAATAATGCAGAAAGGGAGTCAGAAGGTATCATTTGTCTTCCTATCCAGGTTGTCCCTTTGTACAATATATCGCCTACCATATCCTTGATCTAGATCTACCATACAACCTTCTCCTTGGCCACCCATGGATTCATGACATGCAAGCCATTCCTTCTACCTACCATCAGTGTCTGAAGTTCCCGTATAATGGGGTTGAAGTCACCATCCATGCTAATCCCCATCCTCTTGAGTATTGTCAAGCTCTTGAGGATTCCTTCCCACCTCATGACATTGTCCAAGAATAGAAGTGGGAACTCCTTAGACAACATCCTTCATTCCATCATCCTTTCCAGCTTCCAATCCATCATCCAATACATCTTCCACTCCATCCACTACATCTAAATCCAGCATCACCAAGGTCCATATCATTGACAAAGGTTGTGGATAATATGAGATGCGTACAACTCTTAATGTGGCAGAAATTTCTCCATCTCCTCGCACATATGGCCAACCTTCTCAGTTTGTACCGAAGGAAGACTTGAAGACTAACACCCTCAATTCTAAGAATATGGGCTCAACAAAATTTCAACCTTTGGGTACACTACAAGATCAAATGGATGATGACATTAGTCAATGGGTATACAAAGAAGAACTCGAGCCATCACCTCCCCTCATTGAATATTTCCAAGAGGTTTATCCCCATGCTTCAAAGCTAGTAGAAAAATACAACTATCAAGGGGGAGGTCTTGATGTAGAAGAACATGGAATATTATAGCCCATTGAGACACCAATACGACCTAAAAATTTGGGCTTAGGCTATGACAAGAAGCAAAAGGGTCCTGCATCATCCACTAGCACTTCCAATAATGTTAACTTGGATAATGATTTCCTTGAAGACATACCTGAAGAATAAGCAATCATACTCTCATTCGATGATGTAGATCACCCTTCCCTTTTCAATTCTACTTCAATCTTTTCCATCAGCCTTTCCCTCTGTCACCCAGACCTTATTAATTGGGACCTAGGAGGGAGTGCACTTATAGAAATATTTCCTTGAGAGAAGACCTACGTACATCTCATGGGATTGGGGGAGGATGAACACTCTAACTACAAAAGAGAAAAGAAAAAAAAGAAAAAAAGAGTCACTAATGAAAACCTCCCTGAGGCATTTCTTGAGTCATCAAAAGTAAAAATAAAGGGTGTATCTACTAATGAAAATATTGATGAAGCATTAGAGGATGGGGATGTTCATCTTCCCCTCATTAGATCTCTTTTATCCAAACGGTCTTCAATTCTGATCGAAGAGACATAAGAAGTTAATCTAGGTATAGAAGAAGAACCCAAGATCACCTATGTGACAAAGTTATTATCTGAGGAAGAGTACGCCATCATTGTCAATCTGCTAAAGGAAGGGATCATTAACTTTGCATGGTACTATTAAGATATGTTAGGATTAGATCCTGCATTATTGTACACCATCTTGATGTCCATTCAAATGTAAAACTAGTTAAATAGAATCATAGGAAAATACATCCACAAGTGCCTCTACTTGTTAAGAAAGAATTGGAAAAATTGTTAGAGGATGGTTTCATCAAACCTATTGATTACTTCGATTGTATATCTAATATAGTACTTGTGGCTAAACCTAATGGGAACATTAGAATCTGTACAGTCTTTCAGGATCTTAATAAATCTTACCCGAAAGATGATTTCCCGCTTCCTAACATTGACATGTTGGTAGATATCATAGAAGGACATGCCATGTTATCCCTCATGGATGGTTTATCAAGCTATAATCAGATTATAATTGCACCTAAAGATCAAGATAGGACCGCTTTCACCACCCCCTAGGAAACTTTATGCTATAATTTTATGCCCTTTGGCCTCAAGAATGTGGGGTAAACCTATCAACGTGCAATGACAGTCATCTCCCATGAATTCATTCACATTATAATGGAAGATTATGTTGATGATTTACTCGGAAAGTCAAAAACAAGAGAAGAGCATCCCAAGATCCTAAGGCAAATCTTTGAGCGGTTAGAACAATATACGTTGTGGTTGAATCCAAAGAAGTGTTTTTTTGGTGTCACATATGGTAAATTATTAGGCTTTATTATATTTAGAAGAGGCATCAAAGTGGATCCAACAAAATTCAAGGCTATAATGGAAATGCCTCCACCTCACAATCTAAAGAAGTTAAGAAGTCTACAAGGAAAATTATAGTCTATCAGGTGCTTCATCACCCAACTTGCTAATAAATTCCAATTGTTTACACACATCTTGTGTAAGGACATAACTTTCAAATGGGATCCAGAGTGTCAGTAAGGCTTCAACAAAAGATCAAGGAATATCTAGCCAATCCACCAATCTTAATGTCTTCTATTCCTAGCAAGCCACTACTACTATACATCTCAGCCACTTTAGTTGCACTAGGGGCATTATTGGCCCAACGTGATGAGTTTTATAAAGAGTGTGCCATATATTATATCAATCATATATTTGAGGGCTATGAGCTTAATTATTCATCCATGGAGAAATCTTACTTAGTGGTTTTTTTTCAGTTCACAAAAGCTACATCATTATATGTTTAGTCATCCTATCAAGATCATATCAAAAGTTGACCCACTCAAATATCTATTATCAAGGACATCATCAACTAGCCGCATGGCCAAGTGGGTTATGCTCCTTAGAAAGTTTGATATAGAATATGTGGACCATAAGAAAATCAAAGGGAAATTAATAACAGATAAATTGGATGATGCTCCTCTAATAGATGGATATCCCTTAGTAGAAAATTTTCCTAATGAAGTAGTCCTTACAGTCTTAGAATCAAATACATGGACACTATATTTTGATGGGTCATATACTCACAATGGAGCTAGTGTGGGCATTATTTTTGTCACCCCAAGGTGATTACATCCTGAAGTCATTCAGACTAGCAATCCCATGCACAAATAACATTGTTGGATATGAAGCTTTAATCATAGGCCTCAAAATCACAATACAATGGAATATCACTCATCTCCATGTCTTTGTAGATTCTCAGCTTATAATCAAATAGGTTAATGACGAATTTCACAGCAAGGATGATAAGCTTCTTGCTTATAAATGCATGATGGATGATTTCAAGAATTATTTTACCCATATCTAGTTTGATCAGGTCCCTAGACTACAAAACAAAGAAGTTGATGCCATGGTTACAATTGGTTCTCTCACTGACATGCCTCGAGACCAAATGGATTGTGAGTTCCTAGTAGAAAAATTGTTTATCCCGTATGATATACCAAATAATGAAATGGTGTGCAACATTGTGGGTCCCCAATCTCCTTCGTACCATGACCTTTATATCTATTTACATGATAATATCCTACCACCTAACTTCACCCATAACCAATGCAAATATTTTATCCAATGCACTTCTCAATGCACAATCATGCGAGATAAACTTTATTGTAGAGGGTATGATGGAACTCTCCTTCGATGTCTAAATGAATCAGAATCTCATGTTACAATAAACAAAGTGCATAGTGGTATATACGGGTCTCATTCTAATGGGATGGCCTTAGCAAAGAAAATTCTCAAAGAAGGATATTACTAGCCCACTATGGAACATGATTCTTGTGATTTTTTGAGGAAATATGTACCATCTCAACAACACGTAGATCTAATCCATGCTCCTACACAAGATTTACAACCTATCATTACACCGTGGCCTTTTTCACAATGGGGTTTTGATTTAATTAGAAGGATTTACCCTCCATCATCTGATGGTCACACCTTCATCATCACCATGACTGAATACCTCACCAAATGGGTGGAAGCCATTCCACTCTCCCAAATCATTGGTATTCAGATTTCCAAATTGATCCTCTACCATATTCTTTGCAGATATGGTATCCCCTCCACTATCATCACCGAAAATGACAAGCCCTTCAAAAACAAGTATATGAAACACCTTTGTGAAACCTATCACATCTAGCATCATTGTTCAACTCCCTATTACCCTCAAGGTAATGGAAAATTTTAAGCTACCAACAAGACCCTTATTAAAATCCTCAAGAAGGTTGTCAACAACACTGGTCGAGATTGGCACCTCCACCTTTATCCCATACTTTGGGCATATCGCACATCCATCCATACCCCCACTAGTGTTACCCCATATTTCATTGTTTATGGCACATATGACATATTTCCAATTGAATTTGAGATCCCATGACTTCATATCTCTTTGAAGAATTTAATCAGTGATGAAGAAGCTTGAGTCACACGGTTAAGTCATCTTGAACTCCTGGATGAGAAATGTATCAAGGCCTATAATCATCTACAAGCTTATCATAATTGGCTAAGAAGAAGCTACAATAAGAAGATTTGTCCCTACCAATTTAACATTGGTGATCTGGTCTTGAAAGAAAATTAGTGTACCCAGCAAGGTCTAGAAAATAAAGGAAAGTTTGAGGAAAATTGTTTGGGTCCTTATGTCATCACTGCAAAATATGGTTTTGGGGTATATAGGCTTGCAACACCTGAGGGGGAAACCTTGGAAGAACCCATTAACATCATGCACCTAGATTAGTTTTACACCAAGGTCAATTGGGTTATCCTACCTTGAAAAATATTGCTAAAAGTAAAAAATCATGAAAAATACAATAAAGTAAAAAATCCAAAAAATATTAAAGAGAGATAATGCATCCTATGGTAAAAACCACCCTTGGTGGCCCCTTGTATAAGTGTGATTGGTGAAAACCTGGAAATATGTACCATTCGTAGAGGGCTTAATAATTATCTACTTTGCATCCCATTTTTCCTGTCTACTTTCACTCATCCTATCCCCACATCCTATCCTATTGTCCTCTCACATCCATATTTCATCCATCTCTTATCACACATCACTTGGTATATTTTGATTGAGTATTGGATGATTCAGATTTTCTATCCAAGCTCCTCAACACCTATCTTGAATATGAATTTTTCATTTCCTATTTATTGGTGTTTTTTTTCGATCTTGCATCCTCATTTAGGTCCCCCATCATGTCAATAATCACTAGCTCTCATGTCATCTTTCAGTATTTTTGTCGAACTACGTTGCCATTGTGCTTTCATGTAGGCAAGGCTAATCATTTGATTAGCTCCCAAGGCTCTTGTCCATCCTTTTGCATCTATATTTTTCATCCATCACACTATCCATTTTCAGTCGTTAGTATTTTATCAAACTATGAGGTCTATGTGCCTTCACGTAGGCAAGGCCATCAATCGATAAGCCCCTTAGACCCTAGGTTTGTCCTTAGGGTGTTTCTTGGTTTCATTTTGTGTTCTCAAGTATGTTCCTATCCAGCTAGTTCCTAAAAATAAAAATCCATTGGTACCATGAGGTTCAATTGGTTCCAAGTGTCCTAAGTCATGTCGATCACCTAATCTATCCTCCATTTTGGTCTTAACAAGCTGCATAATTCCTTCAATTAGACCACATCAATCTTGTCCACCTATTGGTCCTATGGAAAAGGATATTTGAAATTTATTGTCATGTTTTGGTGCTCTTTCATTTCGTTTATCATTTGAGCTTAATATTATACCTTGTCAGGGTCGCCACGATCCATCATATCATGGTGCATTTTGATGGGTAAACATAGGGGCATATCTTGATTTTTGGTGCAATCATGTCTTCTAGGTTGTCTCACATAGTACCCAAAAAGATCCATATTATCTTGTGTTACATTGGGGCATCCTTTGTGCTTGTGGTTATTGTAAAACATCAAGCCCGACCAAAGCCATTGTGGTTTTGGGGTGTTGGGATAGCCTTCTTGTTTGTTGTGTTTGTCTTATGCATTTGGCACTAATCGACCTTGGTTCCTCATACCCTAACATATTGTGTCCTATTTTATAGTAAAATTAAATGCTCCTAATATGGAAAAATGGCATTAGATTTGCACTTCATTTATCCTCTCACCGCATTGCATTTATCCCCATACATTCTTCCTCTAGCCTATTGTTAGTCCCCCACCTGTTATTCCTATCAAGGTTCCTATGGTTTTGACAGGTGCACTATCACATCCATAATTATTCATCTCACTATGCATTACTTCATAATACCCATCATTATTCATCCTATCTCATATCATTTCATTGCATTATCATTTTCATTATCATCTTAGGTTGTTTAGATTAATATAGATTTGTTATTTTAAGCATCTTAAGTTCATTTTATTTCGTCCATTTCACTGCATTATCATTTTGATTATCATCTTAGGTTGTTTAGATTAATATAAATTTTTTATTCTAAGAATTTTAAGTTCATTCCATTCCATCTATTTTGTTGCATTATCATTTTCATTATCATGTTAAGGTGTTTAGATTAATATAGATTTGTTATTGTAAGCATCTTGAGTTCATTTCATCTCATTTAAATATAATTTGTAGTAATCATTTTAGTATGATCTTAGGTTGTTTATATTAATATATATTTGTTATTCTAAGCATCTTAAGTTCATTTAATCTCATTTCATTTTATTGCATTATCATTTTCATTATCATCTTAAGTTGTTTTGATTAATATAGATTTGTTATTTTAAGCATCTTAACTTCATTTCATCTCATTGCATTATCAATTTCATTGTCATCTTAAGTTGTTTAGATTAATATAGATTTTTTATTCTAATCATCTTAAGTCTATTGTCATTATCATTTTACGTTGTTTATAGTTATCATTCTAAACATATTAGTTCATTTCGCTACATACATTGCTTTACAACATATTTATCACGTCTATCCATAACATGATTACATATGCATAGTGCATCCATTACACATTTTCATGTCACATCATACATACATGATTAACCATTACAAAGCAATCAATAATCCATACATCATTCATCATCCATACATCATCAATCATCATATCCTATTTCATATCCATGCACCATAAATCCCAATCACATCACCACCTGCATCACACACTATTAGTATCACATCCATAACATACACAATAAAATCATAAGTCATGTTACATCAAATCCTGCATGAAACAAGATCCTAGGGCTTGGTATGCAAGGTTGTATAAGTACTTGCTTCAGCTCAAGGATTCAAGAGAGGTACCACAGATAGTAATCGTTACTTCAAAATTGAGGATGAAATAATTTTGATAGTTGTCGTATATATTGCATAGACATGGAAAATATACAAATCAATCCAACACACTTGATCCTAATTAATAACATCATTTCATCCTGAATCACCTTCTCAACTTGTCATCACCTTTCATCCCTTAATTGAATAAATCATTATTTATCTGATTAAGTCATTCTCTTCTATTATTTAAAAAAATCATTTTTTTTAATTAATCTGATCATCCCTCTTTTAATTAAATAATTCACTTTATTTAATCTATAAATTTATATCCTTAAATTAAATAAATTAACCTTATTTAAATTAATCTAACATCATCCCCCTTCAGTTAAATAAATCAAAATCTTTATTTAATTAAAGTCTAAATCATTTTCCTCTCAATCTTGATTTAAATATATCCTAAAACCTAAGTCGAAATTGTCAAATCACCTAATCTCTCATTAAATTGATCAAATATTAATTAATTTAATCTCAATCACTAAAATCCTCTAGATTTTGCAACTTGCACCAATAAATCAATTTAATTGATTTATTAATTCATTTATTTTCCCTCAACTTGGCATCAAAAGGGAATATTCTTCAAATTTGAAAATCCCTCCAAAAGGGGATGGGTACTTCCAACAAGGCATTTAATGTCTCTTACATGTCCTTGGCCTTGAGCCAAGTGACATTAACTCCATTCCTCTCTCCCTCCAACTTGCCAACTTTCAAAATTCAAAATTTGAATCTAATGTCATTTATTGGCACTTTGATCAAAATGTGCACAACCTTCCTCCATTCACATCTTGACAAGTGGCACTTGGCCATTGGGGGTTGAATGATCCCACATTGCTCAATCTCACTCATTCTTCCAAATTTGAAATCTATAAATGAGAGACTCTTCCTCTCATTTGATCAACCATAATCCAAGCAAGTATACTATACTTTATTTCATCCACAACTTATCCATTTCATATCAAATTTTCATCATTTTCATGATTTCATAGCAAGGTTATGCCAAAATTTTATCAAGGAGCTTCAATCATCTACAAATCTTCATCAAAGTTTGCATAGGAGTTGGGAAAGGGCCAATTTCTACACATAATTGGTACCAACTCCCCCATGGGATCAAGAATTTGCATTTTAAAATAGGATTTCATTGTGTTCTTTGTTCATTTATTCATTTTCTTTCCTATTTGAGCATTGCAAATGGATTTCATGGGGAATCCTTCTTTTATCTTGCATATGAACCTAAGTATGTGTTTGTTTGTTGTGTTTGTGCAGGTATAAGGATCGAGGTTCACATTTTGACGCTAGAAGGAGGGCATAAATCATAAATTTAACACTTTTTTTTTAAATTCTGCTATTTTTTGATAGTTTTGCTCGTCAATCCCCATTATAGCGCATCTGACCTCTATTTTAGTGCATTTGACCCCTGCTTTAGCGCATCTGACACCTATTTTAGTGCATTTGACAGCTGTTTAGTGCATCTGGCACCTATTTTAGCGCTTCTGGAACCTGTTTTAGCACTTGTGGCAATTGTTTAGCTATTTTAGTGCATCTAACACCTATTTTAGCACATCTGACCTCTTTTTTAGTGCATCTGACAACTATTTAGTGCATCTGGCACTTGTTTTAGCACTTTTGGCAATTGTTTAGCTGTTTAGCGCATGTGACACCTATTTTAGTGCTTTTGTTCAGCTGTTTTAGCTCTTCTGGTAGCTGGTTTTGCGCATTTGCTCAACTGTTTTAGTTCATCTGACAGCTGTTTAGTGCATCTAGAAACTATTTTAGTGCTTTTATAGTGAATTTTAAAATGATGATATCCTGGTCATACGAAGGTCTTTTCTGTAGCATTTTTTTTAAATGGGGTAGAATTTCATAAGATATGCAATGGTATAAGTGTTTTGCAATTTTAGTAGAGTTAAAATTTTCAATTTTACATTTAAAGTCAAATCACATTAGAAATTGGTCTAAGTTTTAAGGTTTTTATGCTTAATGATTCATCAAACCCTTATATATTTTTTCTTGATCTCATCTAACATTTTGAGCACTTTTTCAAGTTAGGAAATCAAAAAGGGGAAGAGGAAACAAAAGAGAAGCTTCTTATAACATCATTTCTCTATTGTATTTAGTGTCTTTAGACACTCTTGGAAGCAATTATAATTCCAAGTTTAAGGATTTTATCTCTTCAAGCTTTTAGGACTCAATAGATTTCAATTTGGGCTCTAAAAAGAACAATACAAATTTTCTTTCAATTTTGCAAACAAAGGGCTTAAAAAGAATTTTAGGAAAAACTTACTAGAGATGGTTTTCGGATTTAATAATTGAACAAGGAAAATCCCACATTTGATTTGGTGCTATAAAAGGAATTCATTTTTGCTTTGTGGACTTAAAATGAACAAGTGTTATTTTTTTTTGTAATTGCTTACTCAAAGTAATACCATCAAAAGGACATATGCACTTCTCTCATGCCTCATGACGATCTTGAGAATCAAAAGGCCTTTTGGTGATCTTAAGTTGAGTAAAAAATTTACCTCCACATTTCATTTTGGGTTTAAAATTGAACAAAACATCTTGCGAGTGTGAGTAAGCCTATTGCGTGTGTTCTCCCTTTGTTTCTAAACAAAGGTTGATCAAACTACGAATATGTTTACTCGCTTTTGTTTATCTTAGAGGGCCTGCCTTGTGGGAAAAAGTACTCACCCAAGGGAAGGACCCAACCAGTAAAACACTAAGGACAAGTGTATTTCCAACCGGGATATAAAAGTGGGTATTGGAACAAAAGCCAATATCACGCGATTGGCTCCGACGAGAAGGAAAGCAATGGTCTCTCACCACATGGGTCGACTCCTATGAATGTAAAGTCCAAATTAAAACCCTTGTTTAGCAAAAGCCAAAATCATTAACTATTTTGTTGGTGCAAAAGGTCATGGCCTTTGAAGCTACCCCATGTATACATGTTGTTCTGTTGTAGAGATGAAAAGTATGCCATGAGAGATTCATGGGTACTAATGCTTGATTGACTTGAGAAGTGAGTGCACTATAAGGGGGATCCTGTGTGGTCAAGCATCTAATCATCCACACTGAATATGCGCAATTGGATTTATCCAAGTGGGAACCCAACAAAATATTGTCTCTTCATCCAAGGGTTGTACATGTGCTTGGAATCAGAAAATAAATTGCTTGGTCCTCCAAACATTTGAAAATGAACATTCACAAAAAGATTCAAATTTCAAACCCTTTGGAGAAAACAAATATCTTTTGATGAATCTAAGTGCTCTTTCTTGCCCTAGGGATTATATCCTTAGAGGTTTCTAAGTTCTTGGGTTTAATCATCATTTGTTTTCACTAAATTCAACCTAGGAAACTCTTCTATTGAAACCTTTATTTTCACATAATGGACCTTGTGGAATGAAATGGAATGGACACATAGACATTTAGTTTGAAATCATAATCAAGAAATTGTTTTTGATAAAAGGAACTCATTAAACAAAGATAAATACAATTGGACCTCATGCATGTGTTCTCTCAAATGGTTTCTTGTAAAATCAAAATGCAAAAACCAAGGTTCAAAAAGATTAGCCCAAAAGCTCATGAGAAGAATCTTGAAAGGATTCTTGAAGTTAGAGAAAGATTGGTATATAATTTCTACAAGAAAGCCTCAAAGAACAACCCAAGTTTTTATGAGTTCTATTATCAACAAAATCCAACTCTTTTTTAAAGGTTTTCTTTTGTCACTTAGAAGTATGGTATGTTCTTTAATACCAAGGTCTTATAAGAAAGAGTCTTGTCTAGGTCAAGTTTAGGATCAAAATTGGTCACTCGCATCCATATCTGAATCATCAAAATCAAATTCCATTTCACCAACAAACTCTTGAGAACTTTGAAACATCATTCATGCTAAACTTATAGGTAAAATCATCATCACCTTGTTTGACTTTTAAATACACCTAGTCAAATCAGCAACCCTTTTGAGAAAATTTACCTCTAGGATAACACAACTTCCTAAGGTTTACAATTCCAAAATCACTTCATTTGGCTTAACACACTTAGTCAAATCACCCTCTCGAACTAATTTTCTCTAGGATAACACAACTTCCTAGGGTCTATGAGTTCATCATCATCTTGTTTGGCTTAACGCACCTAGTCAAAACTACCATAATCAAATCAAATCAAGCCCTAAAATGTTTAGCATCTCCTCTCCCCAAGGTTCTTCAAGAGTTTCACTCACCTGCATCATCCATCTTTCATCCCCATCATCACTTTTTGATCCTTAGACTTTCCTAGTTCTTTTATTTTGTGCCTAAAAAGATCAAGATCAAACGATCTATTTTATGGTTCAAACGAGATCCCAATTCAAGAAGAACATGGAAATCACTAAAGAAACACCAACTTCAAGTGACCTAAGTCAAACAACTCCCAAGAAGAAACTAGTGGAATCAAGCAACCCTCCAAACAACTCTTCTCTACCATCACAAAAACCTCTAGAGGAGTGTCATATAGAGGACCTCATCGACGATGACTTGGGAGTGACGCAAGAAGAAAATAACTGAAATGGTTCAAAATCCTGAGAATCATAGAATCATCGACACCATGTTCAAACTTAATCCCTCTCTATATGTATATGCGTTAAAAGGGGCCAAAATCCATTTTGACGTTGACATGAGTACCAATATGGAAAGGCCTCTTATGAGCATACCTCTAATATCACTCCCAAACATCACTCAAGATATTCCCCTATTCATATCAACAATTGCTTCAACCCCACCAACTGTTAACAAGGGAAGTGCCATGTTTCATGAATTACAAAAGCATCGCCTTATAAAAAATAGAGAGATAAACATCAACACCACACCAGATAACTCTATCCCAGTGAATTCATTACACCCATATGTTCCACTTACTTTCCTAAATCATGTGGAATCCTCCTCATTTTGATGCAATGCCAATGTATCTGCTACATATACAAACTTCTCTCCCCATGGTTTCACAAGGAGAGGGTGGGTTATTCGAGACAAAGGGAGTCATTTTTCCTTTTTGATCATCACTTTTCTAAGGGAAAACACCACCATTCCCTCCATTACCACTCATATCCGCATCACCTCTTGGGTTGGGTCTTCCCCCCTACCCATCACCAATTTTTCAAACTAGAGAAATCTAAGCATCACATCAAACCCCCTCCTTTTTCCATCAGTATCACAACAAAAAATGGCAACCAATCAAGCCACCACAACAGTCAAAACATCCACCATTTCCCAAATCTCTCAAATCATGGTTCCCTAAGGACCAAGTATCTCAATTGCACCATCCACAACTCAAATCCTAATCACCAACACAACCGTTCTAATCACCACAACGGTTAACATCATTCCCAATCCACCGCCGATTCCACCAAACATCAACATGAATAATTCATTCATCACCATGGTTCAAGAAGTTCAAAAGGCCACTCACCAAAGGGTACTTCAACAAAATCAACAAGCTGTACAACTGGCTGCTCAGCAAGCACAAACATAATTAGCTGCTCAACAAGTTGCACAAGCTGTGCAAGAAGCCCAACAAGTGCAAGCTCAAGCTCAACCAAAACACCAAGCTCAACAGGCACAAACACAATATCATGAACAACTATAAGAAATCCACCAACAAGCCCTAGAAGAATTTTAGGCACAACAACAAGCTAAACAATATTCTTTGTTGGCACAACAACAACTAGACCAAAAAAAAGCCTTGTTGGTGCAACAACAACTAGACCAACAACAAGCTTTATTGGCGCGACAACAACTAGACCAACAACAATCTTTGTGGGAACAACATCAACGGGACCAATAACAAGCTTTGTTGGAACAACAACAATAGGACAAACAACAAGCATTGTTGGAACAAATGCAGGCTTATTAGCAGGCCTCAAAATCATAGCAGAGTTTGCAGAAAACCCCCATCACTACCCCACCCGTCAATCAAAAACTGCGAATGCCTCAAAACACATTCATCCCACCTCTTGATCCACAAAATGATGTTGCAGCATAGATCAAACTACTATCATAGCAAATGTTGGACCTCCAGTGAGGAAAAACAACTAGAACACTAGGCAATTTATGCCCCTATCCTTTGGATAGAAGTCTTACAATTATACCATTCCCAAAGGGATTTGAAATCCCCAAATTTGATAAGTATAATGGGATGAGAAACCCTACAAATCACGTCAGGGAGTTTCAAGAACATTGCATGGAAGTTGCATATGATGACATGTATCTAATGCGACTATTCCCTCAGAGTTTGACTGGTCCTACCATGGAAAGGTTCTCTCACCTACCCATAGGCATAAAAACATTTTAGGAAATTGTGGATGCATTTATCAAAAACTATGCATTCAACATGGGTATGGATGTTAGTCTAGAGGAACTATCAACGCTCAAACAAAGAAAAGGAGAGTTATTCAACTCCTTCTTGCAAATATGGCAATCCAAGGCCAATCAGAGCAAGTGGACCATGCCATAATAGCAACAAGTTTTCACAATCATAGCCAACCTAGACGAAAGCTTGGCATTCTATTTAAAAATATAATGCATTACAACATATGATCAATTGATCCTGAAGGTGCTCAATATCGAAAGAGCCCTCACTACACGAGAGGGTGCATCTTTGTTTCTTACACAATAGGATAATCACCCATCCACCAGTTATAACAATAAACCTTGCACATGGTCAAGGAACACAAATGTCACAAATGACAGAGTGGTTGATGCTAAGGTTGTCATCAGTTCTCCCAAGAAAAACACTCAAACCCATCATCAACCATAGAATCACAACCGCAACAATGTGCAAAGTAATATGGTGGCACAACAACAACCAATTCTGAACAATCAAATCAATAATCTGAACAATCAAAGAGGACCACCTCCTCGAAACAAGTATCCTCCCAAGTGGAAGTTCACAACCCTTGGGGAGCCAATCGAATCTATAATGAAGAAACTAGTTGAAGAAAACCTTATCAAAATTTCCAATTCAGAGAAATATGCAGAACCCGTGACAAAACCACCATGGTACAATGAAAATATCCTTTGTGATTTTCATAAAATCAAAGGGCACACAACCGTAAACTACATGAGATTGAAAAAAATCATCCAAGATCTCATTGAGGACAAAATCATAAATTTGAGCAACTTGTCAGCAATCAAGATCTCAAAATATACATGAATCTGATGCCCAATCATAATCAGGGAAATAATCAAGGAAATAACCAAGGGAAACAAAATTATGCTAATGAAAACCTTGTATACGAAGGTTTCATCGCATGCATAGATGAAATGGTCACTTTCATTAGCGTCAAAGGATCCAAGGCTGATTGTCGAGTCACCACACGTGGTGGTAAGGTTACTATTACAAGGGAATCATAGCCATCTAAGACCCCCATCTCAAATCTAAAATCCGTTCCCTATGATTATAACATCATTGACCAACTAAAAAGAACCCCCACTCAGATCTCCATCATGGAGTTACTAAAAATTTCCGCTGCCCATAGGAAAATCCTTGATGAAGCACTAGCTACATCTACTGTCTCTGCTAACCTTGATACATAATGATTTTAGGCTATGGTTGGTAACATCGTCACCCCAAATCTTCTCACCTTCTCCAATCAAGACTTTCCTACACAACCATCTCACAATCGTGCACTTCACCTTCAAGTCTTGGTTCATAAGAAAAAGGTCAAAAGGGTCTTGGTGGATGGAGGCGCGGGCCTCAATATTTGTTCTCTTAAACTCATAAAGAACTTTGGAATCTCAGAAGACTCCATTGAAAATAATAAAGGCATTACCATCAAAGCATACGATGATCAGGAAAGAATGTCTCAATGCACTATTAAGATCCCAATCCAAGTAGGGCCAACTACTATGGAAACCATATGTCAGGTTCTCGACCTTGATTTTACCTACAACATCCACCCATGACACCCATGGATGCATGGAATGAAGGTGTTCACCTCAACATTTCATCAAAGTGTAAAATTTTCATACCAAGATGAGGAGGTCACAATACATGGTGATTTGTAGCCATTTTCCTATTGCAAAAACTTGGAAGCCAAGTTTTACAAAGTTCCCCAAGTGCCAAAGAATGATGAAGGCCCCTCCATTCCCTATGTGGATCCATCTAACCTCGCCTCCACTTTTGTGACAGAGACACCTTCCATCCTCGATATATTCGACATCAAGCTCGTGATCCAAGATAATGGGTGTGGAGATTATAGAAAGAGAAAGAATGCTTTTGTTGTAGGAGGGTTACCTCAATCTCCTAGGTCACATGGATGACCTCAATCAATTGAAATAGCTGCCTACACTTTTAGGACAGACCCTTCTAGATTCTATTGTTGGGGGGATCTAAGTCAGGAAGATGTGGATGAAAGAGACATTTCAAGCACACTATACCAAAATGAAAGATCCACACCCACCCTACCCATGGATGAAGCTAGTAGAGGATTGCAAATGATGCTTGGTATGGGCTACAATAGAAATGAAAGCCTTGGAAGGAACAGTGATGGACGAATGGAACCCATCATAATAGAAAGATGAATGAGAAATCTTGGTCTTGGATGTACCCCTCTAAGTATAACCATACGTGGTGGAGGTACCCCTAGTAGAGCAGTCAAGTCTCCTCCTGAGTTATCGATAGATTCTCTTCAACTACCCATATCAACAGGTCTACCCCTTGATAATTTCACCTTTGACATAACTGAGGTCTATAGTAGTAGTGATGACAAGGATACCATAACAGGCCTTCCCATGATTTTTGAGGACTCCTCCTTACTCGTGATTAGTGCATCATCTTTTGAGTTAGACCACCAGCCCCACAAGATAAACCTAGTTTACCCTCAACTCATCGATTACAACCAATGAGGACCAACGGTTCTAGACACATTCGAAAATGGTGAGGCACTCTCAAAATTCATGAGACACACAAAGTTGGGTTTGACATCACACTGGACACACAGGCTTATTATGGGGAGATGATTGAGTCCTTTAGTCACAAAAGCAAAAGAATGAGAATAAGCTCAGGGTCATTGAGTGAAAACCACACTGTGGCACTCTCTAACCACATAATAGTAAAAATAAAGGATGCATCCAATGGTGAAAACCTCTTTGAGGTGCCGAAGGATGAAGGATTCAATCTCCCCCTACTGCACTTCATCAAGAGAAATCAGCAGTCTTGGTAGAATGATGCAATCTTGTCAATCTGGGAACATAAGCAACACCACATATCACCTTCTATGTTCAATCACTTCTGACAGAAGAACACAAACTATTGGCTGCATTTCTAAGAGAAATAAAGGTGAACATTGCATGGACCCATTCTGACATGTCGAGTCTTGATTTGGAAGTCATGGTTCATCACTTAGTTGTTTACCCAAGAGCAAAGCCAATAAAACAAAAATTAAGAAAGATGCACCCTTATATAGCCTTGCTAGTCAAGATGGAATTACAGAAACTATTGGATGTCGACTTTATATTCCCAATTGATTATCCAGAATGGGTGTCCAATCTTGTGCTAGTTTCAAAACCAAATGGGGGCATCCGTATCTGCACTGGCTTTAGAGACCTAAACAAAGCGTGCCCCAAGGATGATTTTCCACTACCCAACATTGATATGATAGTGGACATGATGACTAGACATGAGATGCTATCACTGATGGATGGCTTCTCAGGGTACAACCAGACTATGATCACAAAGGAGGACCAACATAAGACAACGTTTACATGTCCATGGGGCACCTACTGCTGGAACATGATTCCATTTGGGTTAAAGAATGTGAGAGCGACATATCAAAGGTCCATAACACTAATTTTTCATGACATGATCCACAAAAATATGGAGGATTATGTGGATGATATATTGGCCAAGTCAAGGAAAAGACAGGATCATATAGAAACTCTAAGTATCATTTTTGACAGACTGGAAAAATATAAGGTTAGACTTAACCCTAAGAAATGTGTTTCTGGGGTGCAATCAAGCAAACTCCTGGGATATATAGTATCCATGAGAGGAATAGAAGTTGATCCTATCAAGGTCAAGTTGATTCTCGACATGGAAGCACCCAGGACCCTAAAATAGCTCAGGGGTCTATAGGGAAGGATCCAATCCATCCAAAGATTCATAGCACAACTAGCAGATAAATAGATCTCGTATTCTCATCTACTCCACAAGGGAGTAGCATACAAGTGGGATGACAAGTGTGATCAGGCATTTAACAAAATTAGAGAATATCTTCTTACGCCACTAGTATTAATGCCACCTACTCTAGGAAAACCACCGATCCTGTACATTTCAACAACCATGGCAAATTTCAATGCTTTACTAGCTCAACATGATGAAAATGGAAGAGAGAGAGCGATATACTAAATCAACAAGAAAATGGTAGGGCATGAGCTCAATTACACACCTATAGAAAAATCTTGCCTGGAAGTTATGTTTGCAGCCCAAAAATTCAGACACTACATGTTGGCTCATCAAATCAAGCTGATTGCAAAGATAGATCCACTAAAATACCTACTCTCTAAGGCCACTCTCATAGGACGAACAACCAAGTGGGTCATGATATTGAGAAAAATTGATATTGAATATGTAGAGTGCAAAGCTATCAAGGGGCAGACAATTGCAGACCAACTGGTTGAAGCTCCAATCTATTCAGAGAATCCACTCATATCAGATTTTCTAGATGAATCCATCTCTAATCTCAGCCCGACTGATCACTGGAAACTCTACTTTGATGGATCATACACACAACAAGGATCAGGAGCCGGTGTCTTCTTCATCACCCCACAAGGGGATTGTATTCCTATATCCTACAAATTGGCATTCCCCTGCACTAATAACATTGCAAAGTATGAGGCTTTAACCATAGGTTTCAAGATTTTAGCACAATGGAGGATCATGGCACTAAATTTTTATGGAGATTCACAACTTATTATCAACCAAGTCAATGGTGAATACCAAACTAAGGATGATAAGTTGACACCATACATGAAGTTAGTAGAGAGCCTCAAATAATCATTCATTGATATCACCTTTGAGCACATACCAAGGGCTAACAACAAAGTAGCTGATGCCATTGCAACAATTGGATCCTTACTGGATATCCCTCGCAATGTCTCAAAACATGAATTCTTGGTAGAATAGCTTCTCATACCCACATTCAAGGTATTAGAATTAGAATATGTGTGTGAACTTGTTGGTACTGATGATCCCTGGTATCACGACATCTATACCTACTTGAGAATAGGAGTCTTCCCAACTGACATAACCCTAAACCTTAAACGAGCCTTTGTCGAAAGGTCCTTACATTTTTGTCATCCTAGGAGAAACCCTTTATTGTAGGAGCATTGACGAAACCCTATTACAATGCTTAAATCTTGAGGAGGCCCTAACTACTCTAACTGAGGTTCACAATGGCACTTGTGGTTCACACTCAAGTTGTATGACCTTGGCCAAGAAGTTGCAGAGAACTGGGTACTATTGGCAAACAATGGAAAGAGAGGTACACGACTTTGTCAAAAAGTGTTTACAGTGCCAGCAGCATGGAGACCTTATTCATGCACCAGCTCAAGAGCTTCACCCTATTGTTACACCTTGCCCCTTTTCATAATGGGGGCTCAATCTCATTGGAAAAATCACACCCACCTCATCCAATGGCCACAAATTTATCATCACCGCTACAGAGTATTTTACAAAGTGGGTCAAAGTGATTCCCATGTAATACATAACCGGAAAGAAGATATCCAAGTTCATCTTGAACTATCTCATTTTTGGATACGATGTCCCTCAATTGATTATTTTTGATAATGGGTCACCTTTCAAGAATCAGGATTTTTGTGATCTATGCCACAAATTCAAAATCCAACATCGATTTTCTACTTTGTACTATCCCCAAGGCAATTACCAAGAAAAAGCTACTAATAAAACTATCTTGAAAATACTTAAGAAAACAATCAATGACTCTGGTCGTGACTGGCATCTGCAGCTAAACCCCACCCTTTGGTCCTACCACACTAGAATCCGCATGCCAATAGGTGCCACCCCATTCTACCTAGTCTATGAATCAAAATCCATCCTCCCAATCGAGATAGACCACCCATCATTAAGGATATCACTGCAAAACCTCATTAGAGATGAGGAATATTGGATTTCAAGGTTAAATGAGCTAGAGTTATTAGATGAACGATGCATGGATTCCCTCAACCATCTACAGGTTTATCAGAAATGTCTAAAATGCAGCTACAATAAGAAGATCAGGAGATGCACCTTCCAAGTCAGCATACTTGTGCTAAAAGAGAACCAAAAGAATGTGCCAAATCTAGAAAGAAAAGGAAAATTTGAGCCCAACTAGTTGGGACCTTTCATCATCACAGCAAGCTATAAATTAGGGGAATATCAACTATCAACACTAGAAGGTGAACCCCTATAGGTGCCCATGAACAACTGTCATCTCAAAAATTTCTATGCCTAAAATCTTGCAAGGTATAGAACCGAAAAATACAAAATACATAAAAACAATTCCTGAAAAAATGGTCACCCTGATGAAAACCATAGTACTACTTGGCATATTCCTAAGGTCAGTTTGTCCTACCTTTATCAAAGTAGTCTATCACATCAAGCTGGGGGCATGTTCCTATACCTGCATCGGATCAAATTCATGTATATTCTGGTGATCTTCCTTAAATATCAAAAAATCCAAAAACATTCAAAAAATCATATCAAAATCCAAAACATCGAAAAAATCTCAAAAGTCTTCAAAAATTCATCTTTAAGTCTTTTCAGTCTGTCGTCTTTCTGAACTACATCATATATGAGCTTGAACGTAGGAAAGTTTGATCTTTGATCATCCCCCGAGACACCATAGGTAAGTCTTTTAGACGTCCATTGCAATCTAGCAATCCATTTGCCCATTTTTTTCATCAATCGAGTCAATCATCGGTCGAACTACATCGTCTTTGAGCTTAAACATAGGCAAGGTTGATCTTTGATCATCCCCCGAGACATTCTAGGTAAGTCATTTAGATGTTCATCGCAATGGCAATCCATTTTCCCACCTATTTCACACCCTAGGTCAGTCCTTTAAGTGTTTGTCACAATGGCAATCCGTTTTCCCATCTCTCTCATCATTGAGTCAAGTTTGTCATCAGTCAAACTACATGGTCTCTGCATGTATAATTTAGGCAAACCTAATCTAGGGATCAACTCCCGAGACCCCTAGGATAGGTCTTTAAGTTAGTCTCTTGGTCATAAATCTTGAAAATCCAAAAAATTAAAAAATCCAAAAATCAAAACAGCCTCAAAACATTTGAAAAAACCCAAAATGGTGCACCCATCTCATCTCGCTTTCACTTGTTATAATCATCATTCCTAATAAATCAATCATTGCCTTCATCCTTTGGTGAGTCAGTCAGAAGCAAGTCTAGCAAGTTCTAAATTGAAAGCTTAATCATCAAAGTCTAGATCAGTAAGTCAACAAGTTGATCAACTCAGAGTATCAATAGCTTATCATCCAATCAATATTATCAAAACCCTGATCACAACATGTCCTAGGATGCATCCTTTCCACGATGGACATCGACATCAAGTATCTCACCTTAGTTTAGTCTTGGCTAGCGGTACAAAGAACATTAGCTTGTTTGTTTATTTTATCTTGGTATTTTTTGACTTATCTTATTTTGTGCTCATTCCAAGGACCTCTCGATGATGTCTAAACATAAATATTTAGAGAGAAAGGAATGGGGCAACAATCATTGTCTTTTCATTTGTTGTGCTTGTTGGATACTCTTGTAAAATAACTTAGTCATGCGTGCTTTTTTTGGTTTGTAGGGAGGGTGTTTTAGGTATCTTGTTGACCACATAGGAAGGATTTATTTTCTATGTTTTGGTCTGAGATGTTTAGAATTTCTGAACTACATCCTGGATGAGGTTTTGTATGCTAAGTGTGAATAGGGATACTCCTATTTGATTGTTGAGCCAGAGTCCATCACACTAGGTACAATTCCATCCTGGTTATTTATACCTTGATGCATCATACCTATGTGTGTTATCAAACATAAAGTAATTGGCCCTTTTAAAATCCTGACTCCTGGTAATAAAATCATCACCATCATCATTAATAACATAGGCTTGTTGGATCCTCTTCTCATCATTCTTTTCTTCTTATTCTTCTATCTTTACTAACATTTCTATCCAAAATTGGTGTGTTGTATCAAAATATACATGAGGCTACCCATGGTCGATGACTGTCTATACATCATCATAATTGTCTACATCAAAGAATTATCTTTTGTCCTTTGATCAATAGAACCACTCTCACATTTTATCATGATCTCAACCAAAAAATTGAACATTTCCGTTCGATCTCTTGAGGGGGCAATATACCAGCATAATCCTTTCTGTTGGGGCAGCAATAGGGCATCTGAAAAATCAATAAATTTTTGAATTTTAATCACATCAGTTTATTCTTTGAACCAATACAACAAGTGCATTGCTTCAAAGAGGGGAAAAATGTAGACATGGAAAATATATAATTTGATCTGACACACTTGATCCTAATTACTAACATCGTTTTGTCTTGAATCACCTTCTCAACTTGTCATCACCTTTCATCCCTTAATTGAATAAATCATTATTTATCTGATTAAGTCATTCTCCTCTATTAATTAAAAAAATCATTTTGTTTAATTAATCTGATCATCCCTCTTTTAATTAAATAATTCACTTTATTTAATCTCTAAAGTCATATCCTCAAATTAAATAAATTAACCTTATTTAAATTAATCTAACATCATCCCCCTTTAGTTAAATAAATCAAAATCTGTATTTAATTAGATTCTAAATCATTTTCCTCTCAATCTTGATTTAAATATATCCTAAAATCTAAGTCAAAATTGTCAAATCACCTAATCTCTCATTAAATTGATCAAATCTTGATTAATTTAATCTCAGTCACTAAAATCCTCTAAATTTTGCAACTTGCACCAATAAATCAATTTAATTGATTTATTAATTCATTTATTTTCCCTCAACTTGGCATCAAAAGGGAATATTCTTCAAATTTGAAAAATCCCTCCAAAAGGGGATGGGTACTTCCAACAAGGCATTTAATGTCTCTTACATGTCCTTGGCCTTGAGCCAAGTGACATTAACTCCATTCCTCTCACCCTCCAAGTTTCCAACTTTCAAATTCAAAATTTGAATCTAATTTCATTTATTGACACTTTGATCAAAATGTGCACAACCTTCCTCCATTCACATCTTGACAAGTGGCACTTGGCCATTGGGGGTTGAATGATCCCACATTGCTCAATCTCACTCATTCTTCCAAATTTAAAATCTATAAATGAGAGACTCTTCCTTTCATTTGATCATCCATAATCCAAGCAAGTATACTATACTTTATTTCATCCACAACTTATCCATTTCATATCAAGTTTTCATCATTTTCATGATTTCATAGCAAGGTTATGCCAAAATTTTATCAAGGAGCTTCAATCATCTACAAATCTTCATCAAAGTTTACATAGGAGTTGGGAAAGGGCCAATTTCTACACATAATTGGCACCAACTCCCCCATGGGATCAAGAGTTTGCATTTTAAAATAGGATTTCATTGTGTTCTTTGTTCATTTATTCATTTTCTTTCCTATTTGAGCATTGCAAATGGATTTCATGGGGAATCCTTGTTTTTACTTGCATTTGAATCTAATTGTGTGTTTGTTTCTCATGTTTATCTAGGTATAAGGATTGGGGTTCATATATTGATGATATAATCTTTAGTGGAAATTATGAAATGTGTAAGAAGTTTGCTAAAGAAATGTAGAAGGAATTTGAAATTTCAATGATAGGTGAGTTTTCATTCTTTCTCGGTGTTCAAATTTCTCAGGTAGATGATGGTATCTTTATATCTCAAGAAAATTACGTCAAGGAGATGTTGAAGAAGTTTGGAATTGAATATTGTAAACCTATGGATACTCTTATGGTTACTAGTTGTCATTTGAGCAAAGATGACGAGTCTCCCCTAGCTGATCAAACTTCATATAAATCTATGATTGGAAGCTTGTTGTATTTAATTGCTTCAAGACCTGATATCATGCATTTGATATGTTTGGTTGCAATATTTCAGGTTAATCCTATAGAAAGTCATGTAAAGTTAGTCAAGATAATCTTCAGATACTTGAAGAACACTCCAAACTATGGATTATTGTATCCAAAAGACAATGACTTTAATCTGAGTGCATACACTAATGCTAATTGGGTTGTTTATGTTGATGATAAAAGGAGAACTAGTGGTGGATTAAATCCCTCAACCAATGTTTCAATTAATTTCAGCTCATTGTGCAAGAAATAATGAAAAGGAAAAGCATAGTTATAAGGTATTTTGTCTCCAAAACATAGAAGAGATACACAAAAGATAGGTGTAAGGTTTACTCCAAGGGAAGTGGAACCATTCAGTTGTCATGAATTTTAGGATTACTTTGCAAAAACTTACTATGCATTATGCCAAGTTTTAAAAAAGATTATGATTTGAGGATGCCAATTTATATGATGATGATGGTATCATACATCTAGCATAGGGATGTAAATAGGAGTTTTTATTTTGTTTCATATATTGCAGAGAATATTCATAAGCAATTGACTAGTGAGGGAACCCAATGTTCCTCTATATTTTAGAAATTATTCTTTGTTGATGCATATGATTATGTACAGTGGTGAGAAGGCTTGGAAGAGTTTGTTTGAGTTGAGAAAAAATGGTGAGAATGATAGAATATTACCAATCAAAATATGGACTCTATTTAGGATCGACATTGTAGTGAGGCAAATTTGGTATCTTTTTAGAATGTTCTAGTATAGAGCATATTGGGAAATATAGGCTACAAGCTAGAGAAATAATTTCAATGAAAATCATGAGGTTACTAAGGCCTTTACAATATGATACTGAATCTGAAGTGAAACATAACTAGGGAGATTGGTATCTCCACAAAAAATCCATAGTGTTCAAGATTTCTGGCACTCGAGTGCAAACACATTTCTTGCCTATGTATGTATTTGATAGACACGCCTTCATGGAAATAGTGTGGCAACTTGATGATGCTGAAAAGGAGCATTTTAGGTTGGTGAGGAAGGGATCATTTATCCACAATTACATCAAGTTCTCTCATTTCATTGTGATTTCTAAGAATGGATTGGAGAATTTTCCCTCTATATTGAAGAACCTTCGTATAAGGGTTCAACCAATAAGGAATTTTGATCCATAAGGATTATAAATAAAGAAAAACATTGAGAGGGAGGTCAATCTACCATCACCATTTACATTTTTTTGAAAATGTAATAAAAAACTTGTGCACTAACAATTAAGTAAAGAAAATGAAGTAGGATTGGTTCCACATGAATCAAGTTAAAGAGAAAAGATTCCAAGTGAACCATGCTTATGTGAGCCCATTTTCTAGATATACAAATCTTATGGAAAAGACATAAAAAATGTTGGCTACCTATGAAGATGGAAATTTTATGAATATGATAACAATGGAAGATGAAGAGGCTAAGGAAAAGAGGGAACAAGAACTAGCACAATTGCAAGATTAACCAGCTAAATCATTAGCCCTTGCTACCTCCATTTAGTCTATGCAGATTGATGACCAACTGGTGATTAATCCATTAGTTGAGTATTTAGAGAAATTTGAGGATAGAGAAATAATTGAGGAGCAGTCTGCAAAACATGTTCCTATTGATGAAGAGGTAAATCAAGGTTTCCCTTCCCCGACAAGTTCATCCAGAAGAAGAAGAGTACATGCCCAAGAATAAGAAAATAACTAATTTTTATGATGAGAAGAATGTACTATATTACATTAGATAAAAATCAAGTCATGAGTTCATGGATGATGACTCATTCATCTAAACTAAATAATTTAAATAATTTGTTATATAATTTAAGGATAAACAATTCAAGGAAAAGGTTGAACGAGCAAAAGAAGGGGTAGATCCTTCTCAATATGAAGAAATTGAACAAAATTTAGCTCAAGAAATGGACTATGACACCTATAACATCACCCTTGTTGAGGGGAGAAGGATGGTCAAGAAGAGTGGCCTTATCATGTTGTTTGGTTAGAACTTGACATCAACAATTGTACTGGATACTATAAGAAATTAGGATGAAGAGGTCTTCACCTTTGAGGAGTAAGTTGAAAATTTCCTTTTTGGATTATGATTTAGTCCTCAAATGCATACTTTGGCAATTTGGGCAATGGTTTCTACAAAAAATAAGCCATGAGTAATCAGGTCAGTAGGGAACTGGACTAGGAATGTGATAGCAAAAAGAGAATAAGAAATCATTGCAAAACAAACTACACAATTGAAAATGCACATTGTAATTTTAATATTTGATTTGTATAAATTGAACAAGAGCAGTGTGATTCCTTTCATAAAAAAAAATCAAATTGTAGGATGAATACAATAAAGTGGTTTCTAGATTTCCACCTCCATAGCATGTTGTGCCACAAATTCAGGCTCCTCCATCATCTTCCTCTGAACAATTCTTAGCACAAGATGATGATAATTTATTAGAGGAAGTGAAATAGATTAAGGAGAATGAGAAGAAAACAAAGGAGGAATCCAATAAATTGGTGAAAAACATGATTGATGAAATTATTAGCCATACATTGGCATGTGTATTACATAAATTTGAGGGTGCCTAGATTTCCTTTGATGTGTTGAAGAATACATATGAGAAACAATAGGAAATTCATAAAGGCTTCTAGGATGTTTGAGAAAATGGAGCATGAGAGTGAGTTCCATAAAATAAATGATGAAAACAACATAGGAAGACCCTAAAGCCCCACAAAAATTGACTTAAATTCTTGAAAGAATTGAGTTATTAGAGGAGATATCAACATTCCAGACAAAATTGAACATTCAATTCAAGTCAAAATTGAAGATGTTTCAGGGAATGGAAGAGGGAGTAATACCTAAAATCAAAGATGATGCTAGAATTATGAAGCCTCTTGACAAATGGAAAGATGAGTTTGGTGGCATTGTCCCTTCATTGTCAATATTTGTATATAAAGATGGAAAACTTGAGTTGGATCTGTTGAATAATTTTATTGATGATTTATTCAAGTTAGAGATGAATTTAGATAATTTTGCAAAGGAGGCTAGATCTCTAACTAATGCTAGGTATAATGCACACAACAACAAATTGCATAAGCCTTCGGCATACAACTAGCCTACAAAAGAGAAATAAAACTCATGGCTCGAGAAATATGTTGAATGAGCCAATTTATTTTTATTTTTTAGTTTTCTACTATTTTTCTTTGGTGGGACCTATCTTTTGTCTTCTTTCAAATTTCCTAGGTTTTAAGAGATAAAGGTGGATAAAGAGTGGTAAAGTACTTTTGCAACAACCTTCTTCAATAAATTTTTGGAAGCAATGGGGATTGACAAATTCATTTTCAACAACATTTTTCCTTTATGGAATATTCTTCCATGAGCAGTTGCATTTGTCTTTTGTTATGGTATCAAATTATCAAAATGAATATGTGACACTTTTCAAAAGGCTTGAAGCTTATTTTCTCCCTTGTTTCTATAAAAGGGAATTAATAGCCTTTTACAAATGATCTTGAAAATTTTGTAAGAAGAGCACATTTTACACATCAGTATGTATATGTCTGAAACTAGGTTAGGATAGGATAGGTTGTAAATATGACTTCTAATGTTGTATAACAATACTAGCATTGACATATCCAATACAATGAAAATTTGTGTAGATATATTGTCTCATACTTGTACTTGTTATCAATCAGATATGCACCCTATGTTAAATTTGCAGAAATCTAACTATCTGTTGACACATGGAAACCTTCTTCATATGTGGGTGATCTGAACGAAGAAGGAATCTCCAGAGTGAACTGGTTCTCCAAATAATTTTTTCTATCCTAAATGATTTTCAGAGGGAAAGAGTTAGAACAGTAACTAAAATGAAACCTATGACTTAAAATGATCTTCAAAACTTAATTGTGACTAAATGATGACTCTATTTTCTACCCACAAACAACTCTCAAAAAACAACAAAATCTCACAACCTCTCATGAACACTCAACACATCAATGATTTGCATGAAGATTCAGATTTTAAATACAACATGAAACCTGTATTTTATGGACTTTCTGCATCAAAATGACAATTCTAGGACATAACAAGGATTCTGTAAATAGGAATCACAAATTAGCATCAAACCAAAACTGCAAATAGACACAAAATTGAGAAATAGGAATGTTGTTTTTATTAACTGAAGGAGTATCAAAGTTTGAGTACAAATTTTTCTTACAAAACTCTTTGTTTCAGTATGGGAGGAAGAAACAATAATCTGGACTAAGAAAACCTCTAAGTTTTTCTTCAAGATATATCACTAAAACCCTAAATCGAGCTCAAGAAGAAAGCTCAAGGAAAAGCATCTAAAACTACTCCAAAATGTGGCATAAAAGTGGAAAAATCACACTTTTTGCATGTGCATGCGATGAGGCTCCTAAAAATAGATGAAATCTACTTTAAAAGCAAATAAAACACTTCATCTTCTCTCCATGCAGCTCAAATCCGACCAAGAAAAATTCAACCTTATTTTGTCTTACAACTGCTAAAAATAGCAAGAAAGAATAAAACAATTTATAAATCATTGTTTTATCTTCTGGTTTACAACATGCATTTTTAATCTTTCCAATTTGAATTAATTTTGCACTAAAGATTTAAAAAATAAATCTTTACAAAAGTATTAAAACCTTATTTCTCCAATCACAATTTGATTTTTCTTAGAAAAAATCGTAAAAATATAAAGGCCATCTCCATTAATGAATATTTAATTGATTTATTTTAAAATTAATTGAAACAATAAATGCCTAAGGTATAATAATTTAATCTAAGGAAATATCATTTTATCACTTATATCTAATTGATTTCTTTAAAATCAATTAAAAAATAATACTAAGGCACTTAGGTTTCTGAAAAATAAACAAAATCCTAACTTAAGACTTAGGCATATGGAAATTCCTAACATCATTAAAAGTTCAAACTAGCATGGAAATACTCGGCCACTTAAGGTATTAAGTTCAAGTTTGATTTAAAATGAAAAATATCAATTAGCCCCTAAGTTTGAATTAGGGCTATCATGAACAAAAGTAAGGAGAAAACCCTAATCTCCCATCATTTCACACTTTGCACTTGGAAGAATTTTTCTCTACCTGGAAGAAATGCGCCACCACCATTAGGGTTTGATTTTCAGCTGAAAGTTTGCATTATTCTTTGAATTTTCCTCCTCCAACTTGGTGGAATTTCCTTTACAACTTCATGGTAATCTGATTTCTCTATTGTGCTTTACCACTATGCTTTGAAATCAATAAAAGGCCATAAGGCCGCAAACTCTCTTCTTTTATCTCTTATTTCTTTGTAAATTTCCTCCTCTATATTGTTTATGTATTCTCCTTGGCCGCTAGGAGTGAGCTCGAGCTTGAAGTTGAGAGCTCCTATGAGCTTGGTTGCGGCTAGTGTGTTCCCATACAACTGAGACATGGTAAGCTCACCTTTAGCTTTGTATTTTCCTGTCAAACCAAAGCTCTTAGAAGCTTATGATTAAAAAGAATGATTGCTATTTTCTCAAAATAATGCAGGCTCATATACTAGACTTGCCATGAATGCTTGTTTTTGGATTTTGTTTATTGAAAATCTGCATTTTAAATGACAAAGTATTTAAAAGAAAGCTTTTGGAGAAGATTCTTGCTCCATTTTCTTGCAAAACTCCTTTGTATCTTCAATACTACTGGGATCGACCCATGATGCATTACATGTATTTTTCATTTTTGTAAAACCCTTACATGGGTATGTTGTAAATAGTGAAAAATCTATTTATTTAATCAAAACTCCATGTGGGTAAGATGAAACAAGAGTAAATATGTACTTTGAGTCAAAACCCCCATGCAGGTGTGCTGGAAATAGAAAGAAAACTTTTGTATTATCATTGTAGCAAGTGATACTTACATTTATAAATTATGATTGTTTTGAAATGAACACCACTTTCTGATTGTATCAGGCATTTTGAGTTGATAACCCAACATGGGTATTCTATTTTTTGAAAGCCAAAAACACACAAAGTTACCCAGTTACACTTTGTTAACTCTAAAATTGTAGATGATCTCAAAAATTTCTACATTCCTTTGCAGATTCATAACCTCCTTGCTTTTTCTCCATTGAACTAAACAAGAGCAAACCTCTATCACTTGTGCTTCACATTACTTGCTTGTTAGAATGCAACTTCACCTTAATAGAAAGAAACTAAACCAGACAAGTTAAAACTACTCACTGATTAGCTTTGTGTACACTCAAAAACACACAAAAACTCCATTTTTTGTCAAAAACATATTATTTTGCTTGTCTTGAAGAAGACATTCAACTAGCATGGCACACCTAACATGTTTTCCTGCTAGAGTAAATCTGAGACAACACCTCTTCCTTTTGTTTATACCTACTATAGCAACATTAATGTTTTGTGGGTTGCTTTAATTTTTACTACCATTCATCCTGTTACTTGAATGCTTCAAAAACATGCATTCTTAGCTCAAAACTGCATAAGATAAAGTAATATTTACTTCACATGCTTCTAATCATATTCAGATTTAGCTTCTATGACCTATTTTCATATTGCATTTACCTGATTACTTAGTTGTTTTCCATAATGTTGTCTTATATATGCAAGTAGGTCTTAAACACACCCAAAATCTCTTTGACACTCTTGCTTTCAAATGACTGAACAATGCCAACTTACTTGTGCTTCAACATTCCTCATACATTTTATGATCAAATGAAGTTGTTGTAGATAGCTTTCAATTCTCCAATTTTGCAGCTTGATTTTGTGGATTGTATATGTATGCAGGTTCACTATCATCCTTATGACATAAAACACTTTCTGATTTAGAAAAACACCATGAAACAACATGAACAAAAGTGAACAAAACACAAGGTAACAAAATGTAATTAATATGACAACAATATTTAAATTTTCAGAATGGAAATGATGGATTTCAGCTAAATTGAACCTGTTAAGTTTATTGGTCATCTGTAATTTTCGTTTCATTTGTTTGATCTGATTGTTATGAATGAACAATAAACCTAATGCTTTGATGACTGAAATTTTGTTTTACTCCTTCATAAATGGCTCAGATGAGTATGATAACTGTACTATTTTACTTGGCCCACTTGTAATTTTAAGGGGTAACATGTCGAGCTCTACCCTTGTGGGAGCCCATTTTACTCCACATGCTTTATGTCTTCATAAGATGATCAACTACATGAATTTTCCTATACCTGCATAGGAGACAAACAATGTTAGCAAAAAAAATACAATATATTATTATGATGTTTACACTTTCAGATCTGATTCCTACACTTTTCTTGATTATTTCAGTGTATTGTCAACAACGTTCTACATTATTGTTGGTGGCTCATGTAAGGATTTTCATAATTGGAGCTCTAACGAGACTTTCCCAACTTTTGTAGGTTGATCAAAGCTCAAGGATGAAGGATGGTGCACCACTTCAACATCGACCAACAACAACATGCAATGATGATTATGTTGATTTTTATGTGTTTCCTTTTCCTACATCTTCAATAGTGTAGAGTGTTTCTTATAATGCATCGCAATAGTTATCTCCATGGCTTGTGTGGATTCCTTAATTTCTTCTTCCAGCTTTTCATATTCTGAAAAGAAAATGCATCAAAAATGCAAATTTGTACCATCATTTGTATTCTTGCAATCAAATGAAATCTGTAATGTAGAAATGTCATGAAATAAAATGAAAGCAATGTATGATTAATTATTTATACATTCAATTTTGTACTCCATTTGTTCTACAAATCATTGAGCGATGAATCTTAAACTCTATTTACTTAAAGCACTTACATAACTGAAACTTCCTAAATTAGATGCAATCAAGAATTTTAAACTGTGTAGCAACTAACTGAACTTCCACTTTAAGATCAAACAAAATTAAGTTAGCTCCACCAATTGAGTTGTAGTGAAAATTGGTAACATTTTGGTGATTTACACTAGATGCTTGCCACCTAAGCATTAGATCAGTTGCCTGTAACACTCCATTGGGCGTGGAATTAAATTTTCCCCTTCATGAAACTCAAAAAATTGAATAGAAAAACTCCAAAAAATAGAAAAACAAAATAAAACAATGCTGAAAGAAATCTAACAGGCCCTGATGGCCAAATGAAACATGCACAATAGTGCTTAGGGAAAGCAGGAAAACAAAAAATAAATATGCGTAAGGCACTTATTACAATAACTACTCTACTTATTTACAATATAGAACTTATCTCAGAGGAAATGCTTAAGGCGGATCCAATTAAATAGGATAGACAACACCTCTCCAATCAACTTAGAAAGTTGGAAAGAGTTATGCTCCTTGCACTCCGTGATCACATAAGGCCCATCCCAAATTGCATCAAATTTGGAATGTCATCCAGGTTTATTCTTAAATTCATTCAAATTAAAGACCAGATCATTGATGATGAATTCTCGTGGTCTTTCCCTTTTATCAAAAGAGATCTTCATCTGATCTTGATGTATTTCAAGTTGCCTGAATGCTTCCTTTTTTGTTTCTTCGAGCTCTATCAACTATGAAAATCTCACTTCAATAGGTTGTTCATTCAGCAATTCCAGCTCTTTAACAAAACTCAAAGTAGGTGACTCAATAGAAATAGGTAACTTAGCTTCTTTTCCATAAGCAAGTACATAAGGAGAACAACCAATGGCCCTTTTAGGAGTCACTCTATCAACCCATAGTGCTAACTTAAGATTTTCATGCCATGTTCGTTGATTGTCCTCAACTGACTTCTTGATTATCCAGATCAAATTATTATTTGTAGATTTTGCATGCCCATCCCCCTGCAGATAATAGTTAGAAGATGTGTTCAGATAAATGTTATTTCTAAATGACCAATTATAAATCCTTAATCCAATAAAGGCTAAACCATTGTCAGAAATTATTGAATCTAGGGTACCAAATCTCGACACTAAGTCTTGATAGAAATTAAGCACAAAAGTCTTGTTTGCTTCTTTTAAAGCAACAACTTCGGTCCACTTAGTAAAGTAATCCATTGCAGTAAGGATCCACTTATGATCCATTCTTGAAGGCGGGTTGATAGGTCCAATGAAGTCTAAACCCCATTTGGAAAATGGCTGCTCCACCTAAATAGGATGTAGAGGCAGAGTTGCAAGCCTCTATTTTCTAGAAAACAAGGCACACTTTTCACATCTTTGGACCCAAGCAATAAAATCCTTAAATAGATCCGACCAATAATAACCAACCCGCATAATTTTTAGGGTTGTTCTTGTAGAAAAATGGCCTCCTGAAGGCCCATCATGAAATTATCCTAACATCTTGTCAACTTGATCAAGTTGAATGCATCTTAATAAAACACCTTGAAAGTATCTCCTATAAAGAATGCCATCAATAATTGAAAAAGGAATGGACTATAATCTATAATACCTTCTTTTAGCTCTATCCAAGCCTTCAGGGCACTCACCAATTTGCAAATAATGTATCATTTGTTACACCTAGGTAGCAATAGGAACTAGAACAACAACTGTATTATCATTGTTTAACACTATACCAATAGTTTCAACTTCTTTTAAGCTATTGTCCACTATTTTTTCTACAATCTGTTCACACAAACCCTTGCCTCTGACAAGCTTGGTTATTTTAATATCAATATGAAACTACATCAACTTGGTTATCCAACCAACATGCTTATCATTAATTTCACGGTTAAGTAAGAAGTCCTTAATAGTTGAATGTGCAACTAATAAATGAATTGTGTTATTTGATAACATATGCCTAATTTTTTTGAGGCTTCTCACAATAATAAAAACATGCTTCTCAACAAAAGAATACTTCACCTCATAATCATGCAATACTTGCCTGAAAAATGCTATAGGCTATTCCAAGCCTTCATCATTTCGCTGACACAACATAGCTGAAATAGTATCTACCCCTTCAAAGGCATAAGAATACAATCTCTGTCATAATTTGGATTAATGAGAGTAGGATCATCTGCAAGGGCTTCTTTTATTTTCTCAAAGCTCCTCTTACCTTCCTTGGTCCAACTGAAAGGCACATTTTTCTTAAGCATAATAGTGAGAGGTTGCAACAAAGTTGCAATGTTAGGTATGAACCTTTTTACAAAATTTATTCCTCCAAGAAAGCTTTGTAAGCCTTTCTTGTGAGCTGGTAATGGTAATTCAAGAATAGCAAAGACTCTTTCAGAGTCTATAGAAATACCTTACTTCGAAATAATGTGTCCAAGGATTTTACCTTTGTGCACAAAAAAAATACACTTTTTCGGATTGAGAGATACTCCAAACTCTCTACACCTTTGAAAAATCTATTTTAAATGCTCAAAGTGTTCATTAGCATTTCTAGAAAAAATAGTAATATCATCTAAATATACTAGAACAAACTTGTTCATGAGGCCATGAAAGGCCATGTCCATCACTTGTTGAAATGTTGCTCCAGTGTTGGATAAGCCGAAAGGCATATTTTTATAGGCCATGGTGCCCCATTTAGTTGTAAATGTTGTTTTGAACTAGTCCTCTTGCTTTACCAAAATCTGGTTATAACTTGAATACCCATCCAACAAAGAAAATCTGTTAGAACCAGAAACTACTTGTAGAATTTTTTCCATGGAAGGGAGTGGATAGTGATCCTTCTGTGATGCTTTATTTAAGTCTCAAAAATCAGCACACAATCTGATTTCCAAACTTTTCTTCCTAACTGGAACTAAGTTAGACACCCAGGAAGTATTCTTGATCAACTAACTTATTCATCTCAGCCTTCATAAGGTGCTCTAATTTGGGATTAAGAGGTATTTGTTTCTACCTTACAGGTTTTTCATCAGGTTCTAGTTCAATAGTATGCTGGGCTAGTTTTGGATCAAAACCTTTCAGATCTTTGTATTCCCAAGAAAAGACATCACTGAGCTCTTGACATAACTAAAAAAAAGCTTGTTGTTGCTCCTTATTACATACCTTTCCCAACTTGAGTAGTTTACCTTTGAAAATATTGATTGCCTCATAGTGCTCTTCCTTGACAGTCATGTTGCATCTACCTTTTCATACCTGGTCATCTGAGTTGAAAATAGATTCTAAGGTCACCAACCCCTTTGGCAACTTGTTTGTCTTTAATTGCACAATCTGATTATCGTATTGTTGTTGCCACTTTTGCTGATTTCCATCAGTGAACTCCGCTTTAGCAGTCAATAAGCTTACAATCTACTCATCACTGTGAAAAACCTGACAACTCACATTATTGTCAAGTAAAAAAGGTTTGACTATAATTTTTACATGTTGACGTGCCTCTACCTTGTGAATCTCATTTGGAATATCAAATTGGGCTCCTATGGCAGTGAGCCTATTTGCATGTTTATTTTCATTTCTAGGAACTGAACATATATTAAAAGAATCAAAATCTTCAATCAAAGCAACAATTTCTTGGGTTGCGGTCTGATAACCTATTGCTAGAACAAGAGGAACAACAACTAAGGGTGGTGAAGGTACAAGCGTAGGCATTTGAATATCTGGGAAAAAAGGCATATGAGGCCTAGGGGAAATTTCCCTAGCTTGAATAAGGAAGTTCTCAGCTCTAATGGCGATATCAAAAGTGTTACGGAGTGTGCCCACCCATAGATTGGGTCATAACTAAATTTTTTCTATTTAGGGCCTTTAAGAAAAAAAAAGGCATGAGCTGGTAAAGGTTTTACCGTTGTAGGGATTCTGTCCTAGGTTCTTTGAAATCGGTAGTTGAAATCAGCCAAGTGCTCATGTGAAGCTCTCTTGATCGTGCTTAGTTGCTCCAACAAAGATGCATGATCTGATTTATCAGCAAAAAATTGCTACAAGCCATCTCCTAATGCCTCCCATGTTGTGATTGAATTTGCTACAAGGCCTCTGAACCATTGCAATGATTTTCCTTTAAGTGACTCAGCCAAGAGTCTTAGTGCTACGTTCTCTTGAGTAATGTTTTGAATTGAACATAGAGTGGCCGCATCTCAAATGTGTTCAATGGCAATAGTCTTGTCCTCTACAATAAAGAATGGTAGGCTTTTGAAAGTTGCTACTGGAATATCATCATACTGTGCAATATTTAATGGGTTGCCCCCATTAAAAGGTGCAAAATCATGTTGTCTTGCCATTGGTGGTGCTTGTGATATAGGAACAAGACTTCCTAGTGATAAGACTATAAAATTATGAACTAGAGGTGTTGATGTTGACCTCCCTGGTGTATCAAATAACCTTTTTGTTGTTCTACCTCTCCTTCATGGTGGGGACAACTGCAGGTACTCGAATGTTACATAACTTGATCTTGTTTGAATTTTTCTCATGCACAGGTTGCACTAATTCTGCATGCAAAATTAGAATCAGAGTCATTAGGTACATTTAAAAAAGGCCTCCTAAAGGCTGAATAACTTGCTGCATACACCAAACAAAAACTTTAAAAGATTGAAAACTTCTCTGAAATTGATTTTCAGAGTCCCACCGAACGTGCCAAAAACTGTTATCAATCAGATATGCACCCTGTGTTAAATTTGCAGAAATCTAACTATCTATTGACACATGGAAACCTTCTTCATATGTGGGTGATCTGAAAGAAGAAGGAATCTCTAGAGTGAGTTGGTTATCCGAATAATTTGTTCTATCCTAAATGATTTTTAGATGAAAAGAGTTAGAACGATAACTAAAATGAAACCTATGACTTAAAATGATCTTCAAAACTTAATGGTGACTAAATGATGACTCTGTTTTCTACCCACAAACAACTCTCAAAAAACAACAAAATATCACAACCTCTCATGAACACTCAACACATCAATGATTTGCATGAAGATTCAAATTTTAAATACAACATGAAACCTGTATTTTATGGACTTTCTGCATCAAAACGACAATTCTAGGACATAACAAGGATTCTGTAAATAGGAATCACAAATTACCATCAAACCAAAACTGCAAATAGACATAAAATTGAGAAATAGGAATGTTGTTTTTATTAACTGAAGGAGTATCAAAGTTTGAGTACAAATTTTTCTTACAAAACTCTTTGTTTCAATATGAGAGGAAGAAACAATAATCTGGACTAAGAAAACCTCTAAGTTTTTCTTCAAGATATATCACTAAAACCCTAAATCGAGCTCAAGAAGAAAGCTCAAGGAAAAGCATCTAAAATTGCTCCAAAATGTGGCATAAAAGTGGAAAAATCACACTTTTTGCATGTGCATGCCATGAGGCTCCTAAAAATAGATGAAATCTGCTTTAAAAGAAAATAAAACACTTCATCTTCTCTCCATGCAGCTCAAATCCGACCAAGGAAAATTCAACCTTATTTTGTCTTACAACTGCTAAAAATAGCAAGAAAGAATAAAATAATTTATAAATCATTGTTTTATCTTCTCATTTATAACATGCAGTTTTAATCTTTCCAATTTGACTTAATTTTGCAATAAATATTTTAAAAAAGAAATCTTTGCAAAAATATTACAACCTTATTTCTCCAATCACAATTTGTTTTTTTTAGAAAAAATCATAAAAATATAAAGGCCGTCTCCATTAATGAATATTTAATTGATTTATTTTTAAATCAATTGAAAAAATAAATTCCCAAGGTATAATCTTTTAATCTAAGGCAATATCATTTTATTACTTATATCTAATTGATTTTTTTTAAATTAATTAAAAAATAATACTAAGGCACTTCGGTTTTTGAAAAATAAACAAAAGCCTAACTTAAGACTTAGGCATATGGAAATTCCTAACATCATCAAAAGCTCAACCTAGCATGGAAATACTCGAGCACTTAAGGTATTAAGTTCAAGTTTGACTTAAAATGCAAAGTATTAATAAGCCCCTAAGTTTGAATTAGGGCTATCATGAACAAAAGTAAGGAGAAAACCCTAATCTCCCATCATTTCACACATTGCACTTGGAAGAATTTTTCTCTGCCTAGAAGAAATGCGCTACCACTAGTAGGGTTTGATTTTCAGCTAAAAGTTTGCATTATTCTTCAAATTTTCTTTTTCCAACTTGGTCGACTTTCCTCTACAACTTCATGGTAAGCTAATTTCTCTATTGTGCTTTACCACTGTGTTTTGAAAGCAATAAAATGCCATAAGGTCGCGACCTCTCTTCTTTTATCTTTGATTTATTTGTTCATTTCCTACTCTAAATTGTTTATGTATTCTCCTTGGCTGCCATGAGTGAGGTCAAGCTTGAAGTTGAGAGCTCCTATGAGCTTGGCCGCAACTAGTGTGTTCCCCTACAACCGAGACATGGTAAGCTTACCTTTAGCTTTGTATTTTCCTATCAAACCAAAGCTCTTAGAAGCTTATGATTAAAAAAAATGATTGTTATTTCCTCAAAATAATGTAGGCTCATATACTGGTCACGCCATGAATGTTTGGTTCTAGATTTTGTTTATTGAAAATCTGCATTTTAAATGTCAAAGTATTTAAAAGAAATATTTTGGAGAAGATTCTTGCTCCATTTTCCTGCAAAACTCCTTTGTATCTTCAATATTACTAGGGTCGACCCATGATTCATTACATGTATTTTGCATTTTTGTAAAACCCTTACATGGGTATGCTATAAATAGTGAAAAATTTTCTTATTTAATCAAAACTCCATGTGGGTAAGCTAAAACAAGAGTAAATCTGTACTTTGAATCAAAACTCCCATGTGGGTGTCTTGGAAATAGAAAGAAAAATTTTGTATTATCATTGTAGCAAGTGATACTTGCATTTATAAATTATGACTGTTTTGAAATGAACACCACTTTTTGATTGTATCAGGCATTTTGAGTTGATAACCCAACATGGGTATTCTATTTTTTGAAAGGCAAAAACACTCAAATTTACTCAGTTACTACACTTTGTTAACTCTAAAACTATAGATGATCTCAAACATTTCTTCATTCCTTTGCAGATTCATAACCTCCTTGCTTTTCCTCCATTGAACTAAACAAGAGAAAACCTCAATCACTTGTGCTTGACATTACTTTCTTGTTAGAATGCAACTTCACCTTAACAAAAAGACACTTAACCAGAAAAGCTAAAAATTCTCACTTATTACCTTTGTATACACACAAAAACTCCATTTTCTCTCAAAAGCACATTATTTTTCTTGTCTTGAAGAAGGCATTCAGCTAGCATGACACACCTGACATTGTGTTCCTGCTGGAGTAAATCTGAGACAACACCTTTTCCTTTGGTTTATACCTACTATAGCAACATTAATGTTTTGTAGGTTGATTTTTTACTACCATTCATCCTGTTACTTGAATGCTTCAGAAACATGCATTCTTAGCTCAAAACTTCATAAGCTAAAGCAATATTTACTTCACATGCTTCTAATCGTATTTAGGTTTAGCTTCTCTGACCTATTTGCATATTGCATTTACCTGATCACTTAGTTGTTTTCCATAATGCTATCTTATATATGCAAGTAGGTCTTAAACACACCCATAATTTCTTTAACACTCTTGCATTCAAATGATTGAACAATGCCAACTTACTTGTGCTTCAACATTCCTCATACATTTTATGATAAAATGAAGCTGTTGTAGATAGATTTCAATTCTCCAATTTTGCAGCTTGATTTCATGGATTGTATATGTATGCCTGTTCACTATCATCCTTATTACATAAAACACTTTCTAATTTAGAAAAACACCATGAAACATCATGAACAAATGTCAACAGAACACAAGGCAGCAAAATGTAATTAATATGACAACAATATTTAACTTTCTAGAATGAAAATGATGGATTTCAACTTAATTGAACCCGCTAAGTTTATTGTTCATATGCAATTTTCATTTCATTTCTTCGATCTGACTGTTATGAATGAATAATAAACCTAATGCTTTGATGATTGAAATTTTGTTTTACTACTTCATGAATGGCTCAGATGAGCGTGATAATTGTACTATTTTACTTGGCCCACTTGTAAGTTTAAGGGGCAGCATGCCGAGCTCTACCCTTGTGCGAGCCTATTTTACTCCACATGCTTTATGTCTTCATAAGATGATCAGCTACATGAATTTTCCTATACTTGCATATGAAACAAAAAATGTTAGCAAAAAAATATATATATTATTATGATGTTTACACTTTCAGCTCTGATTCTTGCACTTTTCTTGATTGTTTCAATGTACTGTCAACAACATTTTACATTATTGTTTGTGGCTCATGTAAGGATTTTCATAATCAGAGCTCTAACGGGACTTTCCCAAATTTTGCAAGTCGATCGGAACTCGAGGACGAAGGATGGTTCACCACTTCAACATTAGCCAACAACAACATGCAATGATTATTGTGTTGATTCTTATGTGTTTCCTTTCCCTGCATCTTCAATATTGTAGAGTGTTTCTTATAATGCATTGCAATAGTTATTTCCGTGGCTTGTGTGGATTCCTTAATTTCTTCTTTTAGCTTTTCATATTTTGAAAAGAAAATGCATCAAAAACGAAAATTTGTACCATCATTTGTATTCTTGCAATCAAATGAAATCTGTAATGTAGTAGGGTATGTGCAGGATCATGATGGGCCAAAAAGTGGTGATATGATGGGTATGTGGTTGACGATTTTTTTTTTTACCCAAAATTGATGAAACGAAAAGGGTTTTTAAAGGATATTCTCAGCTTTCCACCAATATAAATTATTCTTTACTTTGAGTTTAATAAATAATTATTATTCATTTTCTATTTGAATTACAAATAAAGTCCTAATTGATAAGCTGATTGAAAAATATCTATATCTTTTAAACGGTATCACATTTTTTGAATCCAAAACATGTGTCACATTCTATGCTTCGCATACTATAGGATTAAAAAAAAAAAATGAATTTCATGAAGTTTTCACCTAGTTAAGGTGGTCAGACATACGAGTTTTTAAATTTTTTTAAAATTTGTAATAAAAAAATCATAATTAATTATTTACTTGGAAAAAAATTACAAAAAGATATGCATCACATCAGGACATGAGTCCTCTACTTATATCTAAACTCTTAAAAAAAATTTTATCATTTCATTGTGGTTAGGGTGGTCAGATAGACACCCACTTCTTATTTTTTTCCTAAAATGTAAGTACTACTGCATTGAAATTTCAAATTTTCACCAAATAAATTTAAAATAAAATAAAATAAACCTATTATTTTAGAAATTAAATTAAATTTTATACAGATTCTATTCTTACATATTTTTGAAATAATATAGATAACTTATTCAATTTTTTACGTCAAGTTGTCTAACTCTGATGTTTTAGAATTTTTTTCCACTTAAGGGCCTATTTTTTCCATGATGATCCTACACATACCCAACAATGTCATGAAATGAAATGAAAGAAATGTATGCTTAATCATTTATACATTCAGTTTTGTACTCCATTTGTTCTTCAAATCATTGAGCAATGACTCTTAAACTCTGTTTATTGAAAGCACTTACATAACTAAAACTTCCTAAATCATATGCAATCAACAATTTTAAACCATGTAGCAACTTACTGAACTTCCACTTTAAGATCAAACAAAATTAAATCAGCTCCACCAATTGAGATGTAGTGAAAATTGGTAACAATACTCATCTTAAGCATTTATGAATAAAATTGATCAAGGATCCATTTTGTTCATCTTTTTAGTTTTCTACATATGGATGTTTCCTTTATAGCTTTTACTCAAATAGTAAATCAAATATTCTTTATAAGAAATATTGAATTCTTAAGATATTATAGGGGTTTGAATTTCTTGTAGAGATTTAATGGATAATAATGCAATGCATTATTATATTTCCTATTTTATGTTAGAATCCATATTGTTATATATTTTTTTTTAGTTTTGTTCCCTACACTCCATGCCCTAGGTTTAAGCCACTAGACAGATCTATAAGAATTTATTGATTGCAGTTTCTTGATTAACTTCAAATTAAAATGAATTTCCCTTTCTAAAATAATTTATTGAGTGACTTTATTTATCATGTTCTCAAAGCAATGAATGCATAAAATCTCAAGGATCTAGCTCATTTATTTATTTTTCTTGTAATTATCGGCTACATTAACAAGAATATATCTGCTTAAGACAATATTCTGCATCATTGTGGATGTTCATTATCCACCTGATCACTCTAAGAAATCCTAATAAATATTTTATGACTACCCTCCTAGGTTTTGCAAAGCCTAAAGTGCAGAGGACATAATTCAAAAAATCCATTTCCTAATCGTTGGCCAACCCCTTAAGACAATCAATCATCTAAATTAGCTAACCTGCAGATTGTCCTAAGATTTTGGTTGGTAAAATTAAAACATGAGTTCAAATCCTTATTCATATGCTTATTTTGAGAAATCCCCATCAAAATAAATTTTCCAAACTCAAGTTTTTGAGAATGTTTCCCACTTTCAACTAATTGACCCATTTCCACTCTAAAGTTATCCAATTCAATATAAATACAACATATTTCTTCTTCATAGTGCTCATTATATTAAAAAATGGATGGACCCCTTTTCTCTCTCTATTATTACTTTATTTCCATTTATGAGAATGAGTTTATATAAATATTCCATCCAGATACTTCTTCATATGGCTATTGATGACCTCCTTCATAAGGATATGCCATACTAGGGAGAGATATCAAGAATAGTCACACTCATCTTGTAACCCTTATCATGGAAGGAAACCAACTTGAATTCCAAATACTTCATAACACCAATGAATAACACCTACTAATAATCCACTACATAACACTTCCCATAAGACAATCACCTGCAAACCTAATTGATTTATGACTTGCAGTTGAATAACATTAGCTGAATCCCTTGAATAAATCATGAAATTCCTTACTAGCTTATCATTAACAATTAGAGTAACATAAAAGGGGTCCACTTGAGATGAAAATTTTCTTAGTTTAGCACCCAGTTATACTTCAAGCATCTCAATAATCACTTATTTTGTGTCATTTTTAATAGTTTTATTTTCCTTATTTTGTTGTAGACCAATATCCTTCTCATCAATGGGAATATTGAGTGAAAAATCACCTATGAGAGCCAATGGTTTGTATTTATGCTTATTTATTCTCATCATCTCCAATAGTGGTACAAGGAATTTTATTTGACCAAGAATTTGTGTCATATATTTTGGAATATATTTCACTATTGGACAACCAAAAATATCATTTTTACTCAAAGGTGGAGGGGGTGCACAATTTCTATTAATAGTAGTATATATTTCCATTCTCCTTTTCCATATTAACATTATAAGCATGTGTCCCTTCTCTACCATTGTATTCAACTTTTGGATTCTACAATTTCACCATAGGACTAGGTGGAGAAACATCTTTATGTGATGGCTCAAAATTTTCCACCTTTCATTTAACATCTCCCTTTGAATAATCGCAACCCTTTTGTCCCTCTTATTTCTCTTTAATGAAAAGGTTTCCTAGCCTACATTATATCCATCTTGATCTCTATTATTTCATAAGTTATAATTGATTTTAACTTGATCAATGACTACTATAGTTTTAATACCTTATTTCATCATTTGATGGTTTCCTCAATTTAAATTTTGAAATACTAGATTCAATGTTATGGATGAAAATCCCTCTCATCCTCGTCATTTGATAAAAAAAATTGATAGAAAGAGATTTTTGCATTTAATTTAGCTACATCCAACTCTAAACCACACTCATTTGTAGATGAATATTAATCATTTCTTGTACATCATTATAATGATAATATTTTTATTTATTGACTTTCATGGTAATTCTCATAACAATGATCTAGGTCACTACACTCATTGCAAGGTCCTTGTGACTCAATAATTGATAAAGCTATAACATACTATAAAGGGGAGTGCAAAATTTGGCATGTCATGCACCTAGGAGTGTCCTCGATATTCTACACCCTTACCTTCTTTAAGAGATTAGGGATCTCTTTACTTGATGTCCCTCTATATCCCTGATGCTCAAGTTTTTTATTGTGCTAGGTGGTATTGTAGAGATAATCATATAGCCTTGGAATTCTCTCTTGTTTTCCTTAATGTTGTCTATCATTAGATATCGATTTACCATTTTTAGAATTTTTTAACTCAATTCCTTCAAATAGTGCATTACTTGATCCAATTTATCATTATCTATAAGAAATCTACTATTTTTCCCCTTAGGTTGATCCCACAATATTGGATTACAATTTTTGGCCAAACTGGACATTGAACTAATTTTTTTTAACTAAATCTTCACTTTCAGGCACCTATAGCTACTAAACCATGAGGAATTTGAAGATGATGAAAACTAGTAATTTGTGACATTTTATTTGCAAATTCTAAATATATATTAATTTTTTTTTTTGGAATAATATTACATTTATTTTTCCATCTCCTTCAAAAACTAGTTTTTAATAGTAAACACCATTTTTAAAGAGTGGTGTTCATTGTATACAACATAATTTTTTTTCTATGAAGGATTAAATTCTAATTTTTTGAATTTAGCTTTGCAACTACGATATATAACACGTTCATTTTGTTGCATAGCTTTTTATTGAATATTTTTTTCTTAATTGAGTTTTGAAGTCAAACCAATTACAATTTAGACATAGGTAGACTATATACAACATAGTTTTTTTTTCTGTATTTATTGAAATTCTTTTTTTTTTAGTAGATCAAGGAAATCAATACCTAGAATGAACATATTTTTCAGATTTTTTTTAATAATCTACTATTTTCCACATGTGCAGAACAAAGAGCTTGATTTTTGGTGAAAAACCTATGTTTAATTCAACTAAAAAAAAACATAATAAAACCAAAATATATTAAAATTATATTTTCAAGACTACCATCATCTAGTTGGGTCTATGAATTTTCCTCCATTTTCATCCTCAACCCGAGCTTCGAAAGGTAAAATTCTGCAAAAATTTGGTAGAAGAGGGGGAGAAGGGCAAATAATGGGGGTTTGAGCAAACCTCCCTTCGAGCGAACCCCCCTTCGCTCAAAAGGGTGAAGGGGGGTTCACTCAAACCCCCCTTTTTTGAATTTTCTTTTGTTTCTATTTTAAAAATTATGGAAAAAAGGGGTCACATGAAAAAACAGGTTTGCTCAAAGGGGGTGTTCAAGCAAACCCATTTTTGGGTTCATGTGAACTCCCCCCTTCATGTGAACCCCTTAAAACGAAAAAATTGTTTCATGGGATCATTTTTGCAATTTTCCTTCCTCAATAAAATTGTAAACTAGTTTTGTGGGATCACCCCTTATCATGGGGTAAAACTCTTAGATCAGTTTTTAAACCTTTCTTGAGAGTCTTTTTTTTCTCTTTAGATTGGATGAAATTATATATGCATCCATTAAGGTGTAGTGATTGTTATCTCTTAAAAATTAACCCATTTTATAATCATTAGAATTGCAATACAAAACTAGTCACATGGATTCGTTTAGCCTTAGATATATAAAGATATTTTTCCATAACTTAGGAAAAAATGGTACTAAAATTAGTAAGATACTCATTATATCCTTTTGTAATATTGGTGAATTAATTAATTATTAACCTTGGGTTTTTCAATATTATCACCATACTCTTCTCAAAATATCCTTTGAGATTTATCCTACGAGACTATTCTTGATTCATGTATACTTTCATACTATTATGTGGCTGCATCATCTAGAGATTGCGCAAATAAATTTATGAGGATATATTCATCCTCAATATTGAATTCATCAATCAAATTATTAAAATATCTTAGGTGATCTCAAGATAAAACACTATTTATACTTGGAATTTATCAATATTAGACCTAACTTCAACTTGAATAGGGTAAAGATATCGAAATATCCATATGAAATGTAACTATTTGTACCTTTCCAAATCTAGAGATGATCTAATAGGAGCTTGATCCCTAAATATTTTAATATTAATGTTTCCTTCTCCAACAATTGGAGTAGCTTCATCTACATTCACTCCACTAGAAAATCAACCAATATTTCTTAGATTATCAATTCTTCTCTTTAGGTCATATCTAGTTGTTTTGGACCCTATTCTAGAAAATTATGCTTTAATATCAATTAAATCTTAAAGGAAATATTGATCTCTTAAAGCATGATTTTATTTTGGGGGCTCATCATTCCTACTTATTTACCATATTTTTTCTCATGATAAATATTATGAATTATATTATCCTTATAATATTAAGGACATTTCTCTTTCCTAAAAGGAGATGCTACTTGATCATCACATAATATATTCCTTACATTTATGTTATTGTTTTTTATCTAGATAAGAAAGCTTCATTGATCTTAGCCTCAACATGTCTTTATTCTCTTTTTCATTTTGAATAGTTTTAACAGTTTCATGGTACTAAGCATTGTACCACAACAAATTTCCCTTTTTTATAGTAGCTATAGATTCATATATATCACCACCATAACCAAATGATATATCCTTTGAAAAATATTATTCTCTAACATGATTTAAATTAAGATTAAATGACCTACCCATATCCTTTTTGCTCCATGTTTACTATTCTTTTTTCTTCATTTCCCCCACCAAATTTTTATTTAGATAATTGCATGGAACATTGATCTCCTTTTGTACATTGTAAATATATTTGAATAATATTAGGTTCACTTGTAACAAAGTCACCATCGCATGAAGGGAATAGAAAAAATCCTTACAAAATATTTTTAGACTACAAAATCAAAACTATCTATACTTCTCATTCTTTGAAAAAGTATTGGTGGGACATATAAAATTAGTGAAAGAAACAACTTGATTTGAATTGGTAACATGATCTAGATTTTAACATACTCTGGAATATATCCCAAAGGAAATTACTAGGTTCCTTAGTAGAGTCACAAATATGTTGGTTCTCCAACTAATAGATATTCTCTGAAAAAATCTTAGCTTCAATTCTTAAGACTATTATCAAGTTAGCCAACCAACATGAGATAAATGGATATTTTCCATTGTATTTAAAGCTCTAAAATTCCTAGGTAGATAGAACTATAATATTTCAATGACGAAATATATAAAACATTTTTGTATGGTTGTGCTTGGAAAATGTAGAGATTCATATCAAATGAAAAGGATTTGTGAGGCTATAAGCAATGATGACTTAATTTCTTGTATCTTTAACTTCTAAGATATGAATGAAACAATAATTTAAAAATTTTAATTAAATTTAGTGAATTTCCCATGATTTGAGATATTATAGGTTGGGAGAAGGTATTTAGCCAATAAATTGGTGCATAATCTAGAGAAATAGAGTCGCTATCTTAGTGAATTCATTGAAGTTTTAGGCTTGTGGAGATTGGCAGTGTGAACCCCTAAACCTGCAAATGCACAAAGACGACAAACATTGTTAATGTTAGATCTAAATGCAAGCAAACAATGAGGGATTTCCCATGAAATCCATTTATTAATAAACTTAAAATAGGAACAAAGAAAGAACAACTAAAATAGATGAAGAGTAGTCCTAATTAAGTAAACAACATGATGATCCCATGGGGGAATTGGTGCCAATGATATGTTGAAATTGGCCCTTTCCCAATTCCTATGTGCAAATGTGGGTTGATTGAATCAATGGTCAAATCTCCAAAGAGATTTGAGCATAATCTTGTTATGAGCTATGAAAATTGATGGATGATTGGAAGCAATGAACAAAATTAGTTCTCACTTGAAGAGAGTAACTTTGCATATGAGTTGTGGATGAAGATTGAGGAGAAGAGTCTCCAATTTATAGATTCCAATCTTGGAAGAGATAGTGGAAATAAGCAATGTGGGACAAAAGATAATCCAATGGCATTGTGCCACTTGTCCACATGTGATTGGATGAGCAATGTGCAAGTTTTGGCCAATGTGCCAATAAATGCAATTAGGTGGCATTTCAAATTTGAGAAATGACATGTTGAAGAGGGGAAAGGAATGAAGTTAATGTCACTTGGCTCAAGGCCAAGGACATGTAAGAGGCTTTAAATGCCTTGTTGGAAGGACCAAATCCACTTGGCTTTTTTTTAATTCAAAAGAGGAATATTCTCTTTTTGATGCTTTGTGAGGGAAAATAGAAGAATTAATAAATCAAAGTAATTGATTTATTGTGCCACTTGCATTCTCTAGAGGAATTTAGAGATTGAGATTAATTTAATCAAGGATTTGATTAACTTAATGAAGAATTAGGTGATGTGACAATTTAGACTTAGGTTTATGAATTGATTTAAGTTAGAAATTGAGAGGAAATGATTTATCAAATAAATGATTTGATTTATTTAATCAAGGAGGAATATGTTAGATTAAATCAAATAAGGTTTAATTTATTTAATTTAATATGAGGACTTTAGAGAATTTAATTAAATAAAATGATTTTTTATTAATTAAATAGGGATGTAATGGTTGATTAAATTTAATTGATTAATTTAATCATTGAAAGGAGAAGACTTAGTCTAGTAAATGATTATTTATCAAATTAAGGGATAAAATGTAATGAAATGCTGAGAATGCAATTTAGGAGGAAATGTTGTTAGTAAATCAGGACCAGGTGTGCCAAAATGAAAATGTACATTTTCCATGTCTACATTTTGCCCCTCTTTGAAGCAATGTACTTGTTGCATTGATTCAAAGAATAAATTGTTGTGATCAAAGTTCGAAATTTCCTAATTTTTAGATGCCCCACTATTGCCCCAGCGGAAGAATATTGCTGGATATTGCCCCCTCGAGAGATCAGACGAAAATTTTGATTTTTTGGATGATCTCGCGAAAAAAGATGACAAGGTGCCTGTTAGGCCATAAATTGCTTAGAATGCCAAAAAAGTGGATTGAAATGCCAGAAGGGATGCAAAATGACTCTCAATTAGGCAAAAACGGGATCGGGGCAAAAAAACCCTATTTAGAAGGTCAAATTAGGTCAAAAAACCCTAATTTTCAAGCTTAAATAGACCTTGAGGGGTCACTTTCAAAACATTTTCACTCTTAACCTTTAGAAAATTGAGACTTGAGCTCTAAGTTTTTTAGACAAAATGGCGCAATGAGAGCTTCCCCGACATGTTTCAGAGCAGGTATGAGTATTTCAGTGACCAGTCGTCGCCAGACCCGCGGTATGTACCCCTATCCCACTTTTTATTTTCTTATTTTACGTGCATTTAATAGCGTTTAGGTGTGGTTGAGTCGACGCGGTGTGATATTGCACCGCGGCAGCTCTCCAAACTGGCCCGTGCGGTCCTATATAGGGCCGTGGGTGCATTGAGCACTGCACGGCAGAGTTTATGGACTAAGGAATTTCAGTTTCTTAAGTTGGCCGCCTGCTCAAACAGCGTCGCGCGGGTCAGGAGCTATCTAAGTCTGCCGCATGGCACACTTTGCAAATTTTTGCTATCTAACTCCGCCGCACAGCGCAGTTTGGAGACTTCCAAACTACACCGCTTTTTGCTGTTTCAAAAGCGAAAAGCAATACAGACAACAGATTTTTCTACGGAGGCTGATGCGGTACTTTTCCTTGTGCAGGAGACACCTGAGGTTATTCATTTGAGGGAGCACCGATGGCCAGTACTGGAGAGATTGCAGGACATGCACATATTCCTTCAGGAGTAGCTTGGGATGCTCAGTTTGTGGTTCATTGCCTATGTCCCCCCCGTTTAGGCACACCTGGGTATGATGCATGCTTTGGCCGAGCGGTGGCATAGCGAGACTTCCTCTTTTCATCTTCCCACTGGCAAGGCCACTATCACCCTTGAGGATGTCTGGCGTATCCTGCGATTACCTATTCATGGAGAGCGAGTGATTTATGATATGGAAGAGGGGAGGAATGCCTGTTTCAGTGTCATGGGTGTGGAGGAGCTTATGCTTTACGACGGTTAGATAGATTTGGAGCGGTACAAGGGTATAGCCCCTACTTACAGCCTAATTGTGGCCGCCATTATTTCTGGCCTTGTAGCTCCTGATCCGCGTGGCCGATATTTCAATCCAAGTTGGGGATTAGCATGGCAGCAGATGTGCACTCGTTGAGTGTGTTATTCTTGGGGACTAGTGCTACTAGCCTCCTTATACAAGGACTTGCTTGAGTTTGCTTACTTGGAGGGTCGGGCTTTTGGGGTCGGATTGACTCTTCTTCATGTTTGGGTATTTGAGCGGATTCCAGTGCTTCATCCACTTATGATTCCAGTTGCCTTAGATATTGATGATCCTTTAGTGTGGTGGTATGGTGAGGCAACGATTCATTTCACTCACATGGGTACCGACGGGATAGCTCACTAGCGTCGGGTTCTCGATGAGATGACAGTATTTATCTGGAGGCCGTATATGGGTATGGGCCCATGGATGGACGATGCAGAGCAGCTTTTCTTTGCCCATCAGGACAGACTTATGTAGGGTCAAGAGCATACGCTGATAGAGAGATATCTTCCAGATAGAGTGGTCAGACAGTTCAAGGAGGTGCAAGATGTACCTGATGCTCAGTACACAACTATCTTTGCTCGTTCATTAAGGGAGACAGCCTAGGGACAGCCTATTCTAGCAAACAAGGCAGTGACCTCTTTTAGGTAGTTGGTGGCTTAGCCTTGGGCATACGATCAGGGGCCAGCAAATGTAGGGGTGACTTCGGCGTTCAGGGCCTGGTTCAAGCCGCCAGTGAAATTGATAGTTTCGGGGACAGTGCTTCCACATCATAGACCGAGAGGTAGGTCAGCAGGCAAGGGTCGGGGAGGTGTACCTCCTCCTCAACAGTCACCTATGAGGGATCCCGCGCAACATGCAGTAGGACAGGATGGGCAGCCACATGTGCCAGCATAACAGTAGCTAGTAGTAGAGCCGACAGGATAGGATGGGCAACCAATAGGGCAAGATGGATAGCCAGCAGGTTAGCCAACAGGGCACCCAGATGCCCGTGTCATATTGATTTAGCAGTTATAGGGGTAGGTATTGGTTCTGACAGCTGAGCAGTATGAGGCCCAATAGTGGGTTGCCATACTGACAACAGACAAAGCACGATCTGAGAGGGATCAGGACATAGGCCGACAAAGATAGCTAGAGAGTGTTGCTTCCACATCCTGGGGCCAATTAGTCGATATCCGAGATTATAGGGATGCCACCAGAGAGGTTGAGTACTATTGGCATCATTACCATTAGATAATACCATCCGACCGTAGGGTGCCAGATTTTTCCCAGTAGATAGGGAGGCGATCGGTAGAGGCACATGGTGAGAGGTAGGATGGGGAGGGCAATAGTCAGTAGGGCCTACCCCCCTTTTGATCACAAGGTGGTTTTGTACTTCAATTTTGATATACGGGCTGCAGTATTTGGCCTTATTGTACTATGTACTTGATGTACACCTAATCCAATTTGTATCATAACAGTATTTTTGATGATGTATATATGAGATGATTTTCCCGCTTATGATATGTTTGGTGCATATGTATGATATGCAAGTGTATGATGCTTATGAGATGTTATGAGATGTTTCCATCCTTATGCTTTATGTTATGCAATGTATGTAATGGATGCATTTCTTTTTGTATTTTTTTTCATGTTTTATGGATGTAATGCATACTAATGATGGTAATGGATGCAAATGGTAATGGATGCAAATGATTATGTATGGTGCGATGCTATCTTAAGATGTTTAGAATAACCAACTTATATTATTCCTCATAACTTAAAACAATGATAAAATGTCATGTGTTTTAATGTTGATGTTTATGTGGATGCAGGGTGTATGTATGGGCGATGCTTTGATTACTGTTGTGACACCATGTTAGTTTGGAAATAAGATAGAAGAATTGTAGGTTAATGAATTAGTTATGATGGTGATGGTGATTTGCATTGCTAGGAATCGGGATTTTAAAGGGGTCAAATGCGTTATGTTTGATAACACACATAGGTACGATGCATCAAGGTATTAAGAACCAGGATGGCGTGGTACTTAGTGTGATGGACTTTGACTCAAAAATCAGATAGGAGTATTCTTGTTCATACTTAACACACATATTTTATTCAGGATGTACTTCAGACATTCTAAACATCTCAGACCAAAACACAGAAAAGCAAGCTTTCCTATGTGGTCAACAAGATATCTAAGATATCCTTCCTACAAACCAAACAAAACATGTATAACTAAGTTATTTACAAGCGTATCCCACAATCATAGCAAATAAAAAGATAATGATCATTGCCCCATTCCTTTCTCTCTAAACCTGTTTTGTTTAGGCATCATCGAGAGGTCCTTGGAATGAGCAATAAGATAAGTCTAAACAAGACCGAGATAAAGCAAATAAACAAGCTAATGTTCTTCGTACTGCTATCCAAGACTAACTACTATGAGGGGTACCTAATACTTATGTCCATCGTAGGAAAGCTTCATCCTAGGACATGTTGTGATCAGGGTTTTGATAGGACTGATTGGGTGATAAGCTATTGATACTCCGAGTTGACCAACTTGCTAACTTACTAAATTAGACTTTCGAGACTTTGACAATTAGGGAGTTCACTTTGGAACCTACTAAACTTGCTTCTGACTCACTCACCAAAGGGGGAAAGTGACGATTGATTTTATTATGATTGATGAAAATCACGGGTGAAAGCTAGATGAAATGGATGCACCATTTTGGGTTTTCAAATGTTTTGAGGCTGTTTTTGGTATTTTCAAGATTTTGATGAACAAACTAACCTAAAGACTTATCCTAGGGGTCTCGGGAGCTGATCCATAGATGAGCCTTGCCTACGTTATACATGCATAGACCATGTAGTTTGACTGATGATAGGCTTGACTTGATGATAAGATGGACAAATGGATTGCCATTTTATTGCTTAAAGGACTGACTTAAGATGCAAACTAGATGAGCAAATGGATTGCCAATGCGATGAACGCCTAAAGGACTGTCCCTATTGTGAAAACTAGATGGGAAAACGGATTTCCAAATGCGATGGACACCTAAGGATTGACCCTAACTGCCTCAGGGGATGATCAAAGATCAACCTTTCCTACGTTCAAGCTCAAAGACAACGTAGTTCGACAAAGTGGAAAGACTGACAAGACTAAATGATGAATTTTTTTGAAGATTTTTTGATATTCGACATGTTTTTGGATTTTTGATGAATTTTTTGAATGTTTTTGATTTTTTGATTTTAGGAATATACATGAATTTGATCTAATGCCGACATAGGAGCATGCCCCCAGTGTGGTGTGATAGACTGCTTTGATAATGGCAAGACAAACTGACCTTAGGAATATGGCAAGTAGTTCCCTGGTGGAATATGATATAGACACCAACTCAGGCCATGGTATGGATGCAGATCAGCTGGTAGAAGCTCCCCTCTACATAGATAACCCACTCATATCAGAATTCCCAGATGAGTCCCTTTTTAACCTTGTTATAGAAAACCACTGGAAGTTATACTTTGATGGATCTCACACACAACATGGGTCAGAAGCTGGTGTGTTCTTCATCACGCTACAAGGAGACTGCATACCTAGATCATACAAGCTGGCATTCCCTTGTACTAACAATATAGCAGAATACGAGGCTTAGACCATAGGCCTCAAGATTGCAGCACAATGGTGAATCATGGCACTAAAAGTCTATGGGGGCTCGCAACTTATCATCAACCAAGTCAACGATGAATACCAAACCAAGGATGATAAGCTCACACCATACAAGAAAGTGGTAGAAAGCCTCAAGGAATATTTCATTGACATTACCTTTGAGCAGATACCAAGGACTAACAACAGAGCGGCTGATGCAATGGAGACAATTGGATCCTTACTAGACATCCCTCACAACATCTAAAAACATGAATTCCTCGTAGAGCAGCTTCTCATACCCACATTCAAGGTACCAGAGTTAGAATACGTGTGTGAAATCGTTGGTCCCAGTGATCTTTGGTATCATGATATATACACCTACCTAAAGTTAGGAATCCTCCCCACTGACATCACTCCAAACCTAAAACACACTTTTGTCAAAAGAACTTCATGATTCATCATCTTAGGAGAGACCCTCTTCTATAGAAGTACTGACGGAACCTTGCTACGTTGTTTAAAACTCAAGGAAGCCTTGACTGCTCTAGATGAGGTACACAATGGCACATGTGGGTCACATTCAAGTGGTATGACCTTGGCCAAGAAGTTGCTGAGAACAGGGTACTACTGGCCGACGATGGAGAAAGAGGAACACAACTTTGTCAGAAAATGCCTGCAATGCCAATAGCATGGAGACCTTATTCATGCACCAGCTCAAGAACTGCATCCCATTGTTACACCTTGGCCCTTTTCACAATGGGGGCTTGATCTCATTGGAAAAATATCACCCACCTCATCCAATGGCCATAAGTTCATCATCACCGCCACCGAATATTTTTTAAAAGTGGGTCGAAGCAATTCCCATGACCTACATCATGGGAAAATAAATATCCAAGTTCATCTTGAATTACCTCATTTGCCAATATGGTGTCCCCCAATCCATTATCTCTGATAATGGGACACCCTTCAAGAATCAGGATGTCTATGATTTTTTTGAAAAATTAAAAATCTAACACCGTTTTTCCACTCCATACTATCCACAAGGCAATGGCCAAGAAAAAGCTACAAATAAAACCATACTAAAAATCCTCAAGAAAACAGTCAATGACTCTAGTCGTGACTGACATCTATAGCTAAATCCTGCCTTATGGGCCTACTACACTAGCATCCACATGCCAACAGGTGCCACCCCATTCTCTCTGGTCTACAGATCAAAAGCCATCCTCCCTATCGAGATCGAGCTCCCGTCACTGAGGATATCATTGCAGAATCTCATCATAGATGAAGAATACAAGGTCACAAGACTCAATGAGCTGGAATTACTAGATGAAAGGCGCATGGATGCCCTTAATCATCTACAAGTGTACCAGAATCACCTAAAAAGGAGCTACAACAAGAAGATCAGACAACGCACTTTCCAAGTTGGTGACCTCGTAATGAAAGAAAACCAAAAGAACGTGTCGAATCCTGATACAAAGGGAAAATTTGAGCCCAACTGGCTGGGACCCTTTATCATCACTGCAAGTTACAAATCGGGGGAATATCATTGTCGACATTGGAAGGCAAACCCCTGCAGGAGCCCATGAATAGCTCGTACCTCAAAAATTTTATGCCTAAATCTTACAAAGTGTAGAACCAGAAAATACAAAAATCAATCAGAAAAAGTCCTGAAAAAATGGTCACCTTGATGAAAACCTGGAAAACAGGCGTCTTGGCAACAACAAAAAAAATCAAAAGATCAAACAAAAAAAAAATATCAGAAAAGGATTGAAAACAGTAAAGAAAAAAATCGTCGTCTAGTGAAAACCACTTCGGTGGCGCTTTGGACAAGTACCTTAGTGAAAACCTAGCAAACAAGCATAGCACCTTCCCCATCTACCAAGATCTGCACAACTCATTCCATCACTCATTCATCCACTTGCATCCGTACCATAGCCTGCGTTAGTGTCTACACCATATTCCACCATGGAACTACTTAGCATTTCTAAGGTCAGTCTGTCCTGCCTTTATCAAAGTAGTTTATCGCACCACACTGGGGGCAGATTCTCGCAACATCGGTTCTTATTTGTGTATGTTCTCATGATCTTTTCAAAATTTCATCAGAAAAAACCAAAAAACATTCAAAAAATCCATCAAAAATTCAAAAAACATCCAAATCATCCAAAATCCAAAAACATATCAAAACATTTAGAAAATCTTCAAAAACTTTATCATTGAGTCTTGTCAGTCTTCCACCTTGTTGAACTACATCATCTCTAAGCTTGAACATAGGAAAGGTTGATCTATGATCATCCCCCGAGACAGTAGGAGTCAATCCTTAGGCGTCTGTCGCATTGGCAATCCGTTTGCCCATCTAATCTGCATCTTAAGTCAATCCTTTAAGAAATAAAATGGAAATCCATTTGTCCATCTTATCATCAAGTCAAGTCTATCGTCAGGAAAACTACGTGGTCTCTATGTGTATAATGTAGGCAAGGCTAATCTATGGATCAACTCCCGAGACCCCTAGGATAAGTCTTTAAGTTATTTTGTTCGTCAAAATCTCGAAAATACCAAAAATAGCCTCAAAATATCTGAAAAATCCAAAATGGTGCTCCATCTCATCTCGCTTTCACCCGCAATCTTCATCACTCATAATAAAATCAATCGTCCCTTTCACCCTTTGGTGAGTTAGTCAGAAAAAAGTCTAGCACATTTGGAAGAGAACACCTTAATCATCAAAGTCTTGAAAGTCTAAGTCAGTAAGTCAACAAGTTGGTCAACTCAGAGTATCAATAGCTTATCACATAATCAGTCTCACCAAAACCTTGATCAATACATGTCCTAGGATGAAGCTTTCCTACGATGGACATAAGCATCAGGTACCCCTCATAGTAGTTAGTCTTGGCTAGCGGTATGAAGAACATTAACTTGTTTTTTTACTTTATCTTGGTCTTGTTTAGACTTATCTTATTGCTCATTCCAAGGACCTCTCGATGATGCCTAAACAAAAATAGGTTTAGAGAGAAAGGAATGGGGTGATGATCATTATATTTTATCTGCCATGCTTGTGGGATATGCTTGTAAAATAACTTAGTTATGCATGTTTTTTTTGGTTTGTAGTGAGGATATTTTAAGTATCTTGTTGACCACATAGGAAAGCTTGCTTTTCTGTGTTTTGGTTCGAGATATTTAGAATGTTTGAGCTACATCCTAAATAAAGTATGAATGCTAAGTGTGAGCAAGAATACTCCTATCTAATTTTCAAGTCAAAGTCCATCACACTAGGTACCACACCATCTTGGTTCTTAATACCTCGATGCATTGTACCTATGTGTGTTATCAAACATAATGCAATTGACCCTTTGAAAATCCTGATTCTTAGCAATGCAAATCATCATCATCATGACTAACTCATTAACTCTGCAATTCTTCTATCTTCTTTCCACACTAACAGGGTATCATAACAATAATCAAAAACATCGCCCATGCATACATCCTGCATCCACTAGATAGTTAACATCAGAAGAGCATTATATCATATCAATATCTTAAGTTATGAGGAATAATATAAATTCATTATTCTAAACATCTTAAGACATGATTACATCATACATTATCATCTACAACCATTACCATTACCATTTGCATCCATTACCATCATTAATGCGCATTACATCATTTAAAGCATGGAAAATACAAAAAGAAATGCATTCATTATATACACTACATCACATGAACCATAAGGATAGAAACATCTCATAACATCACATATCTGCATTCACATATTTGCATGTACATCAGAAATGGGTAAATCATCTCATATATATATGATCAAAAATACTGTTATGATACAAATCGGATTAGGTGTCCATCAGATACATAATACAATAAGGCCAAATACTATAGCCCGTATATCAAAAATGAAGTACAAAAACTATCCTATGATCAAAAAGGGGGCGGGCCATGCTGGCTGCTACCCTCCCCATCTTGTCTCTCACCGTGTGCCTCTGCTGGTCACCTCCCTATCTACTGAGAAAAGTCAGGCACTCTGTGGTCTGACAGCACTACCTGTAGATAATGATGCTGATAGTACTTAGCCTCTTTGATGGCATCCCTATAATCACGGATATCGACTGATCGACCCCGGGATGTGGAAGCAACACTCTCTAGCTGTCTCCGCTAACCTATCTCCTGATCCCTCTCAGATCGTGCCTGGTCTCTCTCTGTTGTTAGTATGGCAACCTGCTATTAGGCCTCATCCCGCTCAGCTGTTAGAACCTGTGCCTACCCCTATAACTGCTGAATCAATATGTCACGGGCATCTAGCTGCCCACCCTACCCTGCTGACTGCCCTGTTGGTTGCCCACCATGCCCTGCTGGCTGCCCATCCTATCCTGCCAGCTTTACTGCTGGCTGCTGCTATGCTGGCACATGTGGCTGCCCATCCTGTCATGCAACATGGGGCTACCCATCCTATCCTACTGCATGTTGTGTAGGATCCCTCAGAGGTGACTGCTGAGGAGGAGGTACACCTCCCCGACCCCTACCTACTGACCTTCCTCTTAGTCTATGACGTGGAAGTATTGTCCCTGGAACTATCAATCTCACTGGCAGCCTGAACCAGGCCTTGAACACCGGAGTCACCCCTGCATCTGTTGTCCCTTGATCATATGCCCAAGGCCAAGCCACCAACTTCCTAAAAGAGGTCACTGCCTCATCTGCTGGAATAGGCTATCCTCAGGATGTCTTCCTAGCCGAATGAGCAAAGATAGTTGTGTACTGAGTGTCAGGTACATCCTGCACCTCCCTGAACTGTCTGACCACTCTATCTGGAAGATATCACTCTATTAGCGTATGCTCTCAACCCTGCATAAGTCTATCCTGACGAGCAAAGAAAAGTTGCTCTGGATCATCCATCCATGGGCCCATACCCATATACGGCCTCGAAATAAATAATGTCATCTCATCGAGAACTCGGTGCCAGTGAGCTATGCTGTCGATACCCATGTGAGTGAAATGAATCGTCGCCTCACCATACCGCCACACGAAAGGATCATCAATATCTAAGGCAACTGGTGAAACAAACAGATGAAGCACTGGAATATGCTCAAATACCCAAACATGAAGAAGAGTCAATCTAGCCCCCAGAGCCTGACCCTCCAAGTAGGAAAACTCATGCAGGTCCCTATATGGGGAGGCTAGCAGCACTGGTCCCCAAGCATAGCACACTCGGCGAGCGCACATCCGTTGCCATGCTAACCCCCAACCTGGACTAAAATATCGGCCGCGTCGATCAGGAGCTACAAGGCCAGAAATAATGGTGGCCACAATCAGGCTGTAAGTAGGGGCTATACCCTAGTACCACTCCAAATCTATTTGATAGTCACAAAGCATAAGCTCCTCCACACCCATGACACTGAAGTAGGTATTCCTCCCCTCCTCCATATCGTAAATCACCCGCTCTCCATGAATAGGTAATCGCAGGATACACCAGACATCCTCGAGGTAATAGTGGCCTCGCTAGTGGGAAGATGAAAAGAGGAAGTCTCACTATGCCACCGCTTGCCCAAAGCGTGCATCATACCTAGGTGTGCCCGAACGAGGGGGACATGGGCAACGAACCACAAACCTAGCATCCCAAGCTACTCCTGAAGGAATATATGCATACCCTGTAATCTCTCTAGTACTGGCCATCGATGCTCCCTCGAATGAATAACCTCGGGTGTCTCTTGCACAAGGAAAGTTCCACATCAGTTCCCTGAAAAAATTATGGTGTCCGTGTTACCTTTCACTTTTGAAATAGCAAAAGTGGCGCTATTTGCAAAAGCGGGGTAGTTTGGAAGTCTCCAAACTACATCGCGCGACTGAGTTAGATAGAAAATATTTCCAAAATGCATCGTGCGGCAGAGTTAGATAGCTCCTGACCCGCGCGACGCTATTTAAGTGAGCGACCAACTTAAGAAGTTGAAATTCCATAGTTCTTAAACTCCGCCGCGTGGTTCTTAATGCACCCGCGACCCTATATAGGACCGCACGGGCCAGTTTGGAGAGCTCCCGCGGTGCAATATCGCACCGCGCCGACTCGACCGTACCTAAATGCTATTAAATGCACGTAAAATGAAAAAAATAAAAAGTGGGATAGGGTTACATACCGCAGGTCCTACGATGATTGATCATTGAAATACTCGTACTCGCTCTGACACGTGCAGGGGAAGCTCTTGTTGCGCCATGGTGTCTAGAACTCGGAGCTCAAATGTCAAAATCTTCAAAGGTAGGAGTGCAAATGTTTTGAAAATGACCCCTTAGGGTCTATTTAAGCTTGAAAATTAGGGTTCTTTTTGACCTAATTTGACTTTCCAGAGGGGGTTTCTTGCCCTGATCCCGTCTTCGCCTAACCGAAGGTCATTCTTCATCTCTTCTAGCATTTTAGTGCATTTTTGGGCATTCTGAGGCATTTCTAGCCTGTCAGGCACCTTGTTATCTTTTTTTCGCGAGATCACACAAAAATTCAAAATTTTCGTCCGATCTCTCGAGGGGGAAATATCCACCAATATCCTTCCATTGGGGCAGTAGTGGGGCATCTAAAAACTAGGAAATTTTGAACTTTGATCACAACAGTTTATTCTTTGAATCAATGCAACAAGTACATTGCTTCAAAGAGGGGAAAAATGTCGACATGGAAAATATACAAGCTCATCTTGGCACACCTGATCCTAATTACTAACAACATTTCCTCTTACATCACATTCTATCTCTTAATCTAATGAATCATTATTCATTTAATTAAGTCATTCTCACCTCCTTTGATTAAATTAATCAGTTCAATTTAATTAACCCTACATTGTTGTTTAATTAAATAAATCATTTTATTTAATTAAAATCTCTAAAGTCCTCCTATTAAATTAAATAAATTAAACCTTATTTGATTTAATCTAACACATTCCTTCTTTATTAAATAAATCAAATCATTTATTTAATGAATCATTTCCTCTCAATTTCTGACTTAAATCAATTCATAAATCTAAGTCTAAATTGTCACATCACCTAATCCTTCATTAAATTAATGAAATCCATGATTAACTTAATCCTTCTCACTAAAATCTTCTAGAAAATGCAACTTGCACAATAAATCAATTACTTTGATTTATTAATTCTCCTATTATCCCTCACAAAGCATCAAAAAGGGAACATTCCTCTTTTGAATTCAAAAAGTCCAAGTGGACTTAATCCTTCAAACAAGGCATTAAAAGGCTCTTACATGTCCTTGACCTTGAGCCAAGTGACAATAACTTCATTCCTTTTCCCTCTTCAACATGTCATTTCTCAAGTTTGAAATGCCACCTAATTGCATTTATTGGCACATTGGCCAAAACTTGTACATTCCTCATCCAATCACATTTGGACAAGTGGCACAATGCCATTGGACTATCTTTTGTCCCACATTGCTTTCTTCCACTATCTCTTCCAAGATTTGAATCTATAAATTAGAGACTGGTCTCCTCAATCTTCATACACAACTCATATGCAAAGTTACTCTCTCCGCATTGAGAGCTAATTTTGCCAATTTCATCCAATCATCCACCATATTTGAGATTTTGCAACAAAGTTATGCTCAAATCTCTTTAGAGATTTGACCATTTCTCTCATTTAATCAAGAATTGTAGTTAGGAATTGGGAAAGGGCCAATTGCAACATACCATTAGCACCAATTCCCCCATGGAATCAACATGCTATTTGCTTAATTAGGATTTACATAAGTTTTAATTTCTCATTGTGTTCTTCATTTTCCTAATATAAGTTTTAGATAGATGGATTTCATGGGGAATCTCTCATGCTTGTTTCAATGTATTTGATCTAACATACTAATCATGTTTGTTGTTCTTGTGCATTTTCATCTTTAGGGGTTCACAAGGTTAAATGGATGGGATGAGTGAGTGAAAACCTTTTTTTGAAGAACTTTTGAAGGTATAGGCTAAACTTGTATGGGCTTTTGATTTGATTGATTTGTGATAATTTGACTAGATGCGTTAAGTCAAACAAGATTGTTGTGAAGTTTTATTCCCTAGGAAGTTGTGTTATCCTAGGGGAACTTGCACAAACGGATGAATTGGCTAAATGTGTTAAGCCAATGTAAATGTGAACTAATAAACTTTGGGAAGTTGTGTTATCCCAAAGAATTTTTTTTCCAAAGGTGAGACTATTTTGGCTAGGTGTGTCAAGCCAAGATAGGATAATGTTGTTTTTAGCCCTCTAAGTTTAGTGTGATGATTGTTTCTAGAGTTCTCAAAAAGGTTTGATGATGAAATGGGACTTGGTTTGATGGAGGAATGAATGAGAATGACAACTTTGATCTTGAGCCTTATCCTAGACATGACTCTCTCTACAAAACCTTGGTATTGAAGAACATGCTAGACTTCTTATGGGAGAAAAGCAAACCTTTCAAAATGTTCAAGATTTTGTTGACAATAAAATGCATACAATGTAGGATTATTCCTTGAAGGTTTTCTGTAAATGTTATAAACCAATTTTTCTCTAAATTCGAAAAGTCTCTCAAGACGTTCCTCACGAGCTTTCAAACTAAGCTTCTTGAACTTTGGCTTTGGTATTTTGACCTTGTGGGAAATCATTGGAAACAACACACATGAAGTTCGATTTGTCTCTTTATCTTGGTTTAATGAATTTCTTTTTAACTAGGACACTTTCTTGCTTATGGTTTCAAACTATATGTCTAGTGCCCCACTTTCTTTCTCATCCCACGAGGTCCTTTATGTGGAAATCGAGGAAAATATGGCAAAATTTCCCTATGTTTAACCTTTTTGAAGACAAATGACGATAGAATCTAAACACTTAGAAACCTCTAAGGATAAAATCCCTAGGGAAGGCAAGAGTGTTCAAATTCGTCAAAAGGTATTTGTCTCTTCAAAGGGGTTTGAAATTTAAGGTCTTTATGGATGTTCATTTTCAAATGTTTTCAAGATCAAGCAATGTATTTCTTCCATTCACTTTTACACTCCTAGGTTGATGAGGCAATATCTTGTTGGGTTCCCACTTGGATAAATCCAGTTGTGCATATCTTGTGTGAATGGCTAAATGCTTGACCACACTGGCTCCCCTCCACGACACTCACTTATTCGGGTCAACCAAGCATTAGTACCCATGAATCTCCCATGGCATACTTTCCATTTCCACAACAAGACCGCATGTATAACGTGGGGTGGCTTCAAAGGACATGACCTTTTGCACCAACAAGATAGACAAGGTTTTGGCCTTTTTCTAAACAAGGGGTTCTAATTCAAGCATTCCGTTCATGGGGGATTATCCAACATCGGAGAGAGTCCATTGATGTCCATCTCGTCGAAATAATCCTTGTGATATTGGCCTTTGTTCCAATATCCACACTTATATACCGGTTAGAAGTCGCTTGGCTTTAGCGTGTTCCCAGTTGGGTCATTCTCTTGGGTGATTACTTTTTCCCACAAAGTAGACCCTCTACGATAAACAAAAGTGAGCTAACATATCCCGCCATTCACACAACCTTAATTAAAAAACAAAGGGGAGAACCTCCACAATATATCATGCTCACACTTGCATGCTTTATTCAATTTTAAGTGCCCAAATCGAAATGAGGCAATCTTTTTAACAAATTAATATCACTAAAATGCTTTTGATTCTCAAGATCGCTATAAAGCGCGAGAGAAGCGCATGCGCATTTTAATGATGTTAATTTGTGAAAAAGTTAGCAAAACATAAAAGACACTTGTTCATTTTAATCCTCAAAGCAAAGATGAATTCTTTTTAAAAGCACCAAATGAAGTGTGAAGTTGCCTTGTTCAATTATTACCTTTCAAAATAACTCTAGTGTATTTGCCTAAAATTCTTTTTAGCCCCTTGGCAACTTTAAAAAACAAAACTTGATGGTTCTTTTTAGATCCCAATGAAAAATTAGTGTTCTAAGATCAAATATTTTAACAAGTTTCTTGAAAAGTGTTGAAGAACAAGTGTTAAGAATCACTTTGCACAAAATAAACATGATATCATAAAAGAAATTTGATTGTTCTTTTTAAAGCCCAAAGTAAAGTTAGTTTTCCTAAGGCCAAATATTTTTAACAAACTTTCTTAAGAAGTGCTAAAAAAAACACTTTTAGTGTTTAGGAACACTTTGGTTTTGTAAACATGATGTCATAATGACTCCTTCCTTTGCTCCAACCTGCAAAATGACAATAAAACAAAGAGCAATAAAGATGGGAAATCAAATTGAAAGGTTAAAAATCCTAAACTTAGAAAGCACGTGTTAATTTAAAATTTTACTGTCTTCCCACGACGTAGTTTGGAAAAGCGACGAAGTTTGGAGAAGTGGCGAAGTTTGGAAGAGAAGCGATGCTATATAGTGCCATGTGGGTGACTTTGGGAAGTGCTCTGCATAGACAAAGGATGCAAAAGTGGCACGACAGAGGTCCACGGTGCGGTTTAGAAGCGACCTACTTTAGAAATTTAAAATTTATGGGTGAGAACAGTGACGCGGTGGAGTTTGGAGAAAGCGCGGTTCAAAATAGAGCCGCGGTGGTGAAAGCGACAGAGTTAGGACCTGCGCAGCGAGGTTAAGAATTTAAAAGAAAAGACAACTGGGAATTCCACGACATAGTTTGGACAATGTAAATGGAGGTTAATATGGAGCTGCAGAACTGAAAGCGGCAAGATATTGCACCATGGAATTGAGAGCAGTGCGATATGGTGCCACGTGGGCTAGTTTGCCTGTGTCTGCAACAAAAAATTAGAAACCACAGAATTTGAAAACGTGATTTAATTTTTTGACTTGTTGCCCTCCTTCTAGCGCCAAAATGTGAACCCCTAAACCTGCAAATTCACAAAGATGACAAACATTGTTAGTGTTAGATCTAAATGCAAGAAAACAATGAGAGATTCCCCATGAAATCCATTTGTTAATAAACTTAAAATAGGAACAAAGGAAGAACAACTAAAATAGATGAAGATTAGTCCTAATTAAGTAAACAACATGGTGATCCCATGGGGGAATTAGTGCCAATGATATGTTGCAATTGGCCCTTTCCCAATTCCTATGTGCAAATGTGGGTTGATTGAATCAATGGTCAAATCTCCAAAGAGATTTGAGCATAATCTTGTTATGAGCTATGAAAATTGATGGATGATTGGAAGCAATGAGAAAAATTAGTTCTCACTTGAAGAGAGTAACTTTGCATATGAGTTGCGGATGAAAATTGAGGAGAAGAGTCTCCAATTTATAGATTCCAATCTTGGAAGAGATAGTGGAAATAAGCAATGTGGGACAAAAGATAATCCAATGGCATTGTGCCACTTGTCCACATGTGATTGGATGAGGAATGTGCAAGTTTTGGCCAATGTGCCAATAAATGCAATTAGGTGGCATTTCAAATTTGAGAAATGACATGTTGAAGAGGGAAAAGGAATGAAGTTAATGTCACTTGGCTCAAGGCCAAGGACATGTAAGAGGCTTTAAATACCTTGTTTGAAGGACCAAGTCCACTTGGACTTTTTTGAATTCAAAAGAGGAATATTCTCTTTTTGATGCTTTGTGAGGGAAAATAGAAGAATTAATAAATCAAAGTAATTGATTTATTGTGTCATTTGCATTTTCTAGAGGAATTTAGAGATTGAGATTAATTTAATCAAGGATTTGATTAACTTAATGAAGAATTAGGTGATGTGACAATTTAGACTTAGGTTTATGAATTGATTTAAGTCAGGAATTGAGAGGAAATGATTTATCAAATAAATGATTTGATTTATTTAATCAAGGAGGAATATGTTAGATTAAATCAAATATGGTTTAATTTATTTAATTTAATATGAGGACTTTAGAGAATTTAATTAAATAAAATGATTTATTTAATTAAACAAGGATGCAATGGTTGATTAAATTTAATTGATTAATTTAATCATTGAAAGGAGAAGACTTAATCCAGTAAATGATGATTTATCAAATTAAGGGATAGAATGTAATGAAATGCTGAGAATGCGATTTAGGAGGAAATGTTGTTAGTAAATTGGGATTAGGTGTGCCAAAATGAAAATGTACATTTTCCATGTCTACAGGCGGAAATGGATACCCAAATAAGGAATAACCAAAATTTTAACTCTAATAGGATTATAAACCTTTTGGAGTGCAAGGGATAAGAATTTAAGAATTGGAGATGAAGGGGAACTTGTACCAAGTGATGGGTGGATGAGGAAGTCTAAAGTTTAATTTTGATACAACAAACTTAGGGTTTTAATAGAATTTTAGGCTTTGGGTATTAGGGATAAAAATGAAATGATACCAAATAATTGGAAACACTAAAAATTTAAAAATTTAAAACTCAAAAAAACACAAGAAAAACATAAGTATGTTAGACTTTCAATAATATTGATAGCATGGGGTGATAGTATAGACAACCCCAACAATCTAAAAATAAAATAAAATAATATTTGGACAAATGTTAAAAAAGAATTGAGTGGGTTTTCAAGATCGGTAGGGAGGGTATATAGTTATGGATAAGCTAAAAGTTTAATATTTTAACAAACACACATTTCACCTTGGAAAATACTATAAACAACATAAACTTAAAATTATGAATTCTTCCAACTTTTGACACTTAGGCAACCCATTGAGGATGTCTCATATTGGTCATAAATAATGGATAAAAAATGACTAATGAAAACAAAATAGAAGGGAATCAATGAAAATGCATTAAATATTTGAGTCCCAACAAATTGTAAGTAAATGATGTTATTCTTTGTAACTCTTTTTTTTGGTTTGTCCTTGTTGCTAAAAGACACTATGGTATACATGTATACAATTTTGATATTGATGGATCGTTGAAAAGTTGCTTTTGATCTGAATGAAATTGGTGAGTTGGTGTTTGCTCTTGATTAGAATGGAATTAGTGAGTTACACTTTGATTTTTATGGTATATGACACATGACATATGTGATTAGAAAAGTTTCATTTTTGATGAAAAAGACAATAGCATTTGTGTTTTGGAATTATGTCAAATATGACAAGGTTTCAAGGTGAAAGGTCTATATGAGCATCATAATATGTTTGTAGATTTGACAAGATTTTTTTTTGATAGGTGTTGAGATTATCTTTATAAGAAAATTATGGTGCACACTACCTTGTGTGGCAATGCGAAAAAGACACATCATTATGTTTGATTTTATGGAATATACATGGTTTTTATTTCTAAAGGCATATTATTTTTGAATACATTATTGCAATTTAAAATGTCTTTACAAAAGGAATATTAATGAGGACAACTTGTGTGGTCGATAAGGCACATGTTGAGTTAGTATTTTGGCACATGACAAATGTTTGGAAGGAAGAAATTTCTAAGATATATTTTGTAATTAGCAATACATTTCTTTGTGAAATCATTATTTGGAGTGCTTGGTTAGGGCATGAGCAACTTAGGATTAGAGTAAAATGATGATTTTGGAGGTATTTGAAGTGACAATGCTCAACTTCAAGTGGTTTAAACAGTGAAAGAAACATGGGTTTCAAGAACAAATTTTTTAGTTGGTCGACTTTCATGCTTCATTCTGGTAACATTGTTTCTCAACCAAGTATTCTTACTTAGAAGCACAAAGTTTTTATTTTTTAGTCTTCATGTTCATTATGGTGTCATATAAAATCTATTATTCTTTATATATGCGGGTTTATTGTTTTGTGTCTACAAAACCCCATTGCTAGGGAATGCCATGAAAGGGTTGTTTGGCTACATTAGGTATTTTCTAGGGCACGACTCTGTGTTAAATATTTGAAGCTATTCATAAGATGAACATTAAGGGATTTGTGTAACTTTAATCTTGGTTTTTTGTTTAGAATTTACATACTATTTTGCTCACAATGTCGACCATGTATAAAGGTGTGATACATATGTTTATAATGTTGAATGTAGTCATAAAAAATGTAGAGTCTACATTGCCAAAGAGAGACATCACAATGAATCGACAGGGGTAGTTATGGAAATAGTTATTGCAACCAATTTTAAAGATTACATTTGGAATTTTCGGTGAGGACAGATGGCAACTTGAAATGGAACATATAATGTTTATATAAACATTGATTTATCACTGTTTGGTGTTTTTTTTAGTGCTTTCACAGAGTTATCATGTCAATTGTATAAACAAAATTCTATAAAGAATTTTTGCAAGGAATGTGCAAAACATATTGTATAAACTAATATATTTTATATTTTAAATACTCCAAGTGAATGAGTCTTTAGGATATAGAATGCATTAGATTGAAAGAGAAAAAATTTTTACAGTGAAATAGAGAAACCCTCTGTATTTTATATTTTCATTTGATCTTTGTGATGTTGTTGAATAAGATAGTGAGGCACAAAAAGGCCAGTGAGGCATTTGAAATCTATCAGTGAGATAGTATTTCCAGTGAGACATACAAGCAACCAATGAGGCATTGCAAAAGAGAATAGTTTAGATAAGCTAGTGAGGCATTTTTTGAGTGGTTTTATTCCCCAGGAGGGTTTCCACTCAAGACATATCATTGTGTCATATACTTGTATATGTTTTGTTCATACTAATGCCTATTCTATTGCTTCATATTGTTTACTTAAGTCAAATTTGAAAAAGCATTTACAAAGTGAAAATTGAATTAATTTGTCTTGACATTGATTCACCCCATCTTAGTGTCTCACATACTCCAACAATTGGTATCAGAGCCAAACCCTTGTATCTTAAGTCTAACCTTGGGGATTCTAGGTCATGGAGTACTTGCAATGGGAAAGAGGAATATGAATAAAAAGGAGAAACCATAGTTTGTAGAAGAAAATATGTCTAATCCAAAGTTTGATGAATTCTTAGTAAATATGAATGAATCGGATATAGAAGAGTGTGTTAGTGACCTTGAAGGAGTTGTTGATTTTGAAGGAGAGCTTGTTTCTACTCTAGATATGATTAGGAATCTTGAAAGAGAAAACAAGAAACTTAAATACCAAATTGAAGAAATGTGTAAAAAGTCTAAGGATGAACTCAATTATTTGAAAAATAAAGTAGAGAAGAACTCTTTGTTAAAAGACGGTTCAGATAACTTAATATTAAATATGAAAATAGAGATTGAGGAAACTAAGAGGATAGTGGAAGTAAAAAAATCTAACTTGGATGCCAAAACTACTGAGTGCCATAAGCTTGAAGGAGAGATTGTTGCTTTAAAGAAAGATCTTGAAGATCATAAGATTCAGTTAGAAAAGTATAAGAAGTTTGAGAAAAGTATTAATGCACTGGATGATATGTTATGTAAGCAAAAAATTCCAGTGATCCTACTGGTCTAGGATATGAAATAGGACAAACCTCTTCAAGAGGAAAAGAGTCAAAAACTGAAATAGTTTTTGTATCTACAAATGAGAAAGGACATAGTTTTAAGGTCAAAAATACTCCAAGGAAGAAAATAGACTTAAGCTATATTGCTGCAGCTTCAAAAAGTGATGACAATAAGAAATTAGAAGAGAATACAGTTGATGTTAGAAGAAGAACAAATAAAATATCACAACCTCCACCTATTAGACATAATCATTCAATGAGGTACAATTACTCTCAATTTCATGGTTATTTTTATTCGTGTCATAAATATGGTCATAGATCAAGAGATTGTAGATTTCATACAAGAAATGTATTTGGATGGACTAATGATAAAAGTTCTTATAGCCTATCAAATCAAGGTTATAATAATGTTTTCTATAACTATAATAAAGTTGGTCATCTAGCAAGAAATTGTTGGATGCATGAAAGATATGATTATAGAAATTCAAGAAATAGACATCATAATTCTTACAGAAATATCATATGTTATAGATGCAACGACATTGGATATAAATCATATTATTACAGGAGTAATTATGTAAGATCAGTTAGAAATAACAAGGTGATAAGAACTTTGGACAAGCAAAAGAAAGAACCTAGGAAAATTTGGAAAAGGAAATCTGGACAAAAACAACAAGAACCTAATCTTGTGCATATTGCACAAGAAACTTAAGTAAAAGAATGAGATTGGTATGCAATCAGGAGGAGTACAATGTGTATATATGATATCCTTGGTTTGAGATATATATTTGAAAAGTTCATTGTGCTGAAAATATCTTCTCATTGCCTTTAAATCACACTCATGTTAACATGAGTCTCTGTCAGTATATTATGATTCTTCAAAATGTAATAAAGTGACTCTGATATTAGTGTCTTTGATAGTAGAAATACTTAAGATCCTTTTTGGTCTATATTGGAATGATATCCTAGTCTCTCACTTTGTTTTGGAAACTTAGATCTCAGAAAATGGCTTAAGTAGTCATGTGAACATGAAGAAGGTTTTGCTACAATTCAAGATCCAAGACAAAGAAAATATCAATTATATTACTGGAGATTCTTCAGATGAGTTTAGAATGCAATAAATATTCAAAATTTTTCTTTGTATTAGTTTAGGTGTAAGTTCATCATCACAAATGCATACTAAATATTTTGACATATGCTTAATAATAGAGATCTTCGATTGTGAGTAAAAGACATGTGAGTAGTTGCATAATGATTTACACAGACATTCAATTGGTGATTGCACATTCAAACAATTAGTGATTTGATTTATCAGTGTGATTCTATTCCACTGTATCTTTGGTATTCTAGTTGGTGCATTTTCAGTGTGATTTGTTGCAATTATTTTTGGAATTAATCTTCTACGATTTACTCTTAATCAGAGACTTGGTCTCAGGGGGAGCATGTTAGAGTATTATGTGATATTCTATATAGTACTATCATTCTTTGATTTAGTATAGTGCTTAGCAAATTGAAACAGTGATATAAGGTAAATAGAAAGGAGAAAAATGATAAGTTATTTGATACATTATAATTTTGTTGCTTTGGTCATACAGGTTGAATATCTTGGTCATATGAATATCAAAATTGTAGATCACAGTCTTGTTATCAATCTCAAATTAAAAAATGGAAATTGTGGCATATATCAGTGACAAGAGGGGTTGACTCCTTTCATATACAATGATTTGATTAATACTTGATAACCTATGTATTTTGTTAGCTTTAGATATTAGTGGCTTATATATACTTGTCTCAAATAAGTAATTAATGTCTTATCAAATTTCATTGGTGAGTAGTTAAGGGCTTGTTACATTCATAGTATATAAGTTATTAATGACCTATTTCTTATAAGTTTCATGTGTTTCAAGTACTAAGTGGTTCTCAACCATGCTTTGCAAGTGGTATTCAAAGTTATCCTTTACACAGTGAAGTGATTTCTTGGAACATTGAAACATGTGTGAAATGTTAGTGCTCAATACATTAGAATTTTTCTTCACAAATATTTGAATTGGAAGTCTTCTTGAAGATTATGTCAGTGATTTAAGCGACTTTATTTATTGACAGTGAGTATGTATTTTTTCTTGTGTCAATAATACAATTTGCAACTCTTACTTCTGTAATAAGGTTTGCAAAGGAAGTTGTGTGGAGAAATTACAAGTTTGGAGGGAAATCATGTTGAATTTGATAGTGGTAGTACATATTATCTTTAATGGTGATGTTTCCTTACACTTGAAAGTGATATTCCATTGGTTTCTTGTCTGATTTGTTCTGATAGTATGAAGATGATACTATAATTTTCCTCCTCATATCGAGTCCTACTTTGTTACTACAAGCCTATAGTGATAGTTGACAGTGTTATTCAAGATTTTTCATATTAAATTGGCTTATCTTCTTGAAAATGGTATGATATTAGATGTTACAGTTTGGCTTCACTATTACAGTGGCACTTGATATGGTATTTTGACATTAGCAAGTTGATTTTATTTTGACAGTATTATAGTGTTACTTATTTGGTATAACAATGGCATCTACTTGTTTGGTACATGAGTTTTCAAAGGTGGAATTTAGTGTTTGTAATGTTCATTATGCTTAAGGAACATAGATTCCAAGGTTGATTAATAGGTTGCATGATCAGGTTATATCCTTCTCTACACATTTTTCATTCTTATTCATGAAAAAGAGATCTTTCTGACTAGTATCATGATGGTAAATTTCATTGTCACAATGCTATTAAAGGTTGATAATGAAAGTGGATCAGAACAGTAATGGAAGATTGAGTTTTTGCAGTGCTTTGAGGTGGTCAATCTATTAGAGTGGAGAGTGAAGTAATTTTTTGTTTATACATAGTGGAATAATGCATAATGCACTCTCTTAACCTATGGTAGTGTGTAGGATAGTGAATGGCAATGAATGATGTATAATGAAAACTTGATGAACAGTGACAACATGGAGTTACCTTTGATTGAACATAATTTTTTTTTGTGACATGGCTTTGTTACTTGAAGAAGGCTTTGGAAATTTAACTTTACCTGATCTTTTGATTTTGTTTTTTTCGTTTGTGATTATACAAGGAGTTGGTATTGGTTGGTGTTGGACAATGGACAATGACTTGATTCCTATGATAGTGCTCTAGGTGAAGTGCTTAGCAATCTATGAAGGTCATGTAGATATGTAAGATAAGGGGAGTTATGCCTATTTTTCATTCTCTCTTACCATGTGTGTTCTTTGTTCCTGTTGATATTGGCTATTGGCTTCTATTTTTGGACTATGATAGTGACAGTGGTTCAAATCCTTTATCTTGGATGTCAAAAAGGGGGAGAAGTTTGTGTTTTTGTCATCAAGGAGAAAGGGGCATTTTGTTGTTCTTTGTTCCTCTTTGTTTTGGGTTGTCCTTTTTGCCAAAAGACACTATGGTATACAGGTATACAACTTTGATATTGATGGATCATTTACAAGTTGCTTTTGATCATAATGAAATTGGTGAGTTGGTGTTTTCTCTTGATCAGAATGGAATTAGTGAGTTACACTTTGATTTGCATGGTATATGACACATGACATATGTGATTAGACAATTTTCATTTTTGATGAAAAATACAATAGCATTTGTGTTTTGGCATTATGTCAAATATGGCAAGGTTTCAAGGTGAAAGCTCTATATGAGCATCATAATATGTTTGTTGATTTCACAAGATTTTTTTCTGACAGGTGTTGAGATAATCTTTATAAGTAGATTATGGTGCAAACTACCTTGTGTGGAAATGTGAAAAAGACACATCATTATGTTTGATTTTATGGCATATACATGGTTTTATTTCTAAAGGCATATTATTTTTTAATACATTATTGCAATTTAAAATGTCTTTACAAAAGGCATATTAATGAGGATAACTTGTGTGGTCGATAAGGCACATGTTGAGTTTAGTATTTTGGCACATGAAAAATGTGTGGAGGCAGAAATTTCTCAGATATATTTTGTAAAAGCAATACATTTCTTTGTGAAATCATTATTTGGAGTTCTTGGTTAGGGCAGGAGCAACATAGGATTATAGTAAAACAATGATGTTGGAGGTCTTTGAAGTGACAATGCTTAGCTCCAAGTGGTTTAAACAGTGGAAGAAACATGGGTTTCAGGCATAAATTGTTCAGTTGGTCGACTTCCATGCTTCATTCTGGTAACATTGTTTCTCAACCAAGGGTATGTGCAGGATCACGATGGGCCAAAAAGTGGCGATATCTAAGTGATATGATGGCCCATGTGGCTAATGACATTTTTTTACCCAAAATTGATGAAGCGAACAGGGTTTTTAAAGGAGAATCTCATATTTCCACCAATATAAATTATGCTTTACTTTGAATTTAATAAATAATTATTATTCATTTTCTATTTGAATTACGACTAAAGTCCTGATTGATAGGTTGATTGAAAAACATCTATAACTTTCAAATGGTATCACATTTTTTGAACCTGAAATATGCGTCACATTCTATGATTCACATACTATAGGAATAAAAAAATAAAATTGAATTTCATGAAGTTTTGACCAAGTCAAGGTGGTTAGACATACGCATTTTTATATTTTTAAAAAATTTTAATAAAAAATCATAATTAATTATTTACTTGGAAAAAAATTACAAAAAAATATGCATCACATCGGGACATGAATCTCCTCATATCTAAAATCTTATAAAAAAATATTATAATTTTATTGTGGTTAGGGTGGTCAGACAAACACCTACTTCTTATTTTTTCCCTAAAAGTTAAGTACTACTGCACTTTGAAATTTCAAATTTTCACCAAATAGATTTAAAAAAAAAAAATAAACCTAGTAGTTTGGAAACTACAATCAATTTGCTACAGATTTTATTCTACATATTTTTTAAATAATATAGATAACTTATTCAAATTTTTACGTCAAGTTGCCTAACTTTGATTTTCTAAATTTTATTGCCACTTAGGGGCCTATTTTTTCCATGATGATCCTGCACATACCCCCAAGTAATCTTACTTTGAAGCACAAAGTTTTATTCTTTTAGTCTTCATGTTCATTATGGTGTTGTATAGAATCTCTTATTCTTTATATATGCGGGTTTATTGTTTTGTGTCTACAAAACCCCATTGCTAGGGCACATCATGAAAGGGTTGTTTGGCTACATTTGGTATTTTCTAGGGCATGAATCTATGTTAAATATTTGAAGATATTCATAAGCTAAACATTAAGGGATTTGTGTAACATTGATGTTGGATTTTTGTTTAGACTTTACATACTGTTTTTCTCACAATTTCGACCATGTATAAAGGTGTGATACATATGTTTATAATGTTGAATGTAGTCATAACAAATGTCGTCTACATTGCCAAAGAGAGACATCACGATGACTCGACAGGGGTAGTTATGGAAAGAGTTATTGCAACTAGTTTTAAAGATTACATTTGTAAGTTTCAGTGAGGACAAATGGAAGCTTGAAATGGAACATATAATTTTTATATAAATAGTGATTTATCATTGTTTGATGTTTTTTTTAGTGCTTTCACAGAGTTATCATGTTTATTGTATAAACGTAATTCTGTAAATAAGTTTTGCAAGCAATGTGCAAAACATATTGTATAAACTGATATATTTTATATTTTAAATACTCCAAGTGAATGAGTCTTTAGGATATAGAATGTATTAGATTGAAAGGGAAAAATGTATTACAATGAAACAAAGAAACCGTTTGTATTGTATATTTTCATTTGATCTTTGAGATGTTGAATAAGCTAGCGAGGCACAAAAAGGGCAGTGAGGCATTTGAAATATATCAGTGAGATAGTATTGTTAGTGAGACATACAAACAACCAGTGAGGCATTGTAAAAGATAATATTTTAGATAAGCCAGTGAGGCATTTTTGAGTGGTTTTATTCCCTAGGAGGGTTTCCACTCAGAACATATCATTGTGTCATATTCTTGTATATTTTTTGTTCATACTACTGCCTATTCTATTGCTTCATGTTGTTTACTTAAGTCAAACTTGAAAAAGAATTTACAAAGTGAAAATTGAATTAATTTGTCTTGACACTAATTCACCCCCCCTCTCATTGTCTCACGTGCTCCAACAAATGATAGTATAGAAAATATGAAAACACTAGAGAAAAAATGAGAGCATTGTGTAGTATATCCTAGACAAAGGAGACTTGTGAGAGAAGGCTCATTTTTCTAATGAGTAAAATTTTTAATGGTTGTTAGTAGAGATGCTTTTGTTGGCAACACAAGGGCAGAAAAGTGAGAGGGGGGCACTGAATGATTTGTCACAAAAATTAAACTTATTAAACTTATTCTCCAATCTAATAAATAAGCATGAAAGCATAAACCATCACCACATCAAAAACACACATAACACAAATATTTTTGCGTGGAAACCCTGTTAGGGGAAAAACCACAGTGGAGGTTAATCCACAAGTTTATACTCTGTTAAAAGTATTACAAATGGGGAATGCACATGCATTCAAGCACACTTCCTAGAGCTCACTGCTCAAATACAAAAAGAGGCGTATTGCCCAAAGGAAGACACACTATCTTACATTCACATTCAGATTACATCCATCTAAGAGATTTTGAACTGAGAAAGTAGCATCTACTAATGCCTGATTATAGTTCTGGTTAAGCACATGAACACTTCCTTCTACTCACTCTTCTTCACACTTTACTTTTTCCTTCGAAAGATCAAAAAATTATCCGCACATAGCACTCACACATTTCACTTCTTGCATCCACATGATGCTTGAAATGGTATAAACAATCAATCATATTGTAAGTGGTGAATTAAGTGTAAAGCACAAAACACTTCTTAATACGACATTATATCAAAGATTAATCAATTTTAACTAAACCAAAACAATAATCTACTGAAAGCATCATATTGTTCTTTATCCTCAAAGATTTATTAAACCACTATTGCTCTCAAATCGTGAGGACACTATGATTGTTAAAATGAAAATTCAAAGAACGAGATGGATGCTAATGCAATGATATGGAACTAAATATGACAATACTAGATGATAAATGAATTAAACTAGCATGAATTGACATGACATAGATAATTGCAGCTATAGGAGGCATCCATGATATTGAAGCTTGATTGTTGGATATTGGATGCTTGAATGCTTGATACTTGAGTGCTTGAATTCCTGCAGAGTAAGAGTACATAAACATGATTATCTGGATCTTTTTCTTGGTTCAATGAGGCTGTATTTATAGAATTGTTGGCTGTAGAAATGCACAGGGAAAGCATTGGGAGGCTTGGATTCAATCTGGAGGATTGAATGGTGAAAGATGGAGGAGATTGAGAGAATTTTGGTGATTGTCTCTACCCATGGAAACACCAAGCAAGAGAAGAGGAAAGATTGATGGAGGAGGATTGAGAGAAGAATTTGGAATTTGTCCCCAATTTGTCTCCAAAACTTCCTGTGAAGTTTCAAGGCATTAATTGTGACATATTTTAGACATAGATTAGACATAGGATATCTAATTCATTTTTGAGAGAATATAGATGGAATATTCCTTGTGCTTTAATTCAAATATTTTTATTTATTTAAATTAGCAAAAGAGGGATAAATAATTTAATAAAATGAACTATAGAATTTGTTTATTAAATTAAATAGAAGAATATGACAATTAATCAATAAAGCATTTGATCTTTATTTAATTAATTTAGGATTGATGTGATAGAATAAAGTAGGGATTTGATAATTAAATTAAACAAAGTACTTAATTTTGTTTATTTAATTAAGATGAATTTAAATGTGAACTTTATAAATAAATATTTCTATTTATTCAATAGTAGAGGAAATCAAGATAATTAATCAAATAATTCGTATTTAATTAATCAGATGCTCCAGACCAATTTTAGGTGTATATATTTTTCCCCTCTTCAAAGTGATGTGTTTACGCTTTGCTTCGAAGAAAATTTTGCTTCTACTGCTAGGATCTGTGATAAAGAAAAATAATTTTGTATGCCCCAGACATTGATTTTCAGATGATTGATAATATGCCCCCTCAGGAGATAAATTAATGATTTGATGATTTTTTAGAATTTTTGAAATTTGTATGATTTTCTGATGATTCGATGATGATTTGATGATGAAATAATTTATCTCCCGATATAGAATATTGATTTTGCTAGATGATAAAATGTTTCCCTACTTTGCCTCCTTGTGTTTGATGATTTTTTATCGTGTCAGCCTTTGATTTGATATTGATTGCTGATCCTAATAGATTAGAAGATTATTGATCTCATGATAGGTGAGATTCAATGATTGATTGATGATTGACTTCATGATAGGTGAGGATCAACGATAGATTGATGATTGACCTCATGATAGGCGAGGATCAAAGATAGATTGATAATTGACCTCATGATAGGCGAGGTTCAATGATAGTCACTCATGAGATTTGATCAAAGTCTCACCAAAGCCGATTAGATTGATAGGCTAATTGATTTTTGATTGATTATAGGAGGAATTTAGAGTTTTTCCCAAAGATGTGGGACATGATTCCGCATCTAGCACAGGTTGATATAGATATCATTAATCGATGTGAAAAATCTATAATGCAGATGCAAAACTAATATGAATGTAGTTTAATTTTATCATGCAACTATATGCAAACTATTGTCATTTTAATAGTACTTTTGTGCTTTTTTTCATCATAGAGCTTTAAAAATGTTGAAAGTGAGTACAAGCGTCAATGGTATATGTTAGACCAATGATGACCTGAGTACTACTTTCATGAATTTTGATATTGCAAGTGAACACAAGCATCGAGGTATAATTAAACCGAGATGACAAAAGCATTTCTTGCGTAAATAGACAAGAATCAATCATTTTCCTATGTGAATTGGAATGTCATCCATGATACTTTGTAGAGCACTTTCCACAATAATTCACATAGTAATTTTGATTAATTCACAGACAACAGACAAATAAAATACCATTCTCCTTCCTTGCTTCTCTAGTCCAATACATCATCGAGTTGCTCCAAAGAAATGTTAACAATGATGAAAATGCAACATGTTCAACCTTTGCTTAAAGTATTTCAATCATTATTTAGATTAGATCATCCATCCTGATTTTGTGATGTTTTGTTTGTGATTTTTGACATTTTTTTCTTTTGGACTTTTGATTGATTTTTGACATGTTTTTGGATTTTGATATGATATAGATGTTTGAAGTGTTCTAATGGTGATCGATGTTTACACTTCGATCATTGTTTTTGTTGTGTTTTTGCTAAGCTCATTTTTTTATTGCCCCCAGTGATTTCAAGATTTTCCCCCCAAGCTAGGGTGAGACATGACCACATTGAAATGATATGTACTTGAGATTTTATTGCACCTTTTTCAAATTTTATGATTTTTTTGTATTTTTGAGGATATTTTAAGATGAAATGAGATGATATGCCTGATTGAAGGAACAATATGCCCCACAATAGGGTTAATGCAACCATGGATAATTGATAGATCAAAATGAAAGTTTCACTACAAAACATGTCACACAAGCAACATATCTCTTGTCAAAAGATGATAATGGTATGATTGATTAAGATTCCAGGAATGATCGATTCCATAAGACACGATGATTATAAGATTCATGATTGTTGATGATTGATTGACAAAAGATATGAGGATTGGATAGTGTTTTGTAGCTAGGCTTAAATATGATTTGTATGATAAGATTCAAGGTTGCAAATGGACATGATGACATGAATTTTGATAAGCTAGAAGATATGGAATGGAAGAAAGTGAGGATACAAATGATGAATGGAGATGATCAAGATTGACTAGATAAGATACAGACACAAGGCCCAAGTGTTTTGCCCCTATTCCTCATCAAGACCAAGGAAAGGAAGAAAGGATCTATTTAGTAAGAATGATGGAATATGGATAAAGTGTATAGGATAAGATATATGATGTTCAAGAAGATCCTTAACCTTGTCAAGATCAAAGGTGGAAATTTAAGGAATGAGCATAGAAAGGATAATGACCATGAATGATAAGATGGATGAAACTTGTACCTAAGTGTAGAGTGCAAGAAGAATATGGAAGATAGGATATGGATGATAGGGAAATGGAGGAAGGACTTAAGCATCAAGTTTCACAACCAAATATCCCTCTAGTAAACCATGGCAATGGGAATTAGACTCCTAAATGTTGGCAGATTAATGATATGATGGAAAAATCTAAGGACTTATCCAAAGGTTTGGATTAAAGGAGAATGATGGGGGATGAATGTTGGATAATGGATAGGAGGTTGGAAGGCTTGTTGATGGATAGATGGAAAGGATGGAAAGATCAACATTGGCACACACCTTGAAGGGTGGTGGAGTGATGGAGGAAAAATGGATTTGGAAGGTGATAGGTTATTAGATGGAAAATTGGAGGAAGATTTTGGATTAGAAAATCTGGATGCCAATTTATATTTTATTGCTTCTATGAGACTTTTAGGAATCCACATGATTTTTTACTTTGATTTTTTCTTTGTGGGCCTTTGCGGCCTTTCACATTTTTCTTTTTGATTTATGGACCTTTGTGGTCTTTGAAAACTTCCTTTTGGCTTTGATGGGCCTTTGTGGCCTTTTGAAATTTTCTTTTGATTTATGGACCTTTGTGGTCTTTTGATATTTTTTCTTTGATGGGCCTTTGTGGCCTTTTGAAAATTTATTCTGATTTTGGATCAATTTTTCTTTTATTTTTGCATGTCTCTTCGAGGAGACATGTTGATCCTTTGATACATGTGGATTTTGATATAGAAGCTTTTGATATTTGGCACCCAAATTTCTTCCAAGAGCAATGGGAGGGGTGGATTGAGATGAATGATATGGAGGTATTATGGATGAGTTAAGGTGGGTAGAATTTTGAAAGGGCATCAAGGATGTGTGCCTTTGTTGTTCTTGAGAAATAGGATATGGACCTAGGATAGAGGGAAGGTTTGATGGACTAGGATGAGGACCTATGATAGATGGTATGTTTGGAGGATTAGGATGAGGACCTAAGATAGATGGTAGGTCTGATGAACTAAGACACTTAGGTGTATAACGAAGACCGTGGTGATATGGGTTTCTTTGAACATAAAGGGGTTCTAGGATACCTTGTTCATGAAGGCCTAATCCTTTTCCTTTGTAATTCATACTTTGACACATTTGTTTACCAATGGGATATGTATTTTTTGTGAAACAAGATGCGAGTCCATTTTGGGGAGGATATGATATGGATGAGAGGATAGGTGTTGGAAGTAAACCAAAATGGAGAAAGGTGGAGGATCCCAATTTATAGGTATGGGGTTCATGGATAGCTTGAGTAGGTGTGATAGACTCTTGACATGGGGATGATGGGGTGTTTTGATCTTGACTTGGAAAAGAATTATGAAGTGGTATGAAAGTCATATCTTGATCATGAGAATGATAAACATCTTCATGGGATGAAAGGGTATCCTTGAATGGAAGCATATCTTGACCTTGACGAGGAAGGGAATCATGAGATTGTGTAGAAAGAATGTCTTGATCATCAGTTGGTAAGATATCATTAGATAGGATGGAAGAACTATCATGCTATTTTGATGTAATAGAATCATGAGATGGTATGGATTGATGAGATGACGTGGAAGAAGAATCTGGAAGGATACTTATCTCTTGAGATGGAAGGGAATTATTTTGGATGAAGAGTGAAAGGAGGGGATCGTCATAAGATTCTTGAGAAATGGGATCTTGATCAAAGATTGGAAGAGTTTGTGGAATGTTGATATCATTGGATGGAGTGGAAAGAATATTTTGATATTGATGTGTAGGGGAGTCTATGCTAGCATTATTTGGATTGAGAGATTGACATGAATCATTGGATGTTGAAGATATGATAGAAGAGAATGATTGGATTGAATTGTTAATTCGAGTGAAAGAATCTTGAGGTTTATTTTGGCTTATTGTGGATGGAGATAAATGCATCACATGATAGGATTGATCAATATCATTTGTGTTTAAGGACTTAGATTGGGGCTTATGGATCTTTTGTAAAAATTCAAAGACATCGAACTTGGATGATGTAGTTGTTGGTGGAGAGGGTGTCATGTCAAGATTTTTGTTAGAGGAATAAGCACAAATGTCTGGCAGCAAATATCTCTTTGTGGTTCTTTCCCTTTGCACATTCTAGATTTGTTGTTGAAGGTTTTTCATTTGATGAGCTAGAGCATTCAATTGATCCTCATTTATTTTGGCCATGGTGGTTTGAGTTTCAATTTCCTGTTCTTTGGATTTTTAGTCTTCGTGACCTTGTTAAAATGGACATACGAACATTATTGTTTCCAATAAAATTTTGATCTTAGTTTGGTAAAGTGTCAAGGATATTAACTTAAGTCAAATAGAATGATAGATTCTATTGATTAGACTAAGTTGATAAGTTTGATTATAGGGTTTCATTTCTTTGATTTAGGATGACTAATCTTGAAAATTAACTTACTAATCAAATGTGTTTGATTGAGACACTTTTGGATGGTAGATATTGGTTTTGATTTGAACAAATTCAATCGTAAAGTCCAATTTATGCAAGTTTAAGACTCTGTTTTGATTTAGGAAAGTTTATGTTCTAATAAAAATCCAAATTTTGATGTTAACTGCCTGATAGGGGATTCCAATAGCGTTATGTTTTCTTGTTTTCTTTGTGTTTTTCAGGATGATCTGATCTGAATTAATGTTTTGAAAACACAACAAGCATTTGTAAAAAAGTTTTTTCTTTAAGATCTAGAGTCTAAAAATGTTTAACAATCAGAACATGATCCTTCTTGATTTTCACTAGTTTTTGATAAAGAATACACTTCAAGCAAACTCACTCTTAAGATCAAAAGGGTCATTTTATACTCACAGCCCACATCTTCAAATTGCGTTGACGCACACAACCATGTCATCCCCTAGAGTGCGTCCATGTTTTTGTCATTTCTAGGCACGTACTTCGAGTTGGATTTCTTGTCCTCTGAGCAAACGGTCCTTGGAAATTATATGGTGAGTGTCTTGGGGGCAGATTCTTCCCTCCCCTTGCACTGTGAGTATGACAATGTTTGGATACTGACTCAGCGAGATACTACTCTATGGTTCGTAGATAGGGCTTCCGTATGGTGCGTCAATAGATAAACTCCCTCAGGAGACCTCCCAATCTTTAGAACAAAGATTTTGGGATGGTTATCTTGCTCACTACCATCAAGTTGGACTTTCATCAACAACTTGCATTTTGATTATAGTGGGTTGGAATCTTTGGCTTTAGGCATTCCCACTTAGGTCGTTCCCGTAGGGTGAGTACTTTTTCCCACTACGGTAGGCCTTCTAAAATATTTAAAAAGGTGTAAATAGCATGAAGTAAAAGTGAATTTGACACTTTGGTCACCCAATTAAGGGGAGAGCATAAGCCTAATCACCACAAGCACAACATATAAGTTTGTTCTATTTTTAAGCCCAAAAGACAATTTTCTAATCTATGTGAAGGTGTTGCTTCACAAAAATCATGATGTTCTTTTTAACTTTATACTACAAAAATGTGATGACTACCCTGAGATTGATAAATTTTCTTTAAAAAAAAAAAAAGTAGCTACCCTAGGATTGATACATTTTAATCCAAGTGACTACCCTAGGATTGGTTCTTTTTGACCAAATTTTGACAAAGCTTGTGTAGATGGTTAATTTAAAGCCCAAAGCAATGCTAGTTGTTCCTAAAGCATGAATGAAAAATAACATATGATGGGTTATTTTTCCATGAGTGTTTGAAAAAACTATTACAATGGATATCAAATGACTCTTTTTTCACTTTTTTTGAATTTAATGCTCCATATTCCTCTTAAAACCTCCAATAAATGCTAAAAATATTAGATGAGACCAATAAATAAGAAGATATAAAGGTTAGATGAATGATTAAACATAAAAAACCTTAACTTTAGATCAAGTTACAATGTGATTTGACTTTAAATGTAAAATTGAAAATTCAAACTCTACAAAAAGTACTAAACACCTACACCATTGCATAGCTTATTACATTCTACCCCATTTCAAAAAAAAAAGTTTCAAAAAATACCTCCGTATGACCAAGATATGACCATTTTAAGATTGACTGTCAAAGCACTAAAACATAAGCGCTAAAACATGAATGCGCTAAAAGAAGTCACGAAAGCGCTAAAATAAGTCACGAAAGTGCTAAAATAAGTCACGGAAGCACTAAAATTTTATGATCAAGCATTGAAACAGAGTACGAAAGCACCATAATTTTCCATAGAAGCGCTAAAACAGAACTCATTGGGAATCTGCATGACACTTTTCAGAAAAAATGATAAAAATGGGGTTAATGCCCCACGGTGGGCGCCAAATCGTAAGTGTAGAATGAGGTGTAAAGCACAAAACACTTCTTAATATGACATTATATCAAAGATTAATCAATTTGAACTAAATCAAAACAATAATCTACTGAAAGCATCATATTGTTCTCTATCCTCAAAGATTTATTAAACCACTATTGCTCTCAGATCGTGAGGACATTATGATTGTTAAAATAACAATTCAAAGAATGAGATGGATGGTAATGCAATGATTGTTAGGTTTACAATGGCAGATATCTAAAAGCTATATGTAGATTTTATCAAATAAACCAGAAGTAAAACACATAGAAAAATAACACAGAGAATTTAACGTGGTTCATCCAATGTGGGCTACATCCACCAAACCGCAGCCATCCAATGATATTATTAACCAGTGCAAAACCCTATTACAATATCGTGAATAATCGCCTATTTCTTATGATACTGTAACTCTATCCTAAACCCTTTATAAATTAGGGTTATACAAAATCGAGGTTTTTTCCCTTTTTGTGATTTTTCCCTTTTTCAGTAATTTCACAAAAAAGCAGGCCAAAAATTTTTCTCGGGGGCTACCGCCTCCGAACCCCTGCCCGGCCCCGGACCCCAACGAGGATACATGAAGAGTGTATAGTATAGAATGATCAGTTGCCACATACCAACAATGATATGGAACTAAATATGACAATAGTAGATGATAAATGAATTAAACTAGCATGAATTGACATAAAACAGATAATTGCAGCTACAGGAGGCAACCATGATATTGAAGCTTGATTGTTGGATATTGGATGCTTGAATTCTTGATGCTTGAGTGCTTGAATTCCTACAGAGTAAGAGTGCACAAACTTTATTATCTGGATCTTTTTTTGGTTCAATGAGGCTATATTTATAGAGTTTATGGTTGTAGAAATGCACAGGGAAAGCATTGAGAGGCTTGGATTCAATCTGGAGGATTGAATGGTGAAAGATGGAGGAGATTGAGAGAATTTTGGTGATTGTCTCTACCCAAGAAAACACCAGGCAAGAGAAGAGGAAATATTGATGGAGGAGGATTGAGAGAAGAATTTGGAATTTGTCCCCAATTTGTCTCCAAAACTTCCTGTGAAGTTTCAAGGCATTAATTGTGACATATTTTAGACATAGATTAGACATAGGATATCTAATTCATTTTTGAGAGAATATAGATGGAATATTCCTTGTGCTTTAATTCAAATATTTTTATTTATTTAAATTAGCAAAAGAGGGATAAATAATTTAATAAAACGAACTATAGAAGTTGTTTATTAAATTAAACAGAAGAATATGGCAATTAATCAATAAAGCATTTGATCTTTATTTAATTAATTTAGGATTGATGTGATAGAATAAAGTAGGGATTTGATAATTAAATTAAACAAAGTATTTAATTTTTTTTATTTAATTAAGATAAATTTAAATGTGAACTTTATAAATAAATATTTCTATTTATTCAATAGTAGAGGAAATCATGATAATTAATCAAATAATTCGTATTTAATTAATCGGATGCTCTAGACCAATTTTAGGTGTATACACATATATATCTGCAACTAGGGATAACATCAACTACTTGTCGGCCCAACAAAATATAAAATGTGTACAAACTGTTGAACCCAAATTAATAAACAATTTATTAATGTGAATCAAATAGCATCGGCAAAAACATAACAAGAACCCAAAACAACATGTCTCGAACTTGAAACACCTTAAACAATTAGCCTTGAAGATCCACAACATGCTACAATCACCTAGTCGGCCATGAATATGAAAAACATGAACACACAGAAGAAAATCACCAATCGTGAGCACAACAATCGATGCAAACCAACAACATGGATATAGCACGATCTAGAAACATCCACAAGAATCATGAATCACCACAAAAGCATTCACAACAACTCAAATTATTAGAATCACATCGTCTTTTTTTAGAAACACTAGCTACAACAACAAAACAACTATAAAAAAACTGATACTCATAACTTGATCGAATCTTCATGCGAACCTCTGAAACTTTTGGTGGATAAACTAGATATATTTGACAACAAACCCTTTAATCTGCAACTTCTTATCCTCAATATATTGAACTAGGCATCATACTAAACTTCACTGCATCACCGACAATCTGCAACTTATTTTATTACAATTTTCTCAATATCCTCGACATATACAGTCTTAAAGACATTAATGCCAATAGTGTTGACATCAATGACAACCACATATCAGCAATATCCAACAATCTCCAACAGTTGTAATGTAGATTCTCAACACTAAAATGAGAAGTTGTTGATTGAATTTTCTTCAAGGATCCAATGGAAAATATTGTCACTTGCTTAGGAATTTGAATTCACATGTCTAAAACTAGAGTACTATGTTGGAGGGAGTTTAAGAGACCAAGGTTTGACTATTCAAATCTTATTGAAAACCTTGAGAGATAGTTACACATGTAATCTCAGAAGATGGAAGGAGGTTGACTGAAGAATAAATGACCATTATATTAGTATACTATTGGAGGACAATTACACATTTGCACATATGTCTACATGCTTGCAGTAGCATCCAAGTATAGTACGTTCAAATAGAGTACTGAATACAAACATGAAATCATGTAGAGAAAAGAAACATATACAAAAATGAAGGAAATACTTAATCGCATGGGACACAAGGTTGTGTTGGAACCAAGGGAAGGGAAAAGGCTAGACTAGGACTAATTCATCCCTAAAAATATTCTATAGGGAATGAATGCTAAATTGAGGTCAAATTATAATTCTTGAATTTTGAGGTATACAATTTTAAACCATACAATTTTTTTTCTAGCCACACTCTAAAGTGTGTTACACAAACAATAAGCATGGGGGAGTGAATTCATAGTATCTAATGGACAATATAAAGTGATGATAAAATCTCTAAATGAAGAAAATGAGAATATGTAATGGTTTAATGTTCCATAGAAAATGTGATCCCTTTGTATAATAAAATGTCATGAGTGTCAAGAATAAAGAAATCACATGTCATAATATTTATATTAAATATGTAAAAATTAGTGATAGAAGAATGAATGGAAGCTAATGGTAAATGGCCATAATAATCCACAATGTATAAACAAAGGTGTACCAAAGATGTAGGGTTTACATGATTTTGCAATAAAAATATGAAACCCTAACAAGACTAGTATAAGATGATATGTACGTAAGGAATTAAATATTGTATGTTAGAGAATGATTCTTAAAGCGGATATAAAACATATGTAAAATGTAAACATTAAACCTATGGTAAGAATGGGTAGGGTGCATGTAGTAAAAACATGAATTAACACAAAAACTTAAAATAAATATATATCAATGAAGAAAATGGATATTAAAATAAAATTAAGATCTACAATTAGTATATAAGAACAAAAAAATATTGTTTTGGAAATTTGGTAAAATTTCATGAAAAACCTTCTTACAGGAAGAATTTAGACTACTTTTTGGATTTAATGGCAGATGGTTGGAAGTCAATTTGTTAATGATTATGAAGAACTAAACATTTTTTAACTTGGACAAGGTTTTAAAATTTCATAAACTATAAAGTTTGGGATAGAGTGGCTTGATGGGAAGTTTGATAATGTTGATATGTTCACTTTTGCAAATTTTGGAAAGAATCTGAGCTTCTAGTAAGAAACTGCATCAAAACTCGGTTTTGATTCCGTGCATTCATTTCATTAACGATTAGATGAAGTTAATGGTTTACATTTGCACTGGTAATGTTTTTAAGATATGGATAATATGTTTTGATGAGCTTTTCGCATATGACCGTTTCCAAATGAAGTGATTTAGATATTGTTTTATCTTATTTTGCATAACCGATGAAAGACACTATTTGACACTCATGGGTTTATAAAAAATAATAAAATAAAATATTGTGGGAGATAAACGGATGGATTGGAAGTTAAAAGGCAGAGGAAAGTCAATTAAATATCAAAACAGTAGCACCAAGAAGACAAGGAAGGGACGTGGTTGAAGGGGCAGATTGAGGCTGTGTGGATGAAGAAGCCACGCTAGGGAAAAAGTCCCAGCGTAGCCCAAAGGTAGTGAAAGGAGGCACGCACCATAGGATCTTCACATTCAGCTAAAAATTTCAGACCGCGTGGGATGGGAGAAAGGCAATATGATAAAGAAAATTGAACTGCAAACAATATTTTCTGATTACACGAAGAGGTCGATTAGAAGGGGTAGCGTGGAAAAGATTAGCGCTGAAATAAGGAGAAGTTGCGTAAACATGATAGAGAATAGGACATCAGCAACCACAATAATTTGTATGGGCGTATGTGGGAAGGAGTAATTTTGCAGAACAGAGCAAAGAAAATGGGTCGAGCTGTGAAGATAGGGAGCTCATTTGAATCAAACGCCTAGCCTCATCTGCCAATTGTTGGTTGATCTGTATAGGATCTAGACTAAATTGCGTTTTGAATGCTTAATTAAAATAATTTTGCAAAATTTTAATTCATGCATACATTAACAAAATTATGCATTAAAACTTAAGATGTGAAAGAGAATTTAGAGAGAAGAAGATAGAAGGTGCAAACAGAGTTTGATTACGGAGTTCACCACAAACGTGACTACGTCTCCGAGTCGGCTCCAATAGAGTACGACCGATCCGATTAATCTCCAGAAATCAGTTACAAAGCACCGAGACCATTTCCTTCAAGCACTTCGGCAGCATAACAATACTCTGTCGTACGAAAAATGGCTTGAAAAATCTCTTTAGAACTCTTCTTTCAAAACACCTATCACCTGTTTCTCTAATTTGCAAAATCTGAGTTTCACCCTTAGCCTCACTCTCACCCATTCACCCCCTTTTATACAAAAACTTTACTCAATTTGACTCATAACCAAATGATTTACAAATATTTCCCCATATCTCCTAAAAACAATTTAATCTCCCAAATTTAAAAAGAAATCTTTAAAAATAACCCCCTTAATCTATGTTAAATCACATAAAATAAATTTAAGCCCCTAATTATTCATTCTCGGGCTTTTACAGTTTAAGGTGGTTTGTTTTTTAATCCTTAAAAGGATTATTTGTTTGTTTTGTTTTTATAAAATTAGGGGAAGTTGTTATATTAAAAGCATTTGGTTTCAAATAGTCAACAAAACTAACTGATGCCACGTAACATTTCAATGCCATTCGATGGCTTAGTGGTGGGTATACCTTTTGGTGACTCATAGGGTGCGGGTTCAAAACCCGTCGGTGATTTGTTTTAAACAAACTTCTAAATAAACCACTAACAAAGATAACCGACACCCACAAATGGTAAAGCGCACTTTGTTTGGTCCAACGGCCGCACGGGTATTTCGCGTATGGGAGGTGGGTGGTTCGAGTCCCATGCGGGCCGGTCAAAACATTTTGCTAACAAACACAACCAATGCCGACGAATGAGGGAGAGGCGACGTGCCGCACCAGGAGGGTGCCACATGGCGAGATATTATTGCCCGGTGAATCCGATGTACCAGCTATCTGTGCGATGACTCCGATGCCAACTATACCTGCTACGTCGATGCTGATTTGATGTACGAATGACACGTGTCTACACATGATTCGCCGACCAGGCTGACCTCACCTGCCGCATCAACGTGCCACGTCGACATGTATGGATTGTACGGACTACCACGTGTCATCTCCCGATTGGTCCACCTTGGATTTGTACGAACTGCTTACGTCATCTTGTACGGACGTTGACATCATCATTGTACCTTCTAGTCACAAGTCAACCGAGAGCTTTGACCAGCTGTATCTTGAGCATACGATGTCGGATTTCAACGAAACGAGTTGCATTGGAAAGCTAGCGACGAGCTCTTCGCGATGACGCCAACTTTGACATTTTTTTACGACACCATTTTTTTCCGCTTCCTGGACACCCCTTAATCCCAGTTTGACCCAAGGTTTGATTGGCCATAACTTGTGCAAACGGACTCCTTTTCGCTCCGTTTGAGCTGCATTGGAATCAGGACACCGAGATCTTTCTGATGGTGCAGATTCTAGAGAGAATGAAGACACTTCAATTTTCACTGAAAATATCCACCGGATCATTGGTAGATTTATTTGGGGAAAAGAAATAGAGGATAGGCAGCTAGTATGTGGTGGAAGGAGCCACCAGTTAAATCTATGAAATGCAAATGAATGTTGGAGGATCATGAACATCAGAATTGCAGAAGTAAATCCACATATGAAGTCGTGTGGTTATTAAAAATATTAATGCGATTAATTGTTGGTTGTGGTGAATTGCTGGCTATGGTGAATTTTTCATGGCGATGAATTGCTGATGGTGAATTTTTCTTCCATGAATTGCTGGCTGTTGTGAATTTTCCATGGTGGTGAATTGCTGATGGTGAATTTTTCTTCCATGAATTGCTGGCGATGAATTTGCCGAATGCCAAGCAGAGGAATGTGGAGGATGGAAACCAAGCTATACCAATAAAGAGAACAGCGATGGAGGAAGAAGTTGCCAAATAATTGTAATGTATCTTCTATGAAATGTGGATAAATAAATATATTGGATTTGTTTTCAAATTTGACTGAAATGTTGTGCAATCTAAATGGATTTTAAATCGACACATGTAATTGTTGATTTTAGAGTTAATTGTCTTTGAAGTCTTGTGTAATCCATGTTTTGCGAAATTGAGTGCCAATTTGGGAGAGAAATTGGAAGTGTGAAATTTTTGTCTTCATCAAAATCCTAATGTAATGAGAAATCCTTGAAAGTAGACAAGGTCATGTAATAATGAAAAAGTTCAAAAACATGTAAAGGAAAATAAACCTTTCCTAAATAGTAATCTAGGTTAATCCAATAATACATATCCATATAGATATAAATTAATCTCTATTAAATAATGATAGCTGGAATTGATATTAAGATCATTTGAAAAACTATTTTAGGATTTAAGGTGTAATAAATAACAAATTCTTATATTATGACTAAAACATCTATATAATGTAGAAAAGGCACATAAATTTGAACACATTGGAATTTAAAAAGGATAATGATAGCCCCGTGTTCAACTTTGAAAATAGAAACTTATGGTAGGGATGAGTTCAATGGTTTAGGACTAGTCTATGATCACGTGTCTATTCAACACCTATGAGCTTGTACTATGTGGCAAACATATATCTATTATTTTTATTGGTTGGTTCACTTTAGTGTCTTTTACATCTTCTAATATTTGAGATTTGGTGTATTTATAAAAATTTTGTTAGGGTTGTTGGTATGTCACAAAGGTACATATTTTATAGGTTAATCCATATATATTAATGGTAAAAATAGGGCTTCTCAGTCATACGCATTCTCTTAGGATATTTGTGCATAATTAGATTATTTTTACTGTATGAAATTAAAATGTTTTCCTCTTTGTATATGAATGATAATTCTTACAATTATCAAAGATGATATGATGATTAAATAGAATGCAATAAGTGTGTAAATAAATGGTTTCATATATTCTCATATATGCATTATCATTGCAAATATATGTTAGTTGGCTTGACGCAAGAAGGGTAAAGATTAGAATTGACCAAATTTGAATCTACATTTTAAATTTCAGAAAAATAAATCTATGACTATGAGGATATCCTATGACCACAAACTTGTCATATAATATAATATAAAAAAAGAGCAAACAAAAATTATGAAAATATATGAATAGACGTAACAAATAAATGAATATATATGAATGTGTAAATATATGAATGAAAGTGAAATAAGTGCATATTTAAGGGAATAAATAGGTAATCTCAGGTGAAAATCTGACTTATGCTAGGTTCAATGAACAACTCAGATAATTAATCAATCGGCCTCAGTTTCCATTAACGGTCAGAAGTAGCTAATTAATCTATTCAATCATGACTTTTATTTTCTGTGGGTCACTTCTTACGTAACGGTCAAGCTGTTGCAGTGTTCACATGTCCAATCTGCTCTTCAAACAAAACATTACATTTTAAGCTCTATCAGTCAAGCAACCTAGAAAACCAGTTAGTTGGGGATCACAGTCATCTACAATACTCAAACCCCACCACTGCGATAAGATGTATTAAACAATTTTGGAACAGATGTAGCTGAAACAGTTTTGATGATTTTAGTCTTGGATTTCATTCTGTTTGTTGTATGAATGTAGATGAAACAGTTTTGGAACAGAATCAGTCATATATTACCAGAATGAGAATAGAAGAGTAAGATTGTAAATTTAATTAGTCAAATAAGAAACAAGGGGAGAGGTAAAAGGAAAGCAACGGAGCATAGAGAAAGCAAGGAAAAATATTCAGCAGCTAAATATTGGAATGAAAATAAGGAATTATAATAATTAAAAAATAAAAATAAAAATTCATAATAAAATTGGGTTTATATATATATATGGAGTGGTTAGATTGAGAGGATGTAAGGAGAGATAAGGTATAAATTTTAAAATTATTATTTTACTTGTCATTATTGTTTTGATTCTGTTTTATTTAGTCATTGAGGGTGTTTTATTACCATCTATTTCTTTATTTTGAATTAAGTATTATTACTTTTTAAAACTAGACTAAATACAAATTATTCATACAAAATAAATAAATAATAAGATCAAGTCCAGAATACAAAGATTCAAGTATCAATAATATTGATAATATTGATATACATAATGATCAAAAGTATAAATGATATAATAGATCATTGAGGGTGTACCTTATTACCATCTATTTCTTTATTTTGAATTAAGTATTATTACTTTTTAAAACTAGATTAAATAAAAATTATTCATACAAAATAAATAAATAATAAGATTAAGTCAAGAATACAAAGATTCAAGTATCAATAATATTGATATACATAATGATCAAAAGTATAAATGATATAATAGATCATTGAGGGCATGTCTTATTATCATCTATTTCTTTATTTTGAATTAAGTATTATTATTTTTTAAAACTAGATTAAATAAAAAATATTCATATAAAATAAAAAATAATAAGATTAAGTCAAGAATACAAAGATTCAAGTATCAATAATATTGATATACAATGATCAAAAGTATAAATGATATAATAGGTCATTGAGGGTGTGCCTTATTACCATCTATTTCTTTATTTTGAAGTAAGTATTATTACTTTTTTAAAACTAGACTAAATAAAAATTATTCATACAAAATAAATAAATAATAAGATTAAGTCATGAATACAAAGATTCGAGTAACAATAATATTGATATACATAATGATCAAAAGTGTAAATGATATAATTCGAATCAAAAAAATTATAAATGATATAATAGGTCATTGAGGGTGTGCCTTATTACCATCTATTTCTTTATTTTGAATTAAGTATTATTACTTTTTAAAACTAGGTTAAATAAAAATTATTCATACAAAATAAATAAATAATAAGATTAAGTCAAGAATACAAAGATTCAAGTATTAGTAATATTGATATACATAATGATCAAAAGTATAAATGATATAATAGGTCATTGAGGGTGTGTCTTATTACCATCTATTTTCTTATTTTAAATTAAGTACTATTACTTTTTAAAACTAGATTAAATAAAAATTATTCATACAAAATAAATAAATAATAAGATCATGTCAAGAATAAAAAGATTCAAGTATCAATAATATTGATAATATTGATATACATAATGATCAAAAGTATAAATGATATAATAGAAAAATAAAAAGAAAGTGATAATATAGGAGATATTGCAAAAAATTAATGAAATGATAAAAAAATTGAGAAAATGAGATAAAGTGAAAGAGATATAAGTAATAGAAATATTTCTTATATTGAAGAAATATGTAATCAAATTATAAAACTATAGAGTTTTAGTAAATCAAATTATTATGACAAATGTAAAATTTAGAAACAAAATAGAACGGATAAAAAGATAAAATTGGAAAAACATATATAATTGAAACATCAAAGATGGAATAAATTGTTATTTAAATTGGGAGAAAAGGGGAGATAGAAAATTGAAAAGTGGTTAAAAATAAATTGAGAACACAACAAATAATTATGATGAAAATGAATTAAATAAAGATATTATAGATATCTTATATGCATCTATCTAAAGAGTCATTTTATTTTACTTTGAAACAATTTTATTTACTATATGTTTGAAGGCAAAAAGAAATGTGCTTCTTATTTTACAAATATTATGTTTATTAATAAGTATTAATATTTTTCCCTTCAAGTTTAAGATGAAATGGCATATGGAAAATTCACCGCCATGACAAATTCACCACAAGTTAATAAAGAACCTAACCAAAAAAAGTAAATGAAATGAAAAAATATGCAACAAATTATTAGAATTAGAAAGAATGATGATAAAATATAAAAAAAAAAATCATTGATATTTAAAAGGAGATTTAAAGTTTTAAATTAATTCAAAAGAGATATTAAATGAAAAAGGTGAAAGCATAAAATTTTAAAAAAAATGCAAATAGAAGGGGGAAATGATAAAAATGGAAAAAATGTTATCTACAAAATATTATAATAAAAATCTAATATATTATGAAATAAGAATAATATAAAAAAGATAAGTAATAAAAAATAATAATTATTATTAACAGATGAAGATCAATAATTAAAATCTAATATATTATGAAATAAGAATAATATAAAAAAGATAAGTAATAAAAAAAATAATAATTATTAATAGATGAAGATCAATAATAATGAAGAGCATTCAAGGTGTAAAATCAATCTTGCATCCCAAAAAAACTATGTATTTTGATTTCTTTTAAGTTTGGTGAATAAATTTTTCATAATGGTTAGGGTTACTATTTTTAGTAAGTTGGAAGGGCTAATTTATTTTAATTTCTTTTAGGTTTGGTGAATAAATTTTCCATAAGGACTAAAAATGATAGGGTTACTATTGTTAGTAAGTTGGAAGGGCTAAAAATGGTAGGGTTATTATTTTTAGTAAATTAGCATTTGTGCATGTATGGACATGAAATCTTACATAGAGATAAAAAATGGTAAATGAAGCCAATGGTGAATAAATCACTTCAATACCATTTTTAATTTGTGAGATATTAATGTTTTTGTTTTCCAAATCCCTTTAAAAATATTCAAAGTCGATTTTGAGGCACATATAGGTTCTAGATGGGCCCAAACATTGGTCAAAAATCCAAATTTCCCAAAAGGGACCTTTTCTTTTATGAGAGGTTTCCAATGGTGTAAAAAATTTGTTAATCCATGCTCGAGGAAAAAATTATGGTTCTTAGAAGTTGGACTAAAATTTGGGAAATTTCCTTAGGCCAAAAAAAGGAAAATTGCATTTGTTTAGTGCCAAAATGGAAGTCAAAGTTTGTTGGAAATTGGAAAAATAATATAAAATGGTCATGAATGGAAATAGATTCATTATGGAGGAGAGGATAAACAATTTTCCTATTTTTTCGCACAAATGAAAGTTGATGTTTCATGGCTATTATTTTCATTCATAGACTTGCAAGTTTGATTTTCTACATGCATTTGCAACTCATATTTCTATAATAGCAATCTTCTGACTATATAATTGTATTTCATTTTATTACATGTTTGTAGGTGATTTCATGAATATATAATTAAAGTTGTAGGTTTTTATTCCTAAATTTTGTTGTCTATGCAAGATTGTTTTCAAAGGAGAGTTAATAATATAATTAAATAAAATTTAAACATAAACTTTTATCAAGAAAATAAAAAATGTAACAAATTAAAATTAAAATATGAAAAGGTTAAATTTTGAAAAATTATAAAGAGAAAAGAGGAAGGGATGGTAGAAATTACTAAAAGTAAAAGAGTTAGGGAATTATGAGACAAGTAACTAGAAAAAGTAATATATGTAATGGACCATCTAAATTTGTTTTTGATAAGATAAGAAGCATTTACAAGGTGTTGTACCCTTTACACAGAGAGCACAAAGGCCAAAATAAAGTATAGTTCAAATAGAACTTGAACTAGAGGAACAAACATAAACAACTGACCAACTACTGTAGAACAACCAAAAATTAAACAACCCCCAAAAGAGAGGGGTCCAAACTAGCTCCACGAACCCGAGGCCGTGAAGAGGCAACAAATTTGGGGAGACCCTTCTTCTTTCGTAGCACAACCGACTAGGAATGCTCATAATCGAGAACCAACGAGCGAGGCGAGGGGAGCGGATCCACAATAGCCACCCTGGGAGAGGAGCCACCATGCAATGAGGGTGAAGCAGTGGAGACCAGAGCAAACAAAGAACCAATAGAGTCATTCAACAAAGGACAGGTAGGTTCTGGTAGAACATCGACAGTAGAAGGTTCAGATAGGATAGAGACAACCGAAGGTTCCACAACAAAGATAGCCGGAAGAGGATCTTGAGTAGGCTCGGGAGGGTCACCCTCCTCAAAGGAACTATCTGAAGAGGGAGAACCAATAGTGAGATGGTATGTGAGAGCATTCTTCCACCAAGTAGCCACACTCTTGTGACAAGCAATAGGGTAGCCAGAAGCCAAGTGACCAACAAAGAAACAACACTTGTAATGAGAAAGGAGCCCCTCATAGTCCAAAAGTTGCTTCCAAGGTTGGTCCACCACCATCAAGACCACATCACCATGGAGTGGTTTGGAGATATCCATATCGATTAAAATACGAGCCACTATAGTATGCACAAGATCCTGAGACGTAGAATCCACCTTCAAAAGGCTGCCAATGGCATTGCTAATAGCTTCAAAGCAGGAATCCTCCCAAAATTAGAGAGGGAGATTCAGTAAACAAACCCAAATAGGTCTGATATTTAGAGGCTCTGTGAGAGGATTGAAAGAGCAGGACCATGATCAGATGGACAATGAATGAACACCCCACATCTAAATTTGTTAGTAATGGCATAGTGTGTTAATTAAGTTATGGTATTGTAAATTTTTTCATCAAGGTTCAAACTCTAATAGGGTGTTATTGTTGATTTTCATTGTTTGGAATGAGGTCCTCTATGTGTGGCCTCACCAATTCATAGCTCCAGTCAAAATCATTTACTCCCACATTTAGAAAATAAAATAAAAAATGAGCCACCTAAATTAATAAAGATACAAACATTACATCATTCCATAGAATTCCATGATACAAGTTTATAAACAAGACACTTGGCTTAGATTAGAACTATTGTCCTATTGATCCACAACTCCATCAATATACAAATTATCAATCATATTCATCTTGTCCAAGTGCAAGCAATTATATTTGTTCAATTATAAGAGAAAAAGCAACTTCCAAATATAGACTAGTTGGTCCTCTCACTTATTGTCATGAAATCTTATTATTAAAATTATAAAGCCTTAAAATTTTAAATTATTACTTAATTTATGGTAATAATAATTAATAATAAATTTAAAAATATATATTTAAAAGATAAAAAAAATAGTTTCTAAAATAATAAATTATTTAATATTGAAACATTATAGCTTAAAAATAAAATAAAATAGGGATAAATATTTTTTTAAGAACATAAAAAGTAATTATTTTCTTTCAAAATAATAATTATTAATAATAATAGTATAATAATGTTTATCTTTATTTTTTTTAAACAGTGTTTGAAATGATCTTGATCAAATTTAAATTGATATTTTTAATGATATTTTATCTTTAAATAATATTTTTGAATTTGAAACACAAAGATAAGAAAAAATAAATTTGATATGAGTCTACCAAAAATTACAAAGGAAAATTTTTAAGGTGAAGATCAAAGAACAATGGATCAAACTCTCCAAGCTAATTAGAATATTTTGGGTGAGTGATTCTATTATGATAACCTTAATTAATATTTGAAAGAACTTTTCTTTAAATATATTTCTTAAGAATCAATTAATTTTTAATTAAATTTAAAATATAAATTATATCAACTTTTTGTTTAAGCTTTTTTTAACTTAATTTTCATAATTTAAATTTATAGTTTATTTTTTTTTAGATTTTAATTAACTTAAATTAAATTTCATGAGAATTTGAAATTTATTTAAATTTTATTAGAATTAAATTTACTTAAATATTTTTTTTTACATCTGAAAGACTTTAAATTCTTAAATTATATTGTGTGTGAGAGAGATCAATCTTTTACACAAGCTATGACCTATGGAAGGGCCACAAATCTTTATATATCTTCCACAAGGCCTTTTAAATTTATAAAATTATTTAAATTTTATTTCATAGTTATTATTTATATAAATAAATATTATTTTATATATATAGTCATAAATTGTCAATTTTGATATTTTTACATTATGTTTGGCTCCCCCTTTAATGTTTGATCTAATTATGCTTATAATTTGCTTATTTTATTATTATTTTTAGAAACTCAAGATAAAATTAGAAATTAAAATTAATTATTTATTTAACAACAATTTAAAATCTAAAATAAGTCTAGTCTAGGGCACCCTTGCCCTTGACCACCCTATTTTGGCCCAATTTTTAATAGTTTATTGTTGGCATTTATATGTTTATAAATTTAAATTTATTTTTTGGCTTCTCGAAACAATTATTGTGGGAAATAAATAAATACATATTAATATTTAAGTATTTTTCACCATTTAAACACCTAATAAAAATTTGAGCAATTGAGCATATGAAAGAGAAGCCAAGGTAATTCAAGAGAAGAATAAGAATTATCTTACAATATTTTCATCTATCAATATTCATGTTACCAATGCATCAAATAAGATTATTTCATGCTTTATGTTCATTATCATTATGAGTACTAACACTCACAAGATCTTCAATCAAACATCAATTTCTCCTTGGATAAGATGTGTGATATGACTTCAATCCATCAAGGAAAGAAGATTTAAGTTATAAGTTACAAAAAAATTGATTTATCATTTATTTTATTCATTTTTCTCTGCTTGACCTAAGGTAAGCACTCTTTATCAAACATCATCATAGTCATTGTGGAGGTGGAAACACCAAAAAAGGGTTTGAATTAACCAAGGCCCTATATGAGACAACCCTTTATCTCCTCTCTTTCTTGAAGGTGGGAGATCTAAAGGGGATTTAGAGAAGATTGAAGACCTAACATCAAGATCAATCATTCAAGAACATTCATCGATAAAATTAGGGAAATTCCAATTATTAATCAACAAACAAATTTCCACACATGATTTTGACAAGGAAGCACCTATAGACTGTAACTCACTAATACTTATTCAAAGATTCTAGAAACTCTAATTCTTAGTCTAGAGTGCCCATACCCCTAACCAGACAGTTTTAGTTTAGATTTGAATGTCAGGTTCCTCTATCTCTACTCTTTGATCCTCTTTTTGTAGGAGTTAATGGTGACTCCTCAACACCCCCAAGAACAGTTTCTAGACCAAAAACACTTCTACAAGAGAGAAAATGGAAAGAATACTTGCTTTAATAATGCAAGATTGAATATGGTTCAATATTGGTTGAATATAAAAATGTACATGGTAGGCCTTTCTTATAAAGACAAGGTGAGACATAGGATTAGACAAGATCATGACAAGTGTCTTAATCCTATAACATGAGACAACTAACTCATAACTACCTAGGATAAGATAATATCTAGAAATAAAAACTAAGACTTCTAGAAAGAATCTTATAATCCTAAGTAAACTTAACATGTGAATATTTCCCCTAATTAGGTCTAGTGAGTGAATTAACTAGGTATAAGACATTTATTCACACCAACACTTCTTTTTAGTTTTTGTCAAGAATCTCTATGATATTGTATATTTATATCTATTTGTTTTAGTGACATAATTGACCTAGTTTTACATTTACAAAATTAAATCAATTCAAATCAATTCAATTCCTAATTAACCTCCCAAGAGGGGACCAAAACCATGATCAACCATTATGGATCTTCCTTGAGGATAGAAGCCAATTGGTATTTTATGATCATTTTTATGACCCCCAATGATGTAGGTTAAAGGTGTGACTTAGACCCTAGATCCTTTTTTCCTACATCACATTTCGGTGAAACTAATGTATCTTACATTTACATGCTTCTAATTTACATATAAATTGTCCTAAAATCTTAATGAAATATTAGGTTGTTTGAAATAATTATCACTCACAATGTATTTCATGTTATACATAAAAAAATTAAGGATTTGCATCTCATAATCTTAAAAAGTGTTATATTTTTAGTATTTCAGAGATAGATTCAATTAATTATAATATTTCACATTCTGGAAAATTTCATTTATCAAGAAATTGAAAATTATTGCATTCATTTTATTGCTTTGAAACATAAAAATTCATGCATGCATGTGCTTTATATAAATAAATTAGGTTTTCTTACATTTTTTATAATTTTTCTCAGTGTCAGACCCGAAATTATAAAACTTAGATCTTTAAACACTATACTACACTTCTAAATATTTAAACTTTCAAAAATTTACATCTCTAGTCCAGGGCACCCTTGCCCTTGTGCTACTAATTTCACTCCAAATTTTGGTCATAGTTCTATCTCGGTAACCTTTGTGCAGACTTGTTTCTTATATTTGAGAATTTTTTCTATCATCGTCATCCTTTTTTTCTCCTCATTGTTTGAACACTCAATTGTCTTGAATCTTGTAATTAATTTATAATCTTCACAACCTAGTGTCCCATATCAAATAATTATTTGAGACATAGTTATAGACTCGTGGCTTCCCTTTCTAAAATTACATATGGTGTTGAGCTTGAGTTTCATAACTTTTTCCCTTAATGAATCAAATTTATGCAATCAATGTTTGATTCTCTCCCTACTCCTACTTTCCTATGTCTTCTTCATCACCAACCATGTATGTGGACATGGAGGTTGTTTTTGCACATGTCTAAGGATAATATTAAACATTTGGAAAAAGATCTAGAAAGCTTTCAAATTTTCCTAACAACCAAATCCTTGGCTAGAGAAAATTTTCCTTGTGTAGATAACCTTAGAAATCTAATCAATGATTTGTAAGAGATAGAAGTGTTGCATATCCTAACTCATATATAAAATTAAAATATCCCTACAATAGCTATTTTTTCTCAAACCCTTACCAACACTCAAAACAAAATGGGAAAACATGTTTCCTCTCCTACAACTATACCTGCTATTACTACTTTCACTTGGTCACAACATCTACCACACAATATAATAATCATCGTAACTCTAGTTTAGGTATTTCTTGTGGGAATACTTATAGTTTTGTTCCTTCATATACTACACCTCATTTTACTTCACCCCTCATTAAATGTCAAAATAATAACCCTTAGATCATAAACAATAACCATACATACTCCACAAATTTTCAAAAAAGATCACCAAATGATCCTATAATAAATAAAATCTTACAAAACATGTCATATTTACAACAAAAAATTTCAAACATGAACCAAACTAAATCTAATAGTAATTCTTCAATATATATTACATAAAATCCATTATCCTTCATTATCTTAAAAATATATATTTTGCAAAACATTGAAGTTCCTCGTTTTGAGAAGTATGCTAGCAAATGAGATCCTAATTATCATGTATCTATTTTTATTGCTAGATATGTAGTGATTTACTTTCTTGATTACGTCCTAGCTAAACTCTTTCCTCACTCATTGAAACATGTGTCCTTGGATTAGTTTTTTCTATTAACTAATAATTCAATTATATCCTTTACAGAACTTGTTAATGAATTCCTCCAACATTTTCATGAAAAAATTGGACCTCAAGTTACAATGACTAATTTAATTTATTGAAAACAAGGACCTAAGGAAATAGTGAATAATTTTATAGGATAACACCAAGCTCTTTATTCACAAATCTCATATTCTCTCCCAGATTCTAATATACAAAGAATCTTCATTGGAAACTTACAAACTAACTTTCAAGATAAGATCTTATTGATGAAATATCCATCATTACACATTTATGCATGAATATTTGCAATTACCAAATTTTAGTTAGTCAATATGAAGGAACACCTTGATTGGCTCCTAGTAGTCAATATAAAGTTGGTTTTCAAACTATCTATCAATCATTTAACAATCATAGTTCAAAACCTTCATCAAAATAAACACTCCTTAGTCTTCCAAAAACATTCAAACACAAGTTGCTACTACATCTACAACACTATATAAATTTAGGAAAAGAGATAGACAATTTAATAATTACTTGATTCTCTCCATGTTATTATGTTACAATTGCTTAATAAAAACATGATCCAACTTCATCCCATTCATCCTATTGATACCACCAAGCCATTGCACCATAAATTTAATGCAAAATCATTTTTTCAATATCATCATACACCTAGACATGATAAAAAAAGATGCATGTGTATCAAGCACCAAGTACAAGATCTCATTGATTCTAATGTCATCCAGTTTGTTTAATATAAATAATAAATGGATTGAATTAGTAGTGCTACCTAATCAAAACATAAAAAAAACCAATCCATTACTGTAAGAGAGGGTGACCAACTATTGCAAGGCCCTAGGTCACAAAAGGCCAAGAGCGGTATGGCTGCCCTAACTTACCTCAGTTTAAGGGAAGGTTAGGATCAACGGGATGAGAATGATGAGGAATATGAGGTCTTTCGATCACTCTACAAACTTGAGAGTTGAAGGAGACTAGATGAGTCACTTTTTAAGGTCAACTCTACATCTTAGGTATCTCTTTGTCATAGGAAAAAAGAATGTTTCTGGGATGACAACATGACATGCTAGTGTCTCATAGGTGCACTGGCATCCATATGGCTAGAAAACCAAAGAGACAAGGTTTAATCTTCAAGAAAATACTACCAACCTAGTTTGTAGATTTCTAGAATGATAGAATGAGATTAAGAAGATTGAAACATAAAGATGAATGTGATAAAGGAAGTATATTACCACAAGGGTGATGAGGATGATTTCATACAACAATCCTCTCACCAGCTTGCTTCAAGATCTCTCCACCTACACACAGAAAAGGGGAAAATGTCGAAGGGCTGTTTAGGGGTCTACCTTAGTCAAACCCCCGTTTGGGTGTTTCCACCTCCATGGAAAACCAAGTTTGCAAGGATAGAAATAATGATAAAGAAGGGAATACAAGCTACACAAATAAAAGACACTACAAAACAATATGTCCTTACTCAACCAAAATGATAGAGAAGATAAGAGGAGCTTACCACCTCCGTCCAAAGCGCTCAAGGCTTGTGGAGGAGAAAATGAGAGGAACTCAAGCCTCTACTGCAATGGTGTTTGTCATGTGCTTGCACTATCAGAGTGATGGAGTTGTAGATTGTTGCAATGAAGTGTGAAGTGCTACTACAAAACTTGAATTGAATGAATGGAATGGAGAGAGTGCTCAAACCATCTTGCCCAACTTTTGCTAAAGGGAACAATGGATGAATGGATGAAGAATATGAAGGAAAGGATGAAAACTAGCCATATTCGAGTCAGCCAGCTGAAGAGGGGTGTTACACTTTGACTTCCAATCAGAAGTATAACGTCTCTTCATAATCCAACCACAAAAATCTGCCAAGGACTTGTAAGCATGCCACACAGGCATCCCCGAGAGAAATGCCTCCACCAACACATAAATAGGGCACCAAGTGTTATGTGAGCAGTGGGATTAAGTGGAATTAAGACTTTGCCTTAGGTTTTCTAAAGTGTAAGGGGGTAAAAGGGAATTTGCGTTAGGGGTACAAATTCATGCTTATACATTTTTCCCCCACTTTAGTGAGCACGATTATTGATGAGTGCTTTGGTAAAGTAGAGTAGTAAGAGTAACAAGGTAAGAGATGTATACCTGAACTGATGAGGAAGTAGAGCATGGTCTAGCGAACTCAGAAGTGCAGGAGAAGACTTCGTAGTTCTACAAAACTACAAAGCTGAAAAAAGAAAGCACCTCACAAGCTCACGGTCTTGTGAGGGAGGTATCCTTCAAGAACTCTGACATGAAGGAAACCAAAATAATTACCTTACAGACCCACAGACCTACAAGGAAGGTATCCCCCAAGAACTCTCACATGAGGGAGACCGAGCAAAGGGAACTCCACAAAGTTAGAGTTGGTGACATGTTTACCTGTAGATAGAACACATTAGGAAGCGACCGCACAGTCCATTGAACAGACAGTCACGCAGACCATCGCTAAGTTGTAATAATTTCAAAGGGGTCCCTTGGGAACCCTTCAAAAGGAAGGAGGGTCCACTCAAGGGATGCGTTCTTTGAAAAGTGAAGTCTATTCAGTCTTCCCCCAAGCTAGACACAAGAATGTGAAGAAGGTCTAGTTGGGCTACCCCCGGACTAGATGTGAAGATGTGAAACTGGTCTAGTTGAGTTGCCCCTGAGCTAGATGCCATAGAACTCAATGAAGGCTTTCGAAGGGGTCCCTTGGGAACCCAACGTGAAGAGGAGGGGTTGACTCAAGGGATACACTTGTTCAAAAGCTAATGTCTTGCTTCTCGAATTGATTCATCATCAAGGAATTTCAAAGGAAGGACATGCGCCCATGTGAGGGGAAGATTTAAGACTGTTCCTATGTCGAAGGGAGATTCCAAAATCCTTTCTTTGTGAACCCATGATGAAGGAAACATGTTTCATTAGGGTTTTAAGTTGAGAATGGAATTCTAAAGAAGAAGCATGTGAAGGGTCTTCAAGAAAATATTTGTTTGGCAATGAATTAATTTTCTAAAGACCAAGTAATGTAGAAGTAAAGTTGTCACACATGAAAGGGACAACCCAAGCAAAGAAGACAGAAAGATAAATAGAAAGGTAAAATAAAAGAGATCACACACAAAGGGCACATGGGGATCTGGTTTTGTGGGGTCAAACCTACCTTCATTTATATATATATATATGAGGTGACCACGATAAGAGGAGAAATATCATCAATCCCCAACCAAATCAGGAAGAATGCACGAAAGACAAAGTAAAAATTTTAAAAATGGGTCAACATGGAAGGAAGCCTAAATGCTCCTGATGCTTTGCATCATCCCCAATTTACCGAAAGCCAATAAAAAACATAGAAGAATGAAGATACACATAGAAGGAGGTTTACAACACAAATACCATGCATGTATCTAAGAACCAATAGGGGTGACAAGGGTCATCCAGGAACATATAGTATGATCATGGGGGAAGACGTTACAACACACATATCTAATCTGAAGATCAAGAAGAGGGTCTCCCCCTAACACTAGTTGACCAAGAGGTCATTAGCTTCCCATTCTAGATCATCGTAGGGGGAAGGATGATGATCCTACAATGGCATAATGTTAAGGGGAGGAGCTTTTGATCCTCCCATGATAAGGGCCAAGGTAGAGGGACTTGTGATGTCTCTATCACTCAACTCTTGTGGGTCTAAGGTCAATGACCTCGTGAAGATCACTGACAAGGTAAAAAATTCATCCACCGAGTTGAACATACACTTGATGGGAGTGCCATGTTTCACCTCAGAGGATGGAGGAATTTGCACCCAAGGTTCACCGCTAGGCTCACTGAGAGAATCAGGAGCAGTGACAAACTTAGGGGAGGCCAGGACAGGTTTTGTTACTAGGATAGAACAAGTCAACACAAGGCCACCTCTTAGAGAAGGTGGACTCTTCTTACGTCCTCCATTGCTGGAAGGAACACACTCTACCTTCTTCTTCATCGAAGGAGGTGAAATTTCTATAGACAAAGTAAGGAGGGTTGAGGGAGAAGAGAAAAGGACTATAGTGGATACAACCAAAGTATTTACCATATCCATGGGCTCCGAGAAAGGTGAGACATCTAGGATGAGAGTCGACAAGGGTGGCTCCATGGAAGGAGCAATAAACATTTGCACCTTTCTAGGTGCATGTGTGCTCACAGAAAAATTTGGAAGGGGTTCAGAGCTAGCTTGAACATGGATAGAAGGGGAGAGAGAGGAAGACACATCAAGAGGTGCAGTCATCTCTTCCTTGTTCTGTAAGGAGGCCTGCTTAGCTAGAAGAGCCTTTCACCAGTGCTTGCGCTGGTGCATAAGGTGGTTCCTATGACTCTTCGAACCATAAGCTAGAGCTTGCGAAGGGACAAAATGATTATGGTCATCCATGGGAGTGTTGTCCATGGTTGTTTCCAGTGGGAGGATAGAATCCTAGATGGGAGTAGAAGGAGTAGGCTCATAAATGGAAAGGGGAATTGAATCTAGCACCTCGACAATGGGCCTCTTCCCATTCACTATTTTGGGAACAATAATAGTAGGAGGACATGGAGGTTGAGATAAAGAGGACTCTCCCTAGGGGGCTTTCTATCTACCATGTTGGACAGGCCTAGGCTTTGTGGGTAAGACAGGAAGCTCAAAAGTAGGATGCTTGGCCTTTCGCCAAGTGAGCACCATGGGATTCTCTCACAAGCGGGAGACACAAGCAGATGGCACTATGGTAGGGTGAGAGGAAGCATTGGGATGAACAGAGGAAGGGGAAGAAGGAAGATCTCAGGACCACTTCTCTTCTTCTCTTCTACGTGCCTTGGCAACATCACTGTTAGCTTTCAGACAAGCTCTATGTGAAACAACATAGGGCAAAGGTGCTGGCAAGAGACACTTGTAGTATCACTTGGTGTTGTCATTGATGGAAACCATAATCAATGATCAGATACGCATATCATCATTCATCCATACTAGTAGAAAGATTGACGATTGACAAGGAAGAATAGAGTATCTGGTAGTTTAGTGTTCATCGATCTATATGAATATTTTCTATTATTGGTTTGTGTTGTGCATCACAAGAAATTTTTTTTGGTATATTATCTCTATTACTATTGAAGTGCAGTGGCTCGTATCTATTCGTGTGGAAGTTTGAAGATTCAGTTGTCTAATTTTTTGTTTTACTAGTACTGCAGCTAACTTCATGAATGAATTATGTCATGGATGTATGGAAAGCAATTTTTTAAGTATTTTTGAGTTTTTACATCTTTGTTTGGGTCCTAGCCAAATTTTTCTTGATTGTTGCGGATATGCATTGCATATTATTCAAGATTTGGGATGACGGTTGTAATTAGTTTTGTGTTCTATTGAAGCCAAAAAAGTGTAATTGAATTCTATGTTACATATATATATATATAAGATCATCTATATCATTTTATAGAAAGTGTGAAGTGGGTGTTGAAGTGAATTATGAGTTAGAGTAGAGCAGAAGAGCGATAATGCATAGTTTCACTTGCACATAGAGAATTTGTGTTGCGAATTTGAGAAGAATATAGTAGAAGTACAAAACCAGTTTGTAGGATAAAAGATTGTATATTGTGCCTAACCAAAACTATAATTAGGTATATGTAGATGCTATTTTTCTCAGTTCAATCTCTCAGATGGTTTTAATCTGATTTTTTTTGTAAGGAAGTGAGCTCTAAGTAGTGTGCCTGAATGCAAGTGCATTCCCCTTATTGTAAACTTCATTTGAGTATAGTTAGATTAACTTGTGGATTGGCCATCCATCATGGTTTTTCCCCTAATAGGGTTTCCACATAAAAATCCTTGTGTTATGGTGTTGTGTTCATTTGCTTCATGTTTATGCATTATGGTTGAATTTTGTTAATGCTTTGAAGATAAATGTTAATAAAGTTAATTTTTGCACAACATTGATTCACCCCCCTCTCAGTGTAGCTTGTTTCCAATAGAAGGAGGGTACCTCACTTTCAGCCTAGCATGCCCTTTCTTATAGTTTTGATATGTATGGTGCAAGAGATCCTTCCTAGGTGGGAGAGAACCATGAGATGCAGGCCAAAAGTAATCTAAGGTATAGCTACCACATGCAACCGGTGGTCTATAATCGATGTCATGGACAACATGTACCGAACCTCCATGAACAAAATTCAGACACTTGTGCACAATTGATGGAACTACTTTCATAGCTACTAGCCAAGGGATTTGTAGCTTCAATTTGAAGAGTTCAAACTCTAGGATGATGTCAAACTCAATATTGTCATGTGTGTGGACGGTACTCTCAAGTGCATCATATCCATCCTTATGCAAGAATCTAATTAACATGATCTCCTCAGTTATGATATTCACTTGAGATGTCAGATCAATGAGAACACCTGCCATAGTATTCTCGTTTACCCTCACTCGAATGTAAAGAGGAGATGGTTCCCTATTAAAGCCCATCAGCAGGTCCTGTGAGGTGAAGGTTATGCTAGTACCACTACTCATAATCTGCACAAAGGGAATAGGTTATTTTATAAAAGAGACCATCACACACACCAAACAATACCTCTATAGAGCCTCCTAAGGTCTATGAGATAAGGTAGTGACCCATTTAAGGTTTCATTATACGACACTATTGGGACCTTCCAACTACGCCTACTATGGGTCATAGGTTGGGTTGTAAGGAAAAAGCCTCACAACACTCACACCTACAACACTCATAGGATATGAGGAAAGGAACTTTCAATATCATAAAATGGAACCAAAATAGTTCACATCAGGTTCACCAAATATGTAAGAGAGGGGGACCAACTGGTGCAAGGCCCTAGGTCACAAAATGCCAAGAGTAGTATGGCTGCCCTAACTAACCTCAGTTTAAGGGAAGGTTAGGATCAACGAGATGAGAATGATGAGGACTATGAGGTCCTTCGATCACTCTACAAACCCGAGAGTTGAAAGAGACTAGACAAGTCACTTTTTAAGGTCAAATATTTGTCTCAGGTACCTCTTTGCCATAGGACAAAAGCATGGTTCTAGGACAATAGCGCATCACACTAGCATCTCATAGGTACGCTGGCATCTATATGGCTAGAAAACAAAAGAGATGAGGTTTAACCTTCAATAAAAGACTGCCAACCTAGGTTACAGATTTCTAAAATGATAGAATGATATTAAGAAGAGGGAAACATAAGGACGAATGTGATAAAGGAAGTATATTACCACAAGGGTGACAAGGATGATTTCATACAACAATCCTCTCACTAGCTTGCTTCAAGATCTGTCCACCTACATACAAAAAAGGGGAAAATGTTGGGGGGTTGTTTAGGGGTGTACCTAAGTCAGACCCCTATTTTGGTGTTTCCACCTCCACGGATAGATAAGTTTGCAATGATAGAAATCATGATAAAGAAGGGAATAGAAGCTATGTAAACAAAAGACACTAAAAATTAGTATGTGCTTATTCAACCAAAATGATAGAGAAGATAAGAGGAGCTTACCACCTCCATCCAAAGCACTCAAGGCTTGTGGAGGAGAAAATGAGAGGAAATCAAGCCTCTGTTGCAATGGTGTTTGTCTTGCACTTGCACTATCATAGTGATGGACTGGTAGATTACTGTAACGGAGTGTGAAGTGATGCTACAAAGCTTGAAGTGAGTGAATGGAATGGAGAAAGTGCTCAAATGATCTTTCCCAACTTATATTCAAGGGACAAATGGATGAATGGATGAAGATGTTGGTAAAACAAGGATAAAAAACTGAGAGGGGGGGTGAATCAGCTGTTACCAAAATCAAACTTATACAACATTAACCAATCCTTATATCATAGATCTGATAATTAATAATGTAGGCATAAGAACAACACATCAGAGACACATGAACACAAAGATTTTATACATGGAAACCTTGTGAGGGGAAAAACCATGGTGGATGTTAGTCCATAAGATTATACCTTGTTAGAAGTATAATGAAGAATAAAAAGAGAATGCACTTGCATTTAGGCACACTTCCTAGAGAACACTACTCAAAGGGAAGGCTCACTGCCTTACATATAGTAATCAAATTAAATCCATCTGATGAATTTGAACTGAGAAAATAGCTTCTACAAAAGCCTAGTTACATTTCCAATTAGGCACACTAAAACCTCTTCCACTCTTCCACACTCTTCTCTGAATGATCTAACCTTTATTCACACTTTCTACATCACTTGTACACTTGAGCACACTCTAAATGAGGAAAAAAATCTTGTATATATATCTGCTACATGGATTTGTATCTACTAATCAGTCAACCACAAATAAGGAATAAATTATAATTGTCGAACTTGATACATGAATAAATTTCAATGCATACCAACACAAGTCAAAAATAACATAGTGAGGAGCCAAAAAAACATCTCCAAACATGCCAAACAATAAATTATTAATCCTCATGGATCCGCAACATGCTAACACCACAATGTCGGCTAAGAAAATGGACACTCGGGCAAATATCAGAAAAATCTCTGATCACGAACACTCCAATCACTGCAGACATACACCAAGGATAGAGCATGATCTAGACTCATCCATGAACATCATAGGCACATGAGCAACACATGTGATTAACATACTCTCATCCACTTTGACCAAGAACAACATCTACAGAGACTGAATAACTGTAGGTATATAGATGATCATAAATTCCACAAAACTTCATGCACACCACTAAAAATTTCAGACAACATACTAGAAAGGTTCAACACCAAACCCTTTGAAGTGCACCTTCAGATCTTCAATGCACAGAGCTTTCCAACATTTTGACCTTCTCAACTCCACTGGTTGCTTGTACTATATTTTTTACAATTTTCTCAATCTCCTCGATCTATACAACCTTAAGTAGATTAAAATGCTAATAGTGCTGACATCAATGACAATAATATATCAGCAACACAACCGCAACATCCAATAATCTCCCCCTTTGGCATTGATGGCAACACATGATGTAAAAAATAATACCATCAATCCAACTAACTCTTCTTTAACAATCTCCCCCTGAGATTGTGCATTTTTGTTTCCTTCTTCTTTCCCATTTTTTCACATTTCTTCTCTCCCCCTTTGACATCAATGGAAAAGGTACATATGCTCTGATTTCAATCTTGAAAACATCTAACTACTCCCCCTGAGTAGTAGTCACCACAACATCAATCCGGAATATGTTATAGAAATGAACTCATGGATTGATGCAAATACCTGCATCTTAGTTCTGATTAGGAGGGGAAATTACCCCTAACTTTCCTCTGAGGTACTCAAAATTATCCTTAGGCAATAGCTTTGTAAAGATATCTACAATTTTCTCTTTGGTAGGTATGTACTCCAGTGTGACTTCTTTGTCACTTAATTTGTCTCTCAAGAAGTGATACTTCATAGATATATGCTTTGTCTTTGAATGTAATATTGGATTCTTAGAAATGTTAATGGCACTTGAATTATCACAGAATATAGCAATGGGTTCTTCATATTCAATTCTAACATCTCTCAAAATTTTCTTCATTCATAATACTTGGGTACACCTATTTGTAGTAACAATGTACTCTGCCTCAACAGCAGATAATGAAACTGAGTTTTTCTCTTTTCTTAACCAAGATACCAACTTCTTACCTAAGAAGAATGCACCACCACTCGTATACTTCCTCTCATCTATATCTCCTGCCCAATCAGCATCAGTAAATGCACTTAGAGTAAGATCATCATTCTTAGGATACCAAACACCAAGATCAGCTGTCCCTTTCAGATATCTGAATATTCTTTTCACAACATTCACATGGGACTCTTTAGGATCAACTTGAAATCTAGCAACCATGCACAAAGAATTCGTTATATCTAGCCTTGTTTGAGTCAAGTAAACCAACACACCAATCATCAATCTATACCTTATTTTATTTTCTTTAGGGGATTCATCATTCTATGTTAGTTTACACCCAGTCATCATAGGTGTACTAATAGGCTTTGCTTCTTCCATTCCAAACTTTTTCAGTAACTATTTTACATATTTGGACTGAGATATAAAGATCCCATCTTCTAACTAAGTGATTTGTAATCCCAAAAAGAATTTTAGCTCTCCTATCATTTAAATTTCAAATTCACTTTTCATTTCATCAGCATACTTCATACACAAATTATCATCTCCTTCAAAAGTAATATCATCAACAAAGACTTCAATGATCAATTCTTTTTTTCATCCAACTTGAAATATAAATTTTTGTCAGCAGTACCTTTACTGAATCCAAGCTTCAATAAATATTTGTCCAATCTAGCATACCAAGCTATAGGATCTTGCTTTAGTCCATATAGATCTTTCTTCAATTGACATACCATGTCCTTTTCATCAGTCAACTGAAATCCATCTACTTGTTCAACATAAACTTCTTCTTCTATTTTACCATTCAGAAATGTTGATTTAACATCCATCTGATAAAATTTGTAGTTATTGAAAGTAGCATAAGCAAGAAGTAGTCTAATGGCCTCAATTCTAGCAATAGGAGAAATTTTTTCTTCAAAATCAATACCTTCCATCTGTGAGTAACCTTTGTAGACCAATCTTTCTTTGTTTCTAACCACATCACCTTGTTCATTTAGCTTATTCCAAAAGACCCGCTTGGTTCCAATCACATTTTTCTTCAGAGGTCTAGGAACAAGATCCCATGTATTATTCTTTTGTATCTAGAAAAATTCTTCTTTCATAGCTTTCATCTAATGTTCATCCTTGCATGCTTCACTTAGATTTATAGGTTCTGTTGATCTTTTTTTTATGAACTTCTCAACACAGGTAATGCATAGGTGCATCAGCTCTCTTGAAAGACAATCTTCCACAATCAAATTACATAACACTATCCCAAGGTATCTAATGTGACGTCTTGACAGTGGTTGGAATATCTCAGTTGATTTATGTGATTTGCTAGAATCACAAGGCAGACTTATGGATGAGTCACAAAGTGGGGAAGTTAGATCTGCAAATGGAGTTCTTAAGATGGGAGAGTTGTTGTTTTTTTGTTGCAGGTTCAAACAATAGTTTTGAACTCCATTTCAACATTAGATTTATCTTTATAATGTGCAATGAACCTTTCCTAAGGTTACTTATTAAAAAAAAAGAAAAAAAGAGTAGGAAAGAGAGTAAGTTCCTAGACCTTAAACTATGAATGAACAATGATCATGGAGGTTGCTATAGTAGAGAAACTCCCTAAACTGGGTTTTTCTTGGCCAAGAGGATCCTACAATTACACAAAACCAATGCAATCTTCTAAGGACTATAGATTTTCAGATTGCGTACACATCATGAAAATGCAATTGAACTAGGTTGCAACAATGAAGTAAGGAATCCCAAGCTAACTTTGCATAGCAACTTGTCATCAACAAGTGCCAAAAGTATGGGATGGAAATTCATCAAATACAGTAACAAAAAACACCATCATCACTTCCATTCAAGAAACTAACTAATAGACTAATAAAGGAAGTAGAACCATGCACACATAATGAGAAAGCTCAAAAGGAAAAACCCATAAATCATGCAATGTTGCTTTCTATTGTTACAGAATGTTTTTTACACCAGCTTTTCAACCCCTTACAAATGAGGGGAAGACCCCTATTTATAGTTTTCCAAAGCCCGAATGAATGGCTAGGGTTTAATTACATTGTTTAGCCTAGATTTGATTGCACTAGGGCTTCACCTACCTCATAATATTCAGCAATTTAAAATACATCTTGTCCTTTCCCTATTTTGTCTTTTAGTGCCTAGGTGTTGTAGCAGTTTTGTCTTCTAGTTGTTTTCCCTTTTACTATAGCTCAAAGTGTCTAAAATCTGCTCTTTTCTTGATGGAATTACAACATTCCTCATTGGATCAAACGGGTCTGCTGATGACTAGCATCAATGGATTGGTTGCCCTCAATTCAGGCGGACATCCCCTTTAAGATCATCATCATCTGGTGAAAAGTAAGATAACTCCCTTTTGCTTTCTTTAAGGCCACCCCCCCTTGCATTTTGTCACTGACTTCCTTGGCACAGGCCTTCTTCTAATGTGAGCCCTATTGATGGGTGCCATGAGGAGAGGTGGGCATAAAATGAATGATGATAGGAGCTATGTGATTTCCTTGTTCAACTTTCTCAATGGATCTCCCCGACGGACCCACGATAGGCTTCTTGAAACCTGCATACATGAAGTGTCATAAGTGCTTTCATACACAAATCAAGGCAAACGTTAGTCAAATCTTTCAAAATCCTTGTTAGATTCACCCATGCACCATCAAAAGATCACAATATTTAGTATAAATTTCCATTAGCAGTTTACTAGAGGGAGTTTGGATGGTTCGGGCCCAAGAGGCTAGACTTCCCTAGCCAAAATGTTGTTCTGAAAGTGTGAATAGGGTAGGGAAACCCATATGGTTTCTCCTATCTTCAAATTTAGGCAATTTGAAAAGTTCGTGTAGGAGAGGGTCCAATTTTAATATGTGGGTCAAAGCTTGTTTCCAGATTGGGAGACATTTGGATCATTATTGGGACACCTAGAATTATGAGGAGGGAAAGCTATCTGGAGTTTGTTGTTTGCAACAACCATGGTGAAATGAAATTTCAAGGATGGAGTTCTAGGATTTAGGACCCGAAAAGTGGAAGGCAGACAATGGGTGGAGGGATGGACGGAGTTCCTGGAATAACCATGGAAGGATAGAGTTCCAGAAACAACCAGGGATGGATGGAGTTCTCAGAACACCCGCAGAGGGACGAAGTTCCAGAAACAGCCAAGGAGGGACGGAGTTCCCAGAACAACCATGGAGGGATGGAGTTCTAGAAACAGTCAATGAGGGATGGAGTTCCTAGAACAACCGCAGAGAGATGGAGTTCCATAAATGAACATGGAGGGGATGGGTTCTTGGAGCTGGAATGTCGTTGTAGGTCAGAAGGAAAAATGGAAAAGGAGGGACAAAGTTCCAGAAATGACCATAGAGGGGTGGAGTTTCAGAAATAGCTAGTGATGGAAGGAGTTATCATAATAGACGCAGAGGGATAGAGTTCCAGAAACAGCCAGGGATGGACAGAGTTCCCAGAACAACCGTGGAGAGACGAAGTTTCGAAAATGGACACAGAGGGGCTAGGTTCTGGGAGTCAGAGCACTGGGGGTGGATGGAAGGAAAAACAAAAAAGGAGGGATGGAGTTTCAAAAACAACCAGGGATAGACAGAGTTCTCAGAATAGTTGTGAACAGATGAAGTTTCAGAAATGGCCATGGAGGGGTCGGGTTCCGGGAGCCCGAATGCTAGGGGTCGACGAAAGGCAAAAAAACAAAGGAGGGATGGAGTTCCGGAAATAGCCAGGGATGAACGGAGTTCCCAGAATATCTGTGGAGGGATGAAGTTTCAGAAATGGCCATGGAGGGGCTGGGTTCTTGGACTCAGAATGCCAGGGGCGAACAGAAGGCAAAACGGAAAAGGAGGGATGGAGTTCTGGAAATAGCTAGGGATAGACAAAGTTCTCGGAACAGTCGTGGAGGGATGAAGTTCCAGAAACGTCCATGGAGGGGCCAAGTTCTAGGACTCAGAACATCGGGGGTGGATGGAAGGGAAAATGGAAAAGGAGGCATGGAGTTTTGGAAACAAACATAGAGGCGTGGAGTTCCAGGAATAGCCAGGGATAGACAAAGTTCCCAGAACAGCCTCAGAGAGACGAAGTTCTAGAAACAACCATGAAGGGGTCGAGTTCCGGGAGTTGGAACATTGGGGGTGGATGGAAGGAAAAATGACAAAGGAGGGATAGATTTCCAAGAACAACCATAGGGGGATGAAGTTCTAGAAATATTTAGGGATGGACGAAGTTCCCAGAACAGCCGTAGAGGGATGGAGTTCCAGAAACAGCCACGGAGGGGCCGAGTTCTGGGAGCCAGAATGCCGAGGGCAGATGAAAGGAAAAATGAAAAAGGAGGAATAGAGTTCCTAGAATAGCCATGAAGGGATGGAGTTCTAGAAACAACCAAGGAAAGATGAAGTTCCCGAAACAGCCGCGAAGGGATAGAGTTCCAGAAATAGCGGGGGACAGATGGAGTTCCCAGAATGAAAATTATGCAACTTCCCAAAACTTAACGAAACCTTGGTAGCTCACTTAGGCACCACAAAAACATCCCAAATCCATGGGAAACCTATCCCCAAAGTCAAAAGTTGAAGGAAAAAGAAAATGGAGTGAGCAGGAATGAGGCTTGGAGGATGTCGGGGCAACAGGGGAAGGGAAACCCACAGGGGCACTTTCGTGAAAGCAAAAGACTTAGTGAAACTTAGGTAGGTGAATTTGGTCAAGAGAATTTGATTTTTTGACATCACATGACAGATTTAGGCTCCAGGAAAGGGGCACACAAAATGAGATGGGAGGAAAATAGCTGGCAGAAACAAAAAGAGGGGGTCCCTGCCCATGGAGGGGTGTGTGTGAAAAACATGCACAACAAATGGTGAATCACTGGGGAAATTCTCTAGAGCATTTTGATAACAAACTGGAATCATGAACCCATAATCTTTGGTTCTGATCTTCACGCTAAGGAAAATAAGCCAGACGCTCAACCAAAGGATCAAAATCACTAGCCAACTCAACCTTCAGTATGGTGAAAATCCAAATGTGTGCAATTGCATTAATTCCCATCCTTCAGTTGCTGCAAGAACCTAAGCTCTATCAAGTTAATCTACGTAGTTTATTCTAACTTCAAAATCATTCAGGACATTGCCTCGCTGCCAGTCAGGCGTCCATAGCCCCAATGAGGCTATTTTTTTGATTTTCCAGAACATTGCTCTACTGTCGACCAGGCATCCATAGCCCTAATAGAGTTTCTCGGATACCCCCTAAAGGCCGAATTTCTTTTCTTTTGATTTTCAATATTTTTCTTTCTTTCTTTTATTTCTTTTCTCTTTTCAATTTTTTTATTTCAACCTGCAAGCAATGAAGCTCATGCTCAGGGCTAAGAATCATAGTGGTGCTAAAGCATAATTTTAGATTTTTCACTTAACTAGACTTCACAAAGGACCTACAACGACCTCTAGATTCTTAAAATATGTAAAATATATAAGATTTCATAATATGTCAGGAATGAGATCAACCAAGGACTTATCCCCTTCGAATCAAGCACCTAGATTACTTGACACTAATAGAAGATCCTCACCATCCACTCTCAAAACTTGATTAGAGTTTGACAAAGAAATACATTGAACAACCCCACGTGATAAGTATGGTTGTTGTGCGCATAGATGTGCCCAACCAAAAGCAGAGGGACCCCGAGCAAAGCAACAATAAAATAGAAGCAAAGAAAATGAAAAGAAAACAACCAAAACTAACCAAAGCAGGACAATGAAAGAAAAAAACAAAGAAACTACTCTAATGAAAGCAACATACAACAAACCAACTAACCTAAGGAAAGAAGGAAAGTGGAGTATTTACAGGAAACCTACACTACTCAAAAATGAGCTATGTACAAAGAGATATTTACAAAGCACTAAGTTCAGGCAAGGCAAACTAATGTCAACACTCATTGGATTTCGTAGTGCATGCATAAGAAAATGGGTGATTGTTACCATTCTTAACCATGCAAATTTATCTTTATACTCAAATAAAAGAAGTTCAACATTGCAGCACTCAAGTTCAGTCACCTGGTCAAGGAAAATCAGCAATTGAGGAGGTTCACTAAACCCATGGTTAATCCAAAAACACGTTTGTCTCCCCTCATTCCCATAATCAAAATGATAAGTGCATCTATGAAAATTAACAGGAGAAAGGAAGGATAGAAATTGGATTCTTTTGTGCAATTGTGGCAGTGTTTGACATTCGAGAGTGAGAACTATATCATCAGTCTTTGCATCAGCAACCTCAAGCAGGCATGGTGGAGGATGCAACATTTTAGGCATCAAACCTACATAAGGTAGGGAGAACAGGGCAACAAACACTTCTTCCATGTCTTGCGTAGGATCTACAATCCCTATCAGTTGTTCTTCGATAAGATAGACTTCATCTCATTGATCTTGTTCAAACCAAGTGTCCACTTGATTGTTGTCCTCAAAAGGCAGCACGTTGTCCCACTTCCTTTCCCAAGTGTTGCCTTATTTATGTGGTGTTCAATTTCATGGGACAATGACATGCAAAAATTTGTCCTATTGCAGCCATCTAAATATGAAGGAGGATCAACAACGATCATGATAGAAGGACTCCAAGTTGCATCTTGTAGTTGAAAAGGTGCTTCATCTTTGTTGGCAGCTATCCCAACACCCTTGCCTTTTCTTTCTTCTCTTTGTTGTTCATGCATCTCATCATGGCATCCCCTTGTTCACTATCACTATAGATGGAGAAGGAACCCCTTTCCCAATCTAAAAACTCTAGTGCATCACCGTTCAAAGGCTCAAGGAGTATGTCTTCATCGCTACCATCTTCCGGGATGTGCTCTTCCTCAGCATGAGCATACCTCTGTAGTACAACTCCCAATGGAAAAAATTCATTGATTGATGGCACCTCATCAAGGGGGCTGAAATTTACTATGCAATCTCCCTCCAAGGGCCCACCATGAAGCCTATCATCCATGGTGCACAAATGTTGTTCAAGAGGACGAAATTCTTGATGAATAGTGGAGAGCATTCCTATTTGATCTATTTCATTGCTTGGAAGCTCAATACTATAATGTTTTATTTCTTATATTGTTTTCCCAAAATCCTCTTGATTCCTTCCTTCAGCTAGGTTGTCACTTGGCTCGAGCTCTTGATCCTCACGTTCCATCCTTGAAGCAACTGCAGGAAGTGGTGTACTTGGTTGCCTTGCTTGATGGATTCTTGGCACATTCTGCATGTGAACTCCGAGTGTGATGAATCATGAAGTCTGCACCAATTCGGCAGTCGTAGCACCTCTAAATCCACTTGGTATTTCAGCTCAGACCAATCCTTTGCTAATTTGGAGATGAGATGGTCATATCTTTCCGCTATTGGGTCCCCATCATCACTTGAAAAAGAAGCCTGATGGTAGATATCCGTGGTGAGTGGTTGTTCCCACTCCTCCAAAATTTCATTTTAAGATTCTTGATTGGTGTCATTGACGAAGGAGAGGTCTTCTAATCTGATTTCACTTATACTCTCATGATCATTTTCTATTGTTCTGAAGCTGCCAACCTCTTCCTCTTTCTGATTTTCAACATCTTCATTGGTTGCTCTAGCATGCACTACTGCAAACTTTGTTAATTCATCTTCAACTACCAACTGTTCCTCTTCCTAAGTGGAGGACTTCCCCTTACTGGTGAAGGAGAGGCTTTTCAACTCCATTCTTAGTGAACCTTCACCAAATCTTTTTGTTGTCCCAAGGAAATTAGCTTCTCCTTGATTTTCAACTTTAGTGTTTGTTGTCCCAACATCTACATCTATGGAGCTTCTTGGTCTGACTTGAAGGTGTTGTCCTACAGATGTTGATAGATTTTCTGCCTCATGGGATGACTCATCCTCCTTGACAGTTGGCTGCCCCAACTTTTCTGAAAAACCTTTGACTTGGGTGATGATGTTTGGAGATGATGAACAAGTAAATTATGAATGTGGTACATTATGAAATCTACACCAATTTGACATTAGTACTTCCTCCAATCCTTATCCATCTTTTTTGCCAAAAAATTCTTGGATTAGCTCTTCAAATGTATTGGTTGCCATGGTTGTAAATTCTTCCTCCGGATCTACAAGGGCTAAAGGCTGATAGATTTCCCAAAAGGGTATTTCTCCCTACAAGACTCTTTCAAATCTATCCAAGAATGTTAGACACTCCAATTTGTTGTGTCTTCGAGTGCGATGAATCCTACACTTGTCCACTTGTCCACCGACGTGAGTTGCTACAATGGTTTCCTCAGTCTTCTATTTAAATCTGCGTGTAGTTGAGTGATGCTAATTTGTACATGCTGCTCCATTTCAAATCAGCTTCTTTTGCCTTCATAATTTTTTGATTTCACGTTTCAGCATTAAAAGAGATCTCTCTATCTCAGACTTCTTCTTTGAAAGTGCTCTTTTCAGCTTGGACCAACTTTTAGCTTTGTAGCCTCAACATGTCATGCCCTCCTTCTAGCGCCAGTTCTATTGATGTGCTTTTTATGCACTTCTCAATAGACGTAATGCATAGGTGCATCACCTCTCTTGAAAGACAATCTACCACAATCAAATTGCAGAACACTATCCCAAGGTCTCTAATGTCAAGTCTTGATAGTGCTTGGAATATCTTAGTTGATTTTATGTGATTTGTTGGAATCACAAGGTGGACTTAGGAATGAGTCACAAAGTGGGGAAGTTAGATCTGTAAATGGAGTTCTTAATATGGGAGAGTTGTTGTGTGTTTGTTGTAGGTTCAAAAAGTAGTCTGGAACTCCATTTCAACATCAGATTTAGTTTTTTTAATGTGCAATAAACCTTGCCTAAGTTTACTTATTAAAAGAAAGGAAAAAAGAGTAGGGAAGAGAATAAGTTCCTGGACCTGAAACTATGAATGAACAATGATCATTGAGGCTGCTACAATAGACAAAATCCCTAAACTAGGTTTTTCTTGGCCAAGAAGATCCTATAGTTACACAAAACCAGTGCAATCTTCTAAGGACTGCATATTTTCAGATTGCGTATACACATCATGAACATGCAATTGAACTAGGTTTTAGCAATGAAGTAAGGAATCCTAGACTAACTTTGCACAACAACTTGTCATCAACAAGTGCCAAAAGTATGGGATGGAAATTCATCAAATACAGTAACAGAAAAAACCATCATCACTTCCATTCAAAAAAATGACTACTAAACTAATAAGGGAAATAGAACCATGCACACATAATGAGCAAGCTCAAAAGGAAACACCCATAAATCATGCAATGTTGCTTTCTATTGCTGCAAAATGTTTTTTACACCAACTCTCCAACCCCATACAAATGAGAGGAAGACCCCTATTTAATGTTTTCTAATGCCTGAATGAATGGCATTGTGTGGCATAGATTTTATTGCACTAGGGCTTCACCTACCCCACAATATTCAATAATTTAAAATATATCTTGTATTTTCCCTATTTTATCTTTTAGTGCCTAGATGTTGTAGCAGTTTTGTCTTCTAGCTTATTTCCCTTTTACTATAGCTGAAACTGTCTGAAAGATTTGCATTGCTTGATGGAATTGTAACATTCCTCATTGGATCAAATAGGTCTATCGACGACTGGCATCAATGGATTGGTTGCCCCTGATTTGGGTAGACAACCCCTTAAAGATCATCATCATCTAGTGAAAATTAGGACAACTCCCCTATGCTTTCTTCAAGGCCACCCCCCCTTGCATTTTGTCATTGACTTCCTTGGCACATGCTCTCTTATAATGCAAGCCCTATTAATGGATGCCACGAGGAGAGGTGGGCATAAAATAAATGGTGACAAGAGCTATATGCTTTCCTTGTTCAACTTTCTGAATGCGTCTCCCTAACGGACCCACGCTAGGCTTCTTGAAACCTGCATACATGAAGTGTCGTAAGTGATTTCATACACAAATCAAGGAAAATGTTAGTCAAATCTTGCAAAATCCTTGTTAGATTCACCCATGCATCATCAAAAGATCACAATATTCAGTCTAAATTGCCATTAGCAGTTTACTAGAGGGAATTTGAATGGTCTGGGCTCGAGAGGCCAGACTTCCCTAGCTAGAATGTTGTTCTGAAAGGGAAAACAAGGCAAGGCAACCCATATGGTTTCTCCTAGCTTCAAATTTAGGCAATTTGAAAATTTCATGCATGAGAGGGTCCAACTTCAATATGTGGGTCAAATCTTTTTTCCAGATTAGGAGACATTTGGATCATTATTGGGGCACCCGGAGTTATGAGGAGGAAAAGTTGTTTAGACTATGTTGTTTGCAACAACCATGGTGAAATGACATAATGAGGATGGAGTGTCGGGATCTGGGACCCAAAAAGTGGAAGGCAGATGACAGGCGGAGGGATAGATGGAGTTCCTAGAATAGCTGTGGAGGTATAGAGTTTCAGAAATAGCTAGGGACGGATGAAGTTCTTAGAACAGTCGCAGAGGGATGGAGTTCTGAAAATAGCCAAGGAGGGACGAAGTTCCCAGAACAGCCGCGGAGAGATGGAGTTTCAGAAACGGCCACGGAGGGGCTAGGTTCTGGGAGCCAAAACACCAGGGGCAGACGAAAGGTAAAATGAAAAAGGAGGGATGGAGTTCCAGAAATGGCCACGGAGGGGTGGAGTTTTGGAAACAACTAGGGATGGACAGAGTTCCTAGAATAGCCATGGAGAGACAAAGTTCTAGAAACGGCCACGGAGGGGCCAGGTTCCGGGAGCCAGAACATCGGGGGCGGACGAAAGGAAAAACAAAAAAGGAGCGACAGAGTTTCAGAAATGGCCATGGAGGGTTGGAGTTCCAAAAATAACTAGGGACAGATGGAGTTCCTGGAACAGCTGCAAAAAGATGGAGTTCCAGAAATGGCCATGAAGGGGATGGGTTCCGGGAGCTGGAACACCTGGGATGGATGAAAGGAAAAATGATAAAGGAGGGATGAAGTTCTAGAAACAACCAGGGATAGATGGAGTTCTCAGAATAGTCGCAGAGGGATAAAGTTGCACAAATGTCCATGGAGGGGCCGGGTTCTAAGACTCAGAATGCCGGGGGTGGATGGAAGGAAAAATAGAAAAGGAGGGATGGAGTTTTGGAAATAGCTAGGGATAGACAAAGTTCCTAGAACAATCATAGAGGGATGGAGTTCTGAAAAACAGCGACAAAGGGGCCAGGTTCTGGGACTCAAAACGTCGGGTTTTGGGACTCAGAATGTCAAGGGTGGAAAAAATGTAAAATGGCAAAGGAGGGATGGATTTTTGGAAATGGCCATGAAGGGGTGGAGTTCTGGAAATAGGCAGGGATGAACGCAGTTCTTGGAATAGCGGCAAAGAGATAGAGTTCTGGAAACGAACATGAGGGGGCCGGGTTTCGCGACCCGAAACGCCGAGGCAGAAGGAAGGAAAAATGAAAAAGGAGGGATGGATTTCCTGGAATAGACATGGAGGGACAGAGTTCCAAAAAATAGCCAGGGATGGTTAGAGTTCCCAAAATGACCGCAGAGGGATGGAGTTTCGAAAACGGCCATAGAGGGGCCAAGTTCTGGGTGCCGGAATGCCGAGGGTAGACAAAAGGAAAAATGGAAAAAGGAGGGATGGAGTTCCTCGAATAGCCACAGAGGGACAAAGCTCCAAAAATAGCCAGGGATGAACGAAGTTCCCAGAATGAAAATTCTGCAACTTCCCAAAACTTAATAAAACCTTGGTAGTTCACTTAGGCACCGCAAAAAAATCCCAAATCCATGGGAAACCTATCCCCAAAGTCAAAAATGAAGAAAAAAGCGAATCGAGTGAGCAGGGATGAGGCCTGGAGGACGTCGAGGAAACAGATGAAGGGAAACCTGCAAGGGCACTTCTGTGAAAGCAAAAGACTTAGTGAAACTTAGGTAAGTGAATTTGGTCAAGGGAATTTTATTTTTTGGTGTCACATGACCAATTTAGGTTCTAGGAAAGGGGCATGCAAAATGAGACAGGAGCAAAGCAACCCATCAAGAATGAAAAGAGGGGTCCTTGCCCATGCCGGGTCATGTGTGCAAAACATGCACAACATGTTCAATTTTAGAAATTAAACAATATTCTTCTATTTTGCACACCTTTGGTTTTGTCTCCTATGATTTGACTATTAGAATGATTTCTTCTCACATACTTAGGAGTTTTGAAGTTTTCTCTTACCTCTTGTTCTTGTGATCTTTCTTCTGCACTTTCACTTGTTTCTTCTTCTTGATTTTCTTGATTCACCAGAACAATCTGAAGTTGATTCTGTCTCTAAGCATTATTGTTAGCATCATCATGTTGATCATCTGAATCATAATCACTGACTCTGGATGATTCACCAATATCTTCATCAACCTTAACATTTGCACTTTCAACCATTTTCTTCAACCTTTTATTAAAGCACCGGTAAGCTTTTCTTTTAGTAGAGTATCCTAGGAAGATTCTTTCATCAATTCTAGCATCAAACTTACCTATATCATCATCTCTCTTGATGTAGCATTTGCGTCCAAATTTTTTGAAGTATTTGACAGTAGGCTTATAACCGAGCCATAGCTCAAAAGGTGTCTTACCAGAATTACTGTTGAAATTCACCTTGTTAATAGTATACACAATAGTACTTACAACTTCTCTCCAGTAGAAATGAGGAACATTTTCTTCCAGCATCATGGTTCTAGCAGTGTCTAGAACAATTCTATTCTTTCTTTCAACAACTCCATTCTGTTGAGGGGTCTCTGGAATATATCGTTGTCTTTTAATACCATGCTCTTCATAAAAAGAATTGAATTCACATGAAGTAAATTCACCACCTCTGTTTGATCTTAGACATTTGATCTTTTGACCTGTCTCATTCTCTGCCATAGCTTTAAAACTTTTGAACTTTTCTAGTGCTTCATGTTTTTCTCTTAAGAAAGTGACCCATATCATCTTAGAAAAACCATGAATGAGTAAAATAAAGTACCTTTCACCTTGTAGGCTTTTGATTTTGGAAGGACCACTTAGATCAGTATGTATCAAATCCAGTACTCCATTAGAGTTGTATTATTTGCTTCGGAAGAAATTTCTTGTTTTCTTTCCCATTTGACATTCCTTGCACATAGTGTTAGTAGACTTCACTAACCTAGGTAAATCTCTTATTGCTTGAGTAGAAATTATCTTGACAATGTTATCAAAGTTCACATGACATAACCTCCTATGCCATAACCAACTTACATCAATTTGAGAAATCAAACAACTTTGACTAGCAGTACTTAAATGAAAGATATTACCTTTTTTCTTTGTTCCTAAAGCAATTATATTTCCTAAACTTCCTGTTATTCTGCACTTACCATTCTTGAGCTACAGATTGTAGGCTTTGTCTACCATTTTCCCAACACTCAACAAGTATGCTTTAGTACTTCTACATAATGAACATCATCAGTATTGTGCTTACCACCAAAATAAATAGTGCCTCTTCCATGAATCACACTAGAAGTGTTGTCACCGAGCCTCACTACACCACCACCATAGTCTTCCAGGCTTACAATTTTTCCTTTGTCACTAGTCATATGATGTGAGCATACACTGTCAATTACCCACTCATATTTTTATTCAACATTGGTTGCAAGATCTTTCTCAACATTTACATTACTACAAGATTCAGTGGACACCTGGCCATTTTCTTTGATAGCAATAAATACCCATTCACCTTCATTTCTAGTTTCTTTATCAGATTCTTCATTAGTTATACCTTCTTCAACATAATAGAATTTTCTTTGAAATCTAGTATTCTCAAGCTTATATTTTGAAACTCTTTCAGGACATCTAGAAGAAAAATGACCTATTTTATTGCAAGAAAAGCATTTAATAGGTAACTTTCCTTTGTACTTACCATGACCTCTTGATTCTCTTTTCACAATCAATGCTTATAGTTCTTCCAATTCCCTTTCTTCATCTTCAATCCACTTCATCTCATCTTTATATTTGAATGTTCTTTAGGAACTCTCTCCTGAATCATATCTCTTTTTCTCAGACACAATTGCCTTGAAAGAAAATTCAATCTTAGGAGAAGACTCACCAAATTCACTTAATTCAAATGCAGTAAGTTTTCCAATCAATATATCTTTTGTAATATTCGTCACTGTTCTGAGTTCATCAATATCATGAGCCTTTGTCTTGTAGGAAGGGGGCACAGATCTAAGTATCTTAGCCACAATTTTATCATCATTCATAGTTCCATTGGCACATCTAATATCCATCACCAATTCATTTATCTTATGTGAAAAGGAAAAGATGTTCTCATCTTCACTCATCTACAAGCTCTCCCATTTGCCTTTTAGACTTTGTAGCTTAGCACTTTTCAATAGTGCATCTCCTTCATACAATGTTTCCATCTTTTTCCAAATCTGATATGCAATCTTCAAACCCATCACATTTGTCATTTCTGAATCTGTCAAAGCACTCACCAGTGTTTCTACTAGCCTGGTTATAATTTTTGCTTGCTTGATCTCATCTTCAGAGGAGGGACCATTCTGAGGAATATTATATGCAATTTGTGTCATGTTCCAGAAAGGTTCACCAATGCACCTCAAATGACATTCCATCCTGAATTTCCATAGAGAGTAGTTTGTACCATCGAATCTAGGACTATCCTTTTTAAATGATTCCATATCGGATCACCTCAAGCTATTAGTCTTCTTTCAAAGGAAATAGCTTTGGTACCAATTGTTCGCAAAACAAGGATAGACAACTGAGAGGGGAGGTGAATCAATTGTTACCAAAATCAAACTTATACAACATTAACCAATCCTTATATCACAAATCTGATAATTAATAATCCAAGAATAAGAACAACACATCAGAGACACATGCACCAAAGACTTTATACATGGAAACCCTGTGAGGGGAAAAACCATGGTGGATGTTAGTCCACAAGATTATACCCTATTAGAAGTATAATGAAGAATAAAAATAGAATGCACTTGCATTTAGGCACACTGCTCAAAGGGAAGGCTCACTGGCTTACATACAATAATCAGATTAAATCCATCTGATAAATTTGAACTGAGAAAATAGCTTTTGCAAAATCCTAGTTACAGTTCCAATTAGGCACACTAAAACTTCTTCAACTCTTCCACATTCTGCTCTGAATGATCTGATCTTTATTCACACTTTCTACATCACTTGTACACTTGATCACACTCTAAATAAGGAAAACAATCTTGTATATATATCTGCTACATGGATTTGCATCCACTAATCAGTCGACCACAAATAAGAAATAAATTACAATTGTCGGCCTTGATACATGAATAAATTTCAATGCATACCAACACAAGTCAGCCATAACATAGTGAGGACCCAAAGAAACATCTCCAAACATTCCAAACAATAAAATATTAATCCTCATGGATCCACAACACGTTAACACCACAATGTCGGCCAAGAACATGGACACTTGTGCACATATTAGAAAAATCTCTAATCACAAACACTCTGATCACTATGGATGTACACCAAGGATAGAGCACAATCTAGACTCATCCTTAAACATCATAGGAACATGAGAAACACATGAGATTACCATAATTTCATCCAATTTGACCAAGAACACCATCTATAGAGACTGAATAACTGTAGGTATACAGATCATCATAACTTTCACAAAACTTCATGTGCACCACCGAAAATTTTGGACAACATACTAGAAAGGTTCAACACCAAACCCTTTGAAGCGCACCTTTATCTCTTCAATGCATAGATATTTCCAACATTCTAACCTTCTCAGCTCCACTGGCTTCCTATACTATATTTTTTACAATTTTTTCAATCTCCTCGACATATACAACCTTAAGAAGATTAAAATGCTAATAATGTTGACATCAATGACAACAATATATCAACAACACAACCACAATATCCAATAGAAGAATATGAAGGAAAGGATGAAAAATGGCCATATTCGGGTCGGCCAGCCAAAGAGGGGCATTACACTTCGACTTCAAATCAGAAGTGTAACGTCTCTGTAGAATCCAACCATAGGAATCTACCAAGGATGTAAGCATTCCACATAGACATTTGCACACCATGCGGATGTCCCTGACATAACGATAAAATATAGAACATAAAATTTGAGAAAATACAAGGGGGAACTTGGAGAAAACTTACCAACAATCGAATGTTTGAGTCTTCGCTCCAAGATCTACTTTGACAACCTACACATAAGGAAAATGAGGGAAAATGTTGGGGTCTACCATAGTCAGATCCCTATTTTGGTGTTCTCACCTCCTTGAACAACTAGATAGAAAGAGAATGTAACTGAAATGGACAAAAGGAGTGGTGAAAGAAAACCCCACTTCAGGAGTAGAACCCACAACACCAAGTAGTAAATGGACAAAGATCTAATCTATTTGAAAATAGAGAAGAGTGAGAGATCATTACCAATAGGCCTCAGACCCCTCTTGAACACATGAACACACTATTGAATGTTTGCTAGAGAGATTTGGCTATTGGAGGGACCTCAATCAAGTAGAGCTTCGCTTGTAGAAGTGTTTCTATCAAGAATGGAAAAGATTCAAGAGTGAAGTTGAAGAGAGAATCTTGATTTAATGAATGACCCCTAAAATGAGAGAAAATGAGGGGTTTTGTTCCATGAAAGGGTAGCAAAGAGACGTTACACCCGAAAACCTAATTTTTGGGACACGTGTCAAGAGTCAAGATTCGAGATTCCTCATTTCAAACTCAAAATATTGCTTGGATTCTAGCGCACCATGTAGGAGCCCAAAGCATAAATTTTTGGGAAACCTATCATCAAGCTACTATTTCTTTACCATTGGTCCACATGGAGCAAGAATTATGAAATTCCAACCCATGATATTTTTTCCATTAATGCGTTCGAGTGTCATAAATGTTAGACAAAGTGATAAAATGTGGAATTGCCCCTAGTTGCAATTTTGTGACTACATTTTTCCCCCACTTTAGTGGGCTCGATTTTTGGAAAAATTGGCCACACTAAAGTAGAGAAGGAGAAATTTTTTCACTCAATTATTAAGTTTTAAGAATTTAGGTGCCAAAAGAAAGTGCCTCAAAGGTCATCGAGGTTGAGCTGACCAGTACTAAAGGTGCCCTCTAGCAACTGAACCTACAAGAAATGCAAGACTGGTTGTGAAAAATCACATTAAATTTTATTCTGCAAATCTCAATTTTAAGTCAGTTCCAAAAGTTGAAAGAAGCTACAATGATGAGAAGAATGGTCAAGAAAAATTCAATGATTTAGAAGAAAAATATGGTAAAGAGGTGACTATGTGCCCCCTCCTAAGTTTTCCCCTAGCAAGGTTGGGTATAATTAGGAGAAACTGGGGGGCCACAAACTCTAGGAAAAATGGGCCCCATGGGGCCTACATATACCTAGGTGGGCCCTGAGAAGGGTCATTTGCACTATTCATCACAAGGATTTTGCTAAATTTTGTGAGAGAAAAGTCATCAAAATTTTGAGGAAATGTGATTACAAGGATCCAAGGTTGGACCAACTACATTAGACATCACCGAGGGTCTCGAGGTAGACTAGGTAGGCCTCTAGACCACGTCGTTAGTCATTTTTTAGTGATTCTTGCATGTTTTTAGGGTTTTAGGTGCGTAAGGAGCGTAGGCACGCGCACGCATCTTCGGTGTGCACTAGTGTCTAGGATGGTCTATTGCATCCTAAGGACCTGCTAGCATCCAAGGGGCACTTTTTAGTCCCCCATTAATGGTAGGATGGGACACTAATGTGGCATGAAGACATCTGCATGACACGCATGTGTCCTTGAGTTCTTTTAACTTTAGATTTTTTGTAACGAGATATGTATTAATACACATTTATTTCCTTTTTTGTAGGATTATTTAGAGATCAGGGAGCATCCCAGAGGGTGGGTGCTTAGTCACTATGATATTAGAGGGAATGACTTACTGATGACGAGGTTGTGCCCATCTACAATGGGTCGGCCTCTGGTACATATATACCATGCCAAAGATATTGTATCACGACCACATGTTGATGGCGTTGATGGAGTGATGGGATGCCACTACCTCCATGTTCCAACTACCAACTTGAGAGATAACTATTATGATGGAGGATGTCTACCATATCCTTAGGCTTCCCATCCATGGCCAATGGGTGGTGATCGATGACACACACTCAATGTAGGAGCAATCGGACGGGGTCTAATACTACTCCAACTGGATGGATGGCGAAGACAAGACCTAGAATATTTACACCTGATGGTTTGAGTAGGCCCAAACCACTACCCCCTTGTTGTGTCGTGTCATGGTGGTCACTGTCACCATAAGGGTCATAGATGCACAAGGCTCTCACCTACATGGGGGCCTACTCCACACCATTCATATGATGGTGGAGCAGTGGACTATATTCTCATGGGGGTGCAACATGCTTGCACACCTCTACCAGGAGCTCAGTTGGTACGTCCATTATGTGTATCATATCCTGACCACATGCACACTCCTCCAAGTGTGGTATTTCTCACACATTACACGCACTAGGTTAGAGGGGTATCCATAGGTGTGGAACTATGTTGTCCTGATGGCCCACTGGTATGAGCTCACTCAGTAGTGGAGGCATGATGATCTTCAGTTTTTGTAGTTTTAGTTTAACACCCTAATGTCAAATAGGATTAGGTGGAAACCCCACTACCACTTTAGGTGGGCTGATGATTGTAGGTTCCTTCAGAACCTACAACATGATCATTTTATTCTCAGGCATACAAATTTTGTTATCATGTCATATTACTAGATTTGGGTCATGCTGCAACATGGGTGGGTTTAGATTATCCCTCCTCCTATGTGAACATACACTCAAGTTGTGCAGAGCATGACGAGGTTCGAGGACTAGCTATGCCACACCCTAGTAGATGTGGACCTTTCTAGCATGGTGGGCAACATATCGTGCCACCTAAGTTTTCCCAATGGATGCCCCCAAGGGGGATCCTGACTTATAGGGGGACATGCCTCCATAGCCAACTAGGTCAAGGTAGAGGCATAGTAGGAGCAAGAGTAGGAGCAAGCCAAGGAGGCAAGAGCAGCTTCGTTGAGACCCAGGAGGAAGTGGAGGATGTCTTCCCCTCCACTAGATACTCTTATCTCATCGGCCCCACTAACCCTTGTAACATCTGGGGTAGCTCCTGACACTGGTGGTGCAAGATTGAGAGCACCTCCTCCCCCTGACCCATTTTGGCAACTAGTGGACCTAGGTATGGTAGTCATTTATGTTGTTTCATTTTTTCGTATTTCTAGTTTTCATCTCAAGTATACATATACCATGTTTTTATTTTATAGATTTCATGATCCTAATGTATATTCTGCTTCTGTGGTTGTAGTGGATACTCAAGGATGGACTGGATTCTCCACCCAATCCATATCAAAGGTGGCCATGTTGTTTAGATCCAAAGGGCAATCCCCGATGCATATCGAGTGGCTTCAGCGAGACGTCATGTCCACCTTTTCAAGTGGGTGGTGCATTTGAGTACTACGTATTGTTGGTATGTGTCAATTGATCATGCTATACTATACACTCTTCATGTATCCTTGCTCTCCTAATTTTTCTCTTCATCACTAAAAAAAGGAAAAAACTGACTTTGTAGAACCTTAATTTCTAAAAGCTTCTAAAAAGATTGTAATAAGCAATTGGGATGAGAGTTGTAGTAGGGTATTATTCATTAGATTGTAGTATGCTTTACACTAGACAATAAAATCATTGGAGGGATATGGTTTTGTAGATGTAGCCTGGATTGGGCAAACCACGTTAAATTCTCTATGTTGTCTTGTTTCTGCTATAATTTTCTATGTGTTTTATTTCTTTATTTTATTGATCAAATCTACATTTAACTATTAGATATTTTCCTTCTAACCCTAACAAGTGGTATCAGAGCAAGTTTGTGTTCGATTATCCTCTATAGGAAGGTCTCACATTTGAGTGGGAGTCTCACAATTAAGTGGGAGTAATGATAGATGAGGGTAAGTTGAAGGTTGAGAAGTTCAATGGGCAGAACTATCAGTTATGGAAGATGTAGATGGATGACTACCTCTATCAGAAGGATTTATGGCAGAAATTGGAAGGGAAAACCAAGAAACTCTTAGCAATATCTGATGAGGAATGGGATATTTTGGATAGAAAGGAACTTGGCAGTATTGGTTTATGCCTGGCACAATCAGTGGTGTTTAATATTGCAACAACAAAGACAACTCTAGAGTTGATGGAAACTTTGGCAAGGTTATATGAAAATCCTTCCACTTTGAATAAGGTATTTATTATGAAGCTTTTATTTAATATGAAAATGGTAGAAGGTCGGTCAGTTTCTGATCATTTAAATGAGTTTAATATGGTTACCAGTCAATTAACTTCTATAAATGTAAATTTTGATGAAGAATTTAGGGCTCTTTTGATTATGTGTTCTTTGCCTGAAAGTTGGAATAGCTTGGTAAGGGATGTTAACAATTTTGTTTCTAGTTCAAATACATTAAAATTTGATAACTTTGTTGGTGTTATTTTGAGCGAGGAAATTCATAGGAAAATTTCAGGTGAAACATCCACATCAGGTAGTGTTTTGAATGTAGAAAAAAGGTCCCAATCTAGAGACAAGAGGGATTGTTGGTACTGTGGTAAGTCAGGTCATTTAAAGAAAGATTATTGGTCTCGAAAAAATAAAGGAGACAAAAATGAAGGAAATAAAGAGGCAAATGTGGTAAGTAATAAATCTAATGAGGATGCTTTAATTTTTCCCTTGACAATGTTGATGATTCTTGGGTGTTAGATTCAAGGGCTTCATTTCATGCTATGGCCCATATAAATTATTTTCTTGATTATGTCTAAGAGTTATTTTTTCTAGTTTATTTGGGAGACAACGAACCTTGTCAAATTGTTGCAAAGGGAAGAATCAAAATTAGGTTGCAAAATGGGAATCATTGGCTACTACATGAGGTAAGGAACATTCCAAAGTTAAGAATAAATTTTATTTCAGAAGACCAGCTAGATGATAAAGGTTGTGTTGTTACATTTAGTGATAGAAATTGGAAGGTTACGAAAGGTTCCTTAGTGGTAGAAAAAGGTATGAAATTAGGCACCTTATATATTTGTACAGGTCATACTGTTCCTTCTACTTTAGCTATTGCAGATAAAAATAAATGTTCAGGAATAGTTGTTGCAGTTCAATAGGCAAAAAATCAAATAGTTGTTGTGGATTATAAATCAGCACTATGGCATATGAGTGCAAAAGGTATGAAAGTACTTCATTCAAATAATTTTTTACCAGGTCTAAAATGTGTTAATATGGATTTATGTGAAAGTTGTGTGTGTGGAAAACAAAAGAGAGTTAGTTTTCTCAAGGATGGGAAACAAAAGAAAGATGAGAAATTGGAGCTTGTGCATATAGATGTATGGGGACAAGCTCATGTATCTTCTTTCAGTGGCTCTCACTATTATGTTACATTCATTGGTGATACAACTAGGAAGGTATGGATTTATTTCCTTAGGTAGAAATCAGATGTATTTGAAATTTTTTAAAAATGAAGAAGCTTGGTTGAGAATGAGATGGGTAAAAAGTTCAAATGTCTCAAATCTGATATGGTGGTGATTATTGCAGAAAAGATTTTGAAGATTATTGTTCCTCTAATGGTATTCATAGGTAGAAAATAGTTCCAAGGACTCCACAGGAAAATGGAGTGGTTGAGCGCATGACTAAAACAATAATGGAGTGTGCACAGACTATGAGATTGCATGTTGGGCTACCTTTAAACATGTGGGTATAGGTTGTAAACATTGCTATTTATTTAATTAATAGAGGTCCCTCTAATCCTTTAAGTTTTTTTATTCTAGAGGAAGCATGGATAGGTAAGAAGGTGAGTTATTATTTTCTCAAAACCTTCGGTTGTGAAGCATTTGCACATGTAGATTTCGAAAATAGAACCAAGCTTGATGCAAAATAAAGAAATGCATATTTTTTGGATACGGAATTGATGAATATGGTTATAGGGTTTGGGTTTTTTAAAATAATAAAATTGTGAGAAGTAGGGATGTCATATTCAATGAGAAAGTGTTGTACAAAGATCAGTTGCAGAAACATGAGAAGAAATAAAATGATTATGCAATGTTGGATGATACTCCAAACAACAATGTTCTAGTGGTTCCTCATGCTTCACAACAAAATCAACAAAAAATAACACAAACTCTAGTGAATGTTAGATGATCTTCAAGGATAAGTAGACCTCTAGAAATATTTTCTCCCTCTCTGTATTCTATTTTATTAATTGATGTTGGTGAACCAGAATGTTATGATGAAGCTATGCAGGTGGATACCAAGGTTCAATGGGAGCATGGAATGGAAGAATAAATGGAATCCTTGCTAAAAAATTAGACTTGGGAATTATGAAAGTTTCCTGCAAGTAAAAAGGATTTACCAAACAAATGGATTTATAGGTTGAAAGAGGAGGATGGAGGTAAGAAAATATTTAAAGCCAGATTAGTTGTAGAGGGATTTGCACAGAAAAAGGGTATTGATTTTGATGAAATCTTTTATCCAATTGTTAAAATTACTTCTATTCATAAAATTTTAAGTATTGTGGCTTCTGAAGATTTTCATTGAGAACAACTTGATGTTAAAAAAACCTTTCTCCATGGTGATTTGGAAGAGGAAATATATATGGAAAAAACACAAGGATTTGAGGTCAAAGGTAAGGAGAAACTAGTGTGGAGATTGAAGAAACGTTTATATGGCTTGAAGAAAGCACCTTAGAAATGGTATATTAATTTTGATAGTTTTATGGTTGAGCAAGGCTACAACAGGTGTAATTCAGACCATTGTGTTTACTTTAAGAGGTTAGGTGAAGATAGCTACACTATTCTATGTTTATATGTTGATGGCATGCTTGTAGCGGAATCTAACATGGATCACATAAAGGAGTTTAAATAATAGTTAGAAAATTAATTTTATATGAAGGATTTGGGGGTAGCAAAACAAATCCTTGGTATGAAGATTACAAGAGATAGGAAAAACATAAAATTGTTTTTATCTCAGGCTGATTATGTTGAAAAGGTGTTGTAGAGATTTCATATGGAGAATGCAAAAGCTGTAAGTACACCTTTTTCTAGTCATGTCAAATTGACTAAGGATATGTGTCCAAAGACACAAGAGGAGGAAGAAAAAATTTCCAAGGTACCATATGCTTCAGTTGTAGGTAGTTTAATATACACCATGGTATGCATGAGACTGGATATTGCACATACCATAGGAGTTGTTAGTAGGTATATGAGTCATCTCGGAGTTGAGCATTGGAATGTAGTAAAATGGATTCTCAGGTACTTGAGAGGTACATCCAATAAAATTTTATGTTTTGAGGGCTCTAATACTGATTTAAAAGGTTATGTTGACTCAGATTTGGTAGGGGATATAGATACCTGATGGAGTACCATAGGTTATGTATTTATAGTTGGTGGGACAATAGTGAGTTGGATTTCTCATTTGTAAAAGGTGGTTGCTTTATCCACCACAGAGGCATAGTATGTGGTTGCAACAAAGGCAACAAAAGAGTTGATATTACTACAAATTTTTATGGAATATTTGGGAAAAAAATAGGATGAACATCAATTGTTTATAGATAGCTATAATGTTATAGATCTTGTAAATAATTATGCCTTGCACTCTAAAACCAAAAAAATATAGTTGAGATATGATTTAATTTGGTCGGTGTTGGAGAATGGACAGGTAAAGTTGGAAAAGATACATAGAGATGCCAATCTAGTGGATATGTTTACAAAGGTAGTGACAAGGGAGAAGCTAAGCTCATATTCAGCTTCGATTGGTCTTCATGGTTAAAATTATAATAGAGAAACAAGGTCTAAGGTGCTTATTTCCAATGGGAGCTATAAGTGCAGCGGTGTCATCCAGGACCAGTCTCCAAGTGGGAGATTGTGTTGGTGTGGAGCCTGATCATTCTCCAAGTGGGATATTATTGGTATGTTGTGACTAATCATGCTATACTATACACTCTTCATTTACCCCCGCTCTCCTACTTTTTCACTTCATCACCAAAAAAGGAAACAACCAACATTGTAGAACCCTAATTTATGGAAGCTTCTAAAAATATTGTAATAAGCACTAGGAATGAGAGTTGTAGTAGGGTATTATTCATGAGATTGTAATATATTTTACATTGGATAATAAAATCATTGGATGGCTATGGTTTTATGGATGTAGCTTGGATTGGGTGAACCATGTTAAATTCTTTGTGTTGTCTTGTTTCTGCTATAATTTTTTGTGTATTTTATTTCTTTGTTATATTAATCAAATTTGCATTTAACTGTTGGATATATACCTTATAATCCTAACATGTACAAGGATGCATAGGTGGAGATAGTTCAGAGGGTAGCTTATGCCACCACATTCTGGGGGTAGTGTGCCTAGCTTTTGGGGGAGCTGCAAATGACACTCGCAGAGCAAGACACAACCGTGATGAGGGTTGATGCTATCAAGCAGGTGTGGGATGCCCTTCATATCCGTCTTGATGACCTCATTGGAAAAATGAAAATTGTGATCCTAGCAGGTGAGTTGCAACTATAGAAGGTTCTCATCTAGGCTCGTATACAAATATGCTCCCTTTAGGGAGAGATCAAGGGGATGAAAACAACTATGTCAACCTCACATTCACACAACTCTAGATCTATCACCACAGTGTAGCCTCGACCACAACCATAGCCAGAGTTAGAAGGCTCTTGGAGACACATGCCTCAACCATATAGACCCTCCATTTTTACATCAATTTTGTAGTCACAATATATATGTTTGTAGATATTTTTCGTACAAACATTGATACACATTTTCAATAGCCACTTAATTTTTCATGATAGTGGCCTAATATATGTACATGAAATTCAATATATATATATATATTGATTCTGACATTATGGAACTATGTAATTTGATGTGTATGTTCCTTACTTTCAGGTATGTTTGTGCTATGGATCTTCTTTATTTATGGATTTATATTTACATTAGATTCTATCATGATTTAATTAACACACATGGATGTATGTTAATTAAATGCAATAATAATCTAATTGTCTTAAAAGATATAATGTAATGCATGGATACACAACATAGTAGGATACATGTATGTATGTCACACACACACACAATCAAATTATAACACAAAAAATTTCATAATGTGTTAATGAATAATGTTAGCATATGCAATGCTACAACCCTTAAAGAGTGAACACTACACATGATACATTAGACACTATGCATAGTATCAATGAAGGTGCATTGCATTAGCATATTCTTTTAGAGGTGTTTCATCTATAGAAGACAATTCGTAGGCACCCAAACCATACACAAAGATGAAAATGTAAGGGCCCAACCGGTTAGGACTGAATTTTCCCCTTTGATCAGGCAGCGCATTTACATTTCTCTTATTCTCATAGAGCACCAAGTCACCTACCTTAAAATTTCTAGGAAGCACACTTTGATTATACTATCTAGATAATGATTTTTGATAAGATTTAAGATGATCGAGGGCCTATAATTGGGACTCATCAAGCATCTCTAGCTGATGCAAATGATTGGACTGGTAATTTTTGTCATCGATTAACCCTTTTAGGGAAACCCACAAAGATAAAATCTCCAACTCTAAAGGCATGATAGCTTTGAAACCATACACAAGGTTGTAAGGATTCATTCCTATCGTGATACGAAAAATCATGCAAAAGGCCCACAAAGTGTATGTCAATTGAATATGCCAATCCTTACCATTTATTTTAAATTTTTTACGAAGAATGAGCTCAAGATTCTTATTAGATGCTTCTGCTTGACCATTAGAATGAGGATAATATGGTGTAGAAAATCTATGTTGAATGTGAAATTTCTCCAAGAACTTCTTTACTTAATTGTTATTGAATGGTGTACCATTTTCAAAGACAAGTGTAGCAGGCAATCTAATACAAGAAATAATGGTGTTTAAAAGAAAACTATAAATAGGCTCAGTGTTCATGGATCGAAGCGGGATAGCTTTGAGCCACTTTGTGAAGTAATCTGTAGCAATGATAATAAAAGTGTGTCCTTTAGAGGAAGGAGGTGATAATTTTCCAATAATATATAACCCCCATTTTGCAAATCGCTAAGGAGAGGTCTAGTTTTCTAGCTCTTTTGCAGGCGCATGAATAAGATGACTATGTTGTTGACATTGTGGGAACTTTTTAATAAAATAAAAGGAATCATGTTCCATTGTTTTCCAAAAGTAACCCATGTGTATGAATTTCATTACCAAGGATTTACCACCAAAGTTTCCACCCCCAGAACCTGAATGGGATTCTCTAAGGGCAAGGGGTATTTCCGCTTTAATGAGACATTGAAGAAGCAAGTCGTTATAAGATTTCTGATAGAGAATGTCTGAAAAGATAATGTAATGGATTGAAATATTTTCTAAACGAGTGTGATCATTTTTCGTTGCATCATCAAGAAAGGTTTTGGTCTTTAGTTAGGTTTAAATGTTATAAAACCATTCTCCCAGGTCTACGTGAGAACACACAAAAGCTTTGAATTGAAGTTGATTGAAAATGGCTGGAGACTAAAGAACTTGAACCATGAAGTGGTATTCTTTTGTATCCTCATCTGAAGGTACTAGGGAAGCAACACTTCCCATGGCATTTGCATGTTGATTCTCCCTCCTAAGGACACTGTCTATCATGAAAGAGGAGAACCGTTTAAGCAAGGACAAAGCGAGGTCTCAATATTGTGATAACTTGCTTTCCTTAGCCTGATAAGTTCCCATAATATGGTTCACAATAAGTTCAAAATCACCTAGTATATGTAGATGTCTTATTTTTAATGTGATCATAGAACACAAGCCAAGAATAAGAGATTTGTACTCAATGATGTTATCGGTACAAGGAAATTCCAATCGAAAGGAGAGAGGGAATGACTTACCTTCAGGTGATATTAGAACCACACCCACTCTGGAGCCAGTCTAACATCTCGACCCATCAAAGTACATTTTATATTCAAGGTTACAATTGATTACAAAATTGTTCTCATCAAGAAATAAGTCCAAACCCAGGAAGAAGCAAGATGAGGGAACATCTTCTAATTGATCGATAACTGCTTGACCCTTTATCAACTTCTGAGTATTAAACTTTATGTCAAACTTAGAAAGAAACATCACCCATTTCACCAATCTCCTAGAAAGGTTGGTACTGGAGAAAAATTCTTTAGTAGGTCACTTTTAACAATGACATGTGTTTCATCATGAAGAAGGTAGTTTCCCAAATTTTGCATAGAAAAGAAGAGAACAAGACATTACTTCTCCATGGAAGAATGATGAGTTTCATAATCAACTAGGACACGAATAATGTAGCAGATCTCTCTCTCTTTCTTGGAATCATCATATTGAACAAGAAAAGTTTCCAAAGCATACGGTGATGTTGCAAGGGAAAGCAAAAAGGGTTTGTCCTGCATAGCCAAAATTAGTATGGGAGGATTGGCCAAATAGGTTTTGATTGACTCAAAATATTTTTAGCACTCTTCAACCTATATAAAGTGAATATCTTTCTTTAATAAACAAGTGAAAGGAAGGGTACAATCATCCAATTGAGATATGAACCTTCAAATTTCTTGAATCTTCCCTTGTAAACTTCGCAACTTAGTAATATTCCTAGGTGGAGCAATGTTAACAATTGCATCGATCTTATTTGTATTGACCTCAATTTCATGATGAGAGACTATAAATCCTAGAAGCTTTCCCACGTCTATGACAAAGACACACTTAAGAGGATTAAGTCTCATCTTATAGAGTCAAAGTCTCTCAAATAAAAGATGAAGGTTCTTTACATGATCCTTACGAGTTATAGATTTTTCCAAGATATAATCAACATAATATTCTAGAATCTTATGAATGAGATCATGAAATATTAGGGTCATCTCCTACTAGTAAGTTGCTCCTGCATTCTTGAACCCAAAGGGCATGACCACATAATAGAAATTCCCCTAAGCGGTAGTGAAGGTTTTCTTGTACTAATACTCTAGATTAAACAAATTAGATTGTAACTTGAGAAACCATCCATGAAATACAACAAGGCATGGTCAACAGTTGATTCCACAATCATGTCTATATTAGGTAACAAAAAAATTATCCTTAAGAGAAGTATTATTAATAGTGTGAAATTCAATGCATATATGGATACGACCATCAGGTTTACTAACAATGAAAATATTCAAGATCCAAGGGGAGTAGTCGATTAGATGGATAAAGCCTACTTTCAACAACTTCTCTATCTCAGTCTTAACCAACAAAATAACCTTGGGATTAATATTTCTGATTTTTTTCTTAACTGGCTTGGCGTCAAGACATAAGACAATATTATGAACTATTATAGACTCATCAATACTGGGCATGTCCTCATACATCCAAGTAAAGATATCAGGATGAGAATGTAGAAGATCAGAATGTCCTTAGCTTCTTCTAAAGAAATTCACTTCCCAATCTTAATAACCTTTTTGAAAGACTTAGGATTTATAGAGACTTCAGTAGTGTCTCCCTTAAGGAGAGAACAATGGTCTCCAAGATGTGATATCAGAACACCATTCTAAACATTAGCTACAGGGTCCTCCTCATCAACATTCAACATAGATTCCACAAAATATGCTCATTAATTCAACCGATATGGGAATCATCTTTAATGATGGAAAGGAGGAAAAGGGGAGTAGGCACCTAAGAATTTATCAAGCTCCTCATCCAAAGAGAAAACATCTAAAGGGACTTTCTCTGCCTACTCCCCATCCTTTATCAGTTCAGGATGGACCAACCTAAGTGGCTCAACCAAAACCATGTTGACACTCCACCAAGTTTTATGCTTAGTAATTCGAAACCTAGATAGCACTTACGAGGCTTGAACTAGATAGGTACCTAGATTCCTTTCTCAATAATTCCAATTCCTTTTTTCCCATAGCCATACTAAGAAGCGAGTCTATATCCGAACCCATAGTGAGTTTGTAAAAATTTGGAAGGTGATGGTTCCATGTAGAGAGCTTTGTTCCACTAGTGAACATCAAACACATCCACGAGAGCACAACCATCTCCTTTACTTGATTTGCAAACATTAACCTCCTTTTTAGGGGAAAAACTATCCTCCTCACTAGGGGAAGGATTGATCTCCTGAATAGGATTACAATTTTCCTCCTCAATGGGACTGCTGTCCACATTTTCATTAGAGGCCTTTGAAGTTATCAAAAAATTTAGATGAGGGGCATGTGTAGGATCATCATGGAAAAAATAGGACCTTAAGTGGCAATAAAATTAAGAACAATCTAAGTTGCGCAACTTGACGTAAAAATTTGAATAAGTTAACTATATTATTTCAAAATATGTAAGAATAGAATCTGTTGCAAATTGAATGTAGTTTCTAAACTACTAGGTTTATTTTTATATAAAAAAATCTATTTGGTGAAAATTTGAAATTTCAATGCAGTTTTACTTGAATTTTAGGGAAAAAATAAGAAGTAGGTGTATGTCTGACCACCCTAACCACAATAAAATGATAATATTTTAGATATAAGTAGAAGACTCATGTCCCGATGTGATGCATATTTTTTTGTAATTTTTTGTAATTAAATAATTAATTATGATTTTTTTATTACAAATTTTAAAAAATATAAAAACTTGTACGTTTGACCACCTTAACTTGGTCAAAACTTAATGAAATTCAATTCTTTTTTTCAATCCTATAGTATGTGAAGCATAGAATGTGACACATGTTTCAAATTCAAAAAATGTGATACCCTTTGAAAGCTATAGATTTTTGTCAATCAGCCTATCAATCAGGAATTTAGTCATAATTCAAATAGAAAATGAATAATAATTATTTATTAAATTCAAAGTAAAGCATAATTTATATTGGTGGAACGCTAAGAATCTCCTTTAAAAACCCTTTTCGTTTCATCAATTTTGGGTAAAAAAAAGTCATCAACCACATGGGCCATCATATCACTTACATATCACCACTTTTTAGCCCATCATGATCCTGCACATACTCTGAGTGGGACCCACTTTCTATTCTCCAATGAAGAATTCAGAGAATTCTAAGGACACCCAATCATCTCCATAGAAAGCATTTGATTCAAAAGAAGAAGTAGATGGGGAAGACTTAGGAATTTCCACTTTAGGTGGTTTGTCTTTAATGATGCTCGCTTCGAGGACAACCTCCATGGAGGGTATCATCAAGGAACACATCATAGCATTAAAATTTAAAGATGGAATACAATTTTTAAGAGTGGAGACAACTGAATCTTGGCCAATAGTTAGTAACTGACAAAGGTGAATAGCTTTCGGGTCAGCTTTGACTGTGACCACTTGATTATTTGTAACAAACTTTAGAGAATGATGTAAAGTATAAGTTACAAAACCCATAGCATGAATCTATGGTATCCACAAAAGAAGATTGTAAGGTAAAGGGCCAAGCACAACATAAACCAAAGTGGGTAAGGTGACAGGGCCTAGCTGCAAAGGCAATATTATCATGCCTAGAGCCTCGCGACCATCATTATTGAACCCACTAATGTACACAGAAGAAGAAGCTAAAGAAGATGACTCAACTTTAATCTTGTGTAATAAATAAATACCACAAAAATTGAGAGTTGAACCAGTGTCAATGAGGGTATATCTAATACCAATAGTATTAACATTAACTATAATCATCAAAGGACCTTCTTTCTTCAGCACGTTTGTAGGCGAAAGTTCTTGTGGGTAGAAAGTAATATTCGATGAATCTACATGAATATGATCCATAAACACATTAACATCCATCAGGCTAGTGGAAGCAGGCAAGAGAATATTTTGTGAGGCTTCTTGGAGAATTTTCTGATAAACCAGTGTGGTATGAAGAAAATCCCAAAGTTAGATCTTAGTCGGAGTAACATGGAGTTGCTCGACAAGATCATAATCACCTAGAAATTTAGTCACATGTTTAGGTCCTAAAGGAAGACTTGGCTGAGAATGTGGTAAAGAATTAAGAACTTGAGTAGGTTGAGATGTAGGAATAGAAGGATTTTTATCCAATTTTTTTTTTATTTCTTCTTGTATTATATGTGTGCCCAACATCATTGTAAGAAGTAGAGTCTATAGCTTTTACAAACCTTGAATACAAATTTGGTGAATCCTCACGATATGAAATTCCAAACAATGATCCTTCCTTGGAGAAGGTCTAGTTGGGGTTAAGAAAATGATGGGTTTCTAAGGGCTTGGAGGAGCCACAAAGACCATGGTAACATTTGCCGGCTCTTTAGCCTACAAAGAAGAGGTTTGTTTAGAAGATTTATGGATAGGGGAAGACACTTCTAATAAACCATATAGAGCATCATCCAACATATCAAAACCCTCTTTAGAGAAAGCATTATCATAGGCATTAAAACATTGTTAAAATAGATCTGACATGTTTCACGCCGGGTTCACCAAAATGTGAGATAAAAGGGATTCACTGCTCATGAGTCTCTTCATTCTTAAGAGATTCCTAAGGAACGAACTGCCCTTATCCACCTCAAGATAAACTAAATGAACAAATTTCAAAGAACACGTATATAGATTAATTATCAGAAAAGACTACTTCAGGTCCTGAGAGAGTGAAACTTCTAGATTTTTGCCTTCAACAGAGGAGATCTTGGCCAAAGGGAAACATCATGGATTCAAGATATCGGTGTAGTGTGCTGGTGTCCAGATGGTGCATTGGTTTCCTAAGAAATAAAGAGCTCAGTAACTCAAGTGAGAGAAATAGAGTTTCAATACCTAACCTAGATTTGAGGTCTACTTATTAGAATGATAAAATATAGAATAAAAACTATGAGAAAATACAAAGGGGAACTTGGAGAAAACTTACCAACAATTAGATGTTCGAGTCTTCGCTCCAAGCTCCACTTTGACAACCTACACACAAGGAGAATGAGGGAAAATGTTGGGGCTGTATAGGCATATACCATATTCAGACCCCCATTTTGGTTTTCCCACCTCCATGGATAGCCAGATAGAAAGAGAGTGTAAACAAAATGGACAAAAGGAGTGGTGAAAGAAAACCCCACTTCAGGAGAACCTGCACCACCAAGTAGTAAATGGAAAAAAATATAATCTATTCACAAATAGAGACGAGTGAGAGAGCATTACTAATAGGCCTCAAACCCCTGTTGAACACATATACACATCGTTGAATTCTTTCTAGAGAGATTTGGCTATTGGAGGGACCTCAGTTCGACAAAGCTTCACTTGTATAAGTGTTGCTATCAAGAATGGAAAAGATTCAAGACTGAAATTGAAGAGAGAAGCTTGAGTGAATGAATGAACCTCCAAAATGAGAGAAAATGAGGGGGTTTATTACATGCAAGGGTAGAAAAGTTTCGTTACACTCAAAAACCTGACTATTGGGACACATGTCAAGAGTTAAGATTTTAGATTCCTCATTTCAAACTCATAAAACTACCAGGACACTAGCACGTCATGCAGGAGTCCAAAGCATCAATTTTTAGGAAACGTTTCATCAGGCTATTTTTGCTTCACCATTGGTCCACATGTAGCTAGAATTGTGAAATTCTAACCCATGGGATTTTTTCCATTAATGTGTTTGGGTGTCATAGATTCTAGGCAAAGTGCTAAAATTTGGAATTACCCCTAGGTGCAATTCTACGACATTACAAAATAATACTAGGTTGATGAATAATGTATAAGATCAATGAACAATAAATTTGATCACAATTCAAAGTTTTGAAATTAGTGTATTAAGTGTGAAGGGGGAAATGACCTATAAATAATAGTGAGTTGTTAGTGGACAGTTCAAAAATATATGGTGCACAACTCATGATAGAATATGCTAATAATTTTAGGCTTGAAAGACCATACTAAGACCCTAAGAAATCATAATGCTTAAAAATTGAAAATACTTAATCCTTTCATGAGGGTAGACCCATTTATTTAAAACAATAATGAACCTTTGATAAGCCACAAATAAAAATCCAAGATAGTAGGAAAAATGCACTATATTCCATGAATGAATGTTGGAGAAGCATGCATCAACCTTGTAGACACCCTAATGTGTAGGAAAATTACATTTGTTAACATGAAGGGTAGTCTACAAGAGAGTGACCATGATGTAATTTTAAAGATTAAAAGATTATATAATATGAGAATCAAAGAACAATCCAAGAGAGATGTCTATGAGAAATAGTCCTCATCATAGGACATTAATAAAAGGAAAGAAACTTCTAAAGATTGTTCCATTTAATCACACCAAATTTTGCACAAACTACATAGACTAAAGGACAATCATCATAAATGGATTTGGACTAGAATACATAAAATAGAAGATGGTCTACAAAAAAGTGTATAGTACATGCAATGATAGTGGTAAAGCTATTAAAGGAGCCTAGTGAAAATGGTAACTCAATATGATGGTTGAAAGAACATTGATAGAGGGGTAAAAGACCATGAAGAGGAGAGATAATAAGTGAAGATTAAATATAGTGGTATGAGAAAAATTATAAGTTCCATATACCTAGAAACAATACAAATAAGTAGAGGATTGTTGAAAGAAAAGTAAAAAGTGATATTCATAGGCCTAAGAAATCTTGATAGTCATAAACATGGGTCTACCACCTTATAGGGTATGCCAATTATAGGAATTATTTTTATGTTACAATAAACACCTTTTCAATGAACATTGTATGAAAAAGAGTTTAAATATTTAGTCTTCAAATTCTAGTGCATCACTATCCATAGTTTTAGGTTCATTTTTTTAGTCTTTTATCCCTTTTCCATGGCATAAATAGTAATAATAGAGGATACAATCAAAATTATGAGAATAATCAAGGGAGCCAAACCTTTTTGGAGGTTGATCTCCATAATATAACCCCATATTCAAAGAGATAATCCTATGTTTCATGAGGTGGCCAAGTGATTCTATCAACTCAGCAAGGGTGCACACTTCTATGGAAACATCAATAAATTCTCATGAAGGTTATATTCACCCTATGATTGGTTTTTTAACTATCCTAATCTATGTGAGAGCTAAAAATTTGGATGTTATATTCACTATAATCTTGAAATTAGATCAATTTCATGTGAAGTTAGCTCATGCATGGATTACCTCCATGAATTTGGTCCCCTCCATTATTCATAAATGCCTTAAATTCCCATTTGAAGGAAAAATACATACTATTTATCATAGTGGATTTAAACCTTTGTCCCTTTGTGGAAATTTCTCACTTGATTAATTTTAGCCTCAACCAACCCAACTTTCTCAACCTCGTGAGTATTATCTACTTTTATCAAATAAAATGTTCAAAGCTAAGTGTATAGCCCAATTATTTTTTACCACAATTGTTTGTGAGGCTCCTTAGTCTCTAGTGGTTATGATGATTGTTCCTCCTAGTCCATGGGTAGTGAATGAACCTCAATTGGAATTGGGTATTATTATATAACCATCCTACATCTATGCCATGGTTCCCCCTCCACCATACTATCAGGGACCATGAGAAAATCATTTGATGATCAGGATTTCGAGGATTACTTTTGTTCCTCCTAAATAAAAATAATCCTTTGTGTACAAACCTAAAACCCCTATGGTTTCCCAACCTTCAATAGTTCCTTTAGTTCCTCATACAAGGTAATAAAAGGTATCAATGTTGGAAAACATCATAATTCCCCCTTCACAAGTTGAAGCTCATGTACGAAAAAATAAAATTGAAAATTAACATTAATGAATACATCATTCTATGGCTCATCAACTTTGCAAAAGATAGATAAACCTTAACAAATGATCCTCCATCCATACAACTAAATTCTAATGAAATATATTCCACCCACATATCTTCATCATCACCTAACTCAACCCCACCTCCCTCACCAAATCATTAAGTTGAACCTTATCTTTTCCAAACAAAACAAATAATACAAATTTCACTCCCCTTCCCATCACCTACTTCAAAATATATTGACATAGATGATAGTTCTTGAAATCATGTTGATAGCACTAATACTCAATGCATTTTTATATACTCTAATACCAATTCATAATATAAAACAAAATAACTTAAAGAAGATCATAATTAATAATCTTTTATGTTTGCAAAATAAATTAATCTTGATGGGGGAAATGTGATGAGCCTCGAAATATGAGTGACCCATCATTTTTTTAGCTTAAAAATTTCTCCTTGTAATACACTTTTTATAGATCCCTTAGCTTATTGTTCACCTTATATTTATGATGAGCAAGATTGAGATGCAAAAAATATTCGATTGATCAATTCACATGTGCAGTATCCTTTGTGTCTTTGTGTTTTTTCTTGCACATAATGTGATCTCCCCAAAATCTATTTCTTGGAATGTATTTGTGTTTTTTAGTTTTCTTTGAATGACCCTTGATGTTCCCATTGGAACAAGGATACAAACATAATAAATCTATCATAACATTCCTATATTTTTATCTCCATTCTTATTTTTGTTGTAAACTTCTTTCTTTTGTTCCTTTCAAAAACAATACAAATAATTGAGATATTTAGACTGTATCTTCCATGTTGAACCTAAAGATTTTTTGTTTTCTTCATGTGTCATTCCTCCCTTTTGTTCATAGTTCCACAAGTATTTTGGGAATGATGTCAATTTAGAGTGCGATCAAATTATATGCTATCTCTTGCCTATATTAACCCCAAATCTATGGATCCCTCATGTGCTATGTTATGTTATGTGGCTTTGGTTTTGGGGGAAACCCCTTGTAATGATTCATAATTTTGGGAATATATCACTTTCAATAGGTTTTTCCAACAATGTCTCATGGAATACTATTTTACAATATGATTTTTTACCTTAAAGGTAATTTCACTTGATTGGTGTTAGCAATTACTTTAAAGTGGGGGCATACATTCCATTATGTGGTTTTCTTTGTTCACACAATATTTATGAAATTAGTGATGATTATATGGCATATTATCATATTTTGTAGTTCCTTATTAGGATTATGTGACTTATAATTATTGGTATGATTGACATTATAAATCACCTAGTGAGTATCAAACTTCACTAGACCTTGTGTTTTTTCATTTACTAGCTTTGCGAAAAAATCACCTAGTGAATATTGAACTTCACTAGCTTGTGTTGTTTCTTATCAAGATCACTTCATTTACCTATCTATGGGTCACCTATAAAATATAAGAGTTTTCTAAACTATGATTTATGGACGTCTTGGGTATGGATCCTAGTAGGAATCTATGGATCTTATTAGTCCATGATGGCATACCCCATTTTTTTGTTTTCATTGTGTTTGTATCATGTTTGTATTGTGTTTAAATTGTGTTTTCATAATTATTTGACATTATGTTTGTTGTATGATTTGATTTACGTCTTCATGTTGTAGGCTTTATTTTTCCATGTCTTTTATACTGCATTGAAGTGAATGTATGTGTTTCTTTATCCCTATGTATTGTTGTCTAGTAGGATCTTGAGCTTGGGGGCTAGCACATACCCTCGATTTAGTGTCATCTCACTTCTCCAATTTTTTTAATGAAAGAACCCTTCTTCAATTTTCCTTACTTTAGTGTGAGCATGATCGTAAGTTCACTCTCACTAGAGTGGGGGCTAAATGTAGTGTTGTAAATTGTCGACCCTAACAATTTCTAACTATGTTTGGATACCCATTTAACGCTTGGACCTAATTATTCCTATCATTTTCTAGTTCTATTATTGTTTTCATAAATTTGAGATAAAACCGGGAATTAAAATTAATTATTTATTTAGCATTCTTAAATTTAAAATAGGTCTTTTCTAGGGCACCCTCACCCTTGACCACCCTATTTTGGGCCAATTTTAATATTTTATTATTAGCATTAATATTTTTTAAAATTTAATTCATATGTCAATTTCTTGAAATAATTATTTTTGGTCACCATTTGAACATCTAATAAAAAATTTGAGCAATTATCCATCCTTAAAAAATTGGCAAGGCGATTCAAGAGTATAATAAGCATTAATTTACAACATTTTTATCACTCAAGGTTCATGTTAGCAATGGATCAAGTAATATTGTTTCATTTTGTATGTTTGTTATCATTTTGAGTACTAACACTCATAGGATATTCAATCAAGCATCACTTTATCCTTGCATGAGATGTGTGGCATGATTTCAATCAAGCAAGGAAAGTAGATTTAAGTGGTAAGTTGTAGAACTTGTGATTTATCATTTTTTATTTATTTTCTTCTACTTAACCTAGGGTAAGCACTCTTTATCCAACATCATTATAGTCATTGTGGAGGTGGAAACACCAAAAAGAGGTTTGACTTAGGTAAGCCCCTTGTATTAAACAACCCTTTCTCTCCTCTTTTTCCTAGAGGTGGCAGATCTAAAGTAGATTTAGAGAAGATTGAAGACCTAACATCAAGGTCAAGAATTCAAGAATATTCATCCATAAAATTAAGGAAATATCAATTAGTCATAAAAAATGAAGTGTGTGCCATAAATTTTAAAGGAGATGGATATCCCTAATCTGAGTATTAGGTGGTCTCACAAACTAGCCATCTACTTGACCTCTAACCTGAGCACAGATGAAATTTATAGTGACTTGAAGGGGATAGAGGAGAATGGTGAAGAAAAAAACAATAAGTATGATGAAGAGGAGGAGGTAGATGTAGATAATGAGGGATTGATCCTATTCTTGAGCTTAATGAATTTTTTTTGGACTCCAAGGACTTAGACACCACCTTTTTCGTGCATCCTAACTAGGATACCTACCCAAAGTGTATACAAACTACAAAGGATGTGGCTACTCTGAAGAACTGTGTTGATGAACTTGAAGGTAATTTGAGAGGTATTTATTTCTTTACCCTAAATTTTATACATTATTTGATAGCCACTTTGGGTTTTGTGTTGAAACATGAATTTAAAAATTATGAAAGAAATAAGGGAGCAATAACTAGTTCTAATAATTGGGGTCTATTTGAATTCCTCATGGAGGATTGGGATAGAATGTGTGATTAATCTAGTGCTCTCTTAGTTTATGTTTTAAAACTTTGAACTTTTTTGTTTCTTTATTGTTATAGTGTTATCTATGTCCTATGGCCTTTATGTTATTTTTTTCTATGTTTTTTCCTACCCTAGGGTACTTTAGTGTACAGGTTTTAACACCTTGAATTTCTACTTATGTTATCAAAAACATCCTCATTTCAAAATAATGAAGTATAAAATTCCAACAACAAGAATATTAAAATATTTACTCTAACAATTTCAATAATTGAACTATCAAAGCTAAGATACTTTACAAATTTAATTCCTCATAGAATTATTATTAAATTTCTAATTGATAATGACTAAATTAATAACAAAAGAAATTAATGGTACAAAGTGTAGTGTACAAAATTGTATACCTTTACAATTTCATACTATGTTTGGGTCCCTTAATTTATTGGACATAATTAAGCTTCTAATTTTCTAAATTATGCATCCCAAAGCCTTATTTTTACCATTTTCCAAAAGGAGAACCAACATTAAATAAATGCATGTAATATTTTAATTGCCATGGAATATGTGTGTCTTGCAAATATAGGCTAGGACCCATTCACCCATGGGCGAATGGGTCCCACTTAAGTGTTAGGACCCATTTTCAAATACGTTTTTGGCAGTCTTAAAAATGCTTCAAATTCAAATTGCAATTGTTAGCTTTTAGAATCTATTTTTTGGGAAATTAGATAAACACCTATAAATACATCCAGTCTTTTTATCATTTGAAATCTAACACACTTTATGAAGAAATCTTATTGAGTAGATATTATTGTCAAGAGCATTCATGAGAAGATTTATCAGTCATTTTTTGCAACCATCAAGATCCTAACATCATGTTCAATCTTATGTGTGTTCATGTTATCTTGTGAAGGCTAATATGCATTGTTGATCCTAAAGTATTTGAGAATTTAAAGTATCCAAATCCATGAAGAAAAGAAAGATCAAGTTCCTTGGAGAGATGTGTTTGACTTCAGTCCTCTAAGGGAAGCCATTGAAGAGTGGTGAGTTGTAGAAAGCAAGTGTTCTTTCATCATTTCATTTTCCTTTGTCATTATCTTTCTATCAAGGTTTAATTACCAAACATACAAATATTTTTTTTTTCACTTTGTGTATGTATATATTACAGGTTGAAGGAGTAGAAATATCTTGAAGAAGAAATTTTGCATTGTTGCACAAGTGGTCATCATTGTTGTCAAGCCATGAAAACTAGGTTGTAGAATTTATTTCCAATTTTCTAATAGCGGGACCTATGTCAAATGGAAGCTCAAATACTATACCAGACGACCCCAAAACTTGGTTTGGACCTTTTTACAAAGACCCATTCACCCATGGGTGAATGAGTCCTTTTAGGCACCTCAAAACCCATTTTTTTGATCATGTTTGATGTCTTCTACATGTTATGCCTTGCATAACCACCCCATCTTTTGCCTTGGTCAAAATGGGCCCCCCTTGTTGTACTTTATCCTTTGTTGATTTTGAATAAAATTTGGAGTCATTCGCTTCCAACACTTTGTTTATTTTGGTTTAGTCTGTCGGAAGCAAAACTGGGACTGAATCAGGTTCTGCTGGTTTAGTTGAACTTGTTTTTGGTTCCTGTCCCGACGGTCTTTTCTTTTGGTCTTTTGTTTTGTCTTCAGTGGAGCCAGAGCCAGAGTGGGTGTTAAGTTAGTCTTTTTTGAGAATTGCAAAATCATAATCAGTTCCACCCCCACCTCTGCTATTTTGACTTTTGGTTTTAGTCTAGGTATTTGTGTTTACTTTTATTATGTCGGTCTTTTGCTTTACATTTTGTGTATGGTTTTGTTTTGTGTTTAGTTGTCAGACCTGAAACTAGAATGAGAATGAGGTTTGGAGATTTCTTAAAATTTTGAATCAGTTTCTATTTCAGTTCCGCCCCCGCCACTTTTGGGTCATTGACTTTTTCACTGAAGTTACATTGTAGAGAATGTTTGTTCTCTTTCAGTTCCAAATCCACCTTAACTATGTTTAATGCATTAATGACAGCTGCTCGTGTAGGTAGAAATCTTCATTTTTACCTTATTTAGGGATTAAATGAATCATTATTACCGTTGTTAAGATATTAAGGAGCACGAGAAAGCAACGACGAAGTTCATTTGAGCAAATCGATTAAAGGAGGAGAAGATTATTGCAGACGAATCAGTTCAGGAGGTTAGCTGGGTTTTGGTGTATTCAAGGTAGGGTTTCTTCATTGTTGTTCTTTGTATATTTATTTTCATGTTTGTTATATTTTTCCTGTGCTTGGAATCATGTCATTTTTAACGAATTTATGGTCTTCGCGTGCTTGTTTCAATGGGTTATTTCTTTATTTTGTTTGTTTGGTTGATTTCAGGTTTCTTTTTGCTTTGTGTTTTTTATTCTTTCTGTTTTCTGGTGCAGTCGCTTTCATGATTTAGTCATGATCACGTCAGACCATTTTTTATTTACAGTAGGTGTGTTTAAATCGGGAGTTTAAGTAGTGTTGGTTAAATTAGGGATCTATAGTGAGGTAGATTAGATTCATGAAATACAGTGATTTAGAGTTAGTTGAATCTCATTTTTACTTAGGGTATTTATTTTAGGCATTCGTTAGGTTAGAATAGGCAGGGTTAAATTGTGCCCTAGTTTTCATATCGTGTTTCCTAGATTAGGGTTTCATGTATGTCTATGATTACTTTAAAAGATTAAAAATGATGCCCTAGAAATTCAATCACCACTGGTCATATGAGGAAGGTTCTATGAGGTTCTAGGTTAAGCCCCATGTCATTTTAATCACCTAGTTTAAAGCCATGAAGTTCTGCATTAAATCGATAAAATATTTTGATGATGTCATGGTCAACTTAGGCAGAGACGGGATCGGAATCGATCTTGAACTTAAGAATTATGTTTTGCAAAAGGTGTCGATTCCATTTCCATCCTGTCTTGGGATCCGCGTATAGCGAGAAGTCTTCTTTAGAAATAAGGATAACCTAGTGGAAGCGTAAGCGGAACTAAACCCGAATATGAGAATAGAAAATCTAAAGGGAACTTAAATAGTTTCCATTCTGATCCTGGTTCCGATCACCTTCCTTGTTCCGACTCCGAGCCCGTTCAATGTTAGTAGAATATCTATATTGGTTTTGGCTCTGAGTCCAGTAGTGTTCTAAAAGAGACTGTTTGGATTATGTTTCTGTCCGATTCCACCTCTGGTGCATATGTGAAAGGTATGGTTTTTAAAGCATGTTTTATAATGATATCTAAAGATCTAATTAGAGGTTTTGCTTGTAGGAAAGTTGAAGGATGTCAGGAACATCAGGGGAAGCTGCTCGAAGAAACTAGCCTACAGAAACATCAAAGGCAGCACCAAAACCAAAGAAGTTGAAGCTAGAACAATTGCCTTATACCTTGAGGTATAATCACAGGAGTCCTAAGGTAAAACGGAGCAAAGTAGAATCAGATTGGTCAGATATCACTGATACCAATTTAGGTCAATACAATTTTGAGGAGTGGTATTCAGAAGCATTTGAAAAAGATATTACATTGACTACGGAAATAATTGTCAGCTCTGGGTTAGCTCATATCACTTCATTTCCTATATCTATCCAGTGCCCAGAGTTAATCATGACAATAGCCAGTGCTTACAATCCTGCTACTAGACTATCCATAGATTCACAAAAGAATGTGATTATTAATCTCACTCCTCAAGCATTTCAAAGTATATTTAATGTTCTAGATCCAAAGAACGTGGTGCAATTGAATGAGGTAGAGGCCTTGGAGAAATATAGTAAGTATAAGGAATCAAATAAATAGCACCTAAACAAGAAGTGGTTGAAGACAGAAAAGAAATCTCTAGCCAAGCTTGCAAACTAGCCAAAGAGGGCAGATTTCAATGAAGAGGTATCAAGGTTAATTGTGATGTTGTCTAGGGTGTTTGGGAAGAGAAATGCATTCTACTTCAAGGAGTGGATGTTTCCTTTTATTCAGACCATCTTGAAAGGTGAACAACAGTTTGATTGGTCAAGGATTGTCTTTGATGCCATACATGGTTAGTTAACAAGGATTAGAGAAACCAAGTGCTTCTTTATGACTTCTTACATTGTATATGCTACAACAAGGTTGGGTGTTTTCCCAGGTTTGAACAGAGTGGGCATAATGGGAGCACTATGACCAATTATCTCTTTAGGTTGCTCAAACTCATTTCAGAAGAGTCAATAATGCATTTTTATATGGGTCATCAATCATTTAAATGGAGATGCAGGATACCAATTAAGTCAAGAAGCCATGGCGTTCATTGTTGAATGGGGATGTTGGTACATCCAATACCCCAAATTTACATACTTCAAGTTATTTGGCTTTGAAGGCCACCCACATTTGCTTCCAAGGTGCTGCAGTAACAAGATAGTGCTAATGGAGTTTTTATATCAAGCTCTTGGAGTTAATGCTTAGTTTGGAATCAAACATAAAACTCGATGTCATAAGTTCCCCATGAAGTTGGGTGAATATCATTGTCAGCACTTGGTAGGAGCAATGGTGGTTTGTAATGAGCTGATACAATTGAAGTTGGGATTATACACAGCTCGTAAGTATTTTGATCCAAAGGGTAAGATGCATGCCTTGTTGGCTTCAGTGTTTACTAAACATTTCAATTTGTTAGAAGACTTCTGGAGTAACCGGCAAGATGCGTATGACTTAAGAAAGAAGAATTATGAAAGATTGTCTATTTCACTCATGTCAGAGCTAGGTGTTAAAGAAAACATTCTTGACACATTAGTGGATGATGGAGTTGTATTGGATACACCCTATGAAGCTTTTAAGATTGGCACTAAGGGTCTTGATCCAATTGATTGGAATGCTGAAGAAACCATTGATATCAAGAAGATTGGAAGGACAATATTGGATAGGAGTGTGCAATGCTTAGTGCTAAGAACTCAAACTCCTCAAGAACTAGCCTCTAAAAAGGGTAAGGGATATAAGAGGATTAAAAGGAAGACACCTCCTAAAGAGCCATTGGAGTTCTTTCCTAAGGACATTGAAGAGATAGAACTTGAGGTGATAGATGATGAAGAGGAAACACAAGAAGGAGATGTTCCAGTAGGATCTGTTGTTTCAACACCTACATTAGGTGAATCATCCACCCAAGCCCCAATTACAAGGATGAAGAGTAAAGAAATTCAAGAAGGAGCTCTTCATATCATGGCTGAAACTATTAAGGGAAAAGAGGTGGAGGAAGAAGTTCTTGAGGTAGGGATAGATTCAGATGAGACACTGTCAGAAAAGGATTTGCAAGAAAACATGCCTCTAGAAGAGGATGTTGAGCAGATTTTAACACAAGAAGAGCAATGGAAGATGTTTGAAGAGAAAAAAAGAAAGTCTGATGCAAGGGCTGCAGTAGAGAAACAAAAAGAAATGGATGCTAAGGTACAATTTGATGCTCTTCTTCACCAACAACAATTAAAGGCTAAACAAATTAAGGCAACAACTGAAGAAGAAGAGAAGCAAAGACAACAATGAGAACATGAGCTCAAAGTTAAAGTAGAGAAAGATAAGTTAGAATTAATACAGAAAATTTATGACCTTGAGGAAGAGAAAGGAAGGAACTGGAGGGAAAAGGAAATCTTACTTGTCAAGTTAAAACTTGTAGAGGAAGCTCGCCAAAAGGAGGAAGGTGCAAAACAATTACAAAAGGAAAAAGAAGCTGAAGAGCTAGTTAAGAAACAAAAAGAAGAAGCTGCAAAGGAAAAAAAAATTAAAGCTTTGGAGGCAGAAAGACTAGAAAAGGAAAGGCTAGAATCTTTAGGAAAGGAGAAGCTAGAAAAGGAGGCTCTTGAGGAAGAAAGGTTAGAGAAAGAGAAATTGGACAGTGAAGCTCTAGAAAGGGAAAGAATAGATAAAGAAAAATTAGAAAAAGAAGGGTTGAAAAAGAAAAAAATGGAGAGAAATCAATTGGAAGAAGAGAGGTTGAGGAAAGAAGAGGAAGACAAGAAAATACAAGAATAGAAGGATAGAGAAGAGGCTGAAAAGCTGGTGCAGATGCACATGCTACAAGAGAAACAAGAGAAATTGAGGGTTGACTCCCAATCTCAAGTAAGTATGTAGCCACATTCTACCATTGTTCCCTCTTCTTCTATGATGACTACTGCTCCAAGTACTCCTACTTGGCTAAAATTGGACTTGCAAAAGAGGGAAAAAACACCTCCACAACCTCTCAATTTGGAGGATATGATGAAGGGGATTGAGCAAGAGAGGCCTAAAAAGAAGGCCAATATTTTACATTCTACCCGACTCATAGACAAAGGAGAAATTGTTGCTGAATGTGCCATGCCAATGACAGAAAAGGAGGTAGGGGATGTGCAACTAACTGATTATTAGTTGAGTACTGTCAACTTGGGGAGGCCCACTAGGAATCAACAGATGAACTTGATTGATGTGGTGGCTTCAACAACCAAGTCAAGAATGATCAAGGATAAACAATAAAAGGATGAGCTTAAAGCTCAATTGGATCAACTACATTCATTCTTGAAGAGTGTCTCCTCTCCAAGATCACAACAGGTAGTAGCCATTGATACTCCTATTTTGTTAAGCAAAAAGGAGGTAGATGATTTGGTACAAGTAAAAGGCAAAGCGGAGATGGTGGACAGATGGATAGACAAGTTAAATCGGGAGGTGGGTGAAGTTTTGGTAGAAGGTTTTGAAGCCTACAAGGACACAGAAGGGTTAGTAAAAGAAATGTATGAATACATTGACACATCAGAGAAACAAGGAGAAGAGTATAAAGAATACAGTCAGAAGTTAGAAAGAGTAAGTGCATTGCCTTTGACTACTCTTTTGGAACAATCAATACTTGAGGAGGACAATAAGGATTTTGTGGAGAAAACCTCTGGTATACACCGTTTTAGAACTAACTTCTTGTGTAAACATAAGGATGAAATCCAAGAAGCTGTTAATAATTTGACAGAGCAGTTGGAAGAGCTGGAAGCAGTTATTTCCATTATTGTAGATGTAAATGTATTTACAAAAGAGGGCATGCCTTTGAGTCAAATAAAGGAGAAATGGGATGAAAGATTCAAAGGGCTCATGCAGAAAGAAGATGATGGCGGAAGTTGATGTTGGATCAGTTAATGGATGTTAAAGAGGAAATAAAAGCTGCTGGAAGAGAGTTGACAAAGGTGAAAGGTATGAGGGAGTTTGCTGCAGTAGAACTGGATCGAATCAAATTTGAAGATAGCTGGATTGATGGGCCAGAAATAGACACATTACAACAAGTCTTCACCAATTACGATGATTTCATGGCAGATCCAGCTTTGCATGCATGGTTTTCCTCTTCTTTGCATGTTGCATGCATGCAACATTTATAGTTTTTGGAGCAGATGACTTCTTTTCGTCTTCTATTTTCTATTCTCTAGTTTAAACTGAGGTTCTAATGTAAGAACTCAAGATCAAATTGATCTAAGTTTCCAAGAGAATTTTAGTTCCCTAAAAGGTGGATGACCTAAAATAGAAGTGAAGTTCAAACTTTTTGTATATCTATAAATACCTTGTGGGTATCATATTGTAAAGTTCGGCTAATTGAGAATAGGATTGGCTTACCTAAGATTAGGAGATAGAATTTTATAGTGATTCATAGAGATACGTTGTACTTCATCTTTTACAGTTAATAGAATTACAGGTTTATGCAATATGGTGATAGGATGGAGTTGTTTTACTTGATAAGGCTGATAAGTTATAATCTATTTGAATGCCAGTGATTGTGCTGAAGCATGATAGTTTCTTATGTGAAGAAAGTCATTAGAAGAAACCAGATTTAAAGATTATCTTGTTAGATTGTCATTGAATTAAAGTTATTAAAGTCTGTTGATCTATGACCTTGGCAATGAATGGATGTGTGTGTGTTCTTTTGCAATCTTGGAAATAATAGTGATATGCGAATAGTGGAATTGAATTAAGCACCTGAGATGCATGCAATAGTATAGTTTATTCTGTAGATTGTGTCATGCTTTGGTTTTCGTGATCTTTTAGAAAACATTCATTGTTAAAAGTATATGTCTGAATATTAGATAAATTTGATTCATACTTATTGGTATTTACCCTTCAATCTATCTTTTTCTTTTGTTTGAAACCCCATTGATTTACTAAAATAGTTTGATAAAATGAGTGATAGCTTGAATCTTTTGTTACTAGCACACGCCCCTTGAATATTACAGTTGCATGAACCGATTGAGTGACACCAAACACTTGAGAACCAACTACCAGGACCTTGGGAGTTAGGCTACTATATATTTTGTTTCTTTTTCAGGAGAAATAGAGTAGAAATATTATGTTTTAACGTTGTTTGTGTCATTTTCACCATCAACAGAAATTGGCGCTAGAAGGAGGGCCTGAAAGAACAAGCTGGCTCGCATAGGGTCCTTTTTGCCGGAGAGATACAAGAGGATTCTCAGATCCTTTGCTAATCCTAAACCATTTGAAGAACTTCAAACCCCAGTCAGACCTAGACCCCATGCTCATAGGGTAGAGATACCTACACTCCCACCACCACTTACTCCACCTGGATTTCCTCCAAATCCACCTACACCACCACCAGTTCGACCTACATGACCACCTCCAATTAGGCCTGTGTCACCACCTGCCCAACCAATCCCATCGATGGCTTACTTTGTGAATAATCTCTCCCCATTAGGGACTATTCCTAGGGGATTCCATGGTTTACCAAAGAACCCAGAGAATTTTTGTCCGAAATACATGCATGTAGAATCAAGAAGTGTTGAGGAACATATACAAGCATTCAAAGATGCTTGCACGCGAGCTCAAGTTGCTCATCAAGATGTGGTATGTAGATTGTTTCCTTAATGTTTAGGAGATATGGCATATAATTGGTATCTAAATTTTCCCCAGGGATCTATTCTGGGTTGGACAGATTTAAAAAATTCTTTTATTAATCAGTTCAGGGTTTATGTAGACCCTATAATATTATATCACCAATTTGCCACCATAAGAAAGGAACATCATGAACCACTACCCTTGTTCAACACTAGGTTCCATAGGATGTATCGTAGGTTACAAGAGCCTTACTTAGTGCCAGAGGCTATGGCCATACAGGCGTATTTGAGAGTTGTTGATCCTTTGATTGGCCTGTTCTTGCAAAACACTTATCAACCTAATGAGATTGATTTGCTATCTAAAATTTATCATCTGGCTATCAGATTGCAATAGCAGATAAGTCTGCAATCTAGAGGTTTAGGAGCAGCTCTTCCTCCCGTGAATTATCAGATGCCTAATCCACCCTTATACAACACTGTCCCGAGGATGTCTTATTCCCAATATGGACCTATATCTGAGTTGCAAGCCCCACTTACTATGCCTTTCTTTGGAAATGGCATGTAAGATCCCTCCCATCAACCTCAGCATCAACCTCAACATCAACCACCGCAAGGGGGAGGATCAACCCATGTTCATTCCCCAGCCGTAGTTCAAAATGTGCAGAATGAACAAACTATTCAACTCACAAGTGAGTTAGAGACTCTCAAGAAGACTCTCTCTCAAATGTCTAATGACATGGCACAGCTTAGGCAAAAGCCTCCTCCCAACCAAAACCAAAATTATAAAAATCAGGGAGGTTATAATACTAAGGGAAATTACTTCAACCAAAACCAAAATCATAACACCAATCAGAATTTCCAGGGTCAGAACTCCTCAAATCAAAATTATCAAAATCAAAACAAAGGATACAATTAGAGGTTCAATAACAACAACAACAACAATAGGCAGTGGAATACTGGGTCTAATAATGGGGGAGTTTCCCATAATTATCAAGCAAGTGAGGAAAGACCACATACTGCTAATGTTACTGATTTGAATTTTATGACCATTTGGTGTAGGCTGCATGATACGACAGCACATTCTGAGGTTAATTGCACAGGTTGATTCCCATCCTCTAGCAAGAAATTCCAATCAGGATAATGGGCCAGTCAGCACTGCCATGACTTATGAAACCATTGAAGAAAAATATCAATTCCCTATGCAAGGCGATAACGAGCCAGAGGAAGATGTCTGTGATGCTCAAGCTTTCCAATCTAAGGGTGGTCACTTTTTGAGGAATCAGAATCAGGGGCCATTCACTACATCTACACCCCCGAATAATATCGTTCCACCAAATCAGAATGCATATAACAATCCACCTCCACCAAAGGGACCTTCTAATTCTTAGAATAGAGGTAATCCACCTCCTTTTCCTAAATATCAAGTTAGGAATGATTCAGAGTTTGATTTCATTGTAGAATTACAGAGGTAGAAGACATCACTATCTTTCTTTGATATCATGAAGTGGTGCCTAGCTCAATGGGAGGTGGTATTAAAAGCTTTGGAAGAAATAGATCGCTTAAAAGGAAAAGGTAAAGTGACTCTAGCAAAGGAAACAAATGTAGTTATCTATAAAGGTAAGACTAGTACCCCACCTTTTCTGCTAAGTTTGAGAATCTTTGGAAAGAATCTGCATAATTGTTTATTAGATTCTGGAGCATCAGGGAATGTTATGCCTTTTTCGATTTGTAAGAAGTTAGGATTGTGTCCTATCCCCACTAATAAAAAGGTGATTCAATTGGATAAAACTGAATTCAATGTTGTTGGTGAGTTGAAGAACATGCATGTGCAGGTTGGATTAGATCCAAGGATCTAGACTTATGTAGATATCCAAGTAGCTGATATCCCAGAAACATACGATATGCTACTAAGTTGAGAGCTAATGAAAAGCATAGGGGGATATCTATCTTTGGATTTTTTGCACATGTGGTTACCATGGAAATGAATTGCCACATAGATAAGAATTGAAAGTGAACCTAGGCTCAAGCACATGATCACCGAATATGATGCTTCAAATGAAGTGGCATTCTTTGAGACTGAGATAGGTGTTTACAAACAAGAGGAAGTACTCAATTTTTATGTAGTTAGTCCTGATGACACATTACCTTTAGATCATAATGACCCGATGATCGCCATCAACCAACAGGTTTTAATAAGAAAACTACAACAAGATAGGCTAGTTTTAGGAGGAGAAACGAACTTATTTAGTTTATTACTTCCTAATTGGTGTAGGATTCACTATCATAATCATTCAGAGTTAACATGTCAGTCATGCCTAGATATTCTGAGTCATCTAGATCAAAATCAAAAGATATGTCAAGAAGAATAAGCCCAGACCCCCATCAATGAGTTTTCCTTTCAAGTTAAGGATGCAACTATTCTTACACGGGCTAGTCTTTCTCAACAAGAAGGTTTTTCACTAGAAGAACAAATTCAAGTTGTTTGTCTTGAAGTTCAAAAGGAAGTTCAGATGTCCTAGTTCCTATTGGATACACCTACCCCACATACTTTTCCCATACCCAGGGAATTGATAAGAAGTGAGTTGGATTGTAATTTGAGTCAAGAGGGAGTCCAGGAAGTAATTCCTGGATAGTCTGAAAACATAGAAAAATACTCAACTCAACTTCGTCCCAAGTTACATTATGATAAATAGCTAAAGTCCGAGCCGCCACATGTCACAAGTCAATCATCCATTGCCATACCTAAGAAGAAGGAACTTCCAGTCAAAGATCAATTATGGACCCTTAAATTTGATGGTTCTAAGTCTAAAGCGGGAAGTGGAGCAGGCATAGAGCTAACCAACTCGAAAGGGAAGACTTACTTTGCTTCTTATAGATAGCAGTTTGGATGCACAAACAATGTGGCAGAATATGAAGCACTTGCTCGTGGGCTTATGTTTGCTCATAAGAAGAAGGTTACTGCTCTTACAGTGATGGGAGATTCTAAGGTGATTGTGAAGCAGGTACGTAGCCAATACACATGCCATAACAAAAGATTGGCTACATATAGAAATAGGGTTTGGAAATTAATTGAATATTTTGATGCTTTGGAATTAGTCTGATCCCCATGGAAGCAAATCAAATTGCAGATGCTCTTGCTATTGTTGTTAGTACATTAGAGCCTATGCAAGACTCAAATCTTAAGAGGTTTTTAGTTGAGTTGATTTCAGTCCCAGTTGTTCTTGCTAATGTCAAACACTTTCAGGTATTTAGTGACGATCAACACATTTTAGCCTTTTTAGAGAGTTCTATTGTATTTAAAGGGCAGATAATTGATGATTTTGACAGAGATCGGGGAGATTGGGATCTGGAAAATAACAGTCCAGAAAGGGTTTGGATTTAAAGAGCAATAACATCCCAAAAGGGATGATAGCATTAGAAAGAATATTTGATTCAGATCCACAAGCCTATCAAAGAGTACCTACAAAGAGTGAGGGAGGCAAGTATGAATCTATTAATTTGACTCACTCTGGCCCAGAAAGGAACGTTCTTATAGGGAAGACCTATCCTCAAGAAATAAAGGATGAGATATTTAAGGTCTTGAAGCAGAATATTGAAGCTATTGGTTGGAGCTATGATGACTTGAAAACTTTTGATACATCTATGATCACACATACAATTCCTCTCAAGTCTGATGCCAAGCCGTTTCACCAAAAGCAATGCCTGATCAATGCATTAATTGAGCCTCTAATTTAGAAAGAAGTGCAAAAACTTTTGGCTGCAAGAATAATCTTTCCAGTTAGACACTCTACTTGGGTGGCTAATCTAGTTCCTGTAAGGAAGAAGAATGGGGAGATCAGGTTATGTGTGGATTTCAGAAATTTAAACAAGGCCTCTGAAAAGGACAACTATCCATTACCTTCCCTTGATGAAGTATTGCAAAAGGTCAATGGATCTTAGATGATGTCTTTCTTGGATGGGTATTCAGGATACAATCAGGTCCTTGTAAGTCATGAGGATAGGATGAAGACTGCTTTTACTACAAAATGGGGCACGTTTGCCTACAGAAGAATGCCTTTTGGTCTCATCAATGCTGGTGCTACTTTCCAAAGAGCGATGGATGTAGCTTTTAAAGATCTGATAGGGAAATGTATAATCATCTATGTTGATGATTTGACCATCTTCTCTAAGAATAGAGAAGATCATGCTGCTGACTTGGAAAAGGTGTTAAAGAAATGTATAAGTTATGGTGTTTCTCTCAACCCAAAAAAATATGTGTTTGGATTATTTGAAGGGAAGCTCTTGGGTCAAATTATTTCTGAGGAAGGGATATCCATAGATCCTGATCGAGTGGAGGCCATCTTGAAATTGACAAAGCTAGGTGGCAAGAAGGAAATGAGGTCTTTCTTGGGAAGTATCAATTTTGTCAGGAAATTTATAATAGGGTTTGCAGAGATTGTCAAACCCCTCAATGAAATGATGAAGAAGGATGCTAAAATTGAGTGGAGTGAAGAGGCTAAGTCTACTTTTATGCAGATCAAACAATCTATTTCTAAGGCACCTGTATTGATGAGCCCAGATTATTTAAAACCCTTCTACATTTATTCTTTTGCTTCTGAGCATTCATGTGCAGCAGTTTTAACACAAAGAAGAGAAGAGAATGAGGAGAGACCAATTGCTTTTATGAGTTCTCCATTCAAGAATGCAGAAGTAAGGTATTCACCAATAGAGAAATAGGATTTTGTATTAGTGTGAGTAGTGAAGAATTTCAAGCACTACATAATTCGAATTCAGGTTATGGCCATAGTCCCAGATCCAGCAGTGAAGTCTCTCTTGATGCAAAGTGAGTTAGGAGAAAGAAGAGGAAAATCGATGGCCATCTTACAAGAATTTGACCTAGAAATTCACCCAATGAAACTTGTTCGAGGCCAAGGTTTGTCAAAATCAATGGCTAAAGTGGACAGAAGTATAACTTGTCAACAATACACAGTTCAATCATTCACAAGGGATCCTTGGTATACTGATTTAGTTTTCTTTCTCCTCAATAACAAATGTCCAAAAGGAATGAATGCTAGTCAAAGGAGAGCATTGAGGATGAAGAGTGCCCATTATATGCTCAAAAGGGGATCAATCTATAGGAAGAATTTTCAAGGAATCTATCTACATTGTTTGGATCAACAAGAAGCTAAGCATGCCATAAATGAATTTCATGGAAGGCGTGGAACAAGACATGGATCTGTTGATGCTTTGGCTCATCATATTTTAAGATCAGGTTATTATTGGTCTTATGTGTTTAGAGATGCACATCAGCATTGCAGGACTTTTCATGTATGCCAAACTTCTGCATCTAGAGAAATAAATCCTGCAATGCCTCTACAACTGGTATATGAGGTAAGGCCATTTGCCCAATGGGCACTTGATTTTGTGGGTGTAATTAATCCAAATTCTTCTATAGGTCATAAGTTCATTTTGACTACAACTGACTATTGCACACGCTGGATGGAGGCACAATCTTGCAAGAATAGTATCACAGAGGTGGTCATCAAGTTTCTAACTGAGAACATCACAACCAGGTTTGGAGTTCCATTTGCTCTGGTATGTGATAACGGCCCTGCTTTTTCTTCTGCTGAATTTATTTCATGAGCCTATGAACACAAAATTGTTTTGAAGTATTCTTCCAATTATTACCCTCAAGGGAATGGAGTGGCTGAGTCCACAAATAAGAATTTTTTGGAAGTTATAAAAAATTTGTTAGAAAGTAACCCTAGGGACTGGCACACCCAGTTGAGATTTGCCTTATGGGCAGATCAAACCAGAATCAAAGCAGCCCTAGGGAATTCACCTTTCAAGCTAGTCTATGGCCAAGATCCAATCTTCCCCATACATTTACAAATACCTGTTCTTAAGTTCATGTAGGAATTTTATACTAGGGATGATAGGATGGAAGTTAGACTGCTTAATTTACTAAACATGGAAGAACAAAGAGATGCTGCTCTGCAGCAATTCTCTAAACATCAGGCTGTTGTCAAACGCTGGTTTGACAAAAGAGCTAAAATAAAAGCCTTTAGAATATCAGATCTTGTTTTATTATGGGATAAGGCTAGAGAAAAGAAGGGAGACCATCAGAAATTTGATGGACTTTGGTTAGGTCCTTATCAAGTGGCTGAAATTTTAGGCGAGAATGCTTTTCAGTTGAGTACCTTAATAGGAGAGCTTGCTCCATTACCAGTTAATGGTTAGTTTCTCAAGCACTATTTTGGTGCATAGAAGCTCTGATGTTTTGGAAAAGGATGTAATATACTGTATCATATGTAATTAAGTTTCTGTTTAAGATTGTTTTCTTTTTAGTTTTTAGTTTTAGTTTTGGTTTTTGTTTCATTTTTTTTGTTTTATTTTCTTTCTTTGTTTTGTTGTTTGTTTTGTTTTGTCTTGTTTCATTGTGGATCCTCATTTTTCTCATCTCAAGTTAGGGGGTTGTTATTCAAAGTATACTATTGGTACTAGGAGAGAAATTGGTTTAGGTATTCTCATCATAATCAATTAAAAGGATTTCGTTCTGAAACTTATGTCTTATGATCATTCTAGTTTGGGGTTTGAGAAGTTATTTAAAGGAAAGAAGGTTTATTGTGAATATCTCATGAATTGTCATCAAAAATCTGTCACCAAATTAGATAAAACATCTGCATGAGTAGGTGCCTATCTATTTTAGAATAACTCTACCTTTGATTCAAGTGAAAAATCCAATTCCAAGACTATCATGAAATCCATTGTAGTTCTCAACCCACATTTTAGATTCATTGAATCTGAGTATTGAGAAAGATGCATAAAAGAATTTCCACAAGTGAAAAAAAAAAAGAGAATAAAAAGAAAAAAAAGAAAGGCAAGCTCAATATCAAGTGGGTAATCAAGTATCTCTATCAGGGCTATGGATGCCTGGCTTGCAGTAAAGCAATGCTTTGTGAGAACTAGAGGCATCTCCATCGGGGCTATGGACACCTATCTAGCAGTGGAGCAATACCCAAGATTTTACTGCACGATAGTTAAAAGGCTCAACTCATGTAGCTTGAATTTTAGGTATGGTGGTTCAAAGAATAGAGAAAGTATCTATGAAGAAAGATGCACAATACAAGCACACACTCAGATTCAGAAATAACTCATGAGCACATACATCTAAGATTCTAGCTCAAACTTATCCTACATATATCTGATCTTATTCAAGTTAAAGTGTTTATAAGCCAAGAGGTTTTTGGGTGATTGAAATTTTCTTGGGGTATCTTGAAAATGGGTAAACCATTTTTCCCAGCTGAGTCGCCATTTGTTATGCCTTGCATAACCACCCCATATTTCGCCTTGGTCAAAATGGGTCCCCCTTGTTGTTTTTTATCCTTTGTTGATTTCGAACAAAGTTTGGAGTCATTCACTTCCAACACTTTGTTTATTTTGGTTTAGTTTGTCGGAAGCGGAATCGGGACTGAATCGGGTTCTACTAGTTCAATTGAACTTGTTTTCGGTTCCCATCCCGACGGTCTTTTCTTTTGGTCTTTTGTTTTGTCTTCAGCGGAGCCGGAGCCGGAGTGGGTGTTAAGTTAGTCTTTTCCAAGAATTGCAAAATCATAATCGGTTCCACCCCCGCCTCTGCTATTTTGACTTTTGGTTTTAGTCTAGGTCTTTGTGTTTACTTTTATTATGTCAGTCTTTTGCTTTACTTTTTGTGTATGGTTTTGTTTTGTGTTTAGTTGTCGTACCCAAAACTAGAATGAGAATGAGGTTTGGAGATTTCTTAAAATTTTGAATTAGTTTCTATTTCAGTTCCACCCCCGCCACTTTTGGGTCATTGACTTTTTCACTGAAGTTACACTGCAGAGAAGTGTTCGTTCTCTTTCAGTTCCGACTCTACCTTAACTGCGTTTAATGCATTAATGACAGCTGCTCATGTAGGTAGAAATCATCATTTTTACCTTATTTAGGGATTAAATGAATCATTATTATCATTGTTAAGAGATTAAGAAGCACGAGAGAGCAGCGATGAAGTTCGTTTGAGCAAATCGATTAAAGGAGGAGAAGATTATTGCAGGCGAATCAATTCAGGAGGTTAGCTGGGTTATGGTGTATTCGAGGTAGGGTTTCTTCATTGTTGTTCTTTGTTTATTTATTGTCATGTTTGTTATATTTTTCCTGTGCTTGGAATCATGTCATTTTTAATGAATTTATGGTTTTTGCATGCTTGTTTGAATGGGTTATTGCTTTATTTTGTTTGTTTGGTTGATTTCAGGTTTCTTTTTGCTTTGTGTTTTTGATTCTTTTTGTTTTGTGGTGCAGTCACTTTCATGATTTGGTCGTGATCACGTCGGGCCATTTTTGATTTAAAGTAGGTTGGTTTAAATTGAGAGTTTAAGTAGTGTTGGTTAAATTAGGGATGTACAGTGAGGTAGATTAGATTCATGAAATATAGTGATTTAGAGTTAGTTGAATCTCAGTTTTACTTAGGGTTTTTATTTTACGCATTTGTTAGGTTAAAATAGGCAGGGTTAAATTGTGCCCTAGTTTTCATATCGTGTTTCCTAGATTAGGGTTTCATGTATGTCTGTGATTACTTTAAAAGATGAAAATGATGCCCTAGAAATTCAATCGCCACTGGTCATATGAGGAAGGTTCTATGAGGTTCTAGGTTAAGCCCCATGTCGTTTTAATCGCCTAGTTTAAAGCCATGAAGTTTTGCATTAGATCGATAAAATCTTTTGATGATGTCATGGTCAACTTAGGCATAGACGGGATTGGAATCGATCTTGAACTTAAGAATTCTATTTTGCAAAAGGTGTCGATTCCATTTCCATCCCGTCTCCAGATTCGCGTATAGCGAGAAGTCTTCTTTAGAAATAATGATAACCTAGTGGAATTGGAAGCGGAACTAAACCCGAATATGAGAATAGAAAATCTAAAGGGAACTCAAATAGTTTCCATTCCGATCCTGGTTTCGATCACCTTCCTGGTTCCGACTTCGAGCCCGTTCAATGTTAGTAGAATATCTATATCGATTTTGGCTCTGAGTCTGGTAGTGTTGTAAGAGAGACTATTTGGATTATGTTTCTGCCTAGTTCTGCCTCCGGTGCATATGTGAAACGTATGGTTTTTAAAGCATGTTTTATAATGATATCTAAAGATATAATTAGAGGTTTTGCTTGTAGGAAAGTTGAAGGATGTCAAGAACATTAGGGGAAGTTGCTCGGAGAAACCAGCGTGCAGAAACATCAAAGGTGGCACCAAAACCAAAGAGGTTGAAGCCAAAACAATTGCCTTATACCTTGAGGTATAATCACAGGAGTCCTTAGGTAAAAGGGAGCAAAGTAGAATCAGATTGGTCAGATATCACTAATACCAATTTAGGTCAATAAAATTTTGAGGAGTGGTATTCAGAAGCATTTGACAAAGATATTGCATTGACTATGGAAATAATTTTCAGCTCTGGGTTAGCTTATATCACTTTATTTCCTATATTTGTCCAGTGCTCGGAGTTAATCATGACAGTAGCCAGTGCTTACAATCCTGCTACTAGACAATGCATGGATTCACAAGACAATCTGATTATTAATCTTACTCCTCAAGCATTTCAAAGTATATTTAATGTTCCAGATCCAAAGGACATGGTGCAATTGAATGAGGCAGATGCCTTGGAGAAATATAGTAATTATAAGGAATCGAATAAATATCACTTGAACAAGAAGTGGTTGAAGACAGAAAATAAATCTCTAACCAAGCTTGCAGACTATCCAAAGAGGGCAGATTTCTATGAAGATGTATCAAGGTTAATTGTGATGTTGTCTAGGGTGTTTGGGAAGAGGGATACATTCTACTTCAAGGAGTGGACGTTTCCTTTTATTCAGACCATCTTGAAAGGTGAACAATAGTTTGATTGGTCAATGACTATCTCGGATGCCATACATGATTAGTTAACAAGGATCAGAGAAACCAAGTGCTTCCTTAGGACTTCTTACATTGTATATGCTACAACAAGGTTGGGTGTTTTCCCAGGTTTGAACAGAGTGGGCATAATGGGAGCCTTGGATGGAAAAAAATAAGGTATGGGAGCACTATGACCAATTATCTCTTCAGGTTGCTGAAACTCATTTCAGAAGAGTCAATGATGCATTTTTATATGTGGTCATCAATCAATTAAATGGAGATGCAGGATACCGATTAAGTCAAGAAGCCATGACATTCATTGCTAAATGGGGATATTGGTACATCCAATACCCCAAATTTACATACTCCAAGTTATTTGGCTTTGAAGGCCACCCACATTTTCTTCCAAGGTGCTGCAGTAATAGGATAGTGCTAATGGAGTTTGTATATCAAGCTCTTGGAGTTAATGCTCGATTTGGAATCAAACATAAAATCAGATGTCATAAGTTCCCCTTGAAGTTGGGTGAATATCGTTGTGAGCACTTGGTAGGATCAAAGGTGGTTTGTAATGAGCTGATACAATTGAAGTTGGGATTATACATAGCTCATAAGTATTTTGATCCAAAGGGTAAGATGCATGCCTTGTTGGCTTTGGTGTTTACTAAACATTTCAATCTGTTAGAAGACTTCTAGAGTAACCGACAAGATGAGTATGACTTAAGAAAGAAGAATTATGAAATATTGTCTATTTCACTCATGTCAGAGCTAGGTGTTAAAGAAAACATTCCTGACACATTGGTGGATGATGGAATTTTATTGGATCCATCCTATGAAGCTTTGAAGATTGGCACTACGGTTCTGGATCCAATTGATTGGAATGCTGAAGAAACCATTGATATCATGAAGATTGGAAGGATGGTATTGGATAGGAGTATGCAATGGTTAGTGCTAAGAACTCAGACTCCTCAAGAACCAACCCCTAAAAAGCGTAAGGGATATAGGAGGATTAAAAGGAAGACACCTCGTAAAGAGCCATTGGAGTTCTTTCCTATGGACATTGAAGAGATAGAACTTGAGGTGGTAGATGATGAAGAGGAAACACAAGAAGGAGATGTTCCAGTAGGATCTATTATTTCAACACCTACATTAGGTGAATCATCCACCCAAGCCCCAATTACATGGATGAAGAGTAAAGATATTCAAGAAGGAGCTCTTCATATCATGGCTGAAATTGCTTAGGGAAAAGAGGTGGAGGAAGAAGTTCTTGAGATAGGGACAGATTCAGATGAGACTCTGTCAGAAAAGGATTTGCAAGAAAACATGCCTCTAGAAGAGGATATTGAGTAGATTTTGACACAAGAAGAGCAATGGAAGATGTTTGAAGAGAAAAAAAGAAATTCTGATGCAAGGGCTGCAGTGGAGAAACAAAGAGAAATGGATGCTAAGGTACAAGCTGATGCTCTTCTTCACCAGCAACAATTAAAGGCTAAACAAATTAAGGCAGCAGTTGATGAAGAAGAGAAGCAAAGAAAGCAATGAGAACATGAGCTCAAAGTTAAAGCAGAGAATGATAAGTTAGAATTAATATAGAAAATTTATGACCTTGAGGAAGAGAAAGCAAGGAAATGGTGGGAAAAGGAAATCTTGCTTGTCAATTTAAAAATTGTAGAGGAAGCTCGCCAAAAGGAGGAAGGTGCAGAACAATTACAAAAGGAAAAAGAAGCTGAATAGCTAGTTAAGAAACAAAAAGAAGAAGATGCAAAGGTAGAAAAACTTAAAGCTTTGGAGGTAGAAAGACTAGAAAAGGAAAGGCTAGAAGCTTTAGAAAAGGAGAAGCTAGAAAAGGAGGCTCTTGAGGAAGAAAGGTTAGAGAAAGAGAAATTGGACAGTGAAGCTCTAGAAAGGGAAAGAATAGAGAAATAAAAATTAGAAAAAGAACGGTTGGAAAAGAAAAACATGGAGAGAAATCAGTCGGAAGAAGAGAGGTTGAGGAAAGAAGAGGAAGACAAGAAAATACAAGAATAGAAGGATAGAGAAGAGGCTGAAAATCTAGTGCAGATGCGCATGCTGCAAGAGCAACAAGAGAAATTGAGGGTTGACTCACAATCTCAAGTAAGTATGTAGCCACCTTCTACCATTGTTCCCTCTTCTTCTATGATGACTATTGCTCCAAGTGCTCCCACTTCGCTAAAATTGGACTTGCAGAAGAGGGCAGTAACACCTCCACAACCTCTCAATTGGGAGGATATGATGAAGGGGATTGAGCAAGAGAGGCCTAAAAAGAAGGCCAAGATTTTACATTCTACATGACTCACAGACAAAGGAGAAATTGTTGTTGAATGTGCCATGCCAATGACAGAAAAGGAGGTAGGGGACATGCAGCTAACCGATTATTAGTTGAGTACTGTCAACTTGGGGAGGCCCACTAGGAATCAGTAGATGAACTTGATTGATGCGGTGGCTTCAACAACCAAGTCAAGAATGGTCAAGGATAAACAAAAGAAGGATGAGCTTAAAGCTCAATTGGATCAACTACATTCATTCTTGAAGAGTGTCTCCTCTCCAAGATCACAACAAGTAGCAACCATTGAGATTCCTATTTTGTTAAGCAAAAAGGAGGTAGATGATTTGGTATAGGTAAAAGGCAAAGCAGAGATGGTGGACAGATGGATAGAGAAGTTAAACTGGGAGGTGGGTGAAGTTTTGGTAGAAGGTTTTGAAGCCTACAAGGACATAGAAGGGTTAGTAAAAGAAATGTATGAATACATTGAGGCATCAGAGAAACAAGGAGAAGAGTATAAAGAATACAGTCAGAAGTTAGAAAGAGTGAGTGCATTGCCTTTGACTACTCTTTTGGAACAATCGATACTTGAGGAGGAAAATAAGGATTTTGTGGAGAAAACCTCTCGTATACTCCATTTTAGAACTGACTTCTTGTGTAAACATAATGATGAGATCTAAGAAGTTGTTAATAATTTGACAGAGCAGTTGGAAGAGCTAGAAGCAGTTATTGCCATTATTGTAGATGTAAATTCATTTACAAAAGAGGGCATGCCTTTGAGTCAAATAAAGGAGAAATGGGATGAAAGATTCGAAGGGATCATGCAGAAAGAAGATGATGGCGAACAGTTGATGCTGGATTGGTTAATGGATGTTAAAGAGGAAATAAAAGCTGCTGGAAGAGAGTTGACAAAGGTGAAAGGTATGAGGGAGTTTGTTGTAGCAGAATTGGATCGAATCAAATTTGAAGATAGCTGGGTTGATGGGCCAGAAATAGACACATTAGAGCAAGTCTTCACCAGTTACGATGAGTTCACGGCAGATCCAGCTTTGCATGCATGAACCCTTCCATGCATGGTTTTCCTCTTCTTTGCATGTTGCATGCATGCAACACTTCAGTTTTTGGAGCGCATGACTTCTTTTCCTTTTCTATTTTCTATTCTCTAGTTTAAACTGAGGTTCTAATGTAAGAACTCAAGATCAAATTGATCTTAGTTTCCAAGAGAATTTTAGTTCCCTAAAAGGTGGATGACCTAAAATAGAAGTGAAGTTCAAAATTTTTGTATATCTATAAATACCCTCTGGGTATCATATTGTAAAGGTCGGCTAATTGAGAATAGGATTAGCTTACCTAAGATTAGGAGATAGAATTTTATAGTGATTCACAAAGATATGTTGTACTTGATCTTTTACAGTTAATAGAATTACAGGTTTACACAATATGGTCTTAGCATGGAGTTGTTTTACTTGATAAGGCTAATAAGTTATAATCTATCTGAATGCCAGTGATTGTGTTGAAGCATGATAGTTTCTTATGTGATGAAATTCATTAGAAGAAACCAGATTTAAATATTATCTTGTTAGATTGTCATTGAATTAAAGCTATTAAATTCTGTTGATCTATGACCTTGGCAATGAATGGATGTGTGTGTGTTCTTTTGGAATCTTGGAAATAATAGTGATATGCGAATAGTGGAATTGAATTAAGCACCTGAGATGCATGCAATAGTATAGTTTATTCTGTAGGTTGTGTCATGCTTTGGTTTTTGTGATCTGTTAGAGAAAATTCATTGTTGAAAGTATATGTCCGGATATGAGATAAATTTGATTCATACTTACTGGTCTTTACCCTTCAATCTATCTTTTTCTTTTGTTTGAAACCCCATTGATTTACTAAAATGAGTCATAGCTTGAATCTTTTGTTACCAGCATAGGCCCCTTGAATATTACAATTGCATGAACTGATTGAGTGACACAAAATAGTTGAGAACCAACTACCAGGACCTTGGGAGTTAGGCTACTATATGTTGTCTTTCTTTTTCAGGAGAAATAGTGTTGAAATATTTTGTTTTAACGTTGTTTGTGTCATTTTCACCATCAACACTATAGTTCCCAAATCCTCTAGTAAAATGTTCTTTTTGTTTTCCAATTTTTGGGATCTTGTATATCTAATAATAGGGAATTTAGGATCATTAAGTTAATCATTCTAAAATATTTCTTGAAACATAGAAAAATAGCATAGGTTCACCAAAACATTGGGTTTTATAATAAATTTGGAATGTTTCACCAAGCTTACTATAATAGAAAGGGTGAAAGGGGGTGTAATTAACCTACCTATTTTCTATTTCATTCAAGAAATGATATCCTCCAAGATAGAATTAAATTTCAGCCCTTAGGTGAGTCAATTCTATGGAGGATCTGATAATTTACTTTATCTGTGTGTGGACGGGGGTTTCAGCCTGAACAACACTTTTGGGAGAAAAATTTAAAATAGAAAATCAACCTAATTATGCCAATTCAAACTTGCAACCACAATATAAAGTTAAATATTAATAGAAAAAAACTTATTGTAGATCTAAGAAGGGAAGAATGATGCTTACCAATCACCAAAAGTCACTTTCAGGAGGTTGTAAGGGACTCATTCACCCATGGGTGAATGGGTCTTTTGTTAGGGTTTTCAAGAAACTCTCGAGAGCCTATAATGTTGATATGTAGCTTCTGATTTGTCTAGGTTTCAGTGTCAAAAAATTAGAAATTAGATCTATAGGCGAGATTATGTGATTTGACAACAATTTTGACAACTTTTGCAACTTTTTGTAATTTTGTACTTTAGTCTATCTCAAATCTTTAACTTTCCATCAACCTAAAATCTGCAATACAAACACAAGATGGAATTTTATTTTTATTTTTGCTGAATTGGGGTTTGCCTTAGTCAAACCCTGTTTTGGTAATTAAACCTTGAATTGAAATAAAACATGAAACAAATGATGAATGAACAATGTAATATTGAAACTCACAAAATCCTTGAATGAAACCCTTGGAAATCTGAAATGTTGATGTTGATCTTGCATGAAATGGTTTCAATGGATGTGGATCTTGATACTTGAAATATGACTTGAATGCTTGACTTGATCTTTGAAACCTACATCACAATGTTAGCTCTAAAAGCATGCATGATGCTTGAGATCTTGAATGGTACAAAAAATGCTTGATAAATCTTCTCTTGAATTCTCTCGACAAAAATATTTTCTCTTGTGAAGTCTCTCTTGAAATCTCTTGACAATATCTAGTTCATTTGATAAAATAACCTTGTATTTATAGATATATATCCTTAATTTCTTGAAAATTAAATATTACAAGCTAACATTGAAATTTGAATTTGGGATCATAAAAATACTACCAAAACATGTTTTAAAATGGGTTCAAAGGTCTAGGGAAGACCCATTTTACCATGGGCGAATGGGTCCCAAGCCCCTATTCCTAGAACACACATTTCTCAAGGTGATTTATTATATGTTGGCATTAATTACTGTTAGGTTTCCCCTTTGGAAAATATAATTTATTAGGCTTGTAGATGTAAAATAGGGCTTATTAAGGCATAATTAAGTCCAATTTAATTAAGGGAGCCCAAATAAAGTGTGAAAATGTAAAAGGATATTTTTTTTACACTACATTTTAATATATTTCCATGAGATAATGGTGGCTTGGACTATGAAGCATAATTCATTCTTTTTCTTTGTCATTAAAGCTTGTTATCTTGATTGATCAGTCTCATTATTTCTTAGCACATTGATATCATGCTTAACAATTACTTGTTGTGCACATATTATAATGCTTGGTTTAACTTATATGAGTGAAGTTTCAATGAAAAAGCATGATAAGAAAGTGAACTACTAATATTTTAAGATCTTAGTACAGTATATGGCATGTAATGATAGTGGCAGCTAGCCAAAAGGACAATGACAGTGAATGTTGCTTGAAATTGAGTTTTGTAGTGTCGTGCTTGGAAATTACCTGTAACATTTCATGGTTGGAACACAAGTATTGATGATTGTTGTAGGGACATAGTGAGTGATTTATATATTGCCTAGCTATGACATATTTTTTAGTATGTTGATAGTATGGTATACATGATGGATGTTGTTGTTGTTATCACTTGCACAACTTTCATAAAAGACAATACTTTGACAATGAAATAGTTGTTTTTTTCTAACAGTACTTTGCTACTACTTGGAAGTTCAAAGTTTTCATGGTCTTTAGCTTGCAGGTGACAGTACTTTGTTAGTTCTAGCAGGATATGATGTCTAAAGAAGTTTGATATTTGTCATCTTATGAGATTTAGTTGAAAATGTTCACATCCTTCATGGAGGTGTAGTTATGCGATCATCTAAATCATTTCAAAATATATATAATCTAAGGCACAGTGAAGATAAGAGATTTAGAGACATGGGGAAGTTAGATAATTGATTTCTAGATCACTGGTTTGTAGTGGAAAGTGATTTGTTATTATGTGTAGAGGTAATCTAGTGGTATTTTTGGTGATGAAGGTCTCTCTTATTGATACTTCATGTTTTTGTTCTTCATGAGAATGTTTTTTTACTATTTTTTTTTATCAGATTCGAGTCTTTGCACATATGCAATATGGTTTACAAATGGAGTGGTGAATTGCTAGTGTGATTGCAGTAGATTGAAAATGTTTTCAATAACCCATTTGGATTATTTGGCAGTGCTCTTATTGTTTGAGAAAAGGAGTAATGATACTAGTTTTGATATATTTGTGTATGGAGCTTCTTTGTAGGGGGAGCTTGTTTATATATGTTCTTATTTCCAGCTCTCTTATATATTTTCAAGTTGTTTCTCTTATTGTGTTACTTGCAGCTCATTCATACAATTCTTTTTTAGCTTCTCAGTTATGGTTGCATTGCATTTATTTATCATTAAGGCAAAAAGGGGGAGAGTAATTTGTGTTTTTCCATCAAGGACAAAGGGGGAGTTTGTTGAATTCTCAGTTTTCTTTGGTTTTCCTTGATGAAAAAATCAATTGGCATGCTCTTTGGTATCTCAAATATTCATTTAGAGGCTTTTTTTTTGGTATTCATGGTTATGGTAATTCAAAATTTTCATGTTGATATTCAGTGTGATATTGCTCATGTGGCTTCTAGTTTTGATTTTTGAATGACAAATATTTTTAGATGGTTATGGTTACTAATATTATGATAAAGTGCAACAAGTAATAGGTCTTCAGTCTTCAGGTTGTGATGAGGGTGCCAACCCGAGACATAGAAATACACACACAAATCAAAGAGTCTTCTTATATTCAGAATGATGAACTTTTTACATGCAGAGGATCCCAAATCCCTGTGTTTTGCATTACATGCCAATTACAAAAGGAAACTACAAAAATTCCCCCTTTTCACAATATGTGATCTTCTTTCCCTAAAAACTACCCAAAAGAAATAGAAACTAGCCCATAAATAGCCCATTTTTCCATTTGGAGCCAAAAACAACATTCAAATTATGCACCAACTTCCGGAAGCCCTAAATTAAGATCTAACCATCAGATCTTCAATCATAAAACCTTTTCAGAAAGCTCTTGTGAAAATGAAGTTCAAAAAGTGGGGCCTAAAGGCTAACCACTTTCGTTTTCCACCAATTTTCGTTCCCATCCGGAGCCTCTAATTACCTCAAAATTAGCCCCAAAGATTTTATAAGGCAAAAAGCAGAAACTGAAACTTGAATAACTTTTGAACTGGGAATGCTCTTGATATGATTCTTTTGCCAAAGTGCTTATCTTTCTGTCTTGAAGCTTCCCTTAAATTTTTGTCCTCTCACGCCTTCAAATTCATACCTGCTAAAAATAGCAGTTGAGCAGAAAAAGTAGAAACACAGTTCTGAAAGTTGGAAACTCTTCTTTGATGAAAAGGGTATCCAGAAATGCAAAAACATCAACAAAAAGGTAAAGTTAATTTTGGGTGATGGAAGATTGCCCTTACACCACTGGATGCTCCTACATTAGGTTAGTTCATCTACAGATTCTTGATGCTTCTTCACTTTCAGGTATCCACTTGTAGATGCTAGTTTATGTTCTGTAGTCATAATGTGAATATGTTGATATCAATAAGCAGTTGTTTCAGGTATATGGCATGGTAATTCAAGTATATTTTTTCATTCATTATCAATTGGATTTTGGTTCCATTGATATTTATCAATTTTTTTTTGGAATCATTGGTCGATCATGGCATCATTGACAAGATTCATTTGATTATGTCTTCATGGCATATTTTCATTCTATTGATCTTCATGGATGACTCATACTTCCTTGGTATCAATGGTTATTACAAATTGATTGGCTATATGGCATATGAAGTCTTTATCCTGTCTCTTATAATTCAAATATGTAAGGTTTAATGGTTGTGCTAATAGAAAAGAGAACACATTGCATAGGTATTTGGAATGCTAATAAGGATCTTGGTTTATTCTTGACACCCACAGGCATATGTCTTTAACAATTTATATGTTTTTCAAAGGATACTCCTTAGCATGAGCCTTGACATCATAGTCAGCATCCAAAAATGATCTAAGATATAAAGGTGATCATTTCACATAGCATATAATGTAACCCTATCGGGTTTCCCTAAGTCTTTATTAAGGAGTGATTGTGATTTTGACTTGGAGTAAAGTCCAATGCATAGAATACTTGGCTGACACATTGCTTGGGCATATATTTTATCTTGACCATTTATCTCATGGCATTCATGGAAAATTCATTTTTCTTAGCATTTATTATTTTATGGGCTTTATGGTTTTGTGATTGATTTCAGCCAAAGGCCGACATAAGGTATGTGGAAATATTTAAAACTCACTATGAAAGTGACATGGCATCGACTATTTGGTAATAATGTTCCTTGTTATTATTGTGGTCGACATTTGGAAAAGACTTGGAAATAGCATAATGCTTTCTTTATGATTAAGGGTATCAACATGTCGATGTGAAGGAAATGATAGTGTCAACATTTGGTAAATGGCTTTGATCGTGGATTTGGAAGCACTATTATTTCTTGATAAATATTATGTTCTTTTTCTTCAGACATCAAGTTAAATTTATCTCTTGAAAAGTCTTTTTTAAATGGAACGAAGAAGATTAGGGCATTCATTTTGTTGTTTCACAAGTTTATGGGTTTGAAACCCTAGCCACTCTGCCACCATGAGTCTTTGGTCTATTTCTTTGTGATGAGTATTTGTAATTTTTGTGACGGTTTCTCATCTATCATCTGGCCGTCTATAGTGGGAATGTAAGAGGTGCACAACAAGAATGCATTGGGAAGATAGTATCTTGAAATTTTTGATGGGTGACAGGGGAATATGGATGTTTCTTCTAGCCATGTATCCATCGAATATACTTGGTAATCTTCAATTTCTTGTAGTGTTTAAAAGGTGATTTTCTTCATTTGGTGAAAGGCAGAATATAGAGTTATTACTTGTTCTTCTGCACAAACCTTGGAAAGAAAGATATAGGTTGGTAGAATATTTCATATTAACAGTTGGGTATTACTTCTCCATTTGATTTTTTTCTTGAATGGTTTGTCAGATCTGGTATTCTAAATCATGAAAATTCTTCGTACATGGAAGGTTCTAGTTTCCTATTATTATTATCTTTAGATTCTTTTAATGGGTAAACTCTTATGATCAAAAATTCATTTTAGTTACGAAAGAAAAAATGATGCCTTGATAGAATATCATTTCTATTTGTTCTTGAAATGAGGGTTTGTGACTTTCAGTTGATGGGTAGTCATGCATTTTGTGAAAACTATCATTATCATCATGGATTCAAAATGGAGTCATTTCATACATTACAAATAATGATGATTATTTGCAAATGGGTTTTTGAAAATAGATTTATATGGTTTTTCGAAAGAGGGAAATTATATTACTTGTGCATACTTTTCTACATTCAGATCTGGGTTATGAAAAAATCTTGTAGTTTGAAAAAGAAGCATTACTTGAAATATTCTTATCTGATTTTGAAATGGCCTTCTGTACAGACGTTACATAAGATTATTCTCCATCTGTTGATCATCATTTTACTGGTTCAATTTTCTAGAAATAGCATGAGGGTTTCAAATTCAATGATATTCTTTAATAAAAAATAATTATCTCAAAAATATATATATATATATATATACAGTGTTTCATCACTGTGAGAAGTTGATGTTGTTATTGAGATTGTAACTTGTTGATCTACCAAAAATAAAAAGTTGAAAAATCTTTGTTATATAAAATAGAAAAATATGATGTAGAGAAAAGATGTAAACTTTGTTTATTTAATATTTTAGGGATTCGTTGTTTTGAATCTTTAGGGTATTAGATAGATTAAGGGTGAGGGGTTCTATGAGTTTATCTGGAAAACAGAGAGATCCTCTATGTTATTGTTAGTCTATAATCTGAAAAGGGGTTGGTGCTCCTTGAAATTGGTGTTTCAAAATGAGGCGATGGTGCTCCTTGAAATTGGTGTTTCAAAATGAGGGGTTGGTGCTCCTTGAGTTGGTGCTCAAAAATTAGCCTATAAGGCATTGTTAACAGTGGTTTTCAAATAAGAGCATGAAAGGCAACAGTTTAGGAGTGGTTTTTCTACCCCAGGAGGGTTTTCCACTCGGAAAATATTGTGTCTCATTGTTCATTTGTGGTTTCACTGCTTTACTATGAGAATTCTTTATTGCTCATTGTTTTGCAATTACATTTCTCATTTCAGTTTATGAATGATTACATTTAACTCATGAATGTACCTATCATTGAAATATTGAGAAAAAATGTGTGCTATGGTTTATTTTCTAAAAATTGGTAAAATATGTTAAGACATTGATTCATCCCCCCTCTCAATGTCATTTTCACTCCAACAATATACACTATTAAATATAATAACAAATCTAATTATATTATACATTATTTAATTTGTATTACTATTATTTAAGTATATATAATATATTAATTATATTTTGTGTTATATTTATGTATTATTATTTTTAATTATATAAAAAAATATTTGACAAATAAATGATATTTTATAGTAAAATATTATAAAAAGGTATTTTTATCCTTTAATGGCCTTGTTCATCAAATTCATCAAATCCACGTGAAGTTGAGCAAGTGATAAAGTTGAGGGAAACTTGCAAGAAAGAGGAAAATTTGGGTGGGAAATCAAATAATACTGCCTATTTACATGTAAGAAAGAGGGAAATTTGGGTAGGAAATCAAATAATATTACCAATTTATAGTAGGTCAGGGCTTCAAAATTTGCATGAGGTGGTGTACAAGCAAGTGTAGGATGGAGTGACAAAGGCCATGGTTTCTACTATTTTTGATAATTTTGATCGCAGTCACGGTCCTAATGGATATGAAGAAAACACCAAGATCACTGCAACTCTCCACAAGTATTTAGCCATTTCATTTTATTTTAACTCTTTTAATTTCAAAATAATCCTCAAATATTTTGTGATATGCAATGGAATTTTATCTTATGCATCCCACCACACCACCACACCATTTCTAGGCTTTATTGCTTGCCCTCTCGTAGTGATGCGAGAATAGCCTGGAATGCACTTGTGCCAAAGTAATGAGAGTGTTCATTTATGGGTAAAATTGTGATTTAGACTCTCTAACTAGGGATTTTTCCTTCATTCTCTTGCAACAAAGTGAAGAGATTGCTAAAATCAGGTTTCCATGTCAATGTTGAAGTGTTTGGATATGACCCTATTTTATCAAGACCTAGCTTTATATGTTGAAATCCAAGGGTTATTTTGAGGGATGGGAGGCTGTAAATATTGAGTACCTTCACCCTCCCACCTCTATCTCTAGTAAGAGCTAAAGATCAATCATTTTTGGAGCCTAGGTTTATACTCAGCCCAAATTTTGTGTCTGATCCAAATCTTAGTATGGTTTTTTGTTTGTTTGTGGGAAGTTCTTTTTGCTAGTTCCTTTTTTTTGTGGTTGTTGGATGGCTTCATTACTGATATTATCTAGTTTCATTTAGGTGATGGTATGTTTGTGCACCCATGATATTTTATTTATAATATTTTTTCAAAGGGATTGGGCCCCAATAGAACTCACACTTAACCAAGCAAAGAAAGTTATATATATTAAAAATTAGTCGTACAATTCCAAAAAATCAAGTTAGATATCAAACAAGTTAAAAGATAATCTTTTTCACTCCATTTTCACCATTACAAGTGAAAAGAATCATAGTATTGATTGGTCAGCTAAAAATAGATAGAGTATAATAATCTCAAACTTATTTATGGCCCTTTTGATTTCATTTGAGAAAAAGAATTACCGTAATTTCTCATTATCTAGTTAATGAAGAATTATTATATTTCCTCATACACAGACAAAAGAAAAAGAGAAACATAACTGACGATGAAACAAGAATATTACCATGATTTACACATAACTAAAAAACACTTTCCTAGTGTTTACCCTTAGACATCAAGGAGAAAACTTTTATATTATACACATTTGAGTTTCTGCCATTGCCAGCAAAAACAACTCTGAGCTTTCTTAACAACTTGAAAAGGCATTTCAAGAAGTAGAATGCATAGCCAATATTTGCATGGATTACATAAATACAATACAAATGGTATGGTAAGTTATAGTCCCTAATTTCAATTCTTGAGAAAAATACTTTTAAAATAAAAATGTATATTCCTTAATTGCATTCCTACAAAAATATATTACCAATACAAAGCTCTAATGCTTCAATAATAACATCGTGCTCATTTTTTTGTTGAAGCCTTTTGTGACAAAGCTTCTACTACTCTAATCTTTTGTGGAAAAAAGTCTATATATGTAAAGTGTGAGATCCCATAAATATAAGAAAGCAATGTAACATTTAATGACACAAATGCAAACACATTTACCCTATTCATTGTCAAAAAGGTTTTACTAAAAACAAAATAATTAAATACAATCACAACAGGATGAGCTAAGATTTAGAGAGTGATTTGGATCTATATCATGGATAAAATAAACTACACCACGATATCACATTTCTTTGAGGCATTTTTGGAAACAATTCACTTGCCTTGTCTATGCTTCCACATTTTCATGTATGTAGATAGTAGGGCACTTGTAGCTACAACATATGACAAAAAAATCCCTATTGTTATGATTTGATGGATGTCCCTTCGTTATTACTAGATATTTGATGCAATGCACATTATTATAGTGCAAGCCTATTTATTAGATCCTTTCATTTAGTACCACCAATATTCTCCAGAAGAACATTGACCCTATTTAAAATGATGGAAATGGTTCACATCTCTTAGAAAAATTTCTCTTGCAATTGTTTGTACCACCAATTGTTTGCATTTAAATAGGTTGCACCAAGGCTGAAATTAAACTTGTACATAAATACACATACATATACATAAATACATATGGCAATACATATGAACGAGTAAGTGAGATGGATATACTTTAGAAAACAATCTATATTATGTTACATATAAAAAATAGCAGATTTTCACACCATTTTATGTCCAGATTCAATGTTGCCAACTGAATTATATCATTTTTAATATTCCTACCTCCATATTCCCTGCGTATATAACTACAACTAATGTGTATATCATTCTTCTAAGAGAAACATGTTGGTTTCAAGCTTTCTAGAAAAGGGAAAAGATCTTGTTTAAGTTCATAGGAGTATAAAGCGAGGAAAAATTGGATGCTTACTATTTTAGATGAGGTTTTATTGAGATTCAACTGCTTAGCCTTATTTTTTGAGTCAATTGTTAATGACCCATATTTCATTAGTGGTTCAAAATAATGCATCTTTCATGAGTATGAATGGTCTGCTCAACATTTAGCACTCATTGCATCCATGCTTATGCTCATGAGAGATGGGTTCTTGTGAAACACTACTAATGAAATATAGTTCGATGAATATTGACTCAAAAACTATGCAGATGAATCTTTATAAAACTTAATATAATTTACTACACTACAAAAACACTAGCTAAATGCTTTTTGTCAATAGAAATTAGAGATTCATCTGAAGGCATTCTTATGAATAATTGAGCCAATTGTGGAAGGTGCTAAAATTCTTGTGTTGTTGCATCTTGTTCAGAGAAAACCTTCACCACTTATTCAAATCAGGTTAGGTCCAAATTGGATACTGTTGAGTTGGAAGGTGTACAGGGTAGAATATGGTGATGTCAAGCATGATCTTTAGAGGTTAACTTCCCAACTAGCTTTTTGCAATGTTGGCATCCTTACAATTGCTTGGTAATTTTACCTTTTTTGATTTATAGGCACATTAATTTTGACCAATTTATTTTCATTATGTTTCTAAAATTGTGAACCGAGTCAATGAATTTTGACTTGACTGTTCATACTGTTGTGTTCAAATCAACTACTCAGGTTGATTCATGATATATATTTGCAGTTATAGTTGAAAAATTGAATCATTGTAATTTTCACATATTTTCTTTATTTTCTGAATACTTTTTTCAATATATGTACTAGCCATACTCTGATCTTGAACCGTGAGAAATCTACCACACATGTTGCATCTTCACCGCTTGCTTCTATTAACCAAAGAAAATATTTAATGCTCTGACATAGACACCTTCAATGCAGTTAGATGTCTGACACAAAACTACCTTATTCACTAATACACACATGTAAACAATTATCTTTAGGAGTTTCTTGATGGATATATTCTTTTGTGTACTCTTTTTTCCTGTATGACTTATTTTTATTTTTCTCTGGTATGATTTTTAAGCCCCATGATTAATTTTATTGATTAATTACTTAACATACATGATTTTGGGGTTGGGGCTGCAACAAACTAAGTAAGTGAAAAACTAGAATCATAAAAATTAAAATGGTAAAGCTTCAGGATTTTTCAGGATTTTAATAATTGATTTATTCATTCTATTTCTATGCAAGTAATCAGATATGTTTTTTAATATTGTGAAATGGTAGCTTCCTACCTTAGCCAGGGGCCAGGAGCAAGTACATGTTCCTCTTCAAAAATAATGAACCAAGATATGAACGAGTAAGTGAGATGGATATACTTTAAATAGGTTGCACCAAGGCTGAAATTAAACTTATACATAAATACACATACATATACAATTATATATGGCAATACATAAATACACATACATATACACATATAATATATGTATGTGTACATATATTGGTATAATTGCCACACCTAACAAGTTTGGAGATTTTATGCTGCTTTAGTGAATGGCATAGGAGACTACAAGGAACGCCAAATCTCATCTACACATTATAAGCTACAAACAAATTGATCACAATTTGAAATCATTCAAAAGAGAATTTGTGCAGATTCTTCATTATTGAATTTTGTGCAAAAAAATTTGTGAAGGATTTGGTGATCCGAAGTGGAACTTGCAACTACAATATCTGATAAAAATCCACTTCCAAATATTATTTTGATGGATGTTCATATCCTCATCCAAAGCTCCAATTCATTCACAAGTAGGAAGGATGCTTTCAAAGGTTGAGGAGTTGGGCTTTACACCCACTGGTTGCATTTTATTAAAATTTTCTAAGGACTTCTCAGAAAAACCCATTTTGAGCATACCCTTTAATCATGACATTCCATGATATCACATTTATTTGAGGCATTTTTGGAAACAATTCGCTTGCCTTGTCTATGCTTCCACATTTTCATGTATGTCTAGCAGGGCACTTCTAACTACAACATATGACAAAAAAATCCCTGCTATTAAATGCTTTAATGGATGTCCCTTCATTATTATTAGATATTTGATGTAGTGAAAATTATTATATTGCAAGCCTATTTTTCAGATTGTTTCATTTAGCATCACTAATATTCTCCACAAGAACATTATCCCTGTTTAAAATGATGGAAATGGTTCACATCTCTCAGAACAATTTCTCTTGCAACAATCTTGGAGATGAATTTAGATGTAGTGTGAAAATAAGAACATACTCAAAGGTTCTTAACAAATCTAATAGTTTTACTAGGGGCCATATTTAACAAACCAAATACAATTGCTAACTTTTCACTACGGTGGTAGATAAATGATTCTTTTTTCTTCTATTCCACAATATTATAGTAAAAGTCTTGAATTTGGAAATACCTTGTTGCCTTCATTTGCCAAGCCAATTTCTCCAATTTTGCATATCTCTCCCATATTTGTGGATGTGATATGTCTCCTACACAAAAAAAAATGTACCATTTTATTCCCTTCAATCCAACTACATACAGGTATCTTTTTAATTCATCTATCTTTCATCAATTTCCTTACTATTTGAAGCTCACCACACTTGCCCATTTTTGCATAGATGTTTTAGAGAACATAAGTTGCAAAAATTTTAGGATCCAACTACAAACATAGTGTTGCTGGAATACTCATCCTATATTCATATATGATCCACAAGCACCAAAGGTTTATCTAGCATCTTAGTAATAATGTTTAGGGTGTCCTCAAGATAGCCAACATGGGCATGAAGGTCAACCATGCACACCTAATGATCAACTATATATGTAATACAATAAGGTTTACTGATGTGTGAAGTGTGTGCAACCCCTATCCACTAAACCAGCATGACTACATGCATCTAGAATAAAAGAAAATCTTACAATGTTGGTGTTCCAGAGTGCATCATTAATTTTAAGATTTTGAGAGCTTCCTTGAAAAATCCATTTTGTGTACATTCTGCAATCATATCATTTCATTCCATGAGATGACATCTCTTTGATACATTCTATGAAACAATTTATTTTATACTACATTTTGGTGTCAGATCTTTTGTAACTATGGTTAGTTTCATTACATTCAAATTCTGAATTCTGGGAAATTATATACAACAAATAGATTGATGGTTATAAATCATTTAATAATCACCAACTATCCTCTTGACTTGGAGTATCCAATGCAGCTTTGAAACTCTGCCTCTCAACCCCTTTCATTTGATCATTGTGATCATTGCTTGACATGATACTCATTGTCTCTTGAACCTATTTCATATGAGTATGATGAGGATGATAGGGTGGATGGGAGGTTCATCTATTTATTGTTTTATACATAAAAGTAGTTGTTTTTGAAGATATTTCTTTAGGAGTAGAAAATTTTCATTTCAGTTAAGGTTGTTATATTTATGTCCATTTTCAGATGTGAGTTGGAGTGTTTAAAATTTGACAAGTAGATTCGAGGATAATAATGTTGAGTTTCTCCTTGAAAATAAGCTTTCCTATCATTGATTCATTCATTGCAAGGTGGTGTAGGTTCTCTTCTTTTCTTTTTTTTCATATACTCCCTAGTAGACCTTGGCAATATGATAAGCGAGCCTTGTATGATGGTAGGGAGAAAACCTAAACAATAATGAAGGATGGGTGCAAGTTTGTCTTAATTCCCTTGGTGGAAGATGAAGATAAAAAAACAAAAGTTGCAAATAGTACAAGGTATGAGAATGCTTTGGAAACAGGTAAGCAAGTTGTTTCAAATTTGTTGATAGTTGATTGGACTAAAAATGTGTTGGTAGGGACATTGGTGTGTCCTTTGGTGGGGAATCCTATTAGATGGCAAGTGGTGTATGCTGGTACAGTGAATGCAATGAAATGTAAGGACAACAAAGTGGTACAGAACATTGACAAGATAGTAAAAGTGATGGCAATGATGGATAAGTAGATTGGACAACGCATTAAGGAAAGTTGCAAGCATGAGGGTGAGAAAAAGATGAAGACAAATCAAGAAGTTTCTAACCATTTTTTTTTTGGTAGGTGCACAACATAGTAAGCAATCAAGCTTTGGTCAAAGAAAAGATGAAAGACAATTGGCAGGTTAAAAGACAAAGATAAAGACAAATACATATGTAAAACAATCAAGAATTATAGAGGTGCAGGGAAAATTACAAGTTCAAAGTGCATGAACTGGTGAAGAGGATTTGTAGACTAGTGGAACATTTATGAATCTTGGAGACATTGGGATCAGAGACAACTCATGTGGCATGAGTTTTTCTTGTGGGGGTGTATGGTGAAAGAGCACCTACACCATATTATCAAAATTTGATTATTTGGTATTGATCATTTGATGACTCTAGGGAATTTGGGGGGTTTGAGTCATTTCATATTAAATAAGGTCTAAAAATACCATCCATTATGTAATTTTGTGGTTTGTAGGTCATTAGTGTCAATTAAGGGGGAAATTGCAAAAAAAAACCAAAAATATTGTTAGGCAAAAGTAATAAAATGCAATATTAGAGAATATGAAGGGTTAAGGGAGTTTGAATGGAAGTTATGTACATTGGAAAGTTATGTTTTGGAGGAATTTCTTTTATAAAAGCCTCTTCATGGCTCAAACAGTAATTGTTGAAGGATTATACTAAGAATTCCAATAGCAAACACAATGTTTTATCTACAATTTCTTGTGTTTATTGATCTTTGCTTACACTGTACAAAATGTGTAGGTTCTAAGATGATCTGAATCTTTTTGTATTGTGTAGATACATGATTTTTTTTTCATTTGAACTCATTTTGAAAGTTCAACACTCAGATTTGGGGAGGTTTTCAATTTTTTTTGTGGCAGCCTGTACACACAGATTTAGAGGTCTAACTTTGTTTTAATGATATAAATGTCAATCCACCTACTGTCCTGATCTATTACTTAGTGGATTAACTTATTTCATGGTAGTATAGGTGTCAAAATATTTTACGAATAAAGGAAAGCAAGTTGTTTGGTCTGGAATGATACCCTAGGTTCAAATAATGCATTTTTCTCATTTGAAATGAAGGTGCCAAGAGGGTGTTTTGTTGAAATAGTGAAGGAACTGGTCTTGTGATGGATTTGTGACCATTTTCAGGGTATATTAAAGGTGTTTTATGCTTTGGTTTGGTTTGATTTTAGAATCCTAGGTTATATGATTTTCAGTAAAACCCTAGTGTAGTGCATGTAAATGGAGGGTTTGTGAGATCACTGTTGAGGAAGCCTTGAAAATAAAAAAAATTGTGGAATTTGATGTTTTGATACATAACTAGTGACTATTCAATGATTTTTTGTGAAGACTAGTGGTTTAGGATGGACCTTGTTTGTAAATCAAGGCTAATTGGTGTCCTAAAAATATGGGAAGACTTAAGGATTTCAAAACTATCTCAAAGAATCCTTATGGATTCAATTGGCAAGGTGTTCTGAGTTGTGTTGTGAGCCTCAAAGGGTGGTAAGAAGGTTCTTATATGGCCTTCTCTAAAAGATATTGGGTAGAGTTGGTGTTTGAAGGCTATAAACCTATTGGTGAAAGCTTGATTCAAGTTGAGAATTTGTGTTTCAAGGGTTATTTCCTTATTGAAGTCTGATAAATTTGAGTCCAATTGTGAGTATTAACCACCTTGTATTGCATCACAAGGGCTGGATTTAAAAGTCACAAGGGATTTTCTTCCAAATTCCAATTGTTTAAAGGGAGATGAAATATATATAAATTCTGTGTTTAAAATCATTTAGTTGATTTGAAGTATTTAATCTCAAATACTATATTTGTATTTTTTTGTTAATTTATCTTTAAATGATAAGTATTTATAATATAGAAAATAATTGTACCAATCAACCTTGGAATTCACTCTCAATTTTATTAATTTTTTTAATGGCATATAGAATTATCTCCTAAGTGTTTTGGCTTCAATATGATTGCAACTGGATTCTTTAAGTCAATTCAATTTAACGAGGATCTAGGGTTTCTATGTTTTAATTCTTGAAAATAATTTACATTTTGAGCATTTCCTTCGGTAGAGTGAGAAGAAGACTTGCAAAATTGGCTTCTAGAAAGGAAGAGAAGAAAGCTGATACCTTGGCTGCAGGCCTAGTGGTGCAAGAGCACCTTGAAATTGACATGATTTCATTTTTATTGAAATTCTATTGTTTTGAATTTCCCTAGGGTGACTCAAGTCATTTTTAATGTATTAAAGTCCTTAGGAGGTCAAGTTTTAAGTTTGGTGTCAAAATTTGAGTAAATATAAAAGTTGTCAAATAATTACAAAAATTATCAATATGCAAAAAAAATATGTAACAAGGAATATGAAAGGTCACTTACAATTTTAGGATGTTGGAGGTAGTTGGAAGTTAAAAATTCATGATGAAATTCCTTTAAAAAGGCTTTGGAACCATTTTGTAATTCGTGGGTGATTGAGTTTATGAATTAGATCAATAAAAGAGCATTGTTTTATGCATTTCTACAGAAAATTACTATTAAAGGCCTTAGTACGGCCATGTAAAGCCATGAAGTCATGTTTGAATGGTTTGATAGGATACATATATCAATCACCTTCCATTTGGGTTTTTTTTTCATGCAGATTGGTTCAAATTTGAGTTAGTTTTTTCAATTTTTCAAGAAATAGTCCAAACCCCTTGTTAGGGTAAACAATGGTATAAAAGAATTGTGTTTCACTCTTTATACCAAGAGAAAACTCATAAGTTTTGGTGAACTTACTCCCTTATGAATGTTCTTTCATATTCCAAAGGTTTCAGGTAAAAAGATTGAGGTTAAGAACTATAGGACTGAAGTTTGAGGTTGTAAATTCATGCACAGACTGGTAAAACAGAGCTTTATGAGGTTAGAGTCTAGGGCTTATTAAAATACCATTAGGAGTGGACCTTTGATGGATTAATAAGCTTGTTCAGACCAAATTAAAATTATTCCAAGTAATGGTTGTGAAAATTTGGGTTGAGAGATAGAATAATCAATAGACCCCTGTTGTAGCCAAGGCTTAATTAGGCTTAGTCATGACTGAGACAGTTAATTTTGAATTAGTTGTTCCAAACGACCTATGCCCCATTTTGAAATATGTTTTAAATAAGAAAAAAGGGTATCCTAATATAGGAGTAGTTTTGAATTTTTGTGCATATCTTGGGAGTAAACTTCTGATAGACAGTTTAAATACTAATAAGCCTTGTAATCAGTTTTGTGAAGAAATTGTAATCAAAAGAGGTGACCTATATTCTTGGGATGTATGAAGAGTTTAATAAAATTGTTTCAAGCCTAGAAATTTTTTCATAAGTGTTGAATATGTTATTTTTGTCTTGGAAAGAAAAATTGGGTTGTGTGATTTGTAAGTGCCATAGTTACACAATGAGGACAATCATAATGAATTGATGAAATTTGAAGGGGCTGACCTATAATTGTTTGTTTTTGGTTGAATGGAGGTTGGTAAATTATGTTGAAGGTTATTTTGAGATGTGGAACTCTTATTTGCACATTGGTGTGTTTTATTTAAGTGAATTGTGAAGGAAAATGTGAAATTGAGATGATTAAGAAAACAAGGAATGCTTTGAGTTTTGTTTAATGAGATTGAGGTAGTGATTTTTTTTCTTCCTCTGTCATTGCATCACCTAGAATGGCAAAGTGATTTATATGATGAATAACTTCCAATATGAATTCTTTTATCGGCAGTATGTTAGAATTTTTTTCAAACTTAATGGATGAATATCCTAAAATGGAATCATACATGATATTTATTAAATAGTGCTAGTTATAATGTATGTCTTTTTCTGATATTATGTGTGTCAATATTAAGTGGCACTAAAAAATAATCATATGGTAGGAACCTATGATAAAGGAGCCTCCCTTACCAAACCTTCTCAGGGATGAGGAACATTATCAATTGACTATTGAGGTATGTAGTCATGCATTTGTCTTCCTTTTCCATTACCTCACTTGTCATTGTAGGAAAGTATATCGATATATTATTGGTCAATATGAGGCAATTTTTTTGATTGATCCTTTCTATGGGTGAGAAGCACTGAGTGCAAGATCCATGCAGTCCATGATCATAGATAGTAATCCACATTATGCATTTTTTCAAAATGATACTATAGTATCATGAATATTTTTCATTCTCTCTTGCATTTATACCTTATTGGCACTACATTGTGATGAATAAGAAAACATTTTGTTGGAAGTGGATTCACTCTAAGAGTGGGGGGTGAATCAGAGTGGAGTAATTTTAAGTTTTAACTTTGAAAGCATAATGAAAATTTTACTCATTTAACCCAAAGTGACAGATTTGTTTCAGCAAGTGAACATTAACACTTTAGATCAGATTGACATGAGACTTGACTAACATTTACAATCCATATTAAAAGCAACATATGATATTGTTCAATTAAATCTTTATGAAAAATCTTGTTGGGCTTTATCAACATAACTATAAAACTTCATAATATGCCACTTTGACTTTCTTTTGACAAACTTTTGAGCATTCATATAATGAGCACAAAATGTAGAAGTTAATTTGCTTTATGAAAGATATTTTGCATCAGATTTGCACAATCTAAATTTGCATGACAGACTTGAGAAAATTGACTTTTAACTTTTAAAAAGCCTTAAAATATCAAAGCATTGACCAATAGAATGGGAAAAACAACATAAATGATTGAAGGAAAGAGTATGCAAGATGAACATAAATCACACAAATGAGAGACATAGAAATTGTCGAGTGGAAAACCCTCCTGGGGTAGAAAAACCACTCCTAAACTTCTTTATTGGCTTAATTTAAAAACCACTGCTTACAATGCCTTATAGGCTAATTTCTGAGTAGCAACTCAAGGAGAACCATCCCCTTATTTAGAGACACCAATCTAAAGGAGCACCAACCCCTCATTTAGAGACAACAATCTCAAGGAGAACCAACCCCTTTACTATTTTAGTAAATCATACAATGATACATAGGATCTCTTTGTTTCTCTCTTATCTATCAGGTGCCTCTTGAAAAACAATATCTAGAATCCTCAAAGTTCCAAAAATGAACTTTCAGAATTTCAGCCATTGTCAAGCCTTAAGTCAGCTTGATTATCAACTCATATTTCAAATTTTCAATCTCAGAGCTCAACATTTTTCAATACAATCACTATAATGTACTCTCACTAGTTTTTCCCTTTTTGTTTCATACTTTTCTCATTGTTCTTCTCTCATGTTCAATTAACTCTCTTTTTCTATTTTTATACTATTTTCATAGATCTTTTTCAGAAAAAAATAGTTAACCCCCATTTTACTCTTTTTTTTTTCCTTCAAAAATAAAGCCCTAATCTCTCTATTTTCTTCCGATCATAGATTTCATTATTACATTCAAGGAAGGTTACAATAGTAGCTTGTTTTACTATTTCAGACAATAAAACAAAGATGATTATCAGGTTACCAAACTTCTATCGAGAAACAATGTTCGATGTTGTAGTGTCCCTGAGAGATAGACCTTTTCTTTCTGACAAGAATAGAACGATAGTATTCAAAAATAGAGGTGTGACTGAACTTCTTTTCTCCACAAGCAGCCTGCACAGACAGTGCTTATCCAAAATAGTAAAACACATCTATTAAATTCATGAATAATATCCTTTTTACCCTGGCTATAACAACAATGTAACCAAAAACAAATAATCATGCATTTAACAACAGTTACCAATGAATCTAGGAAAGGTACTGAAGAATTTTGAAGCTTTCAAGATGACCCACAAACTCAATAACACATTTCATAAAACTGATATGATAACCTTCAAAAAATGTAGTCAAGATTTGGAGCAAATGTTTCAGATTTAGCCATAAAATGAATAGACTCATTTTTTACCTTTTTCTGTAGCATAGAAAAATTCTCTCAATTTATCCTTTCCTGAGAAGTAATGGTTCTGCAAAGCAAACTAAAAGATAAATACCTGTGAAGACTAGAGATGAATTTTTCATGATCAATTTACCAGATCTGCGAATTGACTGAGCAGTCTGAGCTCTTTCCCCATTCGAGCTTCCACCCGATGGTAGGAGACTACCAGGTGAAATGACCATTGTCATGGTCTTCCTATCTTCCTTATACACTGTCAAATTTCAGTAACCCTATAGATTTCTCAATGAAACGGCTGAAAGAAAACTATCATGATGGCAGCCAGAGTAGGGTTCCAAACCCTTCAAGCAACAAAAACAAAGTTTTGACCAAAAACTTCCAAAGCAAGCAAACCAAAAACCTTTTGGAAAGTATGATAGCATTTGGAGTCTGAAAGGACAATGATTAATAAATCAAAAACTCATAATAATTTGTGGGAAGATCAATGAATTGCATGCCAAAGGGCATTATTTGACATCTGCTTCCTTATCGCTCAACCGCGGTCTCCCTTCAGACTAATCATGGTATAGAAATAGCACCTTTCATACCACTAACCGTTTCCATCGCATTACCGCGGTTATCTTTCTGACTACCCACGGTATAGAGGTAGCCGTCTTGTATGCCGCTAGCCATTTTCACTGCACTACCATGGTTTCTCTTCTGACATCCCACAATCTAGCGGTAGCTATCTTGCATGTGCTAATGGCTTTCACCACATTACCATGATTTCCTTGATGACAACCCATGGTGTAGCAGTAGTTTTTTGGCTTGCCGCTAATAGTTTCCACCACACTACTGCGGTCACTGGCTTAACTTCCAGCGGTAGCGCGGTAAGACCTTTGAAGTCCATGGTCTTACCAAAGTCAATCATTGATAACTAGGAGGTTTCTTCCACATTGCATCAAATTATGATATTGCTATTAGGATTTGACTGTGTAATTTTCAAGTCAAACTCATTGACCCATGATTCATGAGTAGTGGTTCACAAGAACCCATCTCTCATGATAATGAATGGTCCACTTAACACTCATTGCATCTAGGTGATGCTCACAGAGGTGAAGCATTGGTCCGTCCTAACTAATATGATGCCATGCATTATTGCTACCAAATGTCGATTACCATTGACATTTTCTGTTTCCAAGATAGTAAACTAAAAGTCACTTCCAATGTGGCAATTAAAAAATAATCAAACTATATACCTGTTGTTGGTCTTGAGGCCAGATTAATTATTAATCAATAGACTCAATTCTAGTGCAAATAGGAGATCAATTTAAATACCTCTACCCAAGGTCGATTTTCCTCATAAATATTCAATGCCTTTTAATGTCCAATGACAAATACTTTCGAAAGCCTTGTGAAGTGAAATGAAGGCTAAAAACAAGCTAACTTCACAATGCCATTCTCCCATGCCAATTACCATAAACCAAATTCCCATGCCATAGTATTTTATGACATATGCCCAAACCATTATCAGTTGGTTAAGGAAACCCGATAGGGTTTTCTTAAAACATGTAAACCATCTGCATTTTATAACTCAAGTACCAAGAACCAAAGAGCATTACTTGAATATGGGAGGATTAACTTGTAACCAAGATTGTTGCACATGATACCAAATAACAAATGTGCCAATCAAATTCCATAATAAGACCAGACTGTGAAATGCCTAGGCACCAACCCAGGGCAGTTTTGACATCAAGGACAAATGCCATAGAAGAAGTCAACAAATTCCCCCTTTTTCCTTGATGGAAAAAAATATGAGCCATATAAACCACCATTTTCTCCCCCTTTTTATCACAAGGACAAAGGAAGAAACCTGTGATAAACAAAAACCATTTTCTCTGCATTTTCTCCATGAAATATAACAACTAATCAATACCGAGCTGTAGATATAACAAGAATGCAGCAAAAATGCAGACCCAATACCATAAGCCATTATGATCACAACACCAATGAATACAAAATAATGAACCAATTCTTTCAAGCACCTCTGTTTTGATGCGAATGCAGAGGAATCCTCATTTTAAGAAGCAATACCATGGTCACTTGTTATACCAATTCATTTCTGAAACAAATACATGCCCATGCAAAACTGTGACCTGTAACGTAAACTAAATTCATGATCCTAGACAACCTGTAGCATAATTCTCACTGTCAGTCCAACAAAACATAAGCATCTACGAAGGAGAAATATGAATAGGAAGTAGGAATATCCTGAGAAATAAGTTATGTAAGTTTCCACACCATGAATACCAATGGATATCATCCTAATGTCATGAATTTAATCAAATGTGTCAATCTTGGGTTTGACATCAAGAGCAAACCAAAAATACTGAAAAACTAACACCATCATAAGGCTGCAAATTTGAACATCACTATACAGCCACAAACCAAGCAACCTGTCAAAGATTCATAACCAAAACTACAGACCAAGGCTAACTGTTCCACTTTTTGGTCATATTAAACTTCATTCTCCTTTGTCAATTGTAAACACACTATTACTAGTATGAATAACCATGCCTAAATGCATATCTTGTTGTAATGAACATATGGCAAACATCAGTACCAACATATAAAAATTAAGTGCATGCCATGAAACATGTGAACCATGAACCAACTATTCACAGTATGTACCACCCAGATTATGTAAATGTCACCAAAGCCAGTATTTCTACCAAAAATATTTGAAAGCCAAACAACCAATGAAACCAGCTGCAAATGCAATTAGAGCAGCAAATAATTATAAGCAAGTTGTAAGAGAGCAACCATCCCCCTACTAAGAAGCTTCACAAAAAGATCCTTTCTGATTCGTAAGATACAATTTATTTTCTCAAGCTTATTGAAAATGTGCCAATTCTTCAATCAGTAACTCTTTATCGATGATACAATAACTTATTGCACATTTCTCCATGATCATAATGAAACACAGTATGATGATCAAATTCATTTGCAAATGAAACACTGAAGTATACTACTACCTATTCAATACTTGCTTAGGGAACCAGTAGTAAGATAATTAGGCCAACACATTTTCATTGCAACTAACCTTGTTCTTCAGAATAACATCTTTTCACTAGAATAGTACAAAGCAACCAAAACTATAGCATATAGCGCACTGCATAAGTCTCAAGACACCAAACCATTAGTATCATGTAAAATTCATCTGCCAAGAGAAAAATATTGATGCATCTATTATTTGATATCAAAGGGGTTTATTCAAAATAGATTAATCATCTCTCCCTATCTTCATATTGTCTTTCAAATGCTTAGTGATGATTCTTGTGTAGCATGCACAAGATTTAGTTCTTCATTTTTCTTTTCTTGCTTTCTTCTCCATACTTGTATAGGCTTTGTCTTCTCCTTACTCACGGTATTCTTTTCCTTTTGTTTGAACATGTAGTCCCTAGAAGGCTTTATCAAATTTTTCTTACACCATTGTGCTTTGTGTACAAACCTATTACACTTATAACATATAATAGAGTTGTCTAGACCATACTGAGAATAATTTCTTCTAGGTGTATTGTATGAACCTCTCTTGACATATCTCTCATGATTATGAGTTTTATTCATCCAATAATTTCTTTCTCTATGTCCATAAGCATTACAAAAATAACATTAGCCATGAAATTGAGAGTGGTTGTACCTGATAAATGAATATTTTGATGGTCTTTTTGTCCTAACCCATTTTCTTCTATTCGAACAACAACAATATGGTGACCGAGATCCTTCAATCTTGGTGTTTTCTTGGCTGTAAATGACTTTCCATCTACAGTAGAAAAAACTATTTCATGCTTAAATTCTTTTGCAGAGCTTTTTCCAACTTCATATCCCACTCTTGTAGGATCTTTAAAACACTTTTGTCTACCAATCATCTCATTCAATAAATTAGTACTACAATCAAATTTCTGATTTTTATCCAATTGAACCTTAATAGTTTCAAACTCTTTTCTTAATGCAACTACTTCTCCTTCAATTTTTAGACATTCAGTCTTTTTAAATTCCAAATCAGACCTTACAACATCTACTATCCTTTTCCATTCTTCAATTTCAATTTTCTGACTAATAATCAAATCATCTTTAAGAGTTAGTTCTTTTAACATGGAATCATAATCTGAACATCTCTTAAATGAGGAAACCTCATTTTCTAGTTTATTTCGTAATTCATTCTTGTCTTTTAACTTGGCTTATAATCCCTCTTCAATATTTTTCTTATCAACCATTTGGGCTTTCAGTAATTCAATAATCTTTTTATCATCATTATGAGCTTGTATTACAACTATATTTATACTGACACTTTCCAGTAAGCATACCTTAAGATCCTCATTTTCTTTTCTAGTCCTCTTAAGCTCATCTAAGGCAGCAAGCAGTTCTGCCTCCAAATCAACTTCAAACTCATCACCTTCCCAATCCTTTTCGCCAAATTCTTGTTCAAAGTCACTTACTAAGTGATCTTCTTTACCAACTACAGGATCACGTTTAGTATTAATTCGTAGAGGTAATTCTTGAGAAAAAACTTCACTGGACTTGGCAGAGGTTGATTTATCAATTTTTTGCTTGACATAAGTAGCTTTCTTTTGACCTTTGTTCCTTTTTCACTTAGCCATGACGAATACTCCATGACACACAAAAAAAGACTTCCAAGACTAGAATCAATCCTAGGTTTGAAACCTAATGCAAGACCCTACGCTCTGATACCACTTGTTGGAAGTGGATTCACTCTAAGAGGGGTGGGTGAATCAGGGTGGAGTAATTTTAACTTTTAACTTTGAAAGCATTATGAAAATTTTACTCATTTAACCCAAAATGATAGATTTGTTTCAGCAAGTGAACATTAACACTTTAGATCAGATTGACATGAGACTTGACTAACATTTACAATCCATATTAAAAGCAACATATGATATTGTTCAATTAAAGCTTTTTGAACAATCTTGTTGGGCTTTATCAACAGAACTATAAAACTTCATAATATGCAACTTTGACTTGCTTTTGACAAAATTTTGAGCATTCATATAATGAGCACAAAATGCAGAAGTTGATTCACTTTATGAAAGACATTTTGCATCAGATTTACACAATCTAAATTTGCATGACAAAATTGAGCAAATTGAATTTAAACTTTTAAACAGCCTTAAAGTATTAGAGCATTGACCAACATAATCAGCACAATAACATAAATAACTAGAGGAAAGAGTATGCAAGAATAAATCACACAAATGAGAGACATAGAAATTGTCGAGTGGAAAACCCTCCTAGGGTAGAAAAACCACTCCTAAACTTCCTTACTGGCTTAATTTAAAAACCATTGCTTACAATGCCTTATAGGCTAATTTCTAAGCACCAACTCAAGGAGAACCATCTGCTCATTTAGAGACACCAATCTCAAGTAGCACCAACCCCTCATTTAGAGACACCAATCTCAAGGAGCACCAACCCTTTTACTGTTTTAGTAAATCATACAATGATATAGAGGATCTCTCTATTTCTCTCTTATCTATCAAGTGCCTCTTGATAGACAACATCTAAAATCCTCAAAGTTCCAAAAATGAACTTTCAGAATTTCAGCCATTGTCAAGCCTTAAGTCAGCCTGATTATCAACTCATATTTCAGATTTTCAAATCTCAGAGCTCAACATTTTTCAATACAATCGATGTGATGTACTCTCACTAGTTTTTCCCTTTTTGTTTCATACTTTTCTCATTGTTCTTCTCTCATGTTCAATTAACTCTCTTTTTCTGTTTTTATACTATTTTCATAGATCTTTTTTAGAAAAAATAGTTAACCCCCATTTTACTCTTCTTTTTTTTCCTTAAAAAATAAAGCCCTAATCTCTCTGTTTTCTTCTGATTACATATTTCATCATTACATTCAAGGAAGGTTACAATAGTAGTTCATTTTACTATTTTAGAGAATAAAACAAAGATGATTATCAGGTTACTAAACTTCTATCGAGCAACAATGCCCAATGTTGCAATGTCCCTGAGAGATAGACTTTTTCTTTCTGACAAGAATAGAATAACAGTATTCAAAAATAGAAGTGTGACTGAACTTATTTTCTCCACAAGTGGCCTGCACAGGCAATGCTTATCCAAAATAGTAAAACACATCTATTAAATTCATGAATAATATCCTTTTTACCCTGGTTGTAACATCAATGTAACCGAAAATAAATAATCATGCATTTAATAACAATTACTAAGTACTCCAGGAAAGGTACTGAAGAATTTTGAAGCTTTCAAGATGACCCACAAACTCAATAAAACGTTTGATAAAACTGATAATAACCTTCACAAAATGCAGTCAAGATTTGGAGCAAACGTTTCAGATTTAGCCATAAAATGAATAGACTCATTTTTCACCTTTTTCTGTAGCATAAAAAAATTCTCTCAAATTAGGGTTCCAGAGTAGGGTTCCAAACCCTTCGAGCAACAAAAACAAAGTTTTGACCAAAAAATTACAAAGCAAGCAAACCGAAAACCATTGCAAAGTATGATAGCATTTGGAGTCCGAAAGGATAGTGATTAATAAATCAAAAACTCATATTATTTGTGGGAAGATCAATGACTTGCATGGCGATGGGCATTATTTGACATCTGCTTCCTTACCGCTCAACTGCAATCTCCCTTTGGACTACTCGCGGTATAGCGGTAGCACCTTTCATACCGCTAACCATTTCCACCGCATTACTGCAGTTATCTTTTTGACTACCTGTGGTATAGTGGTAGCTGTCTTGTATGCCGCTAGCCATTTTCACCACACTACCGTGGTTTCCCTTATGATAGCCTGCGGTATAGCGGTAACTGTCTTGCATGTTGCTAATGACTTTCACCGTATTACCATGATTTCCTTCATGATAGCTTGCGGTGTGTAATGATGGATTTTTGCAAAATAGATTGGTTAGTAACATACATGCATATATTAAATCAAATCCAAACAAACAATGAAATACATGGGAGATAAATGAGAAAAGAAATGAAACTAGAATAGTCTCACCCAATCTTCTCTCCTCCATGATTGATTTCCATTTTACCTCCTTAGCTTGCTGTGATAATGAATGCACTCAGATTTGATGAGAAAACTCTATATCTCGAGTCCTAAACAATACTTTGAAGGATTTGTAAAATATGATTGCGCAAGAAAATTAATTCTATAATGAAAGTGGCTAAAATGACAAATGCAAGTATGCAAGAAGATAATAATAAGATAAAATTCAAATAATGACATCCGTTTGAGTGGTCATACATGGGGCGAAGATTAAGCTCCATTATGGAGGCACTCCAGCCTGAAGAGGTTGAGCTCAATAGGGTTTTGGGGAGTACTACTTGGTCCATATGACATATCTGCATTCATAATCCTAGACTTTCCCTTAGGATTCACATTTATATACTGGTCGAAAGTAGCTTGGCTAAAGAGCTTCGTTGCCGGTTTGAGTCACTTTGGGGTGAGTACTTTTTCCCACCAAAGTAGGACCAATTTTCTAAAGTTTAACAAAAGAGACCAAAAATATTCATAGTTCAATCGATCTTTGTTTAAAAACAAAGAGAGAGTACATGAACATTTCGGATCACACTCGCATGGTGTTCTTTTTAAACCAAAAATGAAATGTGTACAAACAAAGAATGCACAAGTTTCATTTTATCCATTTGTAGTGTTTGTCAGACAAGAGGGTTCATTTTAATCGTTTGTAGTATTTTCTAATCTAGAAGTTAATTTTAAACCCAATGAAAAATAAAATTTGTTGTTCCTTTTAACCAATATGCATTTGCATGTGTGTTCTTTTCAACCAATGCGTGTAAAATGCTAGTTGTTTGACCAAAAGGAAAAGAAAAAACAACATAGCTAATTAAATCCAGCTGGACACATGTTGTCACCAGAAAGATTAGTAACACGAGAAATCACTAATCTAGAGACATAAAAGAAAGAGAACAAAAAAACAAAATTTGAAAAAAAAACTGAAAAAAAAAGTTTACTAGTCACTTGCATCTCAGGCTGTCAAATGCGGCGCAACAAGTCAATTGTGTCGCTCAGGGAGTCAATTGCGTTGTGATAGGTCAAATGCCTCATTCGCGAGCTTGAATGCGATGCAATAGGTCGAATGTGTCGTTCACGAGCGCAAATGCGGCGCAACAGAGCATTCACATCGCGGAGGCTAGCAGTTGCGTCATTTCGTACTCCTATACCTACAAAACAAAAACCGAGTCCATATGAGAACCTGCAAAAAATGTGTTAATGGGTTGGGTTCACCAATGTAATGATGGATTTTTGGAAAATAGATTGGTTAGTAACATACATGCATATATTAAATCCAAACAAACAATGAAATACATAGGAGATAAATGAGAAAAGAAATGAAACTAGAACAGTCTCACCCAATCTTCTCTCCTCCATGATTGATTTCCATTGTACCTCCTTAGCTTGCTTTGATAATGAATGCCCTCAGATTTGATGAGCAAACTCTATATGTCTAGTCCTAAACAATACTTTGAAGGATTTGTAAAATATGATTGCACAAGAAAATTAATTCTATAATGCAAGTGGCTAAAATGACAAATTCAAGTATGCAAGAAGATAATAATAAGAGAAAATGCAAATAATGAAAATATTAGAATATGAGATATTAAAATTAAGAGATGTCAAAAATGAGAACAAGATTTTCATTTTATAGAAAATACAATCTTGAACGGACGGACGAGATGAGAGATTGAGAAATGCCTTAGAATCAATGGTCAAGATCCAAAATGACAACTCTCAATTAGGGTTAGGGTAAAATCCCCAAATGTGTGGACAAGATTTAATTTAGGAAATTAAATCAATGGTGGAGAATAAATGTGACATTGAGATGAAATTAGTAAAAATCAAGAAGATAAAGATTGAACAAGAAGAAGATATTTAGAAAATCAAGTTATTTTAGAAATAACTTACTTTGTGGAGAGAAACTCTGTTTTGAAATTAATATTTTAAATTAATTCCAAAATGATGAATTCATGTGATAGTAAATAATAATTATTTAAAATTATTTACTTGGAAAGAGGGAAGTTGCCAGTTAAAATGCTTTTATTTAAATTTAGAAAGAAAATCAATAAGACAATTTAATAATTAAAATTATTCAATTGTGGAGGAAAATTAGAAAGTGGGTAATTTTAAATAAATGATTTTATTTAAAATTAGAAAGAAAGTTGGAGAGGATAATAATTAAATAAGAATTTATTTAATTATGAGAAGACATAAATAATTAATGACGTATTAAATAAATAAATAAAGTTTACTTATTTAAATAATTATGAGGAAGTAATATTTAAATAAATTTAAGAATTTATTTAATTATAGAGTGATATAAGCAATTAGTGACGTCTTTGAATAATAAATGTAATTTATTTATTTAAATAGCCAAGAGGAATAAAAGATGTGAATTAATTAAATAATTAATAATTATTTAATTAATAGCTGACATTGGACTATAGGACATTATTAAATATTTTAATTATGTTGAGACAAAGCATGATATAGAAGAATGTGGTTTGCAGGTCTAGGCCATTTATATGTGTCTACATGGTGTAGCGGTAGCTGTTTGGCTTGCCGCTAATGGTTTCCACTGCACTACCGCGGTCACTGGCTTAATTGCCAGCGGTAGTGTGGTAAGACCTTTGAAGTCTGCGGTCTTACCAAAGTCAATCATGCCGTCTAATATGATGCCATGCATTATTGCTACCAAATGTCGATTGCCATTGACATTTTATGTTTCCAAGACAGTAAACACAAAGTCACTTCCAATGTGGCAATTAAAAAATAATCAGACTATATACTTGCTGCCAGTCTTGATGCCAGATTAATTATCAATCAATAGACCCGATTCTAGTGCAAATAGGAGATCAATTTAAATACCTTTACCCAAGGTCAATTTTCCTCATAAATATTCAATGCCTTTTAATGTCCAATGACAAATACTTTCCAAAGCCTTGTAAAGTGAAATGAAGGCTAAAAACATGCTAAGTTCACAATTCCATTCTCCCATGCCAATTACCATAAACCAAATGCCCATGCCACAGTATTTTATGACATATGCCCAAACCATTATCAGTTGGTTAAGGAAACCCGATATGGTTTTCTTAAAACATGAAAATCATATGCATTTTATAACTCAAGTACCAAGAACCAGAGAGCATTACCTGAATATGGGAGCATTAGCTTGTAACCAATATTTTTGCACTTGATACCAAATAACAAACCTGCCAATCAAATGCCATAATAGGACTAGACTGTGAAATGCCTAGGCACCAACCTAGGACAGTTTTGACATCAAGGACAAATGACATAGAAGAAGTCAACACATATATATAATCAAATAGGAAATAGCATCTACTTTTTTAAAATTTGGGTACATTTCAGTGCTTGCTTGATTTACAAATATAAATTGACAAATAATTTTTAGTTTTCAAAAAAAACCCACCCCATTGTATCTTTGAGTATTTAAATTTGAATGAACCTGAAAAGTGTTTCTTCACCTTAAAAGAAACAAGGTCATCAAGAAATATCATAATTACATTGGATGCTCATTGTAATAGACAAGAAGATCTAACATTTTATGTATTGTGAGTAGCTGCAACATTGGCTATTTTTCTGGACCTTCTTTCAAAATAAATTGCCAAGAAGAATCCACTCATAACCTTTCTACATTTATTTACTATAGATATACAAGGAATTGGCATCATTAAAGAGACATTGGGAAGCATTGGAAATCATAAATCATATCTTGAAATCGGGCCACAACCATTTTTGTCAGGAAAAGCAAGATGAACTTCGTTCATTGGGTGCACGCAAAATTGTAATTTTGTCTTGACAATATCCATTCAAACTTAGGGTACTTCAGGCTTACTTGGACTGCAAATTTTAGGTTTTAAGTACAAATTTTAAGTTCATATGATGCCATTGATTTGACATAATTACATTTTTACCCAAATCAATTGAATATCCGTGATTTCAAGTTAATATTTTATTTGGTTGTGGTGCATGCAAAGGTTGCATACAATACAACAGACCCAAATAATGGATATGACTATGCATGCTAAATTATTCAACAACATCCATGTAGCCTTGGTGCATGGAATTTCTACTAAAAAGTGGTTTCTCAGTAAGAGAATATAGAGATTATCCCTTTTTGAGTAGCACATAGTTTCCAACCAATATTTGCACTTTTTCTTCTTAAATGTTTTTGGACACTAAGAAATCGTATTTAATTAAGGGACATCTTATAAGAATTCATGAATCAAATATATCTTATGATTTTTTTGAAATGAATATTCCCACTCCTTCCTCTACAAACCCTAGAACAATGATATTTGTAGACAAATTTATGGAGTCTCCAAAGCAGTTAACAACAAATGTTGTAGATTCTTCTTGCCTTGTTGGAAATGTTGTCTTGATCCTTGTTCTCTTGGGAGCCTCTTGTACTAGGGATACTATGTAGGGAGTTCAAATAAAAAGGTATTCTATTTCTAAAGGACTTGTAAGAAATATTCTCTAAAGATATCAAAATGGTAGTGAACCTACAACTCCTTACCCCAAGATCCTATCCTCAACTCATGGTCACCTTGTACTTCCAAAACGCACAACTCTGTCTTCTACAACCTACACAATCTTAAGGAAGGTCTTCTCATCTTGATTACTCTAACCTTGTTCAAGGAGACATTCCCTTCACCTTGATCTTTGCATAGCCACTATCTTTGACATTAGCCTACACTCATAGCAACATTGAAATCCTCAAGGCACTACCATCAAGCTTTGACAGTGAATTCCTAGAAAGGAATTGCCTCTCAAAGAATGTTGTATGAGTCATAACACTTATGCTATGAGAAAAAAATCAAACATGCACCCCCTACCTATCTTGTATGCTTAAGATATCATCTTATGGTATCCTCACACTGTCAATGGCTGTATCAAATAAGTAAGCAGGAATCGACATTGACTTAAACCACCAAGCTACTGTCACCTATCAACTAATTAAAGAGGCCTCTTTTATCCTATAATTGCATTCGATTCTTTATGTTTTTGGCAACATCATTTGAGTACACAATTAGATGTTATAGCTTCACAATAACTTTTATTGAAAGATGCAGGATTAAGGTCCCTCTTGGATATCTGTGGATAAACTCTCTTGAAATGTGTAGGATTAAGGTTCATGTTAGGTATATCCACAAAAATGACATAATGGTGAAGATAAGGTCTATTTTTTATTGTTCTGCATAGTGATAAATGTTAAAGTTGGATTAACATGGAATTCCTTTCGATGGTAATGTAGCAAATGAGTCCACCCTATCTTTAGGTTAGATTCTATTTCTATGAAATTTGCAGGATTGCGTGTTGGGAATATTGACACAATATCACTCTTGTCAAAGAGTTGGGTCACTTTTCATTTTTATGTGACCTCATAAATTATATAGACCAACTTCTTCAAAAATTAAAAAAATATTCTTAATCATTCATGACTTTTTACCCTAAAAGTTGTCACATTTAGATTAATTGTCCCTATTTCTGTCATTCTTTCTCAACTCACCATTTCCAATGCTATCACATAATTTTATTCAAATGTGATGATGTTAAATCCATAGCTCATCTCTATTATTAAAGGAGATCTTCTTGGTATATATTATTTTTGTTTGATTGCAAATTTTGGGGTTTTATAGTTTACCAAATTGATACTCCCAATTTTGCTAGAGATTTAGGGGTTGGATGGCTTTCAATTCACTCTATTGTTTTGTTGCATATTATTCAGAGGAATAAAAATGAAAATCAGCCATAAAATCCATTTAATACACAAGCTGATACCAAGTATGTATTTTTTTAACTGCATTTTTTTTCCTATTGCATTTTGTTGCTTTAATTGGGTAAATCCTGTTGAATATTTCAATGAGTTTGATGTGATTATTTTACTTAATTCATCACTCTATTGTCTCTAAGAAGATTCATAGTCTTGATTATGATATCTTGAATTTAGTTTTATCCATATGCTTGGGTTTTTTTTTCTAATAAATTGGTTTCATATGGGATTTCAGAGATGGAAAATGAGCATGCAAATATAGGTGGGAATTTTGTAACACCTCAGTTCTATTTCTTCTACAGGAGAGGCATTCCCTAAATATGTTTTTGGTGGATGTAGATGAATATTCGGCATAACTTAAGCATGACAATAATGTAAGGTACCTAAAATGTTTCACAACATCCATATTTTAAATTTCAAGTCAATTTCAACAAGAAAATTAGATGTTTTGAATTGGATACACTAATTTTTTTGGGTTTTGTTTTCAATTTGGAATTTGAGAACAAAATAAATAAATATTTAAATCTTACATTTTATAGAGTAGGAAAAAAGGAAGCATATTCCTAAGATTCTGATCATTGGCAACAAAGAGAGACATGCATACTTGTAATTCAATGGAACTTTAAAATGTGAAATGCACATTTTTTCTATTTACATGTCTTGTTTGGTTAACTGAACAATAGTGAGAATGTTGCTTGTCTAGGCTTCTTTAAATATCGTAGATCCTGGGCATACAAGTGAAGATGCTATACATTTTGTAGATGAAATTCTAATGATAAAGATGATTTTAGTAATCCTTTTTGTTCTATTACAATTTGATGTCATGATGTGAGATTAGCTGGTTAGGATAGACTATGTTGAATATTAAATTTTGCAATTTAAACTTGAATAAAATGCTTCTTCATTGTTATTCTTTAATGTAGTTCTAATCTAAAACTGATAAATCCAATCTAAATTTACATAGTTTTCCTCTAAATTATATCAAATCTTTGTTTTGTGGGTGGGAAAATACAAATGCTTTGACAATGTAAATCTTTTCATATCATCATGCAATGTTTCAAGTATTCAAGAATACGCTAATACAAGACATAGAGTTATAGTGCACAATGATTGTAGGATATTCATAGAATAGGTTCTTTCAAAATCCATTATATCTTTTATGCAAATACAGTTTGAAGGTATAAAACCTGATACAAATATAGTTGCAATTACTCTCCCAGTTGCTTCTCAGAAAAGTGACTAGTTGATTGTTTGCTTGTGCACTACTTGATAATTTATGTGCTTTTTGAGTTACTGTTTGTTCTAGATGCACACACAAATCTGTTTAGTATTTATTATTTAAGGAGTCTATGATGAATTACAGTTCATTGTAGATGAATCATGGAAATGAAACCAACTCCATAAGCCACAACAAATACAATAAGCAATGCAAATGAGAATACAAACCTTTAAAGGAGTTATCATGGATAAAGAATCATCCTCCCTTAGATCTCTTATGAGAATGCCTGAAAGCTCTTCATTTATCCACAATAACCACATGCTATGAGCTCTGATACAAATATTGTGCATAGTTCTTCTCAGTTTATTCAATTTGGTGCTATTATTTTTATACTGTGATTTAGGCTTCAAATTGACCCCTCTCATTAGTATTTATCTTCTAGACCTATCTAGAAGAGGGTAATCAAAACCAATACTAGAATATCTAAAAGTTGAAGATCCTCTCCTTGAAACTAAAGCTTTGTTCTTGACAAACCAAAGCTAAGATGATCCAAGAACTAGTGGAAGGAAAGTTGAATGAAAACTGAAAGAAACTAAAATCTTTCCTAAGAAAATTTCCCTTTCCACTATAATTGTTAGTTCTAGTGTTTCCTTATTCCTTTTTTTTGGCATCTCCTCATTTTTCATTTCTTGATAGAGAGCTTCTAAGAGTTGTGCAAGATGTTCTTCAATATCAAAAATTAATGTTGAGATAAAACAGAAGCATTTCTCTTGCAAATAAGGTGCTAAATCATTTATCTTTGAAGGATATTTATGTGCATGAAGAAAAATTAGGAGGTCTTCCAGAATATTCTTGGACCCCTCATCTATTGTACCTTTTATTTGACTAACCATAGTTCCAAAATAAGCGTTAAGGTGACCAAACCAATTTTCATCATTTTTCATCATAAATCTAAAACTCAACCTAGGTAAATTGACACTATTTAGGTCCCCTCTCTTGACAAGCCAACCCTCACTAGTAGTTAATTTGTGCAAATGGGTTTCAACATCTTTGTAACTTGCCAGAGATATAACTATGGCTTCAAGGCATTTACCAACCTTAACTCTCTCACATAGATCTACAAATCCATCAACTATTATTGGTTTCATCCTACTAACAAACAGGCTTTAAAAAATTTCATCCCAAAGACTCTTTGAGTGCTTCAAAACAATCTCACACACACATTTCCATGGAAACTCAACATTTGAACCAAAAATAGTTTTTAGCCACTCTAAGCTCCCTTCAAATGCATCCAAACTGACCAATGTTTCTCTGATCAATATCTCACTCTCTGCAAGTTCCTTGCCACTTTTCAGAAGATCAAGAAAATACTTTCACCCAAGCCTATCTACAAAGGGAATATCAGCTACACATGTCTTAAGTCATGCTAAGCAAGACTTTGATATGAATTCTCTTAGAAAAATCATCATGGTAGCTTGTAGCTTCTGTCTCTGATATTTCCACAAATGCAGCTCATTGTTTGGGTTTGGAATCTCACCAAAGAACTGTGATCCACGTGGCACTGCCAACACACTCTTATAAAAAAGAGGCAAATCATTTAAAACCTCCAAGAAGAGTTCCCCAGACTAACATAACATTATCTATATGACTCTTACCACATTACATAAAATGGAACTAACTGCCCACACCTTATTGGTCTATTGGTGGAGCTATGAGGGGAGTTCCCCCAATGTAGTAATGTTAGGCCGATAGTGCTAATTATAATTCTACTCAATTCTTTAATTATAATCAGTCGCATTACCTTCTTAACAAAAATAATCCAAAGATTTAGTGGTTTTTTGCACTTGTATCATGCCCTGTAATTATCCTGTATTTGATGCAAACGTTGTAAAATTACATAAAATAGAAAGCATAATAGTTTGTATCAGTAACCTCTTTGACACTCTTAGAAGTGCAACATGTGATCGGTAATGTTTTCCAGGTGAATAGAATCTTGTACAATAATGGGTTGGTACATGATTTCATGAATGAAGCTTGTAGGGACCTTTTCTACCCTCAAATATAATATTATTCCAGTTCATCCAAAGTTTTCCCTATTTAAAATGATGGAAACAACTCACATCTCTTAGAACAATTTCTCTTTCAACAATCTTGGAGATGAATTTAGATGCAGTGTGGCAATCAGAACATACTTGAAGGTTCTTTACAACTCTAATAGTTGTACCAGGGGCCATGTTTAACAAACCAAATGCAATTGCTAACTTTTCACTATGGTGGTAGATAAATGATTCTTTATACCCTAGTGCCTTCATTTGCCAATCCAATTTCTCCTACTTTTAATAGCTCTACCATGTTTGTGGATGTGATCTATCTCCTACACAAAAAACATGTACCAGTTTATGGCCTTCAATCCAACTACATGCAGGTATCTTTTTAATTCCTCTATCTTTCATCAATCTCTTTACTATTTGAACCTTGTACAAATGTTTTAGAGAAGAACATAAGTTGCAGAATTTTTAGGATCCAACTAAAAAAGTAGTGCTACTAGAAATACTCAGCCTATATTCATATATGATCCACATGTACCACATATTTAACTAGCATCTTAGTAATAATTTCTAGGGTGTCCTCAATATAGCCAAAACGAGCATGAAGGTCAACCATGCACACCTAATGATCAACCATATATGTAAATTGTAATGCAATAAGGGTTACTAACATGTGAAGTATGTGCAGCTCTCATCCACTAAACATGCATGACTACATGCACCTAGAACCCAAGCAAAGATTACAATGTTAGGATGTCTTCCAGAGTGCTTCATTAATTCAAATATTTTGAGAGTTTCCTTGAAAAATTCATTTTGTGCATATTATGCAATCAATCATTTTATTCCATGAGATGACATCTCTTTGAGGCATTATGTCAAACAATTCAAGTGTTTTGTCTATGATTCCACATCTTGCATATATGTCTACCAAAGAATATCCAACTATAACATCCAGGTATCTTTTTAATTCCTCTATCTGTCATCAATCTCTTTACTATTTGAACCTCATACAAATTTTTTAGAGAAGAACATAAGTTGCAACATTTTTAGGATTCAACTTAAAAAGCAGTGTTGCTGGAAATACTCAGCCTATATTCACTATCAGCCAAAATTTACTACATCAGGGGAACTCCCCTCATAGCTCCATTGATAGACCCATGAAATCATATCGACAGAACTAGAACATGTATCAATGAAAGATAACACAACATCCCACCGATGGGGTGATAGCATGCTTAACCATGATATCAATATTTTTGTTTGAAGAATTTGTGGATGCTCAACTGCTATGCAAGCTCTTTGATAATATGACAATGATTTGATTCAAATATTCATAAATGGATCAGAGAATCTTTTAGAATGCTCCCCAAATTTTTGGAAGGAATGATGGATTTATAGATTTAGAGGTGAAAATATGAATGGTTTATCAACCATGCACACCTAATGATCAACTATATATGTAAATTGTAATGCAATAAGGGTTATTGACATGTGAAGTATGTCTAGCCCTCATCCACTAAACCTACATGACAACATGCACCTAGAACCCAAGCAAAGATTAGAATGTTAGGATGTATTCGAGAGTTATTCATTAATTCAAATATGTTGACCTAGGTATGTATGTGGATGAAATCCTTGTTTTTATAACCATATAGTTTTAGTTTTGATATACACCATTTTATTGTTGTTTTATTGAAATTTGAACAATGCCCTAAATTTTAAATGTATATGCTAGTTGTATAGGAGTCTAGGCAACAACATGTTCAAATTGGAGAATATCAAAGCAAGTCTCAATGAGAGCCACTCTTTCCTTTTCTTGGTAGTCCCTTAAATCTATTTTATTTCAATTTTGTTTGTTTTAATCTTTTTTTCTTTGAGTAATTCCTTAAAACTTAAATGATTTTTCCAGTTACATCAGCATACAATATCATAATGTAATATGTGATGCATTTTCTTAATATAATTCTCTTTCAAGATCTTTCATAGTTTTCTTAGTCTTTATCCACCAAGTCAGATAGCATGAAGATTTATGCAACCTTTTCATGGTTGCAGCTACATATATTTTGCTACTTATAGAAAGCAATAGAGCTTGGAAAACTCAACTATCTTCCTCATTTTGTTTCTTTTCTCTGTATGGAACTTTTTGAGATGCCCATTAGAATTTTGAATCCTTCATTTTTACTCTTTCAAAGTAGTTTCTTGTCTAACAGTGAAGTTGAAAGGGATCGAAGCCTTGGCTTGTATGCAAGAAATTTCAATGCTTTGATTTCATGAGTTCTGAGAGTATCTTCTCATGGTTGGATTTCATTAATTCTATTATCATGGATGTCCAATGTGAAAGTGAGAAATTTATTTTCTCTTGCCATCCAGAGTCAATGTGATGTGTGCTATTCTAATTTATTTTTGGTTAATATATTGAAAAACTTATAGGTTGATGTATTTGAGTTGTTGATTTTTTTATTTTGAAGATTGCATGGGAAAGCATAGACAAAGAAGTTGATATATGCATAGATTATTCTATTTATTCCCTTGTTTATGTTCACTTTTTGGCAAAAACTCTTTGTTGATATGTGATATATGGCACAAGCTTTGTTGGTTGTATTAAATTTATAATTCATAGGACCCTTTTCTGGATATTACCTTTACTTTTGATGGTTCAAAAACTCATATAGCTCACAAGTCTTGTAAATAGAAGCTCATGGGCAGTACATTGTAGTTTTCCACTCATAAAATGAAATAAGTGGTTTCACTTACTTGACCCTTATTCTTGTGACTTTATTTTTTGCAAATATTAAAAGTATGTAATTTAATAACTAATAGGGGGAGTTATGGATTAGAACCTCTAGTGAGCCTAGGGCTATCCATGGAGTGCATCATTGAGGAGCTTCAGTCATGAGAAAAAAGGCTTGAATGATGGAATATGTTCAATACAGTAAGTATTTTCCAGATTGTCACTTGAACGTTTGTCCTTATGGGTTGTGCTCTTTATATACATGGTAAATAAGTACATTATTTGTGAGTAGATGGAAAATAAAATCTTTCAACTATTTCTTTGCTTTAAATTTTTGTTTCTCCTACTTCCATGCATATGCTATTATTTTGTGCTTTTGAATATTTATTTTCTATTTTTGGAGAAATGCATGTTATTTTACATCAAAGAACAAGAGAACTGCAACAACTGAATATTTTTGTGTTTTCTCTTGAAAGTTTCTTGTTTTTTATCATAGATCTCACAAACTGTAATTTTATGTAAAACAAAACATGGATTTTTTATAAGCACAGTATATTTGGTCTTTTAAGAATTATGCTAATGTAAGTAAAGTTTTCCTAATAAAGAATTGTGTTCCTTATAAAAATGTTCAAAAGACACAACTTATTATCTATTTGCTTGCAACTTCTGTGGTTCTATGCATTTTTTTGGTGCAGGTATTATGGACATTCCTCATATCTACTCTAATTGGCTATGCAATACTCTCAAAGACTCATCGATATCTTATTGTTAGGTTACAACTCGTAAAATTGGAGAGGTGAGCTCATTAAATGGGAGGGTAGGGATGCTCTAAATCAGGTGATATAGCACCATAAATAATATAACTAATGCCATGAGATTTTGTTAGAGCTTGAATTTTTTTAATAATGTATTTCAAATTTCAGCTTCATTGATTTTTCTTATTCCTTTATTTGGCTACTTTTAGTAGTTATCTTTATCCACCCTTTAAAATCATCATACTGGATGAGGCAGATTCAATGAAAGAAGATGCTCAGGTATACAATTTTCTTATATCTATGCTATGAATGAAATTTATTAGTTTTATATTTCGTTTACCTTTATTGTGTGAAATATATTTGCATAAAAAGTACCCACAATGAGTAGCATTTTTCTTACGAATCGATATAATGCCTCCATGAAGACGCACTCTAAAGTTACAATATTCTATTTCATTTGAAACTATGTTAGCAAGTATTATATCTGTATGTTTTCCTCTTTGTTGTCTATATAGTAAAGAGGAAATCTGAAACTTCAGAAGTATAACAATTATATCTAATTCTGATACATCCACTATATCTAGTGCCTAAGTTTAGGGTTCCATAGTTGGAAAAGGAAAATAAAATGTTTGAATTTTATCCTCTATATTATTTGACTTTTCTAAGTTTTTGATGTGCAAATTTTGAAACCTTATTTTCAGGTTGTAGCTCCAAATTGGAGAAGTGAAAGGTGAATACAAGAAAGGAAGAGTTTGGAGGAGTTGAAACCAATAGAGGAGGGAAAGAAGTGGATTTTCAAGGGGATTAAATGGGTCGAACCCCTATAGGAGGTTGTTTCCCTTCCAAAAGGACTATAGTTAAGGAAGGGGAAAACAATATAAGTATATGAAAATAAGAGTATTATGTTTATATAGTGTCTGTAAGTTGTACAGTGTCACTGAGACATTGAATGTAACCAATGAGATTTTGATTTACCAATTAGGCTTAATGAAGTAGATTTTTAGAGTGGTTTTTTCTCCACTCATACATATTGTGTTGTGGCTCCTCTTGATTTGTAATCTATTTGAGTTTGTGTTTAATCAATCATATTTGTTCAAGCATTTTAGTCTTTATTTCATGGTGCTTCTTCAATATTTGAATATCTATGATACTTGAAGTCTATATGCATAAATTTGTGAGGATTAATTAAATTAGATTTGATTTGTAATGACTAAATTAATGACTAAATATATGACTACATTAATGACTAAATATATGACTAAATTAATGACTGAATTAATGACTAAATATATGACTAAATTAATGACTAAATTAATGATTAAATATATGACTAAAGTAATGACTAAATATATGAATAAAGAAATGACCAGTTAACAACAATAAATGACTAAATAAATCACTACCATGACTAAATAAATGACTAAAGTAATGACTAAATCGATGAATAAATCAATGAATAAATCAATGACCAAATCAATGACCAAATCAATGACCAAATTAATGACTAAAATCAACGACTAAATAAATGACTAAAATTGTTTAGTCATAAATTTAGTGATGTTATAAATGACTAAAAATAAACCACTAACAGTCACGTGACTAAAGTTAGTCATTTATATGTAATTTTTAGTAGTTTATTTAGTCATATATTGTTGTTTGTGTACTAGTGAATTAGCCCCCACTTTAGTGAGAGGATGACCTTACATCAAACTCACACTAAAGTAGAAAAATATGTTTCAAGAGGGGTCCAAGTGTACAAACGTTGATGGGGTATGATGATAAGGATCAAGGAGGTTGCACAAGCCCCTAGAATCTAAGATCCCATGGAAAACCAACATAAGCACAAAGGTACACACACAAGATGTATGATATGCAGTAATAAGAGAAGATACAAAAAAATAAAATGTCAAAGACTAAAGAAAGAAAATAAAAAATAAATAAAAAAGGGTGGATCAAGGCTCAACTGTTTGTCCAAATCAATGTGGATCAAGCCTTATCTATTTTTCCAGAAACATTTACAAGTGAAACTCATTATTCACTATGCAAACAAACCTATGCTCACAAGGGCTAGTGTAGTCTGATATACATTATGTGAGACCCCAGAAAGAAACTAAGTGAGAAATTCATGCCAAGTTTACATGCTCCCATTGTAGTAACCATACCAAAGTTATACCTATTGATAAATTTGATAAGGCACCATACAATATTCTTCTGCAATCCTTCTTCTAGTTTGCACACCTTTGTTCTTGTCTCCTATGATTTAACTTTTAGAGTGACTTTGTTTTACATACCTTCGAATTTTGGGTTCTTTTGTTCTCTCTTCTACATTTCCACTATCTTCTCCTTCATGATTTTATTGATCCACAAGAACATTTTGAATTTGATTCTATTTTTGCGCATTCTTTCCATCATCAATGATATATTTTTGGTCATCTGAATCATATCCACAATACCTAAATGATCTGAAAGTGTTCTCATCAACTCTAACATTTGAAATTTCAACCAATTTCTTCAATATTTTATTGTAACACTAGTAGCTTTGCTCTTAGTAGAGTAACCCTAAAATATTCCTTCATCACTTCTAGGTTCAAACTTGCCAATATCTTCATCTCTTTTAATAAAACATCTACTTCCAAAGATTTTGAAATATTTAACAAAAAGCTTATAACCAAACCATAGCTCAAAAGGAGTCTTACCAGAATTACTATTGACATTCACCGGGTTGATAGTATACACAACAATTCTTACAACTTATCTCTAGTAGAAATGAGGAACATTACCTTCCAACATCATAGTTCTAGCAGCATCTAAGATTGTTCTATTATTTCTCTCAACAAATTCTTTCTGTTGTGGGGTCTGGGGAGTAGATAACCATCTTTTTATTCCATGCTCTTCACAGAATGAATCAAACTCCTGGGAAGTGAATTCACCACCTCTGTCTAATCTCAAACATTTGATCTTCAAACCTGTCTCAGTTTCTACCAAATCTTTCAATATTTTGAATTTCTCTAATGCCTCATCTTTTTCTCTTAAGAAAGCAACCCATACCATTCTAGAATAATCATCAATAAGCAACATAAAGTACCTTTCTTCTTGTATACTTCTAATTTTATATGGACCACATAGATCAGTATGTACCAAATCTATTACTCCATTGGAATGATGTTGTTTTCTCTAATATGAAATTCTTGTTTGCTTTCCCATTTGAAATTCCTTGCACATAGTGTTAGTAGGCTTCACTAACTTAGGTAGATCTCTGACTGCTTGTGTGGAGCTTATTTTGACAATGTTATCAAAATTCACATGACACGACCTTCTATTCCATAACCATATTACATCAAATTGAGAAATAAAATAACTTTCACTAGCAACATTTAAGTGAAAAATCTTACCTCTTGTCTTTGTACCTAAAACAATCACATTTCCTGAGCTTCCCAATATCCTACACTTACCATCTTTGAACTGAAGATTGTAACCTTTGTCAACCATTTTTCCAACACTCAATAGATTATGCTTCAATCCTTCAACAAAAATAACATCATTAGTGCTACATTTTACACCAAGAGAAATAGTACCTCTGCCACAAATCACACCAGCATTGTTATCTCCAAATATTACAACACCACCATCATACTTTTCCAAGCTTAGAAACTTGCTTTTATCACCAGTCATATGATGTGAGCATATGTTGTCAGTCACCCACTCATCCTTCTCATCAATCCTGGTTGCAAGAGATTTCTCAATATTCTGATTATTAGCTGATTTAGTGGACGCTAGACCATTTTCCTTGATAGCAATGAATACCCATTCATCTTCATTTATAGTTTTTTTATCAAATTCATCATCAATAACTCCTTCAACATAATAACATTTCTTTTGGAATCTAGTCTTATAAGTTTTGTACTTAGAAAATCTTTCAGAACAACTTGATACAAAATGACCTCTCTTACTGTTGTAGACACTCAAATTTATCCTCGCATCACATTATTCGTCTATTGATTAAAATTATCAATTCATTCAATACTTTCTTCTATTCATGCATTTCATCAAATCATTAAATCATTGCATTATCATTTGCATACGTCACATTATCATTTTGCACTATCATTCATTATCATAATAAGTTCATTATCATAATCATTCACTAGCATTTCATAATAAAACTATATTATCATTTAAATCAAATCATTTGCATAAATCATTAAATCATTTCACCACATGGTCATTCATAATGCATAATAAATAATAATCGTTCATAAAACATTTCATAACCATTCATAAATTAAATAATTTCATTTCGACAAATTATCATTCTTACATAAATCATTCTCATAAAAACATTAAAATAATTCATGATAAAACATTAATAAACCATTTTCATCCATATTAAAAATATATGCATTTAATTATTTTATTCAATCCTTTACTATTCATTTAATCTATCTTCTTTATCATTTCCACTCATATGCATTTCATTTCACTACACCATGTGGGATTTTAAAATTTTATTATTGCAATATCCGTTTATCCCACATTTCTCATTCTCAACCTCTTTGTCATCAGAGATTCCTATTTAAACATGAATCTCTTCTCATTTTGACACTACACGAATCTTGCACATGCACATATCTTCACAGCTTTTCTTAATCCATTCATTAATAGCCTCTTGATGCATCTATGCTTGCAAAAATATGAGAGCAAAAGTGCATAACAAGACTTTGGTGATAGGATGCCAATGGAGACTAGTTTTTGTTTTGAAGCATTTTGATTATCTTATGGTAGTTTAGAATAGTTTCATTTCTACTTTTTGCTTTTAAATCTGAAACTACTCCATTGTTGAGGTCCAGAAATGATGGTTCTTCTCTATAGAACCATTCATTTTTGAGAGCTTACAACTGCAAGAGAAAAATTTAATAGGGAAATTTCCTTTGTACTTACCTTGTCCTCTGGCTTATCTTTTCACAATTAGTGCTTCAATTTCTTCTAGCTCTCTTTCTTCATCTTCAATCAGTTTCATTTGATCTTCATACTTGAATGTCTTCCTGGATCATATCTCTATTGGCTTTTCCTGGATACAATAGCTTTGCTTGCAATCTCTATCTTAGGTGAAGATTCACCAAATTCACTCAACTTAAAGGCAACAATTTTTCCAATTAGCATGTCTCTTGTTACATTTTATACTATCCTAAGCTCTTCAATAGAATGAGATTTTTTTTTATAAGAAGTAGACATATATCTAAGAATTATAGCCACAATCTCATCTTCTTCCAAGATTCCACTGACACATCTAATTCCCATCACTAATTCATTTACCTTTTATGCGAAAGAAAAGATGTTTTCATCTTCACTCATCTTCATGTTCTCCCACTTTCCTTTCAGACTTTGTAGCTTAGCAACCTTCACAGTGAATCTCCTTCATACAATGTTTCCAACTTTTTCTAGATCTCATGTGTAGTCTTCAAACCTATCACATTTTTCATCTTTGAATCTATCAAAGCACTCATATTAGTTTTTGCTTCTTTGATCTCATCAATAGTAGAGGGACCATTCTGAGGAATAGTATATTCATTCTTTGTGATCTTCTAGAAAGGCTCACCAATGCACTTCAAATGACACTCCATTCTGACTTTCCATAGAGATTATTTTGTACCATCAAATCTAGAACTATCCTTCTTGTATGATGCCATCTTGGATCACCTCAATCTATTAAACTTCTTCATAGGAACTAGCTCTGATACCAATTGTTGGAAAAACAATGATAGACAACTAAGAGGGGGGGGTGAATCAGTTGCTATATAAATTAAACTTATTCAACCTTAAACAACCTTTAATCTAAGATCTAATAATTAATAGTGAAAGCATAAATCAATAATACATCAAAGACACATGAACACCAATATTTTTATACATGGAAACCCTATTAGGGGAAAAACCACAGTGGATGTTAGTCCACAAGGTTATACCTTGTTATAAGTATAATGAAAGAATGAATAGGGAATGCGTATGCATTTAGGTAAAATACCTAGAGCTCACTTCTCAAAGGGAAGGCTCACTTTCTTACATAAAACAATTAGATTAAATCCATCTGATGAGGTTGAACTAAGAAATTAGCTTCTACAAAAGCTTGATGATAGTTCTGATTAGGCACATAATTACTTCTTCACACTTCACTCAATATTCTTCCCACTCTACTCTAAAATCAAATGATCTGATATTTATTCACACATTTCACTTACATTCACGAGCATACATCAAAATAAAGAAAACAATCATTCTTATATATCCGCTACATGAATTTACATCAACAACTTTTTCAGCCACAAATAAAGAATAAATTACAATTGTTAGCCTCAATACATGAACAAATCTTAATGCACACCAAACTAAGTTGGTCACAACATAGTGAGGACCTAAATCAACATCCTCGAATATTCCAAACAATAAAATATTAGTCCATAAGGATCTGCAACACGCTACCACCATGTTGTCAGCCAAGAACATGAAAACTCAAATACACAAGGGAAAATATTTGATCATGAACACACTGATCAATGCGGAAATACAATATTGATAGAGAATGATCTATAAAACATCACTGAACATCTCAGGAACATACACAACAACTCAATTCATCAGAATTGCAATCTCATCTTCTAGAAACACCTGCTATAGTAACTGAATAATTGTAGGAACAAAAAACTTCATAACTTTTACAATTCTTGATGCACACCTCTGAAAATTTTGGACAACATACTAGATAGGCTAAAAAAAAAACCCTTTAATTCCCCCCTTCTAATCATCAACACACATAACTTTCCATCACTCTAACCTTCTTAGCTTCACAGACTGTTTGCAATATATTTATTACAGTTTTCTCAATATCCTTGACATATACAGCCTTCAGAATCTTTAATGCTAATAGTGTTGACATCAATGGAAACCACATATCATAAAAATAACCATAATATCCAACAATCTCCCCCTTTGTCATTTATGGCAATACATGATGTGAAAAATACCATCAACACAACTAACTCTTCTCAACCTATTCTTCTCTTCTTTACATTGCTCTTCCATCTTCTCTCTCTTAGTACTTATTGCATTTCTCCCCCTTTCTTTTATAAAGGTTTTTCACATTACTCTTCTCCCCCTTTGACATCAATGGAAAAGGTACATAATCTTTGAACCACATATCATCTGAACCATCTGACTACTCCCCCTGAGTAGCAACCACCAAAACATCAATCTGAAACAATATATGATTGTAAGTCCACGGATTGATCCAAAAAATTGAATCTTAGTTCAGATTAGGAGGGGAAATTACCCCTAACTTTCCTCTGAGATACTCAAAAGTATCCTTAGGCAACTATTTAGTAAAGATATCTGCAATTTGTTCCTTTGTAGGTACATATTCCAATCTGACCTCTTTATCACTCACCTTGTCTCTCCAAAACTGATACTTGATAGATATATGTTTTGTCTTTGAGTGTAGCACTAGATTCTTAGAAATGTTTATGGCACTTGAATTATCACAAAATATAGCAATAGGCTCATCATACTCAACTCTAATATCTCTTAGCATCTATTTCATCCACAACACTTGATTACAATTGTTTGCAACAACAATATATTCTGCCTCCTTAGTAGATAAGGAAATGGAATTCTGCTTTTTACTTAGCCAAGACACCAACTTCTTCCCTAGGAAGAATGCACCACCACTTATAATTTTCCTATCATCCACATCTCTTGCCCAATCTGCATCTGTAAAAGAATTCAAAGTAAGATCATCATCCTTAGGATACCAAAGACCAAAATGAACTGTTCCTTTTAAGTATCTGAAAATCCTTTTTATTGTAGTCACATGTGATTCCTTTGGATCAACTTGATATCTAGCAACCATGCATACAACATTCATAATGTCTAGTCATTTTTTGAGTCAAATATACCAATCCACAATCATTGACCTATATCTTGTTTGATTAGCCTTAGGAGAATCATCATTATGTGTTAGCTTGCATCTAGTTACCATGGGTGTACCAACTGGCTTTGAGTCTTCCATGCCAAACTTTTTCAGTAACTCTTTTACATATTTGGACTAAGAAATAAAGATTCCATCATCTGATTGAGTAATTTTCATTCCTAAAAATAATTTCAGCTCTCCTATCATTGAAATTTCAAATTCACTTTTCATTTCATCAACAAAGTTCACGCATAAGTCATCATCACCTTAAAAAATAATGTCATCAACAAAGACTTCAATAATCAATTCTTTATCCTAATCCACCTTGAAATACAAATTGTTGTCAGCAGTGCCTTTATTGAATCCAAGCTTCAACAAGTATTAATTCAGTCTATCATACCATGTCTAGGGGATTTTTTGAGTCCATATAATTCTTTCTTCAATCGAAAAACCATATATTTTTCATTAGTCAGTTGAAATCCATCTGGTTGCTCAACATAAACTTCTTCTTTTGATTCACCATTTAGGAATGTTGACTTCACATCCATTTGATAGACTATATAGTTCTTGAAAGTAGCATAAGCAAGAAATAACCTTACATATTCAATTCTAGCAATAGGGGAAAAGGTTTCTTCAAAATCAATACCTTCCATCTTTGAGTATCCTTTACATACCAATATTTATTTTTTTCTAACTACTTCACCTTTCTCATTCAGCTTATTCTGAAAGACCCATTTGGTTCCAATCACATTTTTGTCTCAAGGTCTAGGAACAAGAATCCATGTATCATTTTTCTCTATCTGCATCAATTCTTCCTTCATGGCTTCCATCCAATACTCATCTTTACATGCTTCATTGATATTGCTAGGCTTAGTCTTGGATATCAGACAATATTCTTCTACAATCCTTCTTCTAGTCTGCACACCTTTGTTCTCGTCTCCTATTCTCTGACTTTCAGAATGACTTCACTTTACATACCTTGGAATTTTGGATTCTTTTGTTCTCTCTTCTACATATCCACTATCTTCTCATTCATGATTTTCTTGATCCATTAGAACATTTTGAATTTGATTTTTTGTATGTGCATTCTTCCCATCATCAATGCTATCTTTTTGGTCATTTGAATCATATCCACAATACCTAGATAATCTGAAAGTGTCCTCATCAACTCTGACATTTGCACTTTCAACCATTTTCTTCAATATTTTATTGTAACACTAATAGTCTTTTCTCTTAGTAGAGTAACCCAAAAAGATTCCTTCATCAATTCTAGGTTCAAACTTGCCAATATCTTCATCTCTCTTAATAAATCATCTACTTCCAAATATTTTGGAATATTTAACAATAGGCTTATAATCAAACCGTAGCTCGAAAGGAGTCTTACCAAAATTAATATTTGCATTCACCTGGTTGATAGTATACATAACAATTCCTACAGTTTCTCTCCAGTAGAAATGAGGAACATTACCCTCCAACATACTAGTTCTTGGAGCATCTAAGATTGTTCTATTCTTTCTCTCAACAACTCCGTTCTGTTGTGAGGTCTAGGGAGTAGAGAACTATCTTTTTATTCCATGCTCTTCACATAATGAATCAAACTCTCAGGAAGTGAATTCACCACCTCTATCTGATCTCAAACATTTGATATTCAAACCTGTCTTAGATTCTACCAAACCTTTGAATCTTTTGAATTTCTCTAACACCTCATGTTTTTCTCTTAAGAAAGCAACTCGTACCATTCTATAATAATCATCAATAAAAAACATAAAGTACCTTTCTCCTTGTATAATTTTGATTCTGGATGGACCATATAGATCAATATGTACCAAATCTAGTACTTTATTGGAATAATTTTGTTTTCTCTGAAATGAAATTTGTGTCTACTTTCCCATCTAACATTCCTTGCATATAGTGTTAGTAGGCTTCACTAACTTAGGTAGATCTTTGAGTGCTTGTGTGGAGCTTATTTTGAAATTTTTATCAAAATTCACATGACACAGCGTTCTATGCCATAACCAACTTACATCAACTTGAGCAATAAAACAACTTTAAATAGCATCATTGAAGTGAATAATATTACCTCTTCTCTTTGTACCTGAAGAAATCACATTTCTCGAGCTTCCCAATATCCCACACTTACAATATTTGAACTGAATATTGTAACCTTTGTCAACCATCTATTCAACAGTCAATAGATTATGCTTCAATCCTTCAACATAAAGAACACCATCAGTGTTACATTTTCCACTAATAGAAATAGTGCCTCTGGCACAAATCACACCAACATTGTTATCTCCAAATCTTACAACACCACCATCATACTTTTCCAAGATTAGAAACTTTATTTTATAACAAGTCATATGATGTGAGCATCCATTGTCAATCACCCACTCATCCTTCTCATCAATCCTGGTTGGAAGAGCTTTCTCAATATTCTGATTATTAGTTGATTCAATGGAAACCGAACCATTTTCCTTGATAGCAATGAATACCCATTCATCTTTATTTCTAGTTTCTTTATCAAATTTATCATCAGTAGCTCCTTCTTCAGCATAATAACATTTCTTTTGGAATCTAGTCTTATCAGGTTTGTACGTAGAAACTCTTTTAGGACACCTTAATGAAAAATGACCTATCTTAATGCAAGAGAAAAAATTCATAGGCAAGTTTCCTTTGTACTTACCTTGTCCTTTGGCTTCACTTTTCATAATGAGTGCTTCAAGTTCTTCTAGCTCTCTTTCTTCATATTCAATCAATTTTATTTCATCTTCGTACTTTAATGTCTTCCTGGAGCTTTCTCCTAGATCATATTTATGTTGGCTTTTCCTGGTTACAGTAGCTTTGAATGCAAACTCTATCTTAGGTGAAGATTCACTAAATTCATTCAACTCAAAGGTAACAAGTTTTCCAATAAGCATGTCTCCTTTTACATTTGTTACTGTCTTGAGCTCTTCAATAACATGAGCTTTTATTTTGTAAGAAGTAGGCATAGATCTAAGTATTTTAGCCACAATTTCATCTTCTTCCAAGATTCCACTGGCACATGTAATGCCCATCACTAATTCATTTACCTTTTGTGTGAAATAAAATATGTTTTCATCTTCACTCATCTTCATGTTCTCCTACTTTCCTTTTAGACTTTGTAGCTTAGCAACTTTCACTAGTGCATGTCCTTCATACAACATTTCTAACTTTTTCTAGATCTCATGTGTATTCTTCAAACCTATCACATTTGTCATCTTTTAATCTATCAAAGCACTTAGCAATGCTTCTATCACCCTGGTATTAGTTTTTTCTTCTTTGATCTCATTAGCAGTAGAGGGACCATTATGAGGAATAGTATATGCATTCTTTGTAATCTTCTAGAAAGACTCACCAATGCACTTCAAACGATACTCCATTTTGACTTTCTACAGAGATTAGTTTGTACCATCGAATCTAGGACTATCCTTCTTGTATCATTCCATCTTAGATCATCTCAAGCTATTAAAATTCTTTAGAGGAACTAGCTTTGATACCAATTTTTGGTAAAACAAAGATAGAAAACTAAGAGGGGGGGGGGGTGAGTAAGTTGTTATAGAAATTAAACTTATTCGATCTTAAACAAACTTTAATCTTGGATCTGATAAATAAAAGTGAAAGCTTAAATCAACAACACATCAAAGACACATGAACACCAAGATTTTTATGCGTGGAAAATTTGTTAGGGGGAAAACTATGGTGGGTATTAGTCCACAAGATTATACCCTATTAGAAGTATAATGAAAGAATGAATAGGGAATGCACAAGCATTTAGGAACATTGCCTAGAGCTCACTATTCAAAGGGAAGGCTCACTGCCTTACATAAAACAATTAGATTAAATCCATCTGATGAGGTTGAACTGAGAAATTAGCATCTACAAAAGCTTGATGACAGTTCCAGTTAGGCACATAAATACTTCTTCACACTTCGCTCAATATTCTTCACACTCTGCTCTGAAATCAAATCATATGATATTTAATCACACATTTCACTTACATTCATTGAGCATAGATCAAAATTAATAAAACAATCATTCTTATATATCCGCTACATGAATTTACATCAACAACTCTTTCGACCACAAATAAAGAATAAATTAGAACTATCGGGCTCAATACATGAAAAAATCTCAATGCACACCAACCTAAGTCAGTCACAACATAGTGAGGACATAAATAAATATCCTTGAATACACAAAACAATAAAATATTAATCCATAAGAATATGCAACATGCTACCACTATCATGTCATCCAAGAACATGAAAAATTGAATACACAAGGGAAAATATTTGATCACGAACACACCAATCAATGCAGACGTACCACATTGATAGAGAACTATATAGGAAACATCACTAAACATCTTAGGAATGTATGCAATAGCTCAATTCATCGAAATTACAATCTCATCTTCCAAAAACACCTCCTACAGTAACTTCATAACTTTCTCAATTCTTGATGCACACCTTTAAAACTTTTAGACAACATACTAGATAGACTTAGAAAAAAACCCTTTAATGCATGCCTTCTGATCATCAACGTAAATAAATTTCCATCACTCTGATCTTCTCAGCTTCATAGACTACTTGTAATATATTTATTACAATTTTCTCAATATCCTCGACATATACAGCCTTCAGAATAATTAATGCTAATAGTGTTTACATCAATGAAAACCACATATCAGCAACACAACCACAATATCCAACAATCCTTTCCCCCCAATCATAGAGACAAAGACAACCACCAATAAATATCATATTTCCACCAAGAGAAATATGGTTGCACCGATAATTGTACCACCATGAATGGCAATGAGCAAGACACATAAAGCTACCAATGCCACATAGAGTTAAGCAACATGAGAGGATAAGAATTAGTATTAATTAGAGGACATAGGTGGATCAACACAAGGAAGAGCACCACAATCCTTAAGATGTTGAATTTTATCACTCAAAGCCTTACATTCATTAGTGGAATGTGTTGAACCCTGTGACGTTGGATGAGTTTGGAATTGTTGTCAATATGGACTTTCACTTTGATGTATATTTGAAAGGAATATAATGATGGTTGATATTTGACGTCATTTAGTTATCATAGTCATTCTACTAAGGCAGATATGTTCATCAAATTCGTACTCAATGGTGTTTGTGGTTATAATATGCTAAGTGATAAAAGGTATAAATTAAGGTTGTTTTTATTTGGTAACCTACACAGCAATTCATGGATGTTTGAGGAAAAGTTTGAAGGAAGATTGTGATGTTTCTTTCACTAATCCTTTCTAGGGAATACTAGTTCAACAAGGAGACATTGTATAATGAGGGAAGCAATTCATATCAGGCATTTTCCAAAGTTGTGACCTTGGTTATGCAGCAATGAACTTAGGGTTTTATCTTATGATATGAAAAAACATGTTGCAAGGCTTTGAAAATAGAAAATTTGTGGTGGTTATGAGTATATGAAGGTTTTGGTAGTTTTGGCAATTGAGTTTTGTAAGTTTTTTAGTTGCATTCTAAAACTAATTAAGGTATGGTTGTATTGCATTTCACCAGGCTGATGATTTCTATATATAATAGTGGATTGTGCACATCATAAGGTTAGGTAGAGAAATGATTATTCAAGCCTACAAGTTTATATGATTTGGTTAGTTTATTATGATTTGTAAGGAGTGGTTTCTTTCGAAACCGTAAATTGAAATTTCTTGATGAAATGTATCTTTGAATATGTAAAAGACTGAATCCTATGCTTTAAAGAATTGCTGCAAAAGAACAGTGAGAAGTTAATATATTTTGTGTTTTCTAGGTTTCAAATGTAATGAAGCCTATAGGACACAAAATGTGTTAAGGCATAAAACTTCCATGAGAATTAGAGAAATAGAGTAACCCTCTAACCTTTACTTTATGCTAGTGAAGCATATTTTTGTAGCCAGTGAGGAACAAATAGTATCTAGTGAGGTTGTGTAATTAATGATTTTTGATTAATCTAGTAAGACATTTTACCAAGTGGTTTTTTATCCCTATGAGGGTTTTCCACTCATGAAAATATTGTGGTTTGAAGATTTGATATTGACAGTCACATTTGAGTATATTCTGGAAATTTAACTTTGCATGATTATAAAGAAGATCTATGTTTTGAATAACAGTTGAACTTCCCTCTCCTGCATTTGAAATTCTTGCATGCATGATGGATTCTACTCTGGGGGTACCCCACAGTCCCCCTTTGTCCCCTCCTGACCCGAGCATCTCCTTTTCACATGTGGTCCCATGTCCCTTGGGGGTCTCACTTGCGGTCCTGTGTCCCTCGGGGTTCACTCCTGTTAGGACAGAGCTTTCACCTATGGGTCTTTCGAAGACCATTGAGATTTCGGTCGTATCTACTGATTTTGTGCCGGCGGTGGAGATTCTTACAGAAATTGGCTAGAAGGATGTGCTGACCGATGGCAAACAAAACTCTTCTTTGAATCCTCCTTTTTCTAAGGATTTTACCACTTTTGGGACGTATTTTTCCATTCCTGATTCGATCTATGATAGGATCCTCTCCTCCATAGAGAACGCAATTGTGGTTCAATTTATTTCCTTCTGTCCAACTATGGATATGGTTCGAAAGTGGGCTGCTACAAAATGGCATCTCAAGGGGAGCATGGAGATCTATGCTATGGCTGGTGGTCTCTTCCTTTTTAGGTTTACAGTTGTGGAGGATATGGTGGTAATCCTATCCATAGGACCTTGGGTGTATGGAAAGAACAACTTGGCTTTATATCATTGGAAACTAGGGTTTGACCCTGTCATGGACCTAAACAAGTCAGCTCCAATCTAGGTTTGGCTGCCTGGCTTACCCCTAGAGTATTAGGATGAAGCCATTTTCAAAAGTATTGGGGATTATTTGGGTCAATTTTTCACCACTGATTCCATCACCAAATCAAAATCCAGGTTAGTTTTTTCAATATTTTGTGTCAAAATTTGTGTTGATAAAACTCTTCCTAACACAGTTAAGTTCTGCTCCAAATTTGGCAGCTGGACCCAACCAGTGTGTTATGAAAATGTTGTTGTCCGCTGTAAGAAGTATGCTTAAGCTGGCCACCTTATCTTTGACTACAAATCATCTTTCAATCAGGAGCCTAAGGTGGACAATACCTTGAAGAATCCTTGACCTCCTGTGGAGAATGTTTCACCTTCGAAGGAGGTCACTTTGGTCAAACCTCTGGTTGCTTCACCTACTTATGGTGACCCACCATCTAGTCTGGTCAGCTCTAGAGTAATTCTAGCAACTCTATCTTTAAATGAGACTATTTTCAAGCCCCAAGATGTCTAGATGGCCCCAGGCCTTGGTTTGACTACTGATCCATTGCTTATTGTGGGTTCTGCTAGGACAAGTGAAAAAATGGGTGAGAAAGGTGAGATATGGGAAGAAGAGAGTATTGGAGTTGTTGATGAATCTATAGAGAATACAAAGGGCTTGAAGCTGGAGAAAACTATAAAAGAAGATATCTGGACAACTCCAAAGAAAAAAGGGAGGAAAAAGAAGGAAGATGTGGGAGGAGATTCTAAACCAGGAAGACCAAGCCAGAGACACACCAAGATGAGAGAAACTACAAATCAAATTTCCCTAGGTAAATAGAGGACATTGGACGTTTCCTCTAAGAAAGGTTAGAAATGAAAGTTATGTCATGGAATGTTCATGGGCTTAATAGCTCCCACAAACAACTTTCTTTGAAGAACTATGTCCTGGAACATAAGATTGATGTGTGCCTACTATAAGAGACCAAAATGAATAAGACAAATTTTGATAAGATTGCTAAATTTATTTGGCCAAATGCATCCTACTTCTATAGTGATGTTGAGGGAGCTTTGGACGGTCTGGCAATGCTTTGGAACCCCTCTAGATTTTTGGGTTCAAAAATTTTTCACTGTAAAAATTGTGTGGGGGCCTCCTTTTCTTACCTAGGTGACTCTTGGTCTATAATCAATATTTATGCTCCTAACCAAAGGAACATGAGGAGCACCCTGTGGCAGGATCTTGTTGTTAAAATTAATTATAATTGGGAAACTCGTTGGTTGGTAGCCAGGGACTTAAACTCTCCCCTCTATGCTTCGGAGAAAAGCAGTGGCCTGATGGATTACTCTGGTAGAATGTCTGACTTGGAAAAAAAATTGAACTCTTCGGGGTTGATAGATATTAATCTTATGGGCCAAAAGTTTACTTGGTCTAATAGACACTTTGGCAAAAATCTGATTCAGGTCGGGCTGGATCGGTTTCTTTGCTCCTTCCTTTGGACTAACATTTTAAATGCCAATCTAAAAACCCTCCCCATAATGGTGTCTGACCACAATCCTCTATTGCTGACCTCAAACATCTGGCCTACTGTGGGCCCGATTTCGTTCTATTTTGAGATAATGTGGAATTCCCACCCTGACTTCAAAAATAAAATTATAGAATGGTGGAACATCCCTGTTCGTGTCTCTCCCATGTTCAGGATTTTTTTCAAACTCAAACATATTTAAAACAGGGTAAAAGGATGGAATAAGAGTGTGTTTGGCGATGTGTTTCAAAAAAATAAAATTAGAAGAATTGATAACTTTACAAAAGAAAATGGAGGAAGGGGATGATAGTTAGTAGACTCATAGCCAGGAAATAGAAACCAGGACGGAATGGGAACGAATCCTCAAAAATGAGGAAATATTTTGGAAGTAGAAATCTAGAGTCCAATGGTTGAAAGAGGGTGACAGGAACACCTCCTTCTTTCATGTGTCTACCATCAAGCACAGGAAAAATAAATTAAATTTCTAAACTGACTGATACTATTGGCATGGTGATATTGACTCCCGCCCAGATCAGCCTTCTAGCTGCTAATTACTTTTAGAAGGCTTACTCGGCCCCGACTGAGGTGCCCAACCCAACTATGGACAACCTACTGCTTAACCACCTTTTGACCATCATCTCCCATGAAGTTAATTTGGGGATTCTCAGTGTTGTTTCCCCATAAGAGGTTTGTATGGATACCTTTAGTATGGGGCCTTTCAAAGCCTCGGGCCCAGATGGTTTTCCCCCTGCTTTCTTTCAATTTTTTGGGGAAATTGTGGGTGGGGACCTTGTGCTAGCTGCTCATGATTTCTTTAAAACTGGTAAAATCCCTAAATAACTGAACCACACCTTTATTGCTCTAATTCCTAAGATTGGTGATCCTCAATCCATGACTGATTTTTGACCTATTAGCCTATCCAACACCTTTTACAAAATCCTATCCAAGATCCTAGTGAACCGTATCAAGCCCCTTCTTGAAAAACTCATTAGCCCAACCCAAAAAGGTTGTGTCCCTAGGCGCCATATTCTTGATGCTACTCTGACCACTCATGAGCTTCTCCATTCTATGAACAAATGTAATTATGCGGGGATGGCTCTCAAATTAGACATTTATAAAGCCTATGATAAAGTTATATGGGACTTCATCCCTAAGGTTTTGGCCAGGTTTGGTTTCAACTACTCGGTTGTTAAACTCTTAATGGAGTGTGTTAATACTATCAAGTATTCTGTTCTGGTCAATGGGACCCCCTTTGGGTTTTTCTTTGTTGGTAGAGGGTTCAGGCAAGGTGACCCCCTATCTCCCTATCTCTTTATCATGATAGCTGATGTATTGAGTAGGAACTTTTCTGGTTTGTTGTCGGAGGGATTTATTAGGGGAATCAAATCGGCTTCTTCCATGGACCCAATTGTGGTGCAAAAATTTGTGGATGACACTTTTCTCTTTGGGAAAGCCTCTTTGGTGGAAGATAGGAAATGGAAACCCTACCTTAACAATTATGTTGCCTACTCTGGTCAAAGCATCAACTACAATAAAAGCATGATTTATTTCTTTAACAAAACACCTAACTTTCAAGCGAAGGTGACTACGGTTTTGGGTTGTTTAAGTGGGACTCTCCCTTTAGTTTACCTTGGGCTCCCTCTCACTATCAAGGTCACCCCCAAATTTTGGAATTTGGTGCTTGAAAGGATTCAAAGGAAACTTGTTGGGTAGAAAGGCTCCATCCTAAGCCATGATGGTAAGCTCCAACTACTTACTGTTGCTCTTCAAGGAATACCAATTTACTTCCTCTCTATTTTTAAGATACCTAGGTACATTGCTGATAAACTTGAAAAAATCCAAAGGAACTTCCTTTGGTTTGGGATTGAGGATAAGAAAAAATTTACTCTAGTCAAATGGGAAAAGGTCTACCAACCCAAACATTGTGCTCGCCTTGGGATCAGGAATATGGTCAACACTAACAAGGCCTTGATGTCCAAGGTGGGATGGGATTAGATAATGAATACTAAGGATTGGTGCAAAATAATGAATTCCAAATATCTTCAGAACATGCCTTTGGTCAACTACCTCTTGGAGGTTCACCCTCAGGGCTCCTTGGCCTAGAGGAGCATCTGCAACACACAGAGCCTACTAAGGAATGGGATTAAATGGAAAATGGGTAATGGAAATCAGATCAGATTTTGGGAAGACCCGTGGTTAATTGATATCCCCCTAGATTGTTCTGATTTCAGGAATCTCAAGAGGATGACCTAGAGGTACTTTGGTTTCCATATCAATGATTATGTTTCTGGAACTCCAAGAGATAGGGTGTGGAAGAATCTAATTCTCTATTGTCCTCTATCGCAAGACCTTTGTAGCCTGGCTAGGTATCTCTAGGACTTACTCTCTCTTACCAAGCTTCCCTCCTATGACAAGGGATATGATTTTCTTTGGACCTTTCACAAACAGGAGGATCTATCTGTTAGATCAGTGTATACTCTTTTGAAAAACTAGGGTAATGTGGTTGACCCTTGGAAGAAGATATGGAGCCACCATATCTTCCCTAAAATTAATTTCTTTTGGTGGACTGCCTATCATTATAAGATTCTTACTCAAGATAATTTGAGGAAACGGGGATTTTATATCCCCAACAAATGCTTATTATGTAAATTCAATGAGGAAATTGGTAATCAGTTATTGTTAAACTATCTATTTGTTGTTGAAGTCTAGGAGCTGAATTTTGAAAGACTGGGTGTCTCTTGGGCCATGTCTAAGGATATCATATCCTTCATCTTGGGTTGGCGTGGTCCCTATATCCACCCCTTTCTTGGAGAAATTTTGAACTAGGTCCCTCCTATTATTGGTTGCTATCTATGGAAGGAAATAAATATCAAGGTCTTCAAAAATATTGAGAGGAATCCTAGGGAATTTTTTGGTATCGGTGTTTGGCTTATTGACGAAAACATTTCTCTATTCAATGGGAAACCTCCAAAGATGGGGCCTTTTGATTATGAAATAAGAATGGACAAGGCCTGGCACCAAAATTTAGATGCTAGCTCGTTTGAAAATACTAAATTACTAGCCAAGAAAAACACCAAATGAGAGCCTCTGGATAGAGGCTAGTTCAAACTCAATTTTGATGGGGCTGCTAAGGGCAACCCAGGCAAGACTAGCATTGGAGGAGTGATTAGAGGCCCCAAGGGGGTTTTGGTTGTTGGGTTTGTGGGAGGTATTCGTTTCCAATCTTCTATTATGGAGGAGGCTCATGCTCTACTCAAGGGCCTTCAAATTGTTGTCTCTTTGGGGATTGTGAACCTCCACATTGAAGGGGACTCTAAGTCCATCACTGATGCTATGAATCTTGGCAGACTGATTGGGTGGAGTACGAAGGATATTTTTTTGGATACTAGGTTCCTTTTATCCAAGCTAAAAGAAAAAAAAGTGACACACATTTTTAGGGAGGGTAACCAAGTGGTGGATGCTTTGGCTAATTTTGGTACCTATTGGGGTTACTCTAAATTTTGGAGGAATATGGGGAGTTTACCACCAAGGATTCAAGATCTCATCTTGAAAGAACAAAAACCCATTTATTATGATGATTTCAAATCTTCGGTTGATGGGTGTTGTTTGGGGGGTCCACTTGGTTGTTATTTGGGCCTGGTGAATGAGTTCTAATGCCAAGGTGGGCTACAAGTGGCAGAATTCAAAATTAAAGGTTAGTCACGTGGTTAATGGAGGTGTCTCTACAAATGGATTTGACATGTACGTGACAATTATGATTTTGAGAGGTTGTATTGTGCGATATCTTCTCTTTGGGATTGTTTTAATTCATCATGCCCTCCTTAAGACTATGGTTATGAATGTTGATGTGACATTTCATAATGAGGAAAAGCTCCCTTCTAGCACCTTCGATCTTTCTAGTTTAGCGTTGGATTCTAAACATGCTTACATTGACATTTCTAAATTTGGCCAAGTGACCACCCTACCTAGTTTTTTGTGCAATTGAATTATGGCCAAGAAACCTTGCTCACCCACCAATTCCCACTTAGCTTGCCGCAATCACCTTAAGATTCACATTAATGACACTATTAAGTATTTGTTTGGTGATCTTTCTTTTCACACATGTGATCTACACACTGGCGTGATTATCCAATGATGCACTCTTTGCTTTACATCCACAATGCAAAGAAAGCCTATTGCTTTGCCGATGTTTCTAACTTTTTATTATTGCAAGTTCTCTAGTTTCCTGTGTAAGTAAATATCATGGGTGGTGACCACATGCAGAATAATCTTGATCATTTCAGAGAGTTCTATAAGAATCATTTGATGTGGCATATTTGCATTGAGGGTTTCCTTTCTCCTATCATGGATATTCTTGTGGGTCATGACCCTAACCTGTCTGTCCAATTCGCTAATTCTTGGAAGGACCGAAGGGTTACATTCGATGGCATTTATTTTGAAGTTAGTGAAGAGGTGATAGCACAAGATACTAGGATGCAGTGCACTGGGAAGAAATATCCAAAGCATACTTGGACTCTAGACAATGATAATATGAAATCGTTTTCCATGGGGAACGAGGAGTCAGTTCGCAACCAGTCGGGCTTTGAACATGAAGCCCTTCTACAACCCTAGGACCAGGTGTGTTTAGCCCTTATGAAGTATGTCATGCTTGAAGGTAGGTTCAAAACCTACTTATTCTACCATTTTCCCCTACTAAATCATCTTAGGCACAAAATATTGCTTATTTTCCCTTTGTTTTTGCTCATGGAATTGGAGAATTTGATTGAAAAATGCAAAGAAATGGCCAGTCTTAACCCAAATGACATTCCACCTCTTCCTCTCCATCAGGGGATTATCTTGAGGCTCTACCATTTTCATTTGGCCCTATGTCCTCCTAGATCCATTTATGCTATCTGTATTGAAGAGATTGAACCCCTGGCTATCGCAAATATCTCCCCTGCCGAATCTAAAAGACCTACTGAAAATCTAAGTACTGCTGAAAACCCCAAACCCAAATAGGTTGCTAAAAAACTTAAGGGTGATGTGGGTAATGTGAAAACAAGTGTCGTGGCCAGCCTATGTGAACTCAAGGCCACCCCGGACAAGTCTGCTTACAGAGCCACCACAATGAAAATAGGAAAATATGATAAAAAAGGTGTGTCGGAGCTGGTGGTGAAAAAGGGAAAAGGGAAGAATATTGTGGGAAAATATTCTAAAGGTGACGTAGTCATGGAGACCATGGTCATGACTTGAGGGGAGACTACCATTCAAAGGTCTAGGATATTGGCAAAAATAACAAAAAAAGACAGATTATTGAGGACTCGGAGGAGGAGTAGACAAAAAGCAAGGATTATAAGGAAGAGGAGACCGAGCAGGAAGAGGAAGAAAATGTGGAAGGGCCCCATTCTACCCTGGACAACAAAAAAATCCTAAAATATATTTTGGCATCTTAGTCTTTGCACCCTCTGGTTGTTGAGAATGGCAAGGTCCTGAGGACTACAGATGATGGTGAGGTGCTTCGTGCATTGAAAAAGAAGATGGACATGCGTGACAAAAGATTCAAAGGCCTGAATCACTTCACGATGAAGTTGGGTCATTTCATGACTAGCACCCTATCCACGGATATCACGGAGGAGTTGGAGGGCAATAATGCCCAGGAGAATGAAGATTGGGTCGAGGACGACGTTGTGGACCTCCTGTTCAAAAATTGGGACAATGCCAATTAGTTGCTACCTGGGCATGTGTTTTTTGTCTCTGCTACCTGTCTGTGGTTGTTTGTGTTTTGTTATTGTGTTCTTTCTGTTCTTTTTTTTACTATCAATTAGTTTTATGGACTTGATATGTTTTGGCCCTTGAGGCTCATTGTGTAGGGTACATCACCCTATAAATGTTGCTTACTTTTTCAAAAACAATTGAATTTGAATTTTGGTTATTGAAACACTGATTCACCATCCCTCTCAGTGTTTCCCATACTCCAACAAGGGGTATCAGAGCCATACCCTTGGAAAAAAATTTACCAACTTAGGGGATTCCTAGTGGAGTACTTGCCATGGAAAATTCAGAAGGTCTTTATGCTTCTAAAGCACCATTATTTGATGGTACTGGCTATGCTTTTTGGAAATATAGAATGCAGTGTCATATAACTTCTCTAGGCTATAAGGTTTGGCATGCAATTGAAACTGAGTATAATACCACAAAAAAACCCTCTTTTGTAAATGACAAAGAGGCCTTTGAATGTGATGCTAAGGTTGCAAATGCTATTTTTTGTGGACTGACTAATGATGTGCTTGTTAAAATCATGGACTATAAAAGCATAAATTTTATCTGGGATAAGATGTCTAGTATTTATGAGGGTGATGAAAAAGTTAAAGAGGCTAAATTAAAAAATTTTAGAGCCAAGTTTGAAGGCCTAAAGATGACTGAGGAAGAGAAGGTAGTTTATTACCTTCTAAGAGTCCAAGAAATTGTAAACTCAATTTGTGGTCTTGGTGAATCTTTAGAAGAAAAATTGTTGTGAAAAAGGTGTTAGGGTCACTAACACCTAAATTTGATTATAAACTCTTTGTTGTAGAAGAGAGAGGCTTAAAAAAAATCACTTTAGATGAACTTCATGGTGTCTTTACAACCTATGCAATGAGAATGTGTAGTGATAATCCTACTACCAAAGAAGCTTCTTTTAAATCTATAAAAAGGGACAACGATATAAATTCTGACTCATAAAAGTTATATAATAGTGAATCCATCCTTGTGAGAAAATTGAGAATAGGATCAGGTAGATATAAAGGGAATCATCTATTTAAGTGCTTCAATTGTGGAAAAATTGGGCATTATGCTACTTAATGACTTAACAAAGACTCTAGAAGCGATGAAGAAGATAATTGGAAACATGGAAAGAAAAAAAAAAACTTTGAAAATAAAAATGCTATCAAAGAGAAGAAAAGCATGTTCATCAAATATGTTGATGTAACAAATAGTGGTATAGATGCATCCATTGAAGAAGGAGAAGAAACCCTGTTTATGATAATCATTAGTCTAAATTAGAATCAAAATGAAAAGATTGCAGATCAATCTGAACTTGAGGTGGATTTTGAGGGTGAGATGAGAAGTGCTCTAGGTGAAATTAAGAAACTTAAAAAGGAGGCTATGATACATCAAAATCATATTCAAAAAGTCATTGAAAACCTGGTAAGGTAAATAACTCTGAAAAAAATTGCAGATTTGAAACTCCAAATTGGAATTTTAGAAGTTACTAAAATGCAATTAGAGATCAAAGAAAAAGAATATTGCACTTTAGAGGCAAAAATTGTTAACTTAAGAAAAGATCTTGACATGTGTGATAGTAGTAACAAACTAGCAGATCTCTTAAGTAAACAAAGATATCATAAAGATAAAATTGTTCTAGGGTTTATGGAAGGCCAATGATCACATTCCATTGAATCTCAACATGCCAAGGTTACTAATGAAAAGTTTTTGAAACCATTAGTTGGAAAAAGGAATATTCCATTAAGAAGTAATCTACATTTCTTTGGCCATTGCTTCTATTGTAATCAATATGGGTATAAGGAAAGTGAATGTAGGGTTATGTATAAAATGAGATCAAGCTCTCAGAATGGAGATCTTATATATATAGCAAAGTGTTCTAGATCCAACTTTGTTACACAAAAATAGAAAACTAACACTCTTCCCAAGACATCTTTCAATGCGAATAAAATAAAGTTGATTTGGAAGCCAAAGAGGGTTGACAAAGAGACAAAAGACATGCTTGTTCAAACATCTCTACATGCCAATAAGAAATAATTGTGGATGTTAGAAAGTGGGTGCTCTCACTACATGACTGGGGATAAAATAAACTTCATAAAATATTAAGATTATGATGGAAGCTCAACATAGTCTGGAAATGATAATTTTATTCAGATCATAAAGAAAGGTACTATTTCTTTGGATGATAACTTACCTTTGCATGATATGTACTATGCAGAGGGTCTCAAGCATAATCTCTTAAGTGTATCTCATATTTGTGATAATGGTTTTGATGCAGAGGTAAGTGACAACCTTATTTTCTATTCCAAAAATAGGGGTTCCTGCAAAATCTCAATCTCCAATTCCCCAAGGTTTACCATCTAGCAACCTACACATCACCCTGCCCTTGTAGCTCTCCCAAAACCAGAATAGGCCAAGTTTCACCCAATCTTTCCAAAGCACCAAGTAATTAAAGAGGAGATTAGGATACCCTTTTCAGGGTTACACAACATGTATGAAAATTAAGGATCACTGTTTTGGACCAACCGAAACTTTTGATACACTTACCCGGTTCTAGACTTCACCATTTGGTCTATTTTCCAAAGGAACCACCCTTCCAACGATGGCCACTCACCAAAACACCTTGGACAGTCTCAAAAAATGGTCTCAAACCTTAGATTACAGTGATGTTTTTCATCTACAGGGATTCTAACCCTCTGTTCCAAGAAACCCTCTCAAGCACTCACCAAAATAAGGGTTTAGCAAGGGTTTAGGGGTAACTCCCTACTCCTGACCTTCCCCAATCCTTCCAGGGATCCAAACACCACACATTATCTCTACCTTGACCCAAGAAACACTCACTAATTCTCAGAATCCATCCTTGGGTTCCCTATTTTCATGGTCTAACTACCCCTGATCAGCACTAGATCACACACCATGGAAAAAATATCCCCTTCTCCTTCTCCTAAGGTATGTACACACTTAACCAGACATGGTACAGACCAATCCACTGATCCATAGGTCTGGAATAGTAGGTGGATTGGTTAGTTGATCATGGTGCTGTCCTCAAAACTCCAAACATAGAAAATCGGGTACCTTGCAGTTTGCTAATCCCAATCACACAAGCAAAAGAATTAAGCCCCCAAGACAAACATGAAAGAAGGTAAATACATGAATAAGCAATCATTCAATGCCTCAAGGCATCTTGAATCTGTATGGGTTTGTGCGAAGGAAGAAAGTTCAGAAAAACTAGTAAGAAGATGGTGATCAACCTTTTTCAAAATGCAATTTTCTTTATTGGAATTCAACAACCAACCTTTCTCAGGGATTACATGAATGTTTATAATGATTTCAACTTCCAACTAACTCCTAAAACTGACCAACTACATTTACAACAGAATTTTGAACCACTCATGACCATTTGGGGGTCAAGGTTATGCACTTTACATAATTTTCTTAAACAATTTCACTACATACTTAGTGAGTTTGATCTTTTTGACCCCATGCTCATCCAACCTATTGAAAGTGGTCTAATGAGACCTTATTTGCATAAAATACATGGCTTAAAGCCATCTACTACCTATCTACCACCCCTTGTCACATGACATACAAGATTTTTGAGTATAAAGCAACTTAATTTGACATATTTTGCAACTTCCTCGTTGCATAAAACATGAAAACCTTTAAAATACTTGGTGAACTTGTCTTCAAATCCCTTGGTGAACCTTTAAGGTCCTTTGTCCTATCATGTTAGGGTCAGGATCTAGGTGCTCTTGCACCAGGTTTTTATGTTCTTTTTGATGCTCCTAGATGTGAGATTAGAAAGAAAACATGTAAGGTTGTTGTAGCAAGATTGAGGACCAAAGGAAACATCTATAATTTGAGAATGGTTGATCAGCTGAGGGAGAGATTGGATGATCTTCCTCCTATTTCTCTTTACTAAATATTTTCATGTGTGTTTTCAGGGGGAGCTTCAAGTGTCATTTGATATCCCTATTTTGTGTTGGTTACATTGTGTTTATGGTGATATCTTTGTAATATAGTGCACTAATGGTAGTTAATAGTATTTTGGGACTGAAGAACAATTTGTGATTACACATTTGAGTGGTATATTATAAATCTTTCAACATGGTTTTGTAGTGTGAAGTCTCTCATGATAGATAAAGGTAGATAAAAGAGTGCAATATTATCTTTCCTCACATAATAAATCTAATGATCCTAGTCAGTGATTGTAAGGGGTGTGATTCTTCGCTCAGTTCATGGTATAGTTCTTGATGTTGATACTTCAGGATATTAGTGGAAAAGTGTCAAAATTGTGTTCATGATTTTTTCTTTATAGAGTCACTTCAATGCAAATCTTTATTGATGTTTCCCTTTAGAAATTCAAGATTATCTTATTGATGGTTGAAGTTCACATGGATTTTCTTGGTTTACTTTGCTAAGGTTTCTATGTTGGTAACATTTGATAACATTGAAACATTTGATTTGACAATTTTTTGTTGGTAATCTGTTAGTTGGTCATTTGACAATGCCTTGGAATTCCTTGACAGTTGGTTGATATCTCAACTCTTTCTTGAGACATTGGTTCTTTGACAGTGATTTGTTTCTACATGGACTGCACTAAGGATAGTGAATGGTGATAAGTGAGTATTTTTTTCATTGATTGGATTGTTCTTTTTCTTCAAATTTCGACAATGTGGAGTATGCAGTGCACATACAAATTATTATCTTATTGTTGGTGTTTGAAAATAGTTCATGGTTTGGAATCTTTATGATAGTTTCTTGAAAGCTTCTAGCTTGTGCACATTTGTAGATAGTTTCACTTTGATGCTTAACTTGATAATTGTTTATTGTATTTAAAAATGCTTATATGTTTCAATAGTGATTTTCACTATTCATAGTGACATATAGCTTGATATTTTGATGATACTAAAGTTTTTGATCCTTAACATAGCATTTGTTTGGTCTATGAACATGTTTTTGACATTGAACAACATGATGATTGGAGTATTTTGGCACTCTTGTGGAATAACATTGTTTTCACACATCTTGACAGTATTTGTATGTGCTAGTATGCTTTACTCCAAGGAATATCATTTTTTGACAAAATAGTGGTGGTGTCTCTTTTTTCAAATCTTGGTAACTCACAAGGAGAGTAATGGCAATATATTTGATGCTTGAACTAGATGTTGGAACTTGGATAGTGAAAATTCAATTCTTATGTTGCTATATAAAGGCAATAAATTTTAACTTACACTTGGTTGACTTGAATCTTGTTGATTGAGAAAGTGTGCATGCAGGAGGAGTATTTCTTTCGATTTTCATGATACATGGTTATTGTGATACTTTAGTGATTTTCGGAGGCAAAAATCTAGTTGGAAAAGATCAATGGTCAAATTCAAACCTGTCAAGATGAATGATGAGAAATTTTGGAAGTTGAGAGAAAGATGGAAGGTTGAGAAAATAATGGTGGAATGTTTTCAACCCACAAAACCATCCTCATTCAAAAATGGAAACAAATTGCCATTTGTCTTTTCATTTATGAAAGTTGGTTGAAAGTTGAGGATAAATCCTAATTAAATAAATAAATTTATTTAATTATATGTGACAATGAATTTAGAAGTTTTCATAATTAAATAATTAATATTTAATTATGTGAGGTGAAAAATATGTGTAATTAAATATTTATAATATTTAATTATGTGAAAGGTGAGAGTATTAAATATTTACAATATTCAATTTAAATATGGAGTGAAGGATGAGTTAGCAGAATATTCTATAATTTGAAAATTCAAATTTAGAAGCATGATAATTAATATAAATAAATAATGAAATTTATTTAACTTAATTAAGAAGAAGATAGCAATAATTAAATAAAGTTTTTTTTTTAATTAAACTAGAAGATTTAGAAAAATGAACAATATAAATAAATAATTAAATTTATTTATATGTAGATGACTTTAGAAGATTAATTAAATAATTCATATTTAATTAATTAACAGGCTTGATTTATAATGATCATTTTTAGATGTATACATTTTTCCCCTCTTTGAAGTGATGTGTTTTACGCATTGCTTCAAAGAAAAATTCCGATCTCAAAAATTTGCCCCTGACTTTGAAAAATTAACTGATGATGCTATATGCCCCCTCGGGAGATAAATCACGTGATTTGAATGATAGTGATGATGATTGAAAGAAGTTGTATGATTTTGAAGTGAAATTTCTGATTTATCTCTTGAAATAGTGCATTGTACAATAAAAATAAAAATAACTTCCCTTTTTTACCTCCTTAAAAGGTGGAAAAGGTAAAATGTCATTGTCATTTGAATAGTAACCCTTTTGTGATTTTCAAAGCTCTAAGAGAGAATTTAGAGATGCTGATCCACTATGAGTGAGCCCACCATTATCAGGGACCAGCAGCGTATGGACCACTGGTAAGATTTCATGATCTGCCTTTGTGAATTTTTTTGAATTGTTTACAAGTTTTTTAATTTTTTGAATTTTCAAATTTTTGTTTTCGTGCATAGGTTTTTGATTTAGTGCACATGAGCCATAGATTAGCACATTTATTATATAGATTAGCACATTGATGTAACATTCTAGTGCATAGATGAATAGTTTAGCGCAAAAATGAAATAGCGCATAGGATCGATAAAATAGCGCATAGAGGAAGACCACACACATTTGATGTTAGATTAGCGCATATGCTAGAATATCGCATAGGAGAGATAATGTATCACATACACCTAATAGAATAGCATGTAGATGATTTAGTGCATACAATCTTTGTTTTAGCACATTGATAGACTATTTTAGCGCATCTATGGATTTTTGCAATTGTAAGATTGATTTGATACTTGCTTGATGATTGTTGTTGTATTAGACAACTAATGTGACGATTTTGAATAACACTAAGGATAGATTAACTTGATTTTGGTAATGATCTAATAAATTTGTCTTCATGCTTGAAAAAAAAAATAGTAAAATGATGTTGATAAATTTTCTTTCATGATCGAAAAGCAAATAGTAATGATGTTGATGTTGAGCCGATTGGCTGTCAAATTTGTTTTCATGCTTGATGAAAAAAAAATAGTAGAGTTTGATAAATTTTTCTTCCTTCTTGAAGAACAAATAGTACATTTGAGATGCTGCTAATGTTGATATGATTCAATTACATGATTGACATGATTTGCTTGATTTCCTGATTTTCCTTGTTGATGATTTAATCTTGATGTATTGATGTTATAGGAGGATTTTAATATCCTCCAGATCAGAGAGAGATTTCCTCACACACGGGAGATGATTCCTAGACTATCTTAGCTAGAGATAGGGGTCATTGTTAGATGTGGTTTGGGTTCCCTTCTTAGGATCCCCTAGTATAGGGTCAACAAAGCACTGTTCACTGCATTAGCCGAGAGATGGCATAGTGATCATAATACTTTTCACTTGCCGACTGAAGATATCACTATTACACCTAAGGATGTGTACATGATTTTAGGCATTCCCATAGTTGGTGCACTTTTGATTTATTATCACAAGGAGATTGGAGATATTGATGCCTTGCGATGAGTCTTCCAAGATCCTCATGTTAGTGTTTATGAGATTGCATGGTGAGATATGGTAGAGGGTTATGCCCCACTTCCATCAGTTTTGGCAGGTTTCATTGGTGGCTTCCTTTGTCCTGATTGTAGGTCAAAGGGACTATCAATAGGCTAGGGTTGGATTTTGGAGGACATGATCCTTCATCAAACGAGATATGCATGGGTATCTTGCATGATTTCCAATCTATACCATGATCTTCATCAGGTGGTTTATATAGATGGGAAGAGTATATCTTTCGGGGTTACACTGCTTCAAATCTAGGTATGGGAGTACATCACCATCACCTACCCTATTGTATGGAGAGATTGCCTACTTAGCCACCCATATGTATATGTGTATACAGGTCCCCTTGTTCAGCCTATGTTGAGCAAGTTAGAGTACTGGCAGTGTATGCTACATGATATGGATACAGTCATCTGGAGACCATATCTTGACTATGATGCATGTCATGATGATGACATAGAGCTTCCCTATTGTGGTATATCGAGATACTTGATTGGTCGCACCCCCTTCATTATTGAGCGGTTTATGGTTATGCGGGTACTTATGTAGTATGGTCGAGTTGAGATGATGCCACAAGGTGTGTCTCATTATGCTAGATGTCGAGAGGATGTACCAAAGTGGGGTCCCTTCATTACTCTTGAGGCAGCGAGAGTAGAGTACATTGATCTTCAGGTAGAGTTTTGGACCATCCATCCAGAGGTCATAGATGCACACATGATAGATGATTATGCTGCATATTTCTACACGCATCCAGTTTCCAGATTGACCAGTCCAGATGAGCCTGCCCCACTATTAGGTGGACCAGTTATACAACGGGCATGACAACAACCACAGGCATAGGCAGAGGCTAGGGTATAGGCACAAGCACAGGGATAGGAAAGGCAGCCAAATAGAGTAGAGAAGGATATAGGTGGGGTGGCCATGGATGTCGACGAGGAGGATGGGATAGCTTTGATGATGACGATGATGATTGGGATGATAGAGGTGGTGGGGGTGGCAGCTAAAGATATTTCTTTGATGTACCCTTTAGGATGAGACCTCGTAGAGCTAGAGTGGTCGAGTAGCCCAATACTTTGGCTCCATGTATTACCATCAGGGCTCCGTCACAAGGAAAGATTGACATTCTATAGATAGAGGTTCAGACTCTTCAAAGCCATTTAGCATAGGCACATGATATGATTAGCTAGCTACAAGAATAGATTGCACAACCACCACCTCCTGACCCACAGATAGCTCAACTTACTATAGAGCAGAAAAACTTCAGAGAGTAGAGAATTCAGGCAGAGGGAGTAGCAGAGAGACTCCTAAGGTCAGTTGAGAGCACCTCCATTAGAGAGGTTGTTGCAGAGGGACTGGAGGCTACCCGACAAGCAGAGTATTATAGGATGAGATATTTTGAGGTAGTACCCATTGAGCACATGATAGCCTATACATAGTCAGGCACCTGATCATGTTCCCACTCACGCAACCATACCAAGAGTGTCACCATGAGTGTGTCATAGCTTGTTAGATGAGAGATAGGTGCTTCAAGTAGCAGAGATCCATAGAGACTAACCACCTCTGGAGGCACTAGTAGTCATGATCCCCATCCAAATACCCCTCAGTAATGATTATGTATACACTCCTTGTATTGTACTAATATATCTTGTTCATAAATTTGATATCCTTGTACCCATGGACATTTATTTTGATGAGATTATGAGATGCACTGATGATTTGATATGCATATGTCCTTGATTATGCTATGATGAATGACTATATATATTTTTGTTTTCTATATGCTATGTGGTCTATGATTATGCATGCAGTTTTTATGATGATATATGCATATTGATATGAACTATGGTGATGATGCTTTTGTTTTACTGCAATGTATGCTTATATGATGATGATGCAATTTTTATGATGTAAATTATGATTTGATGAACATGCTTTATGATTGAATGATCCTACAAAATGAAATGATTTCTATGACTTTAACATGATGACGTAGTATAAATGATTTTCTACATGATATATGGAGCATGTATGCAATAAATGTAATGGTTGCATCTTTCTTTTTGTCAATGTATGATTATGCAAATGGTGATTATGAAAATGATAATGAAAATGATATGAAAAATTCAAAATAAATGATGAGATGACTAATTAATGATATGATATAATAAATGATATGTAAATAGATAATGATTATGATAATAAAAATGAATGGTACCTATGTGTGAGAATATGTGGTCTAATTAATAAGTAAACTAACACACCAAGGTATGTGTAGGATCGTGATGGGCCAAAAAGTGGCGATATGTAAGTGATATGATGGCCCATGTGGCTGACAACTTTTATTTACCCAAAATTGATGAAACAAAAAGGGTTTTTAAAGGAGATTCTTAGCTTTCCAACAGTATAAATTATGCTTTACTTTGAATTTAATAAATAATTATTATTCATTTTCTATTTGAATTATAACTAAAGTCTTGATTGATAGGCTGATTGAAAAACATCTATAGCTTTCAAAAGGTATCAAATTTTTTGAATTTTAAACATGTGTCACATTTTATGCTTCACATAATATAGGATTTAAAAAAAGAATTGAATTTCATGAAGTTTTGACCAAGTTAAGGTGGTCATATATACGAGTTTTAATATTTTTTAAAAGTTGTAACAAAAATAATTAATTAATTATTTACTTCGAAAAAAATTACAAAAAAATATGCATCACATCGGAACATGAGTCTTCCAATTATATCTAAAATATTATAAAAAATATTATCATTTTATTGTGGTTAGGGTGGTCAGACAAACACCTACTTCTTATTTTTTCCCTGAAATTTAAGTACTACTCCATTGAAATTTCAAATTTTCACCAAATAGATTTAAAAAAAAAAAAACTATTAGTTTAGAAACTACATTCAATTTGCAACAGATTCTATTCTTACATATTTTTGAAATAATATAGATAACTTATTCAAATTTTTACATCAAGTTGCCTAACTCTGATTTTTTCAAAATTTTATTGCCACTTAAGGGCCTGTTTTTCCCATGATGATCCCGCACATGCCCACCAATGAAACATTAGATTGAAAAAAACTAATTTAGAAAAGACAAATGCAAACTCTAAATAATAGCAGCTCATTCAAATGCATCCCATTGTCCTCTATCTCCAAGGATTTGATACAAGTCACTGGCTCTCAGTTGGTATAAGCAGCAGCTTGTCGAAATGACAACTTAGGAGAACGAAATTTATGCAGCATGCATAATTATTGCTAAATGATTTTAAGCTACGAAGTTAAAAAACTGAAATGCTATGAACTTGAGATGCTTATGCTAAAATGCTGATTCGAATGCAACTATAGTGATTATGCTAAATTCACAAAATCTAGGATTCAGATCCTTTTAAACTCACAAGAGGGTTGTATTTATAGATTTTTGAAGGCAAGAATCTAATTGGCCAAGATCAATAGTTGAGTTTCAAACCTGTCAAGATGATCGGTGAGAGATTGAGAAGTTGAAAAAAAGATGAAAGGTTGAGAGAAAGATGGGAGATGTTTCCTCAAACACAGTGTTTTCCATTCAAAAATGAAGGAAAGTTGTCATTTGTGCACTTCATTTATGAAAAGTTAGTTGATAGTTGAGAAAAAATCATTAATTAAATAAATAAATTTATTTAATTACATGTGACAAAGAATTAGAAGCTTCTATAATTTAAATAAATAATATTTAATTATGTGAGAGAGATGATAAAAGCGCTTTAATTAAATATATAAAATACTTAATTAAATATGAAAAGAAGAAAGTTTCTAATTAAATATTTTAGAATATTTAATTTTGGAGGAAAGAAAACTTTTAACTAAATATTTTTAGAATATTTAATTATGGAGGAAAGAAAGCTTTTAATTAAATGTTTTTAGAATATTTAATTATATGAGAAAGAAAGCTTCTAATTAAATATTTTAGAATATTTAATTATGGAGAAAATGGATTTAGAAAAATATTCCATTATTTGAATTTAAAAATCCAAACTTAGAATAATATGATAATTAATAAATAAATTATGAAATTTATTTAATTTAATTAAGAAGAAAATGATGAATTTAATTAAGCTAGAAGAATTAGAAAGGTGAACGATATAAATAAATAATTTAATTTATTTATATGTAGATGACTTTAGAATATTAATTAAATAGTTCATATTTAATTAATTGACAGGCTTGATTAACTGTGACTATTTTTGGATGTGTACATTTTTCCCCTCTTTGAAGTGATGTGTTTTATGCATTGCTTTAAAAAAAATTTCCCTTGATTTTGAAAATCGATTGATGCTATATGCCCCCTCGAGAGATAAATTGTGTGATTTGAATGATGATGATGATGATTTGAAAGAGTTTAGATGATTTTTGGAGCAAAATTGGTGATTTAGCTCTCAAAATAGTGCTTCGCATAGTAAAAATAAAAATAACCTCCCTTTTTAACCCCCTTAAAAGGTAGAAAAGGTGAAAAGTCATTGCCATTTGAATAGTAGCCATTTAAAATTTTCAGAGCTCTAAGAAGATTTTTCGAGATTTCGATCCATTATGAGTGCCACCAATTCGAGCGAGCCCACCATCATTAGAGACCAGCTATGTATGGACCTCCGGTAAGTTGATCTGATCCTCTTTCATGAATTTGAAATCACATTTTAAAAGATTTTCGAAGTTCTACTTTAGCGCATAGGATTTTACTTTAGCACATGCGAGCTGTAGTTTAGCGCATAGATTAGATAGTTTAGTGCATTCATCCCTGCTCAAAAAAATTATTATTTAACACATAGGTTCCCAAATTAGCGCATCAAAGGATAGATTAGCGCATTTATGAGTAGATTAGCGCATCGACTAAAATAGCGCAACAGACCTGATAGAATAGTGCATACATTGTTCAATTAGCGCATAGGCTAGAATAGCGCATAGGTTGAATAGAGTAGCACATAGACTTTATAGAGTGGCGCTTTGATGAAATAGCGCATTGAACCTCTATTTTAGCGCATCCATGGATAAAGTAGTGCATTGATGAACTATTTTAGCGCATCCATGAAATTTTTTCGATTTGCAATTATTGAAATGAAATTGATATTTGCTTAGTGATTGTTGCTAAATTAGCCAACTAATTTTATGCTTTTGAATAAAATCAAGGATAGATTAAACTGATTTGATAAATTTGTCTTCATTCTTGAAGAACAAATAGTAATAATTTTGATAAATTTGCTTTCCCGCTTGTAAGACAAATAGTAGTGATGCTGATAAATTTTATTTCCTGATTGAAAGAAAAATAGTAATGTTTGGATGGTGAGTCGATTGGCTGTTAAATTTGTTTCCATGTTTCAATGAAAAACAAATAGTAGAAAATGATAGATTTGCCTTCTTGTTTGAAGAATAAATAGTAAGATGATTTGATAAATTTTCTTTCCTGCTTGAAAGACAAATAGTAAAGATAGATTTGATATTGATTTGATTCAGTTGATTGACATGATTTTCTTGATGTGCTATCTTGATTCCTTGTTGATTGCTATTATTTTTATGTGCTTGATGTTATAGGAGGATTTTAATATCCTCCAAATCAGAGAGCGATTTCCCCATACATGGGATATGATACCGAGACTATCTCAGCCAGAGATAGGGGTGATTGTGAGATGTGGGTTGGGTTCTCTACTTAGGATCCCACGATATAGGTTGAATAGGGCACTGTCGACCGCACTAGCTAAGAGATGGCATGGTGAGCATAATACCTTTCACTTGTCAATGGGAGAGATTACAGTGACACCAGAGGATGTCTATAGGATTCTGGGCATCCTAGTAGTTGGTGAGCTTGTGATCTATGATGACAAGGAGATTGGGGGGACAAATTCCTTGCTGAGAGTTTTCCAGGATCCTCATGCGGGTGGGTATGAGATTGCATGGAGGGATATGGTATAGAGATATGCCCCTCTGCCATCAGTTCTAGTAGATTTCATTGGTGGATTCCTTTGTCCTGATCACAAGTCAAAGGGACTATCAATAGGCTAGGGTCAGATTTTGGAGGAAATGCTCCTTCATCAGACTAGATATGCATGGGGATCATGCATGCTTTCCCATCTGTACCATGATTTTAATAAGGTGGTATATATATATGGGAAGAGTATCTCAGTTGGAGTTACTCTTCTATAGATTTGGGCATGGGAGCACTTTGTGATTACTCGGCCCATTGTTCGAAGAGATTGCCCTCTAGGCCACGCATATGTATATGCTTACACAGGCCCCCTTGTCCAGCCAATGTTGGGCAAGTTAGAGTACTGGGGGAGGATATTGGATGACATGGATACCATCATCTAAAGATTGTATCTCGACTGCAAGGCATGAAAAAGGATGACATAGAGCTTCCTTACTGCGTGATTGCCAGGTATATGATTGGCTAGACTCCCTTCATCATCAAGCAATTTTTGGTCATGAGAGTTTTGAGGCAATATGGTTGGGTGCAGATGATATTGTAGGGTGTGCCACACTATGCTAGGCACCACGAGGATGTGCTAGAGTGGGGGCCATTTATTACTTTTGATGTAGCGAGGGATGGGTATATGGATTTGCAGCCAAAGTTTTGGGCTATTCACCCTGAGGTTATAGATGCTCACATGATAGATGACTATGCTACCTACTTCTATGCACATCCATTTTTGAGGTTGACCATTCTAGATGAGCCTGCCCCACCATTAGGTGGACCAGTTATATGACAGGTGCGACGACAGCCATAGACATAGGTAGAGGCAGGGTAGCCACAGGGTCAGGCACAGGCACAAGCCGAGCAGCTATAGGCAGAGGATATAGGTGGGGTGGCGATGGAGGTGGATGATGAGGATGATGAGGATGAGAATTCAAATAGCTTTGATGACAGTGATGATGGTGGGGATGATAGAGGTGATGGGGGTGGATAGAGATTCTTCTTCGATGTTTCGTTCAGGATGAGGCCTCAGACATCTATAGTGGTGGACCAGTCGAGTACTTTGGCTCCACGCATTACGGTCAGGGCTCCTTCTCAAGGATAGGTAGAGAAATTGTAGGAAGAGGTTCAGACTCTTTGGAGTCAGCTAGCAAAGGCACAGGTCACCATCAGCCAGCTACAAGCATAGGTTTCACAACAACCACCTCCTAACCCATAGGTAGCTTAGCTCACAGCAAAGTGAGACAATTTTAGAGAGTGGTGCATTCAGGCAGAGGGAGTAGTAGAGAGACTCCTTAGGTCAGTTGAGATCACTTCCATTGGATAGGTTGTGGTAGAGGGACTGGAGATTGCTTGGCAGACTGAGTATTACATAATGAGATACTTTGAGGTAGTATCGCCTGAGAAGAGGATTTCTTATACACAGTCATGTACCTGGTCATGGACTCACTCACGTAGCCATACCAGGAGTGTCACTAGGAGTGTGGGATAGCCTATCAGATGAGAGATCGGGGCATCTAGCAGTAGAGATCCAACGAGACCTACCACCTCAGGGGGTAGCAGTAGCCATGTTCCACATCTAGATGCCCCTCAGTGATGAGTTATTGATACATCTTGTCATTGTATTTTATATATCTTGTTTAAACATTTGATATCCTTGTACACCTAGACATTTGTTTTGATGAGATTTATGATATGTAGTGGTGATTTGATATGCATGTGTTATGGATGTATGAATTTTATTTCTATATGCTTTGTTGTTTGATGATTTCTATGATGATGATATGCACTTTGATGTGAACTGCAAATGATGATGGTTTTATTTTATGCAATGTGTGATTCTAATGATGAGGATACAGCGATGATATGAGGTAATATGATTTATGATGAAAATGATTTCTAACATGATGATATGATTCCAGATGAATGATTTTCCTATATGATGTATGTAATGAATGAAATGGATGCATTTTTCTTTTATCAATCTATGTTTATGCAAATAATGTGAAATGAAAATGTTGTGAGATGATATAAATGAGATGAATGACTAATGAATGATATGCACTAATGAATGAAAATGATATGATATTAAATATGGATGATGATCATGATGAACTAAATGATAACTAATAATGATGATAATGATAATAATGATAGTTAAATTAATTGATGTGAGACTAGAAATATGCCAAATGTAACCTAAGTGAATAGTCATGATGAAATGAGATGCAATAAATGATAGTGTAATGAGATGCAATAAATTTCCAAGTGTACTCAATTGTTGTCTTAAAATATATATAAAATTTTTTCCAACCTTCAAAAATCTACTTAGACAGCCCCCAAATGCAAATCTAAATGAATCATGCAATCTTAGAATGTAGTAATGAACCATTATCCTGTTTGTCATTCCATTAGCCAATTTTGTGCATGATTTTTTATCATTGATCCTTTTGATATGTTGAAAGTTAGTACAAGCATCAAAGGGGATATTAGCACCAATGATGGCTTGAGTATTGATTTCATGATGTTTGATGTAGCAAGTTAATACAAGCATCGAAGTATAATTGAACCAAGATGACCAAAGTATTGTTTGCATAAATAGACAAAAGTTAACCATTTTCCTATGTAAATTCTGAAATGTCATCAATGATACATTATGCATGTCCCATGAAAAATTTACATAGTATTAGTGATTATCTTACAGACAACAAACAAAAAAAAATCATACTCCTTCATTGTGATTCTAGTTAAGTACGTCATTGAACCACTCCAAAGATATGATGTCATCAAATATCAAAACAACAATTCAACTTATGCTTTAAGTTTGTCATTCATTTTAGTCAGATTAGGATCATCCAATTTGTTTCAGGTTTTTGTCAAACAGTCGTTTAGACCCAGTTTTGAATGGACAATTTGTTGTTTTTAGATATTCCAATGCTTAACACTTTTTTTGCTCATTTTCCAAAAATATCCAAGAGAATCGTCCCTTAATGACCCTGCACTCTAACTCTTGTTAGACACAACTACTACTAGGGATAACCCTAATCATCAAGCCATGATGAAATCCTTGTCATTTCAAGGAAATGTTAGGATGCATAATGCGGATGTGATGGCTAGGGATATATTTGATTCCAATGAAAGATGGATGTGTAGAATGTATCCCAATAGATGAGAGAGCCAAACAAAATCACAAACAATGCCTCTTTGCCAGGTTTTCACCATTTGTTTTTATTGCACTTTTTCCTAATTTTATGAATTTTTGTTGTTACAAAGATGCTTGTTTGCCAGGTTTTCATCAAGGCAATGATTTTTTCTCTTTTTTATTTTTTTGTATTTTTTCAGGACTTTTTATATTCTTTTTGATATTTTTCAGGCATAAAACTTCTTTAGGTGAATGTTGTTGGTCGGGTTTTCAAACAGGTCCCCTTTTGATGTTGACAACTGATATGCCCTTGATCCATATGCTATAATGATAATGAATGGTCCCAACCAATTAGGTTTGAACTTTCCTTTCTTTTCCCAATACTGCTGATTGGTCATGCCCACAAAAGGATATAGAAGTCATGACAAATCCTAACCTAGGAATTGGACATTCTAGTAGGTGACTAACATCTTCTCATTGTTGTTCATTTACTTGTCAAACCAAGGAACGCATACTTGAAATGGAGCGGCACTATATGTGCACTAAGAACCGGTTTTAGCCATAACTTTCTAGAAGTAAATGCTTGAAAGGAATTCTAACTCAGATGCAGGGACATGAAATAAAGTCTTACTAACTTTAGCATCACTTAACTAAAGTAGAAATCACAATAACTATTACCGGGAAACAAACCATGAACTGGCCTTATGCTACAGGAATAGTTTAAGACTGAGTTTGCATCAAAACTTACTGGAATGAAATTCTAATAGTTAAATAATAGAAAGCAAATAGCTAACTATAGATACTTACTAAGTGGGCCCCCTTAGCAAGCATCAACCAACTATGAAAGAATGGAACTCAATACTTCACCAGCTTATTCATAACTCAGAATCATATACATGGTTGTTTGCTTGTAAGAAAACTTAATACAAAGCTCTGTCTTTCATTATAACAGTAAACTCATTACACTCTATATTATCTCTACTCTCTAGTCTAATCTCCTCTTAATCAACCCGTTCACTCATGCAAGAGGAACCTTTATTTAAAGAGAAACAACTAACTAACTAACCAACTAATAGAGGAAGACGTGGATATAAATGTCGCCTGAGACTGAGGAACAGACTTCATAAATGCAATTCTATCCACACAATAGATTCAGAGGAAATCTAGAGCTCCACTCTTCCTAGATTGATGATCCATTTGGTTACTTCCCAAAGACCTAGACAAAGAATCCTCGCTTGAAATGACTCCTTCGATGGTGCACTGGAAACGACTTTTTCCGCAAGGTTGTGTTTTGTTGTGCATTGACTTGTTCATACCAGCTTCAACAACCTATAGAACACATGGCAACAGAGGCAAAAGAAGGTATGGACTCATAATAGCACGAAATTCCTCATTAATCACACACATCCAATTCATCTTACTTATCCAAAACTACATATATCGTATTAGTCAGTTGAGAAGTCAAAATAGGGTAATGATCATAGATATACTAAGATATTTATGTTGCAAGAATTTAGGAGTGCTTGTCATTGAATACTACCCATTAACATTAAAAGTTCATAACCACAGAGTTTAAAACATCCATAAAAAAAGAGCAAGAGTTTTTCAAACTTATAACATGATATCCAAATCATAACCACATTTTGGGCTCATCATTTGCCCCCTACTTTATCTTATGCTAGTCCTCCAGCATTAATATTTCTGGTTGTTTCCCTGAAGTCTATAGGAGTCACATGGCCCTATAATGCAGTCCCAAACCTATAGTAGAAACCCCTATAGTTCTTCCATCTTTCATATCTTTAGGCTTCTATGTCTTCATTGATATCCATGGCCTGATAAGGATACAGTGGCCATATTAAGGAAGGAGGTCTAAATGTTAGTGGCAACCATAATTCAAACCTTTTTTGAAGACCTATCTGCATATATCTTTCGGACCTCTTGACAGCTGCTCTTAAATTTAAGGGACTATGGGGCTTAGACTTCTTTAAACCAATTGTTAGCTTCTCCCATCTTGTTTTGCTTCTGGAAGTTGAATGCTACCAGAACGAATATGGTTGGCTTTTAAACTCGTCATAAACCTATTTCCTAAGATCAAATATCCTTACCCTTGCTACAGGGTCATAAAAACCATATGCTACAGAAAACCAGGCCCTCATAAATGTTTGGGGGTCTGTGCTTTCTTATCTTAGTGGAACAGGTTCTCTTTGCTCAGCCTCCTCATAGTCCTTAGATTGTTTCCCATAATTAATTTCATTTGCTGCCTAGGACATCAGTGATCTCAAATGTATGTCACCAATAAATAGAAGTGGATTCCACTCAGTTTTATAAGGAATTAATAAACTGTGTAAATAAAACTCACACATGGAAATCCTTAGCCAGTCATATGCTATTTGATAGTCATCATAGAATTCTTTAGTAGTATTAGGAACAAGGTCAAGGTTTTTAGAAATCCTCATTAACTAAAACCATAGAAACTGCTCTTTGAGGCACATTGCATATATTCTAGGTGGTTGCCTACATTCCATGATCTGCCCTACCACCTTCATCATTTCATTCATCTTTTCCTTCACCTCTTGGATTTCTTATTTTTGATTTTCAATCTCTTTCTTTAACTTCTTATTTTCTTCCTCCCACATACTCTGCTGCATTTGAGTTTTAGCCAGAAGGCGGAAACTCAAGGTCTGAAGTGTCGCAAGACTCTAGGTTTCCTGAAGGTGTTTTAAGCAGTCGGTTAGCAGCGGTCTTTTATATACAACTAATGCCTGGCATGTTTCAAAAGGTAATGGAATTTCATGGGATGTCTCAGGCTGCTCACATTGCTCTTGTTCTTGCTGCAGGACAAACCCTTGTTGCTAGTCAATAAGGGACTGTGCTTCCTCATAAATTCTTTCAGTTGCCTCAACCAAGTAATCAAGACTCGACATTCTCCCCTCATTATTACAATCTCATTGTCCTTCCCCAACTTCCCCTATTTCTTCTTGTATATCATCAAGAATTTCTGAGGTGCTGAGTGGAAAATTCTCAGATATACTCTGAGAACTTTCATGAATGAGTTCCTCGGATTCCTCAGAAATGACAATTATTTCAGGTTGGGTAGAAGAGGGTGGGGTAGTTTGACTTCATTTTCTTATTGAAATTCTCCTAGGTAATGTAGTTGAGGCAGGAGATTCATTGGTAGCTTTTCTCTTCCCAGATTGCTTGGAGGTTTGAGAATCAGAAGGAGAGGATGATGAGACTATAGTGGCATCAGGTGTTGCTGCAAGAGAAAGCCGGGAAGCTCATTTTTGCTTCTTGGTTTGATGGTTTTCTCCTAGGGCATGCCCAACGCTAGATGGTTTGGCTATCTTTGTTTTCCCTTTTTCGCTCCTTCTAGCAGACCTAGTTTTAACTTGGATAGAGGGCTTAGTTATAACGGCTATAGGACTAGGTGCTGCAGGAGAAGCAGGGGATTTTTGTTCAGCTTCTCTACTTGAAGACTCTACTCTTTTTCTCTTTTTCTTGGGTTGTGTAGGCAGTGTTCTTGGAGGTTCAAGAGGCTGCAGCCCTTTTCAGGCAATAAATTCTTGCTAGGAAATGGGTTATACATCCCTCAGGGAATGTGCAGTTGGTAGTTTAATAAGGGCGTGATGGGAAATTGAATTGTCTTTTCCCTTCTAAGTTTCACAGGCATTGCACTCTAAAAGATTTAACAAAAAATTCGGGACATTGATAGCTAACCCGTGCCTTATATGACTTAGCAGCTTAAAATGGTAGGAGCGCAAATAAAAAAAGCGTCCTTCACAATTTAAGTACCTAATTATAAATGAGGCACATTCTGAGTAGGGATAAGGTAGTGACACCCTTTTGCACCCTTGCTTTGAAACCTCCAAGGGTCTGTTAGTTGGGAATGTGAACTCTACCTTGGCAGACACAGCATCCCTTCCTGAAGGAAAATTTTTTCTAGCTGCAGGAAGCCTTGTTATCTCAGCAATTCATTCCTCAGTGACTACTATTGCTAAGCCCCATACTATACCTTCTCCTTCAGAGAGATTTCTTAAGAATTCACCAGCAACTTCATCATCAAAGGAATCGATGCTCAAAAAGTAATTCAACCATCTGCATATACTAAATGCCTGAATTATCTGAGGGTCTTGTGTTAAGGCTTCATGAGCTACTAGTTCATGTCATACAAGCTGACCACCCATATTCTCAAATGTTTCTACTAAAAACCTAGAATCTCAACCTCTTCTGAATATTTAAAAAACTTTTTTCTCTGCTCTGCTTCTTCTTTTTTCGGCTTCTTTACCTTTTTGCTTTACCAAAAAAAATATAAAAGATAATTGTAGCATGCAATGATTTCTAGGAACCATTTAATTAAGCAGTTAACTTGCTGATCTAGAAAAAACATGCATTCATTTGGCGGCATGTATGATAAAAATTATCTTTACTAAACGTGGCAATAGCAAAAGGAAAGAATTTGTTTCAAATTATCCTTGCCCCCTTCTTAAGATTTGACATGTGTCCACACATGTGGAAAAGGATAGGCGAGGTATGGGGAGCAATGACATGAATGAGTGATAGACATATTGCAATAAATGAATAAATAAAATTAATGAATGATGTGATGAATAGAAAGAATATCACATACCTTTTAATTAATGCCTGTGGATGTTGGTAGATCTCACAGCACAATTGGAAATGACGGCTTGAAAAAAAACCATAAATGAATGTGGTATGGTAGATGGATGACATGGATGGTTGACATAGAAAAGAAGAATGGAATGAGTGAATGATGGTGATGGATGGTGACGAATAGAAAGTGCCTTTCATAAAAAGAAAACCTTTATTATGGACATTCAACATAAATCAAAGAGATGCTACAGGAAGAGGACCGAAGCCCTTTGCTACATGAAGATCACTGGCTGTAGGTGAAACAAATTGCTGCATGAACTCTTCTTTTGAAGCCGGTTTATGGTACAACCACAGATGGTGTCCATTAACCAATAGTTTGAAGCGGACAGGATCGATTGTCACCAACTATACCAAACCATTATCAAATACATTCTTAATTTTATACAGACCCAGCCACCTTGTTGTAAGCTTACCCTGGTTCGCTTTATACCTGGAGTCGTAGAGTAGGGCCTAATCACCAGTGAAAAATCGCTTTGTCTTGATATGGTGATCGTGCCACTTCTTCCTTTGTTGTTGCACTACTTTAGTATGTTGCAGGGCTGCTTTTCACATCTCATCCAATGCATTCAACTAGAGGAGGTGTTCCTTTTGTGCTTCAAAAAGATCCATCTGTAGTTGCAGAGCATTCCTTAAGGTTTTATGTTCAAATTTGATTGGCAACATAGCAGTCTTGCCATAAAGTAGCTTGAAAGGTGTGAACCCTGTAGTGGTTTTTTAGGTTGTCCTATAGGCCTAGACTACTTCTAGAAGATGGCTACTCCAATCCTTCTTATGTAACTACACTATTTTGGTGAGGATTGCTTCCAACTCTCTGTTAGTAACCTTCATCTGGCCATTGGCTTGAGGGTGATATGGGCTTGATTTCCTATGTCTGATCTTATAATCATTCATCAATGTTGTGATTAGTGTTGATGTGAATTGAGCTCCTTGATCAGTAATGAGTTCCCTTGGAACTCCAAATCTAGTAAAAATTTGTTCATACAAGAATTCAACAACTTTGTTGTCCCTAACATGTGTCATTGCCTTTACCTCCACCCATTTGGTTACATAGTTAGTGCATACCAAGATGTAGGACTTTCCATTGGATGGCGGGTCTATAGGACCAACAAAATCCATACCCCACTTGTCAAAGGGGGTGACTACCACCTGAGGATGCAGAGGCATTTCATCAGTCTTTGTTGGTCGCCCCATTCATTGGAATCTATCACATTTCCTAGTATATGCTACAACATCTTTGTGTAAAGTGGGCCAATAATACCCGGTGTTAAGCACCTTCATTGTTGTTCTTTTAGATGCAAAATTCCCACCACATGGCTCGTCATGACAAGCATGTAGTATGTCATATGTCTCATCTTCCCTCACACACCTACGCATGACTTGATCTGGTCCAGTATAGAACAAACAATCTACTATCTATGAAAAGTTGAAACTCTTCTCAATTCGCAGCTTTCTTTCTTTTGGGGAGAAGTGAGCTGGAATCCTATTAGCTACTAAGTAGTTTGCAATATCTGCATACCATGGAGTACGAGCAACGATATAAAATAGATGTTCATCAGGAAAAATATCATCAATTACCTCAGTTGTGGTAGGTGTAGCTGTTTGAATTCTTGACAGGAAATCAGCCACCATATTTGCCCTGCCTGGCTTGTCAATAACTATTATATCAAACTCTTGTAATAATAGTAGCCACCTTGCTAACCTTCTAGAAATGGCAGGTTTATTCATAAGGTACTGTATTGTTGCATGGTCAGTGTGAACAAACACTTGGTAGCCAGTTACATAATGCCTAAACTTATTCAGAGCATACACTACTGCTAGCAACTTCTTCTCTGTGACAGTGTAATTCAATTATGGGCTTTGTAGATTCTTGTTGATGAAATAGATAGCATGCTCAATGGAATTCTCCTTCTGTCCTAACATAGCCCCTATGGCATAATCAAATGCATCTGTATGTATGTGAAAGGGCAGACTCCACTTTGGTCCTTGAAGAACAGGTGCTTTAGTAAGTAGGTCCTTCAGCTGCAGGAAAGACTTGTCACAGGCCTTAGTCCAATGAAATTCAGAGTCCTTAGTTAATAAGGCATACAATGGACTGGCTATTTTGCTGAAATCTTTTATAAATCTCCTATAATATCTAGCATGTCCAAAGAAGCTTCTAATATCTTTCTATTTCATAGGTGTTGGAAAAGTTAGAATAACTTCAGCTTTTGTAGGATCTACTTGGATTCTAGTCTAAGAGATGTGATGCCCTAAATTGATGCCTTCTTCCATCATCATGAAATGCTTTTCACTATTCAAGGATAAATTATGCTCCTTACACCGTTTCAACACCTTTTCCAAATTTGCTAGTGCTTCTTCATAGGTTATTCCATAAGAGGTGAAGTCATCCATGTAAATCTCCATGGAGTCATTGGAAATGTCAGCAAAGATACTAATGACTGCTCTTTGAAATGTGACGGGAGCATTGCATAGACCAAAAAGGAGGACAGAGTAAGCAAAAGTTCCCCATGGACAAGTAAACATTATTTTGTCCTGCTGAGCAGGGGCAATCTTGATTTGATTATACCCAATATATCCATCCAAAAAAGAGAAATACTTCTTACCAGACAATAAGTCCAGCACTTGATCAACAAATGGCAGTGGAAAGTGATCATTTTTAGTTGCAATATTCAACTCCCTTTAGTCTACACAAACTCTCCATTTTTTATTTTTTTTAAGAACAATTACCAGCGGAGATACCCATTGACTGTCTGAAATAGGATAGATGAAACCAGCATCAAGCAATTTTTGGAGCTCATTTTTAACTATTTCTCTAAGTGTTGGGTTTATCCTTCTTTGAGGCTGTTTAACAAGCAAACAATCTTTCTTAATGTAGATCCTATGAGTACAAAGTTGAGGATCTATTCCCTTCATATCCCTATAGTCCTATGCAAAAGCTTTGTGTTGATCTTGAAGCATTGTGACTAGGGTAGTTTGTTGAGGTTGATGCAGCTTACTATTGATATTGAGATAGTGTTCTGGGGATAGCTCAATTTGCTTGGTAAGATCATTTATGAAATTTACTGATAAAGGTGGTGTCTATATTTCTTAAGGAAGCAAATGTTGAAAAACTGCAAGGACTTTAAATGGTAGGCTCTTAGGGCTCAGTTGCTGCAGGAAAGGTTGCTCATTAACAGATTGGCTACTCATATCAGATTTGGATTGCAACATTTGGAAAAGTAGGTCATCCTCACTCTGAAGTTGTGAAAACGGATTAGTTTGCAGCATCATTAGCTGGGCCAATGAGTTAACATCTTCTACTTCTTCTCCTAAATCTGGCCAAATTGGTTTAGACAAGTCTGGCAAAGGCTAGGCAGGTGGGTATAAGGCTAATTTCTTTGTTGACTGACCATCAGAGATCATCATATCTCCAGAATGACATCCTATAAAGGCATCAGTTGTGGCTAACCATGGTCTACCTAGGATAATAGGATATTCCCCCAAAGTTGCCTTAGTGGACAATATGGTGAAATCTGTTGAGTACTCCCAAGACTCAAGGTTAACAATTATATCTTCTACCATACCATCAAGTGCTACAGTGGAACTATCAGCAAGCTGCAGGATGGTAGGTGTAGACCTAATGGTAAGGATATTCAAATACTTCATAGTATGTTGGGTCATTATATTGATGGCTGCACCAAGGTCAATCAAAACATTTTTTACCAGCTGGCCATTAATATTGATTTATACCATAGGACTACCAAGGTCAGCATATTTTGGCATAACTACCTTTCGTAACATAATATCTGCCAGCTTCCCAAGAACATGGATAGTTTGGGGATCTTTTTTCTTTCTTCCTGGTTTCTTCAAGCAATCCTCCTTAATGGATTTTCCATAAAGTGGGACATCTTTTATGGCTTCGAAGAGTGGGATTTGGATGTGCACATTCTTTAGCTGATCCAAATATCAAAGGTAGGCTCTTTCGATGGCTTGGGTGTAGTATCTTGCAATCTCTGAGGAAAAGGTGGTTTGGCTTGATACTGCAGGACAGGCTCTTTAGAAGCAGTTTCTGACATAAGTATATTGGCTATAGGATCAATAGGTTGTTTAGAAACAAAATCTGGAATCTTATTTTTTACTGGTGGCTATGGAGTAGGAAGTGTTGTTCCAGATCTTAGATGGATATCATTAATATGCAAGGCGTAAGCTGGATAATGATTGGCTTCTGCAAAATACATAGGCTGTTGTTGTGACTACTTATTATTAGGATTTGGCAATGGTTGAGCAAGCATAGGCATTTATTTTGGAGGGCCAGTATTTGCAGGAGATGCTACAGAAGGTGGCATGAGAGCCAGAGGTTGTGGCTGTTGTGGCTGAAATAATCTTGGGGGTTGGTTCTACCATTGTTGAGGGATTCTCCACTAAGGATTCTGCTACCAGTTACCTTGGGGTGGAGTCCATTGTCCTTGTGGTTGCTGCCAACCTCCTTAAGGAGATTGCCATTGTTGACTCTGATGTCTAGGCCATTGGGATTGAGAGGTATTCCAAGGTGGTGATGGGCCATATGTAGGTTGCCATTGGTTATTATAATTAGAGTAAGAATTACCAAAAGTCAAAGGGTCTTGAGGCATACCTTGTCTTTGAGCCCATGGGCACCTTTGTGTAACATAGAATACTTGGTCGTCATCACCTTCAACTGGCCTAAAGTCAGTAGGTAATTCCTTAGCCTCCATATTAGCCACCATCTTACATCTACAGTCATGCTTCCTCTGTCGGCAATGTGGACAAAACTCGGCCAAGATTGCTTCAGCTTCCTCATGCTTCTTTTGAGCTTGCATAGTATCCAACTGTGTAGCCATATTATTAATGATATCTTGCTTGAAATTATACAAGAAGTTTGAAATCTCCATCTATGAAACTCCATTATTAGAAGATTTTCCCATTGTGGCCTAATGACCTCTTCCTTTCTTGACACTTGCTCGAGAGTAATTGCGGCATATGCTCTTAATATTATCCCAAGGTACTTGGGTTATATCTCCTCCTCCCATTAGATCCAGAGCATCAATACAGGAATCATTGATTCCCCTTAGAAAAAATAATTTCTAAGATTATTCATTGAGAGAATGCTTTGAATTCTTTTTCAAGGAAAACAAAAACCTTGAGACATAGTCTTCCAAGTTTTCATCCTCCTTCTACTAAATTCAGAATATATCATCACCTTTATTACCATTCTTACAATATTCCTTATATTTCTCAAGAAACTTGGTTTGCATGAGTGCCCAACTATCAATAGCATCCCTCCCTAGACTCATGAACCATCTTAAAGCACCCTCTTTCAAAGTGGCAGGAAACAGCTTAAGATTATGAGGATCTGTGGTACAATCATAACTTCAATAGAGGATGTCAAACTCAAACAAGAAAGTGTCTGGGTCTTCCGTAATTAGTCCATAAAACTTGGGAAGTAATGAAGAAGGAATATTTTTGAGGTTATCATTACCTTGCTGGGAAATGATAGGGAATTCAAAAGCAAGAGGAACATTAGGTGGATTTTGTGCCATATTGGCTTGATGAAGTATCAAAGCAAATGGATTTTCTAGAGGTTCCTCATCGGCAAGGTCAAAGGGAAATTCAGCAAGTGGGTCTTCAACAAATGGATTGGTATCTTGGTTTCCTTCTTCCTCAAATAGATTGTAAGCTAGTTCAAAATCGTTGTTGGCGAATAGAGGATTTGGTAGGAATCTTCCTAGAGCGTCTCTTCTTCTATGCATGTAATAGACTTAACTGAAATGAATAATTTCTAGAATTTTGAACACTAAAACTATTTCTAAAAATGGTTAGGACAGGTTCTCAGCTTGACACCATCCCCGGCAACGGCACCAAAAAATGGTCGCGCCCACAAAAGGATATAGAAGTCATGAAAAATCCTAACCTGGGAACTGGACATTCCAGCAGGTGACTAACACCTTCTCATGGTTGTTCATTTACTTGTCAAACCAGGGAACGTATACTTGAAATGGAGCGGCACTGTATGTGCACTAAGAACCGGTTTTAGCCATAAATTTCTAGAAGTAAATGCTTGAAAGGAACTCTAACTCAGATGTAGGGACATGAAATAAAGTCTTACTAACTTAAGCATCACTTAACTAAAGCAGAAATCACAATAACTATTACTGGGAAACAAACCATGAACTGGCCTTATGTTGTAGGAACAGACACAGGGATGGATTCCTTATGCTACAGGAATAGTTTAAGACCAAGTTTACATCAAAACTTACTGGAATGAAATTCTAACAGGTAGCTAACTATAAATACTTACTAAGTGGGCCCCCTTAGCAAGCATCAATCAACTATGCAAGAATGGAACTCAAAAATTCATCAGCTTCTTATTCATAACTCAGAATCACATACATGGTTGTTTGCTTGTAAGAAAACTTAATACAAAGCTCTGTCTTTCATTATAACAATAAACTCATTACACTCTGTTTTATCTCTACTCTCTAGTCTAATCTCTTCTTAATCAACCCGTTCACTCGTGCAGGAGGAACCTTTATTTAAAGAGAAACTACTAACTAACTAACCAACTAACAGAGAAAGACGTGGATATAAATGTTGCCTGAGACTGAGGAACAGACTTCATAAATGCAATTCTATCCACACAATAGATTCAAAGGAAATCTAGAGCTCCACTCTTCCTAGATTGATGATCCATTCGGTTACTTCCCAAAGACCCGGACAAAGAATCTTCGCTTGAAACGACTCCTTCGATGGTGCGTTGGAAATGGCTTTTTCTGCAAGGCCGTGTTTTGTTGTGCATTGACTTGTTCATACCAGCTTCAACAACCTATAGAACACATTGCAATTGGGAAGTCAAAATAGGGTAATGATCATAGATATACTAAGATATTTATGCTGCAAGAATTTAGGAGTGCTTGTCATTGAATACTCCCATTAACATTAAAAGTTCATAACCATAGAGTTTAAAACATCCATAAAAAGAGAGAAAGAGTTTTTAAAACTTATAACATGATATCCAAATCATAACCATATTCTGGGCTCATCATTGATTATGAGGGTTTTATTTGAGAACTAATTCACCCACTTGAAAAGCTCATGGTTTGACTCTATGATTGTAGCTACGAGACATAACTTGTTGATATCTCTTTAAATGATTAACTGCAATTTGACGTCGTTCGTCAAGCAGTTCTAGCTTTTGCAACCTTGATACTATGTAGTCTTCATCATTTATCAACCCCTTTAGGGACACACAAAGTGAGGGAATCTCGACTTCTAGTGGTAAAATAGCTTATGATCCATATACCAAAGCATAAGGAGTAGCACATGTTGGTGTGCAAATACTTGTTCTCTATGCCCATAAAGTTGGATTTAATTGGACATGCCAATCACGATCAACCTCATTCACTGTTTTCTTCAAAATCTTTAGAATTGTTTTGTTTGAAGCTTTGGCTTGACCATTTTCTTGTGGATAATAAGGTGTAGAGAACCTGTGTTGGATGCGAAATCTTTCACAAATTTCATCAACATCCCAATTTTTAAAAGGTCTTCCATTGTCTATGATAATGGAGTTGGCAATGCCATACTGACATATGATATAGTTCAAAATGAATGAAGAGATTTGTTTGCCAGTAATAGTTGCTAGGGGAAAAAATTCAATCCACTTAGTAAAATATTTAATGGTTGTGATGATGAACTTGTGTCCATTTGAAGATGATGGGTGTATCTTGCCAACCAAATCCAATCCCCAGTGAGTGAAAGGCCATCTTGTGGTGAAGGGTTGTAATTCCTGAGTAGGAGCATGAATGAGATTCCCATGAATTTGACATTTTGCATATTTCTTAACAAAGATGAATAATTCTTTCTCCATGGTCAACCAGTAGCAACCTAATCTAACAAGTTTCTTTGCTAAGGTTAGTCCACTTGAGTGTGTCCCATAAATGCTACCATGTACCTCTTGTAAGGCCTTTTCTGATTCATCACGTTTGAGACATCTAAGGAGGGTACCATCAAGACCACATTGGTATAAGACGTCAACAATTAAGGTGTAATGAGAGGATTGACAGATGAAATTCTTTTTCTAATTTCTAGACAATTCTAAAGGTAAAATTCTAATTTTTAGGTAAGTATAGATTTGGCCATACAAGGGAGAATCAGAACTGTTTAAGTGGAAAATGATTTGACTTTTTGGATTTTCATAGGCGGGAGAAAACAATTGTTCCACTAGGAAATCGTATCATGCTTGTTTCTCTGACAACTGGAGTAGTGATGTGATTGTAGCCATGTCATCTATAACCTTATTATCAATACGTGGAATTTGCACGAACTTGATATCAACAAAGTATTTCTTAAAATTGTCCAGCATCCTTTTGTATGGTATTAACTTTCCATCCTTAGTTTGATATTCATCATTGATTTTATTTATGACAAGTTGTGAATCACCAAAAACTTGAAGTTCTATGATTTTCTAGTCTACTGCAATTCTCATACCAATTAATAGTGCCTCATACTCAGCTATGTTGTTTGTGCAATGGAACATTAGCTGATAAGATTTTGGAATTGTATGTCCTTGAGGTGTAATGAAAATAATCCTTGCCCCTGAGCCATGTTCAGTGTAGGAACCATCAAAATAGAGTGCCCATGACTACTTAATAGCTGCTTTGAATACATCAGCATTAGGAAAATCAATGTGCATTGGGTGTTTTGTTGGCATTGGTGCTTCTACTAACTAATTTGTGATTACCTGTCCCTTTATAGCTTTCTGATCAACATAATGAATGTCAAACTCACTCAGGATCATGACCCATTTAGCCAACCTACTAGTTAGGGTTGCCTTACTTAGAAGGTACTTGAGTGGATCAATCTTAGCCACAAGCTTTATTGTATGAGCTAGCATGTAGTGTTGCAACTTTTGAGAAGTGAACACTACTACAAAGCAATATTTATCAATGAAGGTATAATTTAGTTCATGACTTGTCAAAGTTCGACTGATGTAATATATTGCTCGCTCCTTTCCTGAGTTGTCTTCTTGTGCTAATAATGCTCCTAAGGACACCGTCGTGGTAGAAATATACAATATGAGCGGTTCACCTTGCACTGGTGGAATCAACACTGGTGGACTCATTAGGTAATGCTTTATTTGATCAAATGTTGCTTCACATTTATCTTCCCATTTAAATGGAACATTCTTATGTAAGAGATGAGTGAATGGTAGACTTTTATCCACCAGTTGCACAATGAATCTCTTGATGGATTGCAACCGTCCCTATAATGAGCATAATTGACTGATGTTCCCTGGTGGTGGCATATTGAGAATTGCTTGTACCTTTGCTGGATCCACTTCATTTCCCTTTTTTGACATAGTATATCTTAGAAGCTTTCCAGATTTCACCCTAAAGACACATTTCTTTGGATTAAGTCTCACTTTGAATTTTTCCATCCTATTAAATTTTTTAGATAAGTTATCTAAATGTTATTCTCTTGTGTGTGATTTGGCTAAAAGATCATCAAAATAATCCTTCATGAATGTGTGCATCATGTCATGAAAAATGGTAGTCATTGCTCATTGATAAGTAGCTCCTGCATTCTTGAGTCCAATGACATTACATCCAGCAATATGTACCCCAAGGACATGTGAATGTTGTTTTATCTTGATCTTTTGGCGCAATATTTATCTGGTTGTATCTTGAAATTCCATCTATTAGTGAATACATAGTGTAGACACTCAAAATTGTCCCTATCATAATATTACCTAGTCAATACATGACCTTGAAAAACATTTTTAATATTTTACCCTAGGTCGTTACATTATCTCACTTATCCCATTTATCTCACTTAATCACCTTCCCAATTAATTAAATGAATCTCATTTATTTAATTAATTCCTCTTTCACATGTCTCAAAATAATTCAAATTAAATATTTGAATTAATCCCTCACTTATTGTCACATTGCAACATGTGTCACATGACTACAACTCTTCACATGCATAAATAATTTAAATAATTTTATTATTTAAATTATGAGATTCCCACTCACATCTATTTTTACCCTCATTCCTTGTGTGTCATAAGCATCTTTTCTTTAAAAATAAATAAAAGAATCTCCATTATTTCCTCACATCTTAATTTTATTCTCATGCCATAAGCCACTTAATGTGCGTCATAGACACTAAAATAAACTTTTAATCCTAACCATACATATCACAAATTTGACTTTTAATCTTGGCCATCGAATCAAATCAGTCTTCTCCTATAAATCAAGCCTTTCACAGGTCATTTGGCAGATCCTCTTTCAGTATCCTCACTCTGCCAAAATTTCTCTCAATCTTCTCATCCATCTATCTATTTTTCTTCTATCATATCCATCTTATTGTTATGCTACGAAAAATGAGCAATCAACATATCAAATCATTCAATCCTTTGAAATATTGCATTCTCATGTAGGTGGAGAAGAGCAATGAAGATAAATCAAATCTAGCTTGGAGATCGGTTTGCTTTGCTTTCTTGTTTTGATTTTCATGCTAGTGTGTGCTCTATTGTGCTTGTTAGGGTTTTTATATCTTGTTGTTTTAGTTTTATATCTGATTTTCTCTAACTACATTTGGTGAACCCGATGTGAATCCTTGGATCTAACTTTCTTTTTTGCAGGTTTTATTAACTTTTTATTGTAGATCTGCCAGTTTTTAGACAAAACCTCAAGTTTTACAAATTTTGTCATATCTTCGAAATGGCTATACATTTTTATACAATATTTTTATGGAAGCTTATAAATCATTTCAAAAGGCTACAGTAAAAAAATTTAGGGTTTATCATGAATTTTACAGGAGTTATCATGATTTTATATTTTTTCATAAAATTATCTTCTTGGACGCAAATGAACGAATTTTTCAAACAACTTTACATTTCTAGAAATCTCTTGCAATTTTAATAGGGGTTTGTTTTTTATATATTTTATTGTGATGTTAAATGAAGTTCTAAATAAGTCGATCTTTAGTTTTTGTATGTTTTTCACAAATCCGCGTTTTTGAGTGCAAAACAAATATTTTTTCAAACTTGTTTACATTTCTGGAAAGCTCTTAGAAAATTAGGAGAGGTCCCTTCTTTAAATTTTTATTTTTCAGATCAATAACATCTTCAAATAATCGAATCTAATTTGGTTATGATAAAAATGTGTATCTGAAATTGAAATTTCCTGATGAATTTTTTGTTTTGGCTGCATTCTAATATCATTTTTTCATTTTACAGGTGATCGTAAGGAGCTATAGTAGCAGCAATACCATTCACACACATCAAATTGAAAAGCGAAAACTTTAAGGTGCACTCATTCTATTATCTTTATCTCTCATTTGATCAATCAATCTTGTTTGTAAAACACTTCAATTTGGGGTTTTAAAACAAACATCTTGTTTGCAATCACACTTTAAAATTGGGCTTAAAAAATAACCATTGTCTTCCATCACACATTTTGACTTTGGGTTTAAAAAGAATAAGTGTTTGAACTGTTTTACACACATTTCAATTTTCTAAAGGGAAATTAACAACTTCTAGTATGAATCAAATGTGTGTGTGATCAAAAACACCTCACTTGGTTCACTTTTGTCAAACCCTTCATAGGAGGCTTGGTAGGGGATTTCATTACCCCTAGGGATGACCTCAATCAAGGTGTGAATCGAAAGACATGCTTCTTTGAGAGTTAAAATCTTGTCACTCTTGGCTAAGCCCCAAAGAACTTTATACCTTTGGGAAGTGAAGGTGAAGGGTGGGTTACCCCTTTCTCCCAGCTGTGTGGCAAGATTTTTCTTTCAAATTATCCCTAGTCAACCTCGTGCATCCTAGCTTAAAACCTAATTGGCCATACCCACTTGACTATTTCTAGGACTTATTGATGTGTCTTCTTCAAGTGTGTGCTTAATCATCACATTCATAATTTCAAATTCAAATTTGCTTATGTGTCTTGCGTGTGTGATTCATGTGTGTACATGTGTAATCATTTGTTTGAAAATTGCCATATCAAGCTATGAACACCAACACATAAACATATCATTCTAATCATCTTAATCATCCTTTTTATAATCACATTCAAATCAATTTCACCCTAATCCTAGTCAAGCACTTGCTAAAATGGTCATAATCCTTAATGATCTTAGTCACAAGCCCAAGGTCATACTTCGAGAAGCCCCTTCACCTAATCATGAATATAATCCAAAACCATATATCCTCCAAGGTGGGTCAAACTTTACTCCTAGTGATGATGAGAACTTTGTAGATCTAAGTGATGATGAGGACGTTGTAGATCCTAGTGATGATGAGAACTTTGTTGAAATCTTAGGTCACCTTAATGATGCTATTGACAAGGGAAATACCACCATAAATTTGGAATCATACACCATTCCATCTACTAGTCCTCCATCACCATCTAATAAAATGCCTATCTCAAAGCATGCTAGTCCTACACCAACACCACCATCCAACTTCTCAAGCTCTAATCCATCAACCAAAGAGCCCTTTAACAATTTTCTCCAAAGACTAATAGCACGGAAAAGACCATCCCCATGTCAAGCACCCATTAGTGAGCTTACCAATGAACCTTTGAATGTCATGCCTATTCTTCCAACTCCATCATGTGGTCCACAACCTATTGATCATAAAAATCATACCAAGCCTCTTCTAGAGCCTTCCACTTCCATTTCCACTCAAATCCAAGAGCTATGTCAAGAGCATTATCCTAAGCATGAGGAAACATTAACCTCTCATTTTAATCAAGATCTAGGCCCTTCTAATGATCCCACTCATAACATACTTGGTCATATTCATGATGAAGCTTCCCTCTATGATATAGATCCTACCTATGATCAAGAAGGCCATGATGACCCTCTTAGCCAACTCTATGCATTCCATGGTCAAGAGCCTATCACTTCACCTATCCATGAGCAAGAAACCTCCATTTCTCCTATAGACCCCCTACCTAGTCCTATTCATGATCCTGCATTATCCACTTGTCATGATGAGACAAATGCCTCCCAAGTAAATGTAGAAGATCAAACCAATAATGTGGATCTAAATGAACATAATCAAGATCCTAATGATCCTTCCACATCTACTATAAACCCCATTTCAAATCCACCAACATGTCCTATTGGTCTATCCATATTTATTCATGAATGTTCCTCCTTAGAACAACAAAAACCTTTATCCACTTCACCTTCTTCATCTAATAATGAACTCAAGTCTAATGTCCAAAACACACCTAGTCCCATTGTCCATCGTATGCTTCAAAACATGAACTACCAAGGTAAAGGTTTAGGCCTTCATGAACAAGGTATTTTGGAGCCAATCCATGTTAAGGTCCCTCCACGCTATTATGGCCTTGGTTATGCACCCCAATGACACCAATCTAAAGATTTTGGTACTTCCTCCACCCATCCTATGTCCTCTTTCCACCATAAATCCTATCATATGCCTAAAACATATGTTGCCATCCCTCATCCATCATCCTACAAATATCAGAAGCATGTGACTGTACACCTTCTACCATCAACTTTGCCACCATTGCTTCCAACTCCTAATATCCATCCATCTAATCTACCTCAACTACTCCCAACACCTAATATCCCCATTATCCAATCCCCTTATCCACCTATCCATAAATCCTCCAAAAATCATAATCATGACCAATCAATGCACACATTGTCCAAACATGAAGCTTCCACTCATTCCACCATAGCCATGGGATTCAAAAGAAAAAAAATTGATGCCTCTATCTATAAATCAAAAAACATGAAGGGTCCCCATGCCCTAGAACACAAAAGCAAAGAACCAAAGAAAAATCCATCCAAAAAGAAATATAATATCATACTTTGAAAAGAAAAGTCTAAAAACAAAATGGTTTGGGTACCTAAGAAAAAGGAAAACAAGTCAAATGAGGCATCTACATCTCAAAAATCCCAACCATCCACTTCCACCTCACATTCCCACTCTACTCAAAATTCTCATATTTCATCCTACAAGCAAAATAAAAGTCATAAAAATACTAAGTCTATGTGGGTACCTAAAGCACTTCATCACCCATCTCCTAAGAAAACATCTCCATTGCTTCCTACACCCCCTCCACATCAAAATCTTCAACGTTTATCACAATGTGTGCAACCATTGGTCATGGTTCCCTTCCATTTCACAATGATTCCACATACCTCCATCTCCTCACCCTTCACTCATTATCCTACATATCTCCCCCATCACATTCCTATGGTCCATGCTTTTGGCTAAGCCTCCCATCCATCTTCCCTAGATAATCCACATCATAATCCACCAATCCCTCCATAATCCACATCATAATCCATCATCTACCTACTCCATCTCCCTTTCATGTCATCCCTTACCAACATCTATGAGCATAATGACATTTGACATGGTCCATGAGATGACATCCATCTCTATTGGGACTATCACCTTTCATGGAACTAGACACTTGAGTCCCTCCTATCCATATTCCCCTTCTTCTTATCCAAAAATTAAAAAAAGTCAAAAAAAAAAAAAGAGTAAAGAGAAATCCCTTCATCCAACGGTGAAAACCTGGTAAACAGGCGCCCTGGATAAGTACCATGATGAAAACCTGGAAAACAGGCATCATGTGTAGGTTGATCTTCTATGTCACTTACACTTGGGGGCACTTTGTCTCATCTGCACTATCTATCCTATCATGTCATTTCTTATCATATCATTTCCATCCTACCTACCATCTTTATCCATCATACCCATATACTTATCATATTGAGTCCATTCATCCTCTCTTCCTCTTTTTGATCTTGATAAAAATATGGGGCAAAATGTTGAAACATGCTTTGGATATCTTTTGATATACCTCATCCTTCCAAACAAGCCTATCATTATCCTAGTGTCATAAGCTTTGTCATGAAGAATCCTAAGTATTGTACCTAGAATGGGGCATGTTATTCCTATGCGACATAGTCTTTGGAGATCACATCCCTGCCCTCTTATGATGCATACATCCATTTCATTCACTATGACCTATCCTTTTTTATCCATCCATATATCATGAGCCTTTTGTCCCTTATCCTATCACCCACCCTTTCATCCATCAATCACATCTATATCCTTGCACCTAGACTTGGTTTTCCCTTGTCATTGGTATCTAGCACAAAGGCTACCCAAATTGTCATCCATTGACATCTCAAAACATTTCAAAAATCCAAAAAAATCAACATAGGCCAAAAATCCAAAAAAAATCAAATATTCCAAAAATCCAAAAAAATCAAAACATTTCAAAAATCAAAAAATCAAAATATTTCAAAAATCCAAGCAATAAAATCAAACCAAATCACTTCAACGCATCAATTCAACTTCTTCAAATCAATTTTTTCATCAAATTATCTAATCACATCACTTCTTCTAATCAAATCCATTCTTCTAATCAATCACATCACTTCTTCTAATCAACCCATTCTTCTAATCAATCTAATCATTATCATCAAATCAAATCATTTCTTCATCAATCCAATCAATCAAAATCATTCCAAGTAAATTATTCCTCAATTTAATTCAACAATCATCATCCAAATCTTCAAATCAAGCATCTTCAATCCTTCCAAGCAATAATCCAAATGCAAGTCAATCCTTAATCCATACCAACGAAGCTAATCAATCTTTCCAAATTATCCAATCACATCCTTTGGTCTTGATCCTAATCTTGTTGTAAACCCAATCAATCAGTCAATCATCCTTGTGTTGATCTAGGGATATATCATTCCCCGCAATGACAACACTATCATCATCATCAATCAATCAATCAATTATCCTCGTGTTGATCTAGGGATATATTGTTCCCCACAATGACAACATTATCATCATCATCATTCAATCAATTAATCATCGGTTTACAACTTGATAGGGGCAATACCTTGTTTATTTTTGTATCATTTGTGCATGCTTTCTTTCTTGCTTGCTTGTGTGTTTTATCATTTCAATTTGCATTTGCATCAAATCCGAATCACTCCCAGCTAATATTCATATCTTATATTTAGACAAGGTTGTATTATGCTGGGGCATGAGACACATCGTCACCTTGGTCCTTATAACTTGGTGCATAACGTCTAGTGCTATATCAAACATATGATCACTCACTTTATTGCAGCATAACGTGTCATTTTTCTTTTTCATCTACTTCTTATCTTGTATCATTCATCTTATCCCTCCTTTATCATTTCATTCATTTTGAGAGAATATTCATGTTTATGCAACCCGCCTATCCTCTCGAGGGGGCATCATCATCATTATCATATCCTATATCATCATCCCATTTCTTCATATCTTTTGCATCATCATATTCTTCTATCATCCCTTTCCTTCATTCATCATACTCCTCACTTCTTCAAGTGGTTGGGGCATCATTTTTTTTTCATCTATCCATACCTTAGCTTCTTTGAAATGATGTTACTCGACATAAATTTCACCATCTCGAACATCATCTCAAAGAGGGGCAAAATGTAGACACTCAAAATTGTCCTATCATAACATTACCTAGTCGATACATGACCTTGAAAAATATTTTTAATATTTTACCCTAGGTCATTACATTATCTCACTTATCCCATTTATCCCACTTAATCACCTTCCCAATTAATTAAATAAATCTCATTTATTTAATTAATTCCCCTTTCACATGTCTCAAAATAATTCAAATTAAATATTTGAATTAATCCCTCACTTATTGTCACATTGCAACATGTGTCACATGACTACAACTCTTCACATGCATAAATAATTTAAATAATTTTATTATTTAAATTATGAGATTCCCACTCACATCCTATTTTTACCCTCATTCATTGTGTGTCATAAGCATCTTTTCTTCTAAAATAAATAAAAGAATCTCCCTTATTTCCTCACATCTTAATTTTAGTCTCATGCCATAAGCCACTTAATGTGCATCATAGACACTAAAATAAACTTTTAATCCTAACCATACATATCACAAATTTGACTTTTAATCTTGGCCATCAAATCAAATCAGCCTTCTCCTATAAATCAAGCCTTTCATAGATCATTTGGCAGATCCTCTTTCAGCATCCTCATTCTACCAAAATTTCTCTCAATCTTCTCATCCATCTATCTATTTTTCTTCTATCATATTCATCTTATTGTTATGCTGCGAAAAATGAGCAATCAACATATCAAATCATTCAATCCTTCGAAATATTGCATTCTCATGCAGGTGGAGAAGAGCAATGGAGATAAATCAAATCTAGCTTGGAGATCGGTTTGCTTTGCTTTCTTGTTTTGATTTTCATGCTAGTGTGTGCTCTATTGTGCTTGTTAGGGTTTTCATATCTTGTTGTTTTAGTTTTATATCTGATTTTCCCTAACTACACATAGCATGGCCAGTAGTCAAATCTACAATCATATCTATGTCTGGTAGAGGAAAATCATCCTTAGGGGCATGCCTTATTCAAATCGCTGAAATTTGTACAAATTATGATTCTTCCATCTGGCTTTGAGACAGGTATGATATTGGAGATCCATTCCAGATAGTCAATAGATCGAATGAATCTAACATCTAAAAGCTTCTTTAACTCCTCCTTAACCAATAATGCAACATGTGGATGCATTTTTCTGAGTTTTTGCTTCATAGGTTTTTCCCTTGGCATGATAGATAGATGATGCATGATGAGATCTGGATCTAATCTAGGCATATCCACGTAGCACCATGCAAAATTGATTTGATTGTTCTTAAGAAATTATGTGAATCTCAGGATTTCCTCTTCTATTAATGATGCGGCCAATTGCAGATTTTAGGTTGCTCCATAGTACCTAAATTGATAGCCGATGTTGGTTCTATTAAAATAGAAGACCTTTCTTGATAATTTTCTAGGAGAGTGTCAAGTTTCCCATCTTCCAATTCCTTTGACAGGTTTTCACCATTAGATACGCTTTTTATTTTTCTCTTTTCCTAATCTAATACTGCCTTTGTTAGGTTTTCACCATTAGATCTTTCTTTTATGTTATTAATTTCATAGCTGAGAAACTTGGCACTTTCCTATCAAAAAATTTGATCTTGTGATTCCCTGGTGGAACTTGTTTCCAGTTGGGATGAACAAAGGAAGTTTATGATGGTTTTGTCATTCAAAAAAGTTAGGATATCAATTGGTGCAATTTGTTCCTAATCAATGATTTTGGGATGGACCAAAGGAAATGGATCATTAGGATGAGTAAGGTCACTGACTATTAGGGTCATGATGTTGTCACTAACGTCATTATGGGAAAGATCTAAGATGGTATCCTCATGTTGATGATTTGTCTCACTTTTAATTGAATCATTCTCACTTGAGTCATGATCACTTTGTAGAACATAATCAAGTGGAGGCCTTGAGATTTCCCCTTGTAAAAATGTGGGTGTGAATTTTTGTATGACATCCACCTATTTATCTCTCCAAAATTTATCATCAAAGATGGCGTCCCATTCATATTCATTGGAGTTAGTGTTAGAATCATTTTTTTGATTTCTCTGAACTGTTTCAGCTAACTCCTCATTGGATATTCTTTGTACTAATTCTTCCTTTGTATCTTCACCATATCCTAACCTAGTTTTATCCTTTGGGTGCATTGTTTTCAATTGGATAGGTTCAAAAATACCCTCCTTTCTCTTTTCGATAGGGCCATTTCCTTCATAACCCATTTGTTGCATTATTGTATAACCTTTTCCATATTGCTCTATGGGTAACTTGAAATGTTGTACTGATTCTTCTTTATCTTAAAAGACCCAATCAAGGATAGCTCTATCTTCCATTTCATTTTCTTTGATAAATATTCCATCAAACTTGGTGATGTGAACTGAAGTTGAGGCTAAAGCTATTGTAGCCTATTGTATGGATGTTGATGGTTGTCCATGGGATCTTGGAGATATGGGTAGATTAGAGAGACATAAGGAATATCCTCCCACCCCATTATCTTTCAATTTTAGCTTGCTGCCAAAATTACTTATCATTTCTCGTGCTTGTTCATTGTATTTGGAGGTAGAAATGGCCAAAGCCTCTCTATTATGTGGGATGAATGTGTCCTGAGTTGCTCTTAGGTTAGAACAAGTTTGACTGCTAATGTGATTAATCGGTATTGTTACTTCTTGTCCATCATATGGAAACTTCAAGCATTGATGATAATTATATGGAACAACTTGCATCTCATGGATCCATGGATGACCTAAGAGTATGTTATAGGATAGATCCTGATCTAGAACCTGGCAAAAGGTATTCTTCACAATAGGTCCCACTCTAATTGGTAACATGATGAGGCCTTTGGAAGCTCTTTCCTCATCATCATATGCCTTGATTGTAATTTTCCTTCATGGATCTATAGATTCTTCTGAATATCCCACAGCGAGGACCAATTTCAAATTACAAATGTTTAATCTGGCTCCCCCATCTCTTAGGACACGTCTAATTTGGGCTTTATGAACCATAACCTCTAGGTAAAGTGATGAATTATGCAAATGGGTCCTGGATGAGTCATCCTTCTCAATAAAGTATAAACATGTGGATGAGGACAAGTGTCCCACCATGGCTTGAAATTTATTGATATCCAGATCAGGAGACACAGTTGTGTCAACAATTGCTCTTTCCAGAATGATCTTATGTGCGGGTGATAATTTTAAGAGCTCCAAGATAGAAATTTGGGCCGATGTTTTTCGTAGTTGATCGAACAAATTGTATTGACTTGGAGGGGAAATTTCCACCTTAGATGAGCTTCCTTTTACAATGATTTTGGCTTTTCCCCTTGTCATAGCATTGACCTCTCAATATTCTTACTTACCTTTAATTCTGATAGCATTGATTTGTTGATCGTCCATATAAATATGATTGATAGTGGTGTCGTAGACATGATTAACATTCTTTCCTTTGTCACCCGAAGATTCCCCTTTTTGATAATTGGGGAGAGGATCCTTGAATGCTTGATGGCCATCCTTGGCATTATGTCCCTCAACCATGATGGTACGGTTATCAATCAAATCTTGAACAAGATTCTTTAACCCTTGGCTATTATATGATATCCACAAAAGTGTGAGTCATTCCATGATGGTGGTTTAACTCAAGGCTCATAATCTCTTTGTGGTGGCAATGTAATAGTGTTTTGATTCAATAGTTCTTTAAGAATGGACTCCAAAGACTAGACCAAGGGAGTAAAAATCCATCAATTTGAGAAGAATTGAGATCTGGGCACATTCAAATTTTGATTATTGCCAAGATTATTTCCATGATTATTGGTCACATTTCCCTAATTGGAATTATTGTCTTGGGTGCTAGAATTTCCAGCATTATTGCTATGTTGAACCCCTGATATATTGAGAATTACAGGATTTATATTCACTTTGTTAGCATCTACTACCCCATCATTCACAACATTTTTATTTTGAGTCCAAAATCGTGACTTGTCGTTGTTGTTACTATTGTTGTAGTTGTTGTTATTGTACAAACTTGGACCTTCTTTATCGAGTTTCATAAATCCACGCTTGACCAAGGCACCTTCAATAGTAATCGTGTTTTCAATCAATTTTTCAAATGATTAGGGACAATGAAGGTTTAGCCTATAACTCATCTCTTGATTCAAACTGTCAATAAAGATCTCCATCTTTTCTATTTCGGGAATAGGACAGGAGTATCTTGCAAACACCCTTCTCCATCTTTGTAAAAATGTGGTGAAGGATTCCCCTACCTTTTGTTTCACTTTACACAGATCAAGCATGGTTATCTAGTGTTGGATATTGTAGGAGTATTGTGATATGAATTTATTTATTAACTCCTCAAATGTTTTGATGGGGGGAGTGATCTTGGAAATCCACTCCATGGATTGTCCACCCAGACTTTGTGGAAAAAATTGCATTAGATAGGTATCTTCATGAGAAAATTCTAAGCTCATATTTCGAGAATCCCTCACATGTTCAATGGGGTCCGTTTTCCCATTATACCTATCAAACTTAGGGATTTCACAATGTTTTGGAGAAGGAATCATTTGAAGACTCCTGTCAAATGGATATGGAAAAATATCATCCAAAACATACTTCTTTGTTGTACCCCCTTGAATTTCCTTTATTTTCCCTTGCAATGATTTTATCTGTTGAGTAAGAGCACTAAAATCATTAAGAGGGGCTTTAGGATTTTTTCTAAGCCCTTCCATGTTGAAATCTGTAGGTAACTTAGCTCCTTGATTGGCTAATGAAAGGAAATATCTTTCCTTGTTTCGTTCTAAAACCCTTTCCATGAGAGTATGGAAATGGGGATCCTGTTCTGCTTCTTAGAGCTTTTCTTACGTTATCTCCTCAGTATTCAAATTATGAAAGGGAATTTCTTCCCTATCACTATTATCACCCATTTTTCATAATTTACTTTCCCTTCCATCTCCTTCTATGTGCTTTCGAGATCTTGTGATAATAGCCATAAGTTTTTTCCAAATTTCTACTAAGTTTGATCAAAATAATGAAATAGTGCAATTTTGATGGGTATGAAAGTCAAAATAGAATGAAAATTCTATGACTTATGAGATTTCTAATCTTTAGCTCATGATTCCCTAATTGAAAGGATGATGATCCTATTTGTGGGAATTAAACCAAAGATAAAAAATAAAGATGATTTTGCACTTTGTGAGGTTTGATCGTAGCTTTGTAAAAATAAGGATTTTGATAAATGTCTAATGTCCCCTAAGTTCTCTATTGCAAAATTTGATTGGGAAAAGTAGCATACATAATTGCAGGTTGGGGCATGTAACAAGAATGAATACGCTGACTATGATTATGTCTTTGAGAAAGGGCTCTTCTTTGAAAGAAAGCTCATGAGTATAATGGTTCTACAACATAATCGTCATTGAAACCCCTAACAAAGTTGTGGTATCGATGAATAAAGGTTTTGTGTTCAAGAAAAACCTTTCAACTTTGGTATAAAAAATTCCTCTTTTTCAATAACTTCTTATAACTGAGCAATTTCTTTGGCTTCCTAATATTCTTCTCTAGGGACTTCTTGGCAAAATTTGCAGACTTCAAAACCCTGAGCATAGAAAAAGACTAGACTGAGATGACAGATTTTTGGGTGTCGGAAACTTACCCAGGTTCGAACCACAGATGCACTAAAGTTTTTAGTAGATGCACCGAAAGATCCGACCTATGCACTAGATTGTTGCAGGTATGCGCTAAAATAGAGCACAAATGCACTAAAACAAAGCATGAATGCGTTCAAACAGAGCACAGATATGCTAAAACAAAGCATGAATGCACCGAAACAGAGCACAAATGTGCTGAAACAGAGCACAGATGCACCAAAATAGACCAGGGATGCGATAAACTATCCAATTATTTTTTTGAGACATTTTTTTTTTGACAATTTGATGTTTTTGGATGATCTTTATTTGATTTAAATGTGAAAAACATGACATACAGTAGAAGATAGTTGTTTTGGAAATCCTAAAATCTAAACAAAGAGTGTATGTTCTTGAGATTTTCATAGGTATTGAACAAGATAAGCACTTCAAACAGACTCACTCTTAGTTGTCAAATGGGTCATCACAAGAACCACAACCCACATCTTAAAATTGTGTTGACTCACACAACAGTGTCACCCCTAGAGGGCGCCTATGTTTTTGTCTTTTCCAGGTGCATACTCAAGGTTAGATTTCTCGATCCTTTGAGTAAACAATATGTGGCAACTCTATGGCAAGTTTATTGGGGGCATATTCTTCCCTCCCCTTGCACTGTGATTGAAATGATGTTTGGATACTGACACGGTTGGCTTTCTACACTATGGTTCATAGTAAAGGTTTCTGTTCGGATTGGCAATAGATAAACTCCCTCAAGAGACCTCCAAATTTTTAGAACAAAGATTTTGGGGATGGTTATCTTGCACACTTTCATTGAATATGGGTTTCCCCAAAATTCACTTTTGATTAGAGTGGGTTGAAAAACCTAGCTTTGGTTGTTCCCACTTAGGTCGTTCCCATGGAGTGAGTATTTTTTCCCACTATGATAGGCTTTCTAAAAGATGTAATAAAGTATGAATTGCATAAAATGAAAAAGGTAAGTCTAGTGTTTTGGTCACCCAGTAAAGGGGAGAGCATAAACCTATTACCCAACAAGCACAACAAACAAATGGTTAATTTTAAATCCAAATGATGATTTTCTATGCTATGTGAAGATTTTGCTTCACAAAAAACATTGGATTCATTTTAACCAAGCAAAAATGATGTTTGGTGACTATCCTAGCATTGGTTAATTCTAGATTTATGTGTCTATCCTAGGATTGCTTCATTTTACTTTAAAACCGAATTGAAAAATCTTTGTCTGCGGATGGTGTCGAAATCAGGATTTGCTTTTACAACCCCTATATGTGCTAAAAGAACTGGTAAATGCACTGAAATAGTCAATAAATGCGCTAAAGGAACAAAAAGGAATGCGCTAAAATAGGCCACCAATGCGCCAAAATAGTCATTGTATGTGCCAAAATATAGCTTGTATGCGCTAATATGCGGCTTGTATGTGCCAAACCGAAGCTCCAGTCGGTCACCTGAAAGAAAACCTATGATAAAAAGATTAAAAATGGGGCAAGGCCCCATGATGGGTGCAAAAAATGTGTGTGAGAATATGTGGTCTAATTAATAAGTAAACTAAGACACCAATGAAACATTAGATTGAAAGAAACTAATTTAGAAAAGACAAATGCAAACTCTAAATAACAACAGCTCTTTCAAATGCATCCCATTGTCCTCTATCTCCAAGGATTTGATACAAGTCACTAGCTCTCAATTGGTATAAGTAGCAGCTTGTTGAAATGACAACTTAGGAGAACGAGATTTATGCAGCATGCATGATTATTGCTAAATGATTTTAAGCTATGAAGTTGAAAAATTGAAATGCTATGAACTTGAGATGCTTATGCTAAAATGTTGATTCGAATGCAACTATAGTGATTATGCTAAATTCACAAAATCTAGGATTCAAATCCTTTTCAACTCAAAAGAGGGTTGTATTTATAGATTTTTGAAGACAAGAATCTAGTTGGCCAAGATCAATGGTTGAGTTTCAAACTTGTCAAGATGAATGGTGAGAAATTGAGAAGTTGAGAAAAAAATGGAAGGTTGAGAGAAACATGGGAGATGTTCCCTCAAACACAACCTTTTCCATTCAAAAATGAAGGAAAGTTGTCATTTGTGCAATTCATTTATGAAGAGTTAGTTGATAGTTGAGAAAAAATCATTAATTAATTAAATAAATTTATTTAATTACATTTGACAAAGAACTAGAAGCTTCCATAATTTAAATAAATAATAATTAATTATGTCTAAGAGATGATAAAAGCGCTTTAATTAAATACATAAAATACTTAATTAAATATGAAAAGAATAAAGTTTCTAATTAAATATTTTAGCATATTTAATTATGGAGGAAAGAAAGCTTTTAATTAAATATTTTTACAATATTTAATTATGGTGGAAAGAAAGCTTTTAATTAAATATTTTTAGAATATTTAATTATGGAGGAAAGAAAGCTTTTAATTAAATATTTTTAGAATATTTAATTATGGAGAAAAGAAAGCTTTTGATTAAATATTTTTAGAATATTTAATTATATGAAGAATGAAGAATTAGAAAGTATTTAATTAAATATTTTTAGAATATTTAATTATATGAGAAAGAAAGCTTCTACTTAAATATTTTAGAATATTTAATTATGGAGAAAATAGATTTAGAAGAATATTCCATTATTTGAATTTAAAAATCCATACTTAGAATAATATAATAATTAATAAATAAATTATGGAGTTTATTTAATTTAATTAAGAAGAAAATGATGATAATTAAATAAACTTATTTATTTAATTAAGCTAGAAGAATTAGAAAAGTGAACGATATAAATAAATAATTGAATTTATTTATATGTAGATGACTTTAGAATATTAATTAAATAATTCATATTTAATTAATTGATAGGCTTGATTAACTGTGACCATTTTTGGATGTGTACAATAGCTAATAATGATAATGATGATAATGATAATGAAAATGCACAAATGTAATTGAAGTGATCATGATAACCTAAATGATGATAAAAAATGAGATTTAAAATGATGAAATATGAAAATGATAATGAACATGATATGCAATAAATGTCCAAGTGTACTCAATCAACGTCTTAAAAGAGATATGTAGCATTTCAAACCTCCAAAAATCTATCATACAACCATAAAAACAAAAATGAATGCAATATAATTGAATCATGCAATCCTAAAATGCTTAAATGAATCCACTGCACTGTTGGCATTTCGATTCTATGCGTAAATTTTCATCATTGAGCCTTTTGATATGTTGAAAGTTAGTACAAGCATCAAATGGGATATTAGCACCAATGATGACCTAAGTACTGCTTCCATGATGTTTTGATGTAGCAAGTTAATACAAGCATCCAGGTATAATTGAACCAAGATGACTTGAGTATTGTTTGCATAAACAGAAAAAAGTTAACCCTTTTCCTATGTAAATCCCGAAATGTCATCAATGATACATTGTAGAGCATGTCCCATGACAAATTTACCCAACAATAGTGATTATCTTACATGCAACAACCAAAGAAAAATCATACTCCTTCCCTGTGATTCTAGTTCAGTACATCATTGAACCACTCCAAAGATATGATGTCATCAAATTTCAAAACAACAATTCAACTTATGTTTTAAAGTTTTTCACTCATTTTAGTCAAATTAAGATCATCCAATTTGTCTACAACTATTTAAACCCAGTTTGATTGGATAATTCATTGTTTTGATATTTCGATACTTGACACATGTTGCCACTTGTCTACCAAAAAGCTTAAAAGTTGATTGCCCCCAATGACCTTGCATTCTGACTCCTGATTAGACACAAACTACTGCTAAGGATAACACTAATCATCAAGCCATGATGAAATCCTTGTTGTTTCAAGGAAATATTTGGACGTATGATGCAGATGTAATGACTAGGCCCATATGTGATGCTAATGAAAGATGGATATGAAAAATGTAGAAGATATTTTGATAAATGGAAGAGCCAACTAAATCATAAACAATGCCTCTTTGCTAGGTTTTCACCATTTGTTTTTGTGTATGAGAAGATGTGTCAATTAAATTGAATCTAATCTAATACACCAATGAAACATTAGATTGAAGAAAACTAAATAAAATAAAACGAATGCAAAATTTTGACAGCAGCTTCTTCAAATTCATCCCATTGTCCTCTATCTCCAAGGATTTGCTTCAATATGTTTGCTCTCAGTTGTGCAAACATAGCTTATAGAATGGCACTTGAGAGAATGAGATTATTATGAATGCATATGCATCTATAAGATTGAACTATTGAATTAAAATGCTATGAATTGCTAAGAGTGCGACTATAATAACCACGCATAAAAGTATGAGATTCAAGGTCCTTTTTAGTTCATGAAAGAGTTGTATTTATAGATTTTTGAAGGTAGGAATTCGATTGGCCAAGATCGACGATCGAGTTCAAACTTGTTGAAATGAATGGTGAGAGATCGAGAATTCGAAAAGATAGAATTCTGAGAGATAGAAAATGAAGAGACAAATCGAAAGGTGTCTCTCATAATTAAATAAATAAATATTTAATTATGTGTGAGAGAAATGTGAAAAGGCTTTAATTAAATATTGTAAATATTTAATTATGAGAAAAGGAAAAAGCCTTTTAATTAAATATTACGAATATTTAATTTTTGTGAGAGAAGTGGGAATTAAATATCAAAAGTATTTAATTAAATGTGGAGGGAAGAAAATCATTTAAATTTAGAATTTAAATTTTGATAATTAATGTAAATAGATTGTAAAATCTATTTAATTAATTAAGAGGAAGATAGCATTAATTAAATAAATAAATTTATATAATTAATTTAGAAGAATTAGAAAATGAACAATATAAATAAATAATTAAATTTATTTATATGTAGAGGACTTAAGAAAAATTAATTAAATAATTCATATTCAATTAATTAATAGGTTCGATCGACCGTGACCATTTTTAGATGTGTACATTTTGCCCCTCTTTGAAGTGATGTGTTTTATGCATTGCTTCAAAGAATTTGCCCCTGACTTTGAAAAAAATTGCTGATGATGCTATATGCCCCCTCGGGTGATGAATCAGATAAAGATGATTTTTGGAATTTTTTTTACTGATTTGCTATCTGATTCATCGACCAATAAAGATGATTTGATGAAACCCCCTATTAAAAGATTGATATGAAGATGAAGAACTTTGATTTTCCCTTGATTGATGATGCTTTTTTATTGATAAATTTGCTTCCATGAGATATGAAAAACAAATAGCAGATGAGATTGATTTGCTTTCCTAATTGAAAGGCTTGATAGATTTGCTTTCCTGATTGAAAGGCTTGATAGATTTGCTTTCCTGATTGAAAGTCAAATAGATTGAGTCGCGATGACTGTTAAATTTGTTTCCATGTGATATGAAAAGCAAATAGAAACATAGATATGCTTTCCTGATTGAAAGGCAAATTGAGTCATGATGACTGTTAAATTTGTTTCCATGCGATATGAAAAACAAATAGAAATTGATTTGAACTTGCTTGATGTATTGATTGATTGATGATATCCATTGTTGATTGATTTTCTAGATTGCTTGATGATATTGATAGTGTTGTTGATTAGGGAAGGATACATCCCATAACAACACAAGGATAGGGAAGGATACATCCCGATGATGATGATGATTATTGAGGCTTGCAGTAAGGATAGGAACAAGACCAAAGGTATGATTAAATGATTTATGCTAGATTGAATTGATTGATAAGATGAGATTGGAAGAAATGATTGGATGAAATGATTGAGATGATGTAGATGAGATGTGGAAAATATCCAGTCATACTCAACCATTGTCTGAAAAAGATATTCAAGAATGTGGCCAACCCTCAAAAATCTATTTAAATAGAACCTCGAAATAAAAATGCATTATACAATCCTAATAATGAATTATGCAATCCTAAATGAAATAATGAACCATTCTCCTTGTTGCCATTTCCTGCTGTGTTTAGTTGTCATCATTGAGCCTTTTGATATGTTGAAAGTTAGTGCAAGGATCAAAGGGTATGTTAGCACCAATGATGACCTGAGTACTGCTTCCATAATGTTTAATGTAGCAAGTTAATACAAGCATCGAGGTATAATTGAACCAAGATGACCTGAGTATTGCTTGCATAAACAGACAAAAGTTAACCATTTTCCAATGCAAATTCCGAAATGTCATCAATGATAAATTGTAGAGCATGTCCCATGACCAATTTGCATCATACTAATGATTATCTTATAGACAACAAGCAAAGAAAAATCATACTTCTTCCTTGTGATTCTAGTTCAGTACATCATTGAACCACTCCAAAGATATGACATCATCAAATATCAAAACAACATTTTGCAACTTATGCGTTAAGATTTCCATTCATTTTATTCAGATTAAGATCATCCACTTTGTTTCTATTTCAAGTTATGACATGTCTCAAATTTGTTTTGACCAGGCTTGATTGGATATTCGATTGTTGATCTGATACTTGATAATTGACACATGTTGCTTGTTTGCTCAAAAAAAAAAAATTTATTTCCCCCAACGAGTTCAAGATTTTGCCCCTAGTCTAGGGTGAGACATGACTATTTTATTGATGAAAGCATATGATTTATTGATTTTTCTTTGGATTTTAGGAATATTTTGATTTTTTTGAATTTTGATGTTTTTTTAATTTTTTTGGATTTTGATGATTTGGATATGGACATGCATGACGATATCAGTGCTTTGTTTTGAGATTTTGTTGAAAACCAACCTAAGGTTGATTGATCGGATTGATGGATTGATATTTTGACTAAGTGTGTTAAGTCAAACGAAGATGATAATGAACCTGTAAACCCAAGGAAGTTGTGTTATCCTAGAGTAAACTCATTCACAAGATGGTAGTTTGACTAAGTGTGTTAAGTCAAACAAGGTGATAATTGATTGGATTCAATTGATCAAGATTGATGAAGCTTGATTTGGAACAAAATTATTTTGATGATTTGATGTGACACTGACACGTAAGTTAGATGTGACTGATATGAATTGTTCAAATTGATGTTCGAAAAAAGATAAAACTTGATAAGGAGTGTCTTCCTATCAAAATATGCCATGGGCTAGGGATTTGGATCTTTTGGCTTGCAAATGCTTGACCAATTCGATTTTACATCTTCCAATGTTCAGATCACCACATAAGTTGGAGGATGTATATCAAGATTCATTCCCAAAACAAGATGTAAACATTTTCCCCTAGTGTCTAGCAATGTATGGAATGGCCATGGGTGGATTCTTGAATAGGTGTATGGATAGATACTGTAAGCATGCAAAGGATGCCAATGATTATCTTGTGATAAGATAAGGTGTTTGAACAAAGGATGCTCACTTGGATAGTGCTTCAAGACTCAGATAATGTTTGGATTGGATAGGATCAATGAAAAATGACCCATGTCAAGATGTTTACCATAAACAAGTGTAAAGTGTTTACCAAACTTTGTCGAGATCAAGATAATGTAAATAGATGCTAATGGGTTGGATAAACGGTTCATGGATGAATGGATGATATGGATGAATGTTGGTTTTATTATGGATGTGATAAGATGCTTTCTCCTGAATTGGCGCATGTAGATGCTCGATTCTACACATGACGCCTGTTTTCCAGGTTTTCATCATGGTACTTGTCCAAAGCGCCACTGTAGTGGTTTTCACTAGAGGACAATTTTTTTCTTTACTATTTTTCAATCCTTTTTCTAGTTTTTTTGGATTTTTTGTATTTTTGATTTTTTTTGTTGTCACCAAGACACCTATTTTCCAGGTTTTCATCAAGGTAACCATTTTTTTTAGGACATTTTTCTAATTTTTTTTTGTATTTTCTGAGAGATTTTAAGCTGATGCTGAACCACCCAGTGGTGTTGATGTTGATGCTTTTTTTATAATGTGCCATCAGTATCCTACTTGAAGAAGCTGCTTTGCCAAGATATGTGCACTTGAATGCAAATTTTGAGATCTTTGATCTGCTTTGCTGATACTGGAGTTAACCTCATCTTTGTGCGCACATCACGATAGAGTGCCTTTTGAATCCTTATGATGAAGGGTCGCTGCCAATACATGGCCAATGTGAGAATTGGATAACATGCGTGGAGGCGTGGATGGAGTGTGTTTAGGAGTAAAAGATGGATTGGTCGATAGTTCGGAACCTTTGATTCTCCAAACTTGGGAAGATGAGCAATAATGGGTAGATATGGAAGTGTGCATGGAATTTGGACCAACTGCTTGATACACTTTGTACTTTGCTTGAGAAGCCTGCTTTTTCCTTTGTGGACAGCTTTGATGGCTACTTTTGCCTTTTTTATTTTGCCCCATAGTTTCTTTGACTAATGGAGTTTGATAGGGATAATTTTTCTTTGTATTCTTTGGTATCCATATGTATTTGATTTGTCCTATATCACTCTTAGATTCTTTTTCCTTGATAATGTTCTTCATGCTTTGATTCAAGTCTTTCTTTTGATGTTGGTCCCAATTTGTGGATGGGGTGATGGGTGGATGAAGATTCATGATGTGGTGGGTTGTAGTATTGACATCGATTTCATCATAAAGATTCTTCATGCTCCCTAAGTTAACGTTTGCTTGAGATGAAGTTGCCCCCAGTTTTGTGGAAGTATTACTGATATGTTCATATCCCTTAATTGTCAAGTAACCAAGGCCTTGATTCTTAGGGTTTTCAATAATCTGTATTGGTTCCAGGATACCCTGTTCATGTAGGCCTAATCCTTTGCCTTGATAATTCATCTGTTGAAATATTTTATTTGCAAAAGGATATGATTTTCCTTGGAAACAAGGTGTTGCTCCTTCTCTGTTTAGTGGTGGATCTTCAAAGGTGATAGCTCCTTTATTGATAAGATGATTTTCCTTTACAAAGGTCAGTGATCCAACTTTATAAGTGATAGGATCCTTTATCTATGGGATAAATGTTTGATTCATATCCTTAGCTTGATCTTGTGAAATATCAGACTGTAATTCTCCTTCAAGAGGTGTTGATGCTTCACTGTCCTTGTAAAAGAATTCCTTGTGATTCATTCTTGATATGCTTTCACATGATGCTTCTGATTCAAAATTTTTGTAGAATTTTTCATGACCCATTTCTGACATGTCTTTGGATTTCTCTATTTCTTGATCATGTGTACAAATTTTAAGAGTAGGGGACTCTTGTTTTGAATGAAGATCATCTATGTGTCCATACAAAGAAAGCATCTCATGGGTAGATGGATGAGTATGTGCTATATGGACATGGTCATCTTGTATGGATAGGAGAGTGTCCATTATATCATTGTAGCAGCTTGGAGATACGAATCCTTGATTTTGACTAATTCTAGAATTACTTTCGACATGTTTTGGATCAAGTTCTTGACATGGGTCGATTTCAAAGGATGGATTTCTTTCAAAGGGTTTTTGGACATCGTCATAAGACATGGGAAGTGGCTCAATATTCTCTTGATCTTTGAGTGGACTTGGATCAAATGGTGATTTGAGTATTCTTTCATTGTTCACAACCATGAGGTCGAAGGATGTCAATATGCCTTGGGAGGGACCATTGCTAGACCTTGGTGATAGCTGTTGATCATGCTTTGAAATATGTTCTTGAGATATGTCCTCTACCTCATTAGGCATTGTAGAGACATTTTCAATACGATCATTGGTTAATGGATCATGCATTATGTCAATAGGATCAAATATCATCAACACTCCTTGAAATAGATCTTTGTAGGAGGGGTCTTGATCATAACTAAAAAATGGCTCTTGATGAATGTTGATTTGATCACTAGATGGGGTAGACATATCTTCACAATGCTCATTGATGGATTGATTTTGATAATTATCTCCAACAGTTATGGTGGAGAAATTTCCAATCTCTTCAACCATATGATCAAATGATGTTGGCATTTCTTGAAGAGGTGTGATGAGCCCTTGACATGAGGATGATGGGATACTTTGATCTTGACTTGAAAAAGCATCATTAGATGAAGGAGATGGAGTAGCTTGATCATTAGATGGAAGGGAAGCTTTGGATAGGATGGAAGAATTGTCATGCTCTTGGGATGTGATTGATTCATGAGAGGGTATGGATTCATAAGATGGGGTGGAGGGAGGACTTAGAAGAATATTTTGTTCTTGAGATGGAAGAGGATTATCATGGGTGAATAATGAAAGGAGGGGATCATCATATGATTCTTGAGATATGGGATCTTGATCAAAGATTGGAAGGGTTTGTAGAATTTTGGTATCATGGGATGGAGTGGAAAGAATGTTTTGATTGAGATGTGTAGATTGAAATGAATCATTGGATGTAGAGAATATGATAGAAGAAGGAAATTGAATGGGATCATTGAATTGGGTGGAAGAACCATGAGGTTCATTTTGAATTATGGGGAATGAAGATAAATGCATCGCATGACAGGATTGGTCAATGTTATTTGATGGTTTAGATTTGGGCTTCCCTTTTAACCATTGTGAAAATTCAGAAACATTGGATTTGGTTGATGTTGTTTTTGGAGGAGAAAAGGTCACGTTCATATTTCCGTCAAAGGAATTTTTAGTTGTACCCCCTTCCATTTATTTGACTTGCCTTTGGAGTGCTCTTACTTGTTGGGTAAGAGTACTAAGATCGTTTAAGGGAATTTCCTTCTTTTTAGGATGCTCTTTAATTTTCTCCATATTGTAGTTAGAGGGCAATTTGGCACCTTGTTTTGCCAATAAAAGAAAGTATCCATCTTTATTTTTCTCTAAGATCTTTTCCATATCTAAGAAAAATTGTGGATCTTGTTCAGCTTCTAGTAGCATCTCTTCTGTTATCTCTTGATTTAAGCTATTTCCATAAAGCCTAAGAACAAGATTTTCTTCGCTATGACCCATGTTTTAAAGTTTTTGGATGATCTTAATCTGATTTAAATGTGAAAAACACAGCATAGAGAAGTAGATAGTTGTTTTGTTAATCCTAGAATCTAAACAAAGAGTGTATGTTCTTTGAGATTTCCACAAGTTTTGAACAAGATAAGCATATCAATCAGACTCACTCTTAATTTTTCAAATAGGTCATCATAGTAATCACAACCCACAGCTTAAAATCGCGTCGACTCACACAGCCATGTCACCCCGTAGAGGGCGCCCATGTTTTTGTCTTTTCTAGGTGTGTACTCAAAGTGATGGAAGTGGATACTGAATCTCTTGAGCAAACAATCTATGGTGACTATATGGTGAGTGTCTTGGGGGAAGATTCTTCCCTCCCCTTGCACTGTGATTAAAATGATGTTTGGTTACTGACACAGCTAGTCTCTACACTAGGTTCTTAGTAAGTCTTTCTGTTCAGCGTGACAATAGATATACTCCCTCGAGAGACCTCCCAACCTTTAGAACAAAGGCTTTGGGGATGGTTATCTTGTCTATTGTTGTCAAGTTGGATTTTCACACACAACTTGATTTTGATTATAGTGGGTTGGAAACCTTGGCTTTAGGTGTTCCCACTTAGGTCCTTCCTGTAGGGTGAGTACTTTTTCCCACTACGGCAGGCCTTCTAAAGGATGTAATAAAGCATTAAATTGCATAAAATAAAAGGTAAGTCTGGTATTCTGATCACCCAGTTAAGGGGAGAGCATAGACCTATTACCCACAATCACAGCATGCAAATAATGGTTCAATTTTAAATCCCAAATTGAAAGATTTTCTATTCTAAGTGAAGATGTTGCTTCACTAAAAACATGGGATTTATTTTAACCAAAAGAAAATATGTTTGGTGACTATCCTAGGATTGGTTAATTCAAAATTAAGTGTCTACCCTAGGATTGGTTGATTTTATTCCTCATACATCAATAAAAATCTCTGGCCGCGGTCGCGTCGGATCCAAACAACAATTTAAGAATGAGATTATAATTGCTCCTAAAGTGTTTAAAAACACTTGTTACAATCATGTGATAATGCTTTTTCTTTCACTTTCATGCTCCATGGTCCTTTAAAATTTGCAATACAAGCTCCAAATGCTAGATTGAATCAAGAAACAAGAAGATATGAGGGTTAGATAAATGATTAAGCATAACAACCCTAAAATTTAGACCAAGTTTCTTTGTGGTTTGACGTTAAGTGAGAATTTGAAAATTTTAACTCTGTCAAAGTTGATAAAAACCTGCACCATTAGATAACTTATGAAATTCTACCCCATTTCAAAAAAAAAATCGTCAAAAAAAGACATCCGTATGACCAAGATATTGCTATTTTAAAAACTGATTGTAAAAGTGCAAAACTGAAGTCTATGCGCTAAAATAGAGCTCGTATGCACTAAAACAGAACCCAGATGCGCTAAAAGAAGGCTCGTATGCACTAAAACAGGTGCCAAATGCGCTAAAACAGTCTCTGGATGCGCGAAAATAGTCTGTGGATGTGCCGAAATAGTCTGTGGATGCGCCGAAACAGTCTGTGGATGCGCCAAAACAATCTATGGATGCGCTAAACCGAGGATCATATGCGCCAAAGTGAATTTTTCAGTTCGTCATCTGTAAAAACATAAGATTTTCTACAAGAAAAAGATTAATACAAGGGGATGCCCCACGGTGGGCGCCAAAAATGTGTACGAGAAGATGTGTCAATTAAATTGAATCTAATCTAATACACCAACAAAACATTAGATTGAAGAAAACTAAATAAAATAAAACAAATGCAAACTCTTAACAACAACTTCTTCAAATTCGTTCCATTGTCCTCTATCTCCAAGGATTCGCTTCAATATGTTTGCTCTCAGTTGTGCAAACATAGCTTATAGAATGGCACTTGAGAGAATGAGATTATTATGAATGCATATGCATCTATAAGATTGAACTATTGAATTAAAATGCTATGAATTGCTAAGAGTGCGACTATAATAAGCACACATAAAATTATGAGATTCGAGGTCCTTTTTAGTTCATGAAAGAGCTGTATTTATAGATTTTTGAAGGTAGGAATTCGATTGGCCAAGATCGACGGTCGAGTTCAAACCTGTTGAAATGAACGGTGAGAGATCGAGAATTCGAAAAGATAGAATTCTGAGAGAAAAAAATGAAGAGACAAATTGAAAGGTGTCTCTCATAATTAAATAAATAAATATTTAATTATGTGTGAGAGAAATGTGAAAAGGCTTTAATTAAATATTGCAAATATTTAATTATGAGAAAAGGAAAAAGCCTTTTAATTAAATATTAAGAATATTTAATTTTTGTGAGAGAAGTGGGAATTAAATATCAAAAGTATTTAATTAAATGTGGAGGGAAGAAAATCATTTAAATTTAGAATTTAAATTTTGATAATTAATGTAAATAGATTGTAAAATCTATTTAATTAATTAAGAGGAAGATAACATTAATTAAATAAATAAATTTATTTAATTAATTTAGAAGAATTAGAAAATGAATAATATAAATAAATAATTAAATTTATTTATATGTAGAGGACTTAAGAAACATTAATTAAATAATTCATATTTAATTAATTAATAGGTTCGATCGACCGTGACCATTTTTAGATGTGTACAGTTTTTATTGCACTTTTTTCTGATTTTCTGATTTTTTTGTATTTTTAATCTTTTTTTGATTTTTTTTGTATTTTGCTCTTTGTTTTTTATTTTGCTCTTTTATTATTTTTTTGTATTTTTCTCTTTTTTTATTTTTTTTGTATTTTGCTCTTTTTTTTATTTTTTTGTATGTCAAAAGGATGCCTGTTTGCTAGGTTTTCACCCTGATGACAGTTTTCTTCAGGACATTTCCCATTTTTATGAATTTTTTCATGACATTTTACATTGTTTTTGATATTTTTCCAGGACTTTTTATACTGTTTTTGATATTTTCAAACATAAGTATTCTTCAGGTGGATGTTGTTAGTCAGATCTTCAAGCAAGTCCCCTTTTGATGTTGATAACTGATATGCCCCCGATCCATATGCTGAAATGATGACGAATGGGCCAAACCAATTAGGCTCGAACTTTCCCTTCTTTTCTCGATCTTGCTGATTACGAGGGTTTTCTTTGAGAACTAAGTCAACCACTTGAAAAGCTCGTGGTTTGGCTCTGTGATTGTAACTACGGGACATAATTTTTTGATACCCATTTAAATGATTAGTTGCACTTTGTCGTCGTTCATCAAGCAGTTCCAGCTCTTGCAATCTGGATACTTTGTAATCCTCATCATTTATGAGCCCCTTAAGCGATACCCAAAGTGAGGGAATCTCCACTTCTAATGGAAAAATAGCTTCTACTCTATAAACCAAAGCATATGGGGTAGCACCCGTTGGTGTGTGAATACTGGTTTTGTATACCCACAATGCTGGATTTAATTAGGCATGCCAATCACGACCGACATCATTCACTGTTTTCTTCAAAATCTTCAGAAATGTTTTGTTTGAAGCCTCTACTTGGCCATTCCCCTGTGGATAATAAGGTGTAGAGTACCTGTGTTGGATGTGAAATCTTTCACAAAGTTCATCAACATCTTGATTTTTAAAAGGTCTTCCATTATCTGCGACAATAGAGTTGGGAATGCCATATCGACATATGATATAGTTCAAAATGAAGGATGAAATTTATTTGCCAATAATAGTTGTTAGGGGAATAGCTTCAATCCACTTAGTAAAGTACTCAGTGGCTGTGATGATGAATTTGTGTCCATTTGATGATGAAAGATGTATCTTGCCAACCAAATCCAATCCCCACTGAGCAAAAGGCCATGTTGTGGTGAAGGGTTGTAATTCCTGAGTAGGAGCATGAATGAGATTCCCATGAATCTGAAATTTTGAACATTTTTTCACAAAGATGAATGATTCTTTCTCCATGGTCGACCAATAGTAATCCATTCTAACAAGTTTCCTTGCCAAGGTTAGTCCACTTGAATGAATCCCACAAATACCACCATGTACCTCTTGTAAGGATTTTTTTGATTCATCATGTTCGATACATCGAAGGAGGGTACCATCAAGACCACATCGGTACAAGACGTCATCAATTAAGGTGTAATGAGAAGATTGACATATGAAATTCCCTTTCTGATTCCTAAACAAATCTAGGGGAAAAATGGTATCTTTTAGATGAGCATAGATTTGACCATACAAGGGAGAATAGAAACTAGTTAGGTGACAAATGATATGGGTTTCCGGATTATCATAGGTGGGAGAAAACAATTGTTCCACTAGGAAATCCGACCAAGCTTGATTCTTTAACAACTAGAGCAATGATACAATTGTAGCCATGGCATCCATAACTTTATTATTAATACATGGAATTTGCATGAACTTGATATCAAAAAAGTATTTCTTGAAATTATCCACCATGTTTTTTTAAGGCATTAACTTGTCATCTTTAGTTTGATATTCATCATTTATTTTATTTATGAAAAGTTGTGAATCACCAAAAACTTGCAATTATGTGATTCTCCAATTTAATGCAATTCTCATGCCAATTAACAATGCCTCATACTCAGCTATGTTATTTGTGCAAGGAAACATTAGCTGATAATATTTTGGAATTGTATGTCCTTGAGGTGTGATGAAAATAATTCCTACCCCCGATCCATGTTGAGTGTAGGAGCCATCAAAATAAAGTGCCCATGATTGTTTAGTGGTTGCCGTGAAAACATCAACATTAAGAAAATCAATGTATATTGGATGTTCTGCTTGCATTGGTGCCTCTACCAACTGATCTGCTATTACCTATCCTTTGATAGACTTCTAATCCACATAATGAATGTCAAACTCACTTAGGATCATGACCCATTTATCCAATCTACTAGTTAAGGTTGTGTTACTTAGAAGATATTTTAAAGGATCAATCTTAGCCACAAGTTTTATCGTACGAGCTAGCATATAGTGTCGTAACTTTTGAGAAGTAAACACTATTGCCAAGCAATCTTTTTCAATGAAGGTTCAATTTAGTTCATAGCTTTTCAATGTTCTATTGATATAATTTATTGCTCTCTCCTTTCCTATTTTATCTTCCTGTGCCAATAATGCTCCCAAGGACACTTATGTGGCAAAAATATACAATATAAGTGGTTCACCTTGTACTAGAGGAATCAACACTAGTGGACTCATTAGATAATGCTTTATCTAATCAAAAAATTACTTCACATATGTCCTCCCATTTAAATGGAACATTCTTATGTAAGAGATGAGTGAATGGTAAACTCTTATCTTCTAGTTATGTAATGAATCTCTTGATGGATTGCAACCATCCTTGCAATGAGCATAGGTGACTGATGTTCCTTGGTGGTGGAATATCAAGGATTTCTTGTACCTTAGCCATATCCACCTCAATTCCTTTTTTTGACACAATATAACCTAGCAGCTTTCTAGATTTCACCCCAAAGATGCATTTCTTAGGATTAAGTCTGACTTTAAACTTTTCCATTCTGACAAATTTTTTAGATAAGAGAGCCAAATGTCCTTCCCTTGTGTATGATTTGGCCAGGAGATCATCTACATAATCCTCCATGAATGTGTGCATCATGTCATGAAAAATTGTAGTCATTTCTTGTTGGTATGTAGCTCCTTCATTTTTTAGTCCAAATGGCATTACATTCCAACAATATGTACCCCAAGGACATGTGAACTCCTTTTTATCTTGATCTTCAGATACAATATTTATCTGGTTGTATCCCAAAAATCCATCCATTAGTGAATACATAGCATTTCAAACAATTAAATCTACAATAATATCTATGTTGGGCCGAGGGAAATCATCCTTTGGTCATGCTTTATTTAAATCCCTAAAATATGTACAAATTCTGATTCGTCCATCTAACTTTGATACAGGTATAATACTAGAGATCCATTCCACATAGTCTATAGACCAAATGAATCCTACATCTAATAGTTTCTTTAATTCTTCTTTGACCAGTAATGCAACATGTGGGTGCATTTTTCTGAGTTTCTGCTTTACAGGTTTCACCCCCGGACTGATTGATAAATGATGCATGATGAGATTTGGATCTAATCCAGGCATATCTATGTATGACCATGCAAAATTGATTTGATTACTCTTAAGGAATTTTGTGAATCTTGGGATTTCCTCTTCTATCAGGGATGCAACAAGTTGTAAGACTTTTGGCTGTTCCGTAGTACCTATATTGAGTGCCTCTATTGGTTCTATCAAAATGGAAGACCTTTCCTGATAATGCTCCAGAAGAGTGTCAATTTTCCCATCCTCTAGTGCCTTTGAAAGGTTTTCACTATTGGATACTTCTCTTTTCATGAACTAATACTACCTTTGTGAGTTTTTCAACATTAGATCTTTCTTTTATGTTGTTAATTTTGTAGCTGAGAAACTTGGCACTTTTTTGTCTGAAACTGTGATCTTGTGACTTACTGGTGGAACCTATTTCTGAGTTGGATGAACAAAGAAATTTTAGGATGGTTTCATCATTGGGAAAATTTGGGATATCAATTGGTGAAATTTTTTCCCAGTCAATGAGTTCGAGATGGACCAAGGTAAATGGATCATCAGGTTGGGTAAGGTCACAAGCAGTTAAGGTCATGATACTATTATCTTTTTTGCTATGGGGAAGGTCTATGATGGTCTTCTCCTATCGATTATCTATATCATTTTGAATCAAATTATCATCACTTGAGTCATGGCCACTTTGTATGACATAATCAAGTGGAGGCCTTGAGCTTTCCTCTTGTGTGATTGTGGGTGTATATTTTTGTACCATATCCACCTATTTGTCCCTCCAGAATGTATCATCAAAAATGGTGTCCCATTCATATTCATTGAAGTTAGCATCAGAATTGTTTTCTTGCATTCTAAGAATTGTTTTAGATAATTCCTCATTGGAATTTCTTTGTATTGTTTCTTCCTTTGCATCCTCATCATATCCTAACCCAGTTTTATCTCTACGGTGCATTGTTTTTAATCGGATAGGTTAAACAATACCTTCTTTTCTCTTTCCTATAGGGCCATCTCCTTCATAACCCATTTTTTGCATTATTGTATAACCCTTTCCATATTTCTCGGTGGGTAACTTGACATTTTGTTCTGATTCATCTTCATCTTTATAGAGCCAATCTAAGATAGCCCTATCTTCTATTTCACTTTCTTGAGTATCTACTTTGATAAATCTTCCATCAAACTTGGTGATGGGAACCAAAGCTTGTGTGCTTGATACTGAAGCTATTGTAGCCTATTGTATGGATGTTGACGGTTGACCATGGGATCTTGGGGACATGGGTAGATTAGAGAGACATAAAGAATATTATCCCACCCCATTATCTTTTAATTTTAACTTGGTGCCAATTTTTTGTATCATTTCGCCCGCTTGTTCACTGTGTTTTGAAGTAGAAATGGCCAAAGCCTCTCTATTATGTGGGACAAATGTGTCCTGAGTTGCTCTAAGGTTTGAACAAGTCTGACTGCTAATATGGTCTGTCAGTATTGTTACTTCTTGTCCATCATATGGAAACTTTAAGCATTGATGATAAGTAGATGGAACTACTTGCATGTCATGGACCCATGGGTGACCAAAGTGTATGTGATAGGATAAATCCTAATCTAGAACCTGGAAAAATGTATTCTTCACAATAGGTCCCACTCTGATTGGTAGCATGATGAGTCCTTTAGAAGCTCTTTCTTCATCATTGTATGCTTTGATTATAATTTTCCTTCATGGATCTATAGATTCCTCTTAATATCCCAAAGCAAGGACCAATTTTAAAGTACAAATGTTTAATTCAGCTCCCCCATCTATTAAAAAATGTCTGATTCGGGCTTTATGAACCATGAATTCTAGATAAAGTGATGAATTATGGGGATGGGTCATGGAGGAATCATCCTTTTCAGCAAAGGATAAGCATGTGGGTGTGGACAAGTGTCCCACCATGGCTTGAAATTTATTGATATCCAGATTAGGAGACACAGTTGTGTCAATGAGTGCCTTTTCCAGAATGTCTTTGTGTGCTAGTGATATTTTGAGCAACTCCAAGATAGAAATTTGGTCTGATATTTTTCATAGTAGATTGACCAAATTGTACTGACTTGGAGGGGGAATCGCTGCCCTATATGAACTTACTTTTATAATGATCCTGGCCTATCCCCTTTTGGTAGCATTAACCTCTCGATATTCTTTATTTCCTTTGATTTTGATAGCATTGACTTGTTGATCGTTGGTGTAAATATGATTGATAATGGTGTCATAGACATGATTCACATTCTTGCCTTTGTCACTCGAAGATTCCCCTTTTTGATGATTAGGGAGAGGATCCTTGAATTACTGATGATCATCATTGGCATTATGTCCCTCAACCATTATGGTATGGTTATCAATCAAATCCTTTACAAGATTCTTTAACCCTTGGCAATTACTTGTTTTATGACCCTTGCATCTATGATAATCGCAATAGTATGAGTCATTCCACAATGATGGTTTAACTCAAGGCTCATAATATCTTTGTGGTGGCAATGTAATAGCATTTTGATTCAACATTTCTTTAAGAATTGATTCCAAAGACTGGCCCAGGGCAGTAAAACTTTGTCGATTTGAAAAAAATTGAGATCTGGGTGCATTTGAATTTTGATTATTGCCAAGATTATTATCGTGATTTTTTGTCATCTTTCCTTGGTTGGAACTATTGCCTTGGTTACTATAATTTACAAAATTATTGGTGTGTTGGACATCTGATACATTAAGAATGGTAGGCTTCACATTCACATTGTTAGCATCTACCACCCCATCATTCACAACATTTTTATTTCGAGTCCAAAATCATGACTTATCGTTGTTGTTGTTGTTGTATGAATTTGGAATTTCTTTATCAAGCTTTAAAAATCCATGCTTGACCAAGGCACTCTCAATGGTAATTGCATTTCAATCAATTTTTCAAATGACTGCAAACAATGAAGATTTAGCCTATAACTCATATCTTGATTTAGACTGTTGATAAAGATTTCCATCTTTTCCATTTCAGGAACAGGACAAAAATATCTTGCGAACAACCTTCTCCACCTTTGTAAGAATGTGGTGAAGGGTTCCCCAATATTTTGTTTTACTCTACATAAATCAAGCATGGTTATGTGGTGTTGTATATTATAGGAGTACTGCAATATGAACTTATTTATTAACTCCTCAAATGTTCTGATGGGGGGAGTGATCTTGGAAATCCACTCCATGGATTTTCCACCCAGACTTCACGTAAACAATCGCATTATATAGGTATCTTCATGAGAAAATTATAAGCTCATATTTCAGAAATCCCTCACATGATCAATGGGATTTGTTTTTCCATTATACCTATCAAACTTTGGTATCTCGCAATGTTTTGGAAAAGGATTCATGGTAAGACTCCTGTCAAATGGATATGGGAAGATATCCTCCAAAACATATTTCTTTGTTGTACCCCCTTGTATTTCTTTAATTTTCCCTTGTAATGCTCTTATTTGTTGAGTAAGAGCACTAAAATCATTAAGGGGGGCCTCAAGATCATCTCTAATCCTTTCTGTGTCAAAATCAACAAGTAACTTAGCTCCTTTATTGGCCAATGAAAGGAAATATATTTCTTTGTTTCACTCCATAACTCTATCTAATAGAGTATGGAATTGAGGATCTTGTTTTGCTTCTTAAAGCATTTCTTTTGTAATCTCATCATTATTCGGATTATTCCCAGTGCGAAGTCTGTGAAAAGGATTTTCTTCTTTATCACCACTATTTCTTTTATCACCCATGTTGCTTAATGTACTTTCCCTTTCATCCCCATCTATGTTCTTCAAGATCTTGTGACAATAGGCATAAGCTTTTGCAAAATTTCCACTAACTTTGATAAAAAAATGAAATAGTGCAATTTTGATGGATATCTAAGTTGGAATAGAATGAAGATTCTATTGATGTGACTTATGAAATTTCTAATCTTTAGTTCATGATTCCCTGATTGAAAGGATGATAATCCTGTTTGCAGGAATTTAAACTAAAAATAAAAAATAAAGATGATTTTGCACTTTGTGAGGTTTGATTGTCGTTTTGTAAAAATAAAGATTTTTGATAAATGCCTAATGCTCCTAAGCTCTCTATTGCAAAACTTGATTGGGATGAGTAGAGTACAAAATTGTCGGTTGGGGGATAAAAGATGACCAAATAGGCTGACTATGATTATGCGTTTGAGAAAGAGCTCTTCTTAGAAAGAAAAGTCGTGAATATAATGGTTCTAAGGCAAACTCGTTAGTGAAACCTCTAACAAAGTCATGATATTGATGAATAAAAGTTTTGTGTTCAAGAAAAAAATTTCGACTTTGGTATAAAAACTTTCTCTTTTTCAATAGCTTCTTATAACTGAGAAACTTTTTTGGATTCTTAATCTTCTTCTCTACGGATTTCTTGGAAAAAGTTGCAGACTTCTAGACCCTAAACATAGAAAAAGACTAGACTGAATGGCATATTTTTTGGGTGTCAGAAAATTACCCAGGTTCGAAAAAAAAATGCGCCAAATTTTTTAGCATATGCACTAAACTATCCAATCTATGTGCTGGACTGTTGCATGTATGTGCTAAAACATAGCAAAGATGCGCTAAAATAGAGCATGAATGCGCTGAAACAGAGCACAAATGCGCTAAAACAGAGCATGAATGCACTAAAACAGAGCACAAATGCACTAAAATAGAGCATAAATGCACCGAAACAGAGAACAAATGTACTAAAACAGACTAGGGATGCACTAAACTATCCAATTATTGCATTGAGACATGCATGTTTTGATAGTTTGATATTTTTGGATGATCTTTATCAAATTTAAATTTGGAAAAACATGACATATAGTGGAAAACAATTGTTTGCAAATCTTAAAATCTAAATAAAGAGTGTATGTTCTTGAGATTTTCATGGGTATTGAACAAAATAAGCACTTCAGATAGACTCACTCTTATTTTTCAAATAAGTCATCATAGCAACCACATCCCACATCTTAAAATTGTGTCGACTCACACAGTCATGTCACCCCCTAAAGGGAACTTGTGTTTTTGTCTTTTCTAGGTGTGTACTCAAGGTTAGATTTCTCAATCATTTGAGCAAACAATCTATGGCAATTATATGGTGAGTGTCTTGGGGGCAGATTCTTCCCTCCCCTTGCACTATGATTATTATGATGTTTGGATACTGACACGGTTGGTTTTCTATACTATGGGTTGTAGTAAAGGTATTCATTCGGCATGTCAATAGATAAAATCCCTCAGAAGACCTCCAAATCTTTAAAACAAATATTTTGGGGATGGTTATCTTGCCCACTTCTGTTAAATATGGGTTTCCCCAAAATTCACTTTTGATTAGAGTGGGTTGGAAAACCTGGCTTTGGTTGTTCCCAATTAGTTCATTCCTGTAAGGTAAGTACTTTTTCCCACTACGACAGGCTTTCTAAAGGATTTAATAAAACATGAAATGCAAGAAATGAAAAAGGTAAGTCTTGTTTTGTGGTCACCCAATCAAGGGGAGAGCATAAACCTATTACCCAACAATTGCAGCAAACAAGTGGTTTAGTTTTAAATCCAAATGACAATTTTCTACACTAAGTGAAGATGTTGCTCCACAACAAGCATCGGATTCATTTTAACCAAGATAAAATAACATTTAGTGACTATCCTAAGATTGATTAATTCCAAATTTAAGTGTCTATCCTAGGATTGCTTCATTCTTACTTAAGGCAGAAAAATAAAAAATCTCTGTCCGCGGATGACGTCAGAATCATGATTTATTTTTTTACAGTCCCTGTATGTGCTAAAAGAACTGGTATATGCACTAAAACATTTGAAAAATGTGCTAAAGGAACAATCAAGGATGTGCTAAAATAGTCATTAAATGCACTAAAGGAACTAGCAAATGTGCTAAAACAGGTCATCAATGTGCTAAAATAGTTAGTAAATGTGTTAAAGGAACTAGCAAATGTGCTAAAATAGGTCGTCAATGTGCTAAAAAAGTCTTTGTATGTGCTAAAACGCAGCATGTATGCACTAAAGTGAAGCTTCAGTCCATCACCTGTCAGAAAATCTGCAATAAAAATATTAAAAATGCGGCAAGGCCCCACGGTGGGCACCAAAAAAGTGTGTGAATATGTGGACTAACTAAAATTATAAACCAACACACCAATGTAACATTAAGTCAAAGGAAACTAATTAAAAAGATAAAACAAACTCCAAATAACAATAGCTCCTTCAAAACCATTCCATTATCCTCTATCTCTAAGGATTCGGTGCAAGTTACTGGCTCTCAGTTGATGTAAGCAACAACTTGTTGGAATGACAAATTAGGAGAATGAGATTATGCAACAATGCATGTTTATTTGCTAAATGATTTAAACTATGATATGAAACTAAAATGCTATGAACTTGAGATGCTATGCTAAAATGTTGATTCGAATGCAACTATAATAACTATGCTAGATTCACAAAAATCTAGGATGAAATTCAACTCACAAAAGGGTTGTATTTATAGATTTTTGGAGGCAAGAATTTAGTTGGCAAAGATCAATGGTCAAATTCAAACCTGTCAAGATAAACGATGAGAGATTTGGAAGTTGAGAGAAAGATGGAAGGTTGAGAGAATAATGGAGGAATGTTTTCAACCCACAAAACCATCCTCATTCAAAAATGGAAACAAATTGCCATTTGTCTTTTCATTTATGAAAGTTGGTTGAAAGTTGAGGATATATTCTAATTAAATAAATAAATTTATTTAATTATATGTGACAATGAATTTAGAAGCTTCCATAATTAAATAATTATTATTTAACTATGTGAGAGGTGAACAAGATGTGAAATAAATATTTATAATATTTAATTATGTGAAAGGTGAGATTAAATAATTATTATTTAACTATGTGAGAGGTGAACAAGATGTGAAATAAATATTTATAATATTTCATTATGTGAAAGGTGAGAGTATTAAATATTTACAATATTCAATTTAAATATGGAGTGAAGGATGAGTTAGCAGAATATTCTATAATTTGAAAAATTCAAATTTAGAATCATGATAATTAATATAAATAAATAATGAAATTTATTTAACTTAATTAAGAAGAAGATAGCAATAATTAAATAAAGTTATTTATTTAATTAAACTAGAAGATTTAGAAAAATGAACAATATAATTAAATAATTCATATTTAATTAATTAACAGGCTTGATTTATAATGACCATTTTTAGATGTATACAGAGGTAAGTAGCGATATTTGTTCAATTCATTGTATAGATCTTATATTTTCCATTTTTTTTACTTGTTATGTAATATATTGTATATTTTTGTTAAATCTTGTTAATATATTTGCACCTTGAATCACTTGTAGATGGTTGTCATCTAAAGAAATCCATAAAGAAGATATAAATTATTGGAGGAGAAAAACTCCTCATCTAATGTGTGAAATGCAAAAGTGTCTACCTTTGACATTTTTCAATGCACAAGAACACAGCCTCATACACCAAGTTGAGGAGATTGAATTGTGTGGACCTGTACACACAAGGTCAATGTGGATGGTTGAGAGACACTTGAAATTTTTGAAGGCTTTGGTTAGACAGAGAGCACATCCTGAGGGTTATATGATGGAGGGATATATGATATACCAAACCATGGTGTACATTACTGAATATTCTCCTAAGTTCGTAGCAAAGATCCATGTAGATAGCATTTAGGATCCCAACTCCATTAACAAATTTGAAGAGGAGTGCCTATATATTGAGGAAAGTGGGAGGTAATTATAAGATGTTCATCGAGATTAATTAGAATACATTTTACATTGCCTTCAATTGCTTGAAAAGAGACAACAAAGAACTAGTCCAAATGAAAGAATCTTCCACACACAAATAGAAAAGTACTAGTATTGTATTACTCCAGAAAATAAGTCTTTCACTGCTGAAAAGTATTACAATCTTAAAAAGTGTTGATGATCAAATATTACAATTCGAATTTCATATATATAAGAAGAAGACCCAACAAAGGTGTCTCTTCAGATTGTCTTTTGGAAAATAATTAAACTACTAATCTTAATTAAACTTATAAAACAATTTAATCTTCTCCTAACATTGAATTAGCCATTGAGAGATGTTTTTTATACTCCTCCAAGGTATGGGTATTCGCATCATGCAGTACATTTCAGGCTTCATATTCGAGTTTTATCATCAATTCCATATGTTTGCATGCTCCATCTAGAAATATCCCTTCTTCTTTGACCGTATCCAATGTTTCCTAAAGTATCCTATTTCATTTATCCATCCAATCATCTCATTCCTTCAGAAACCCATTCTTATCACATAATTTGGGTAATCCAACTTCACAGTATCATCAAACCTTGTGTTTTTTGAGTGTAAGTCTTCATCATATTTGTCATGCTTTCTCATGATTGTGTCAATGGCAGAGATGGAATTTGTGTTGAATCCCTCATGTAGTTGCATATCATGTCTCTTAGTACCCAATCTATTTTTCACTCTCCCATGCTCAAGAATGTCTTCATAGTTCTTTTTGTGAGCATGCCAAAAATCATCAAGGCATATCTTTAGGTTTTTAAATCTCTTGTTCAACATCGTTGCCATAGTGTCAAACTAAAGGTCCTTCATATTTTATACTAGTTGTTGATGTTCTTCTTGCAACTACTCATATTCACTCTGCAACTCTGTATCAATTCTAGAGGTGATCCTCATTCTGGCATCTTTCATGGTAGTAATTTCCAAATCTAATTTTTCACTTTTCATTTTGTAATAATTTATTTCTTTCATCAACTGTATTGTTTGTGCCTTGTTGAACTTATCAATGCTTATTCCCATGTATGTTGAAGCTATAGGGTCAGTTTCCCCAAATTTTAAGGTTCATCATGTGTCCAAAGGATTTTTTGATATTGATGATCTTTGGCCTACTGTGAGGTGGGTATAGTAACCATATCAACATTAAATTTTCATTAGGATTGAATCTTGACCCTATGTGAATTTCCTTCACACCCGCTATGTTTAACTCATATTCTCCTTGTTATTCAAAAAACTATCAAAAATTAAAGAGGCGCTAAGGTCCCAACCAAGAAATACTATTACACCAGCTTCAAGTAACAACTGTCTACCCCTTTCAGGGGTCATGTTTTACACTTCACTGTCTATATCATCTTTCAACCTTTTCATCAATTGTTGTTCAGTTTCAAGGGTAATATTTGGGATGGATTCCCTCAAAATTTTTCCTTTGTAATTATATAAAAAAGATTTAAATTCTCTTGACTTTACAAACTCATTATTAGAAATAAAGGATTCATAGGCTATAAGCCTATCATCTTCATCTACATGCAATTCCTTGGCTACTTGTAAGTCCCTATCAGGGAGTTCTTCATATTCATCATTCATCATCTGAGAGACTGTTCTCTATTGTGATTGTGCTTCATTTTCTCTTGCAGATTCTTCTTCAGATGAATCATCCATTTCTTGCAACATTTTCTTTTTTTTCTCTAACTCCTTCATGAAATTTTCTATAACCTCCTCTACTTCTTTGTCTTATTTGTTCTTAAACACATCTTCCATTGGTATAGTAACATGGGTGTATCCACTAAGGGTTTTATTTTTCTTACAAGAGTGTATGTACCCTCCAGGGTCATAATTCATTCTTTGTGCATACTCCTTTAATTTGAAGTCACCCAACAATGAAAGATAATAAGATCATTGGTAGTGGGATGTTAGGTTTATAAGTACATCAATTATAAATTAAGGTCGTATACCATGGTAATTAACTAGTTATACGTCGTTTGTGAATTTCATTTTTTTTTATATAGTTGTTCGAGAGTGAGATGCACTACATTTGTATGTCACAAACAATCTTGATTGGATGATAGTATGGATTGAACGATGCCAACAATTTGGTCATGCATTAACATGGGAGGGTGTGGCTTCATTAGCTAAAGAAGCTAATAGTAATGGAGATTCCAATCTTACACCAATCGAAATTGATTTAGTATATGGTTTAAGAGATAAACAGGTATGTATAAATATATTAATCACCCATATTATTTAATTATTCTGAATTATATTGATGTATATATATGTTGAGTTTTTTTCTTTGCATACATTTGGCCAAGAATAAATATGTTTATCAACCGACGATGCAATAATTTTTACATGTTTGACATATTGCAGGTGAAACACCACAAGGCTATGTGGTGCAATGTTCATAAATTCTGAATCAAAAGGTTGGATAACATGAAGAAAACTTGTGATTATGGGATAACTACAGTCTTTCAAGTGACTAATGTTTCATCTAGAAGCGACATACATCCAAAAGTCTCCGAAAATCGATACTATGGGATTTTGGATGCTATACTTGAGGGTGACTTTAATTCCTTCCAATTAGTTTTTTTCATCATCCAATGCTATAGGCTATGATTGAATGAAAATGATCTCGAGAGAACTATTATTGAACATAATAATGGATTTACCATGGTTAATACAGGGTCAATCGAGAGAGATGGGAATGAGCCCTATGTTCTTCCAAGCCAATGTGAGCAGGTATTTTACTCAGAGGTTCCAGGTAAACCAGGTTGGTCATTTGCTGTTAGACATGATCCAAGAGGAAGATCAGTAAAGTATAATGTGGTGGAAGAAGAAGATACCAAAGAACTAGAAGATGATGTAGATGATGATCAGGATCAACAATTAGTTGATGATGTGCCTGACAGAGATGTCGAAGAAGAGGAACTAGATCATGATGATGTAGGAGTTAATGTTCATGAAGATGATATCTATGTGGATGATGACATTATCAAAATTGATATCAATGACGATGATGATGATATGACCAATCCTTACAATGTTGAATCTAGATTGGATGATATCGACAAAGAGTTGGATGAAGAAGAAGATCAATGACATTGAAATGTATGAGTTATGAAATTATATTATCTATTTGATATTGATTTATTGATAGAATTATATGGTTACATAATTAATTCATGATGTTACAACTATTGTAGCTCTCCTAGAAATTTCCATATGATCAAATCCTAATTACTCTATGACTATTTATGATTATATATTATTTGATCATATCTCTGTTTATTTCATTCCCCAAAAAATAGTGTTTCCTCATGTTGACCCTACATAGTGACATGTGAATGGGGCCAACATTGATTTTTTTTCAATTTGTGCTTGTATGGAGTGAAACTTGACATGGTTAGCCTAGATGCATGCATTGATGATATGGGAGGGTTTTTAGACCCAAACATGAGTTCATGCTATATAAAGGCATCTCATCCTTCCTAATAATACAAGTTGTCTTATTCTTCCACTCTTTCATATATTGTTCTTAGCATTTCTTTGGTTAATGGTTTCAAAAGATTAGGCTCTTTGAGCCTCACCTTGGATCTATTACACATCATTTTGTGAATTTTCATTAGCAATGAATATTTAGATGATCTTTAAAAATCTCATGAATATAAATATGATAATAGGAAGCTAAAAAGTTAAGTATATTTTGTTTATGGAACCTAAACCACAAGGTTTGTCACTCTAATGCTAAAACCAAGTCAAATTAACCCCTAACACCTATTGGAAAATTTAAAACATTCCTTTCTTTCAAATTCACAAGAATGTATAAACCTTTTGAAACCACACATGCATGTTATGAAAGTGTATGGTAATCCTACTTATAGAGGAAGTTCAAATGATAAGCTAACCAATGGAACTATATTGGAGGATAAACCTACCTATGTAATTAATTTAAGAGGTAAGGGATGCCTCTTAATTGAATTTTGAGCCTTGGATTAATCCATAGTGCTAAAATTAGTTCTAGTTTTCTTCCATTTGTGTTATATTTATCTCTACAATTTCCCATACTTAACCATTTCATCATACCTTTCCCCAAGCTATTTGTATCATAATATAAACTTGGTCCAATCTCACATTATCCCCTTAGGTAATTATCCATTTCCTCCAAGTTGAATGGAACCTTTTTTACCAATGCATCTATGTTTTCCTACCCTAATGGATCAATACTTGACATCACCTTAACAATATTCTTTATGTCATAACATATCTCTGAAATGCCTTTGGAATTCTTTAGATGTGTCAATATTAGCTAGATTGAATATATTAATTTTAAAGTTTTTTAACACATTCCGTGACAAGAAAATGACTCATTTGGATTAAGGAGTACTTTCCTAAACCATTCCTTCATATTCAACAATCCCTTCTCACACCCACATCATAATTCATATCCATGTTAGTTGTAATGAGTTTTTTAAACCAATAATCACTGAATCATAGGATAGAAGAAAACTCGTTATGCACAAGGATAAGAATCAAAGAGACTGAAAGAATCGATTCACTAGATATTCTCCCCATTACTGTAATAGACCAATGTAAAAAAATAAGCCATAACAAGAATAGGACCTAAAAACACTAGGAAAAGAAACCTTGTAGGCTACATTAATAAGACATTGATTGCAAGCATTTCTTCCATGATGTTTAAATGAGAAAATATCTGATAGCTCAATATTTAGTCAAGTAGTATTTCAATCATTGATTCTTAGGAATCCATTATGATTAAACATCACATATCATAATCCTTTTTAACAATCACTAGGACTGTAGAAAATATTCAATCATGTCATAGGAAATAAATGATCAAAAATTATAAAGAAAGAGAAAACCAACTATATAAGCTCAACAAGCCACCATACAAAAATCATATTTTGTAGAAAATAAAATAAACTATATGTTGACATTGCATATATATTTTGTATATAAACTATATGTTGACATAGCATATATATAAACTATATATTTTGAATTTTGGCCCTACGTGCATAGGAGCACGACATAGCATATTGCACCAAGACCCTAACTGGAGAGTTTCTCTAAGAACCACTGCATCTAGCCCCTGAGTGGAGAGTTGTGAGACTTCACTGGATGAGTGTTGCAAGGCCATTGAGTCAAGGAGGAAGACTAGGAACCATTTGGTAGGAGGAAAGCCAGAGTGAGAGGTGAGGGCACTCAAAAAGGGAAAATTGACCAAGGGACAATGACTGTAAGTGATTTTTCCCCCACATTTAGAAATCTTGTAGCAAGTACAGTGATTTAGACTCTATTTGTTCCCATCGAGGTGTTGCATGCTATATTTTGGTCAATTCGAGTCAATGTCCCATTGATAAAACCAAGTACTACCTAGTACAATTGTCTGGTTAGTTTGAACAACCAAGCTTTGAGATGTTCAATTAGTTTGGTGGCCATTTTTGGCTCGTGAACTACTTTTTTTGTATCTTTCTTAGCATATTTTTTCTACTATAATATTGAAAGGAATTCCCATCGAATAACAACACATGAAGTTCACTAGGGTTCAAATTTCTAAACTTTGATGAAATAAATTTGCATATTGAGGTCCACAAATGATCAAAGGGACTGAAAACAATACATTGTTCGTGAGTGCAATGAAAAATTCCTAGTCCCTATCCATAAGAGAATGTATAGAATTACATGATGCAGAGTTAGAGGAAGGAAACAAACTCACACAATATCATTTGACAAGTCACAAACAATCTTGAACTTTCCTTCTTTTGACACACTTATTCAACTATATTTCCCTTCACAAAACTCAACACAAACAATCAATTTTTTCTTTAGAGTTCCAAACCATTACCAGACCTTAAAACACCTTATTCAACTTCATCTTGGTCAAAACAAATAATTTCCTAGTCTTCCCTTTCATTTTACCATTAACTCTCTTTATGACTGTCCTAAACTTCACAATTTCAACTCAACATAAAGTAACCTAACCCAAAACAGTATTTAGGCTAATATAGACCAAAACATTTCCATTCCATTTCACTTCAAACAAATGTAAACCATCTTCCATCCTTTATTCTTGACATTTTAACAAAATCATATATTGTACTTTCATTTTAGTGTCCAAAACAGGGCTATTGTTAGACAGATCAGCCAAAGCAATGAAATTTTTAACTTCATGCTTACACCAAACCTTATATCAAATGAGATCAAATTATACCTTGGTAATCTCTTAACCAAAACAACCAAGAACTCACACTTAATGATCAAAATACCTTAAAGTTCTTACTGTCATTGGTTCCTTCATACCCTATTTGTAAAGCTTGTAGGTCTTCCAACCTATTTGTCAGGGCTTCATTCACAATATAAGAACTATTACACAAGTCTATCCACACTTTTCAATTCCCTCCTTGCAGATCTAAAACATATTCAAAATGGGTATCAAAACTTTTACAACACAAGCTTCAAATATTGTTTTCTCAGACATATTTAGGCCTAATTAGGCCTGATTTGAATAAGGTTTGTTGCTTTACAAACTCCTGACCAAAGTACACTTTTCTAGTTCTTGGGACATGTTTAGTTTGATTGGTATATGCTCTTCAAAGCATAAAAGTCCATTTACAAAGTATTTTCACAAAACCTTAAGGGCTTAACCTTCATAATTACTCTGTTCACAAACTATACACACATTTTTTCAGTCAAGAAACTTCATTCTCTCACATCTTATCTTTATGATTTTTCCCTAAATCCACTGAAACATGAAAGAAAATTCATAGTAGGAAAATGGTAAAGGAATTTTGGATAGGGAGGGACCCAATTAGCCTCTTTAACTGGATTCTTAAGAAAGAAACAAACTCTGATACATTTTGGGGTTCTTCTGAGTAGGGCCCATCTTTTATTATTTTATTTGGGGGACCCAAAAAGGTATAGGTGTAGAAACCTATGGAGCTTAATCATTAAAGGAAAGGGGTTTGTCCATTTAGAAATAGACTGAAAGGATGGTTGCACGAGGGGATATTTCACATCAAAGGTGGTCCAAAACATTTCATAGACTAACTAACCAGACACCAATACTACCTCGAGGGACTATTGTCTTCGAGGAAGGTGGTCCAAAAAAATTCATAGATAGGTACAAAAAGTAAAAGCAACCTTCCACCAACTAATCCAATCAACCTCCAAGAAACAATACAATGAATCCTCTAGATGTTCCCAAAACCCAAGGCTTCAAAACACAAGGTTGGTGACCCTACAAACCATTCCCTTTCTTACCAAGTGATCTTTGATCATCAGACCCTTACAAGGTTTATTGATAAATTCGCAACTATTGTTACCTCCACATGCATTTGACTAGTAGTGACAACCTTGGTTTTTAATCCTCCAACCCCATACCTTGGGATCACATCACCATGAAAGAACTTCATCCAACATCCTTATGAGTTTAGGTACCACCAAATAGGTATTTTTCATATTTTTCTTCCTTGAGCGAGGGAAATTTAGGAAGAGAAGAGGAAAGTGAGACATGTAGTAGGTCTAAAACAGGGAGATCAACTAGAGGTCAAAAGATTAGTAGAAAATTTCATTAACACATGGAATTTTTTCTTGCTAAATGAGGGTCATGTTCTTATGATGATGAGAGCATAGGTGACATCGAGGTTCCCTTGAGGTACAAACATCTACGGAAACAATGGGTACCCAAGGAACTTCCTCTAATAAACATTGATTTTTGTGTCAACGAGAGTATATATCGCATAGCACCATCATCATTACATGGTGTTGATGGTGTTTTCTACATAATAACAACTCAGAAAGAATGTGATATCCTATCTCTCTTGAAAGGTAAATCTCTATGTGAAAAGAGATAACCCCAAGGTATCTAATGTCAGGTCTTGACAATGCAAATAAAAAAACTCAGAGATAATGTGAAAATGCTGATAATCACAAAGGGACCTTACTATAAGTAAATAATGGACTCAAATTTTTCAAATCTAGTAATATATTGATACTTCAAAACCTAAAACTAACCCAGATAATAAAATAAATAACAAAATATAAGGGATTCAAAGAGATTTATAAGACTAATTCTAACCCTAAGATTAACAATGCAAAAGATGAAATGCTCAAAATGGACCAATCCCTCATAAACTGATTCCTGTTCAACCTAGATAAATCTGCAATATTACAGAAATAGTGCAATCTTCTAAGGTATTAAAGATTTTTAGACTATGAATATTCATTCAAGGCAACCCTATTGTAATTGAAATGAACAAGAATGCATAATTGAACTAAGCACGGTTCTAAGTCTAGGCTAACTTTGCAAAGTAGCTAACAATCAGCTAACTACAAAAAGTATGGACAAGAGATTGCTACAATCACTTCAAGCATAAAACCCTAAACATCATAAAACCATCTAACATCATATAACTTAAGCAATTTCAAAGATAGAATATCAAGAACCATGCCAGATAAAACTCAACACAAGAAAGGCACCAAATCACAATGTCTTTACTTATATTAAACTATCCAAAATAGCAACAATTCTAGTCTTCTGTTACATCATTTTCTTGAAAAGATAAACTAAATTCTAACTCTAATTATTGCTCCTACACTTCGCTCTAATGTAAAATTAATCTAACTTAACCCTTACAAATGAGGCATAATGCCAAACTTATAGAAACCCCCCAAGATATGTCGGTCCAATTAGGGTTTTACAATAATAAACGGCCACACAACAGGTCTTTCAAGAAAAATTCAAAAAAATATGAAATGTGCAATATGCACCAATTTCATCCAATTCGGCTTGGGGTATCCAACAAAACTCGGTCCAATTCATGCAAAGGAAGAGGAGAAAAGAATGGGGAAGCACAAATTCCAATGTAGCATTTCATTAACTGCTTCCCCCTTTGTCCTTAGCACCCTCCACCTTATACTGCACCAACAACAATACCTTGTCCAAGTTGGCAATAGGTGGCATAGGAAAAACCCTAGCCCTCCTCTCAAGGCACTTGATATCATCCCTTGACTGCTTCACTATATTATCCCAATCCACCTTACCTTACCTAATTCATCATGCATTCGACAAAGAAACCATAGTAAAGATCACATGGAACATAAGTTAATCAATCACAAATGACAAATTCATCCCCAATACAAGTCCCATGATAAGCAAATATGCTCAAAACCTCATAAAAATAATCATTCCAAAGTTCGGGTTTTCAGCCCTTCCACGAAATCTAGGCCAAAGAGGAATTTTGAGAAATTCCCGGCTAGGTGGATTCTAGCGAACAAGCACACAAGCATCCAATAATCATTTAATCAACTGATAATCACTAAGAAATAACATAAAACATCTTAAAATAAGTCCAAGTTGACTATCAAATGTATAAACATCAAGCAAACTTCATGCAATTCCTCAATTCTCCATTTTCAATAAAATCTCGAGAAAATCAGTCAGGGATGAAAATTTGCAAAAATAGCAATAATTCACAAACTTCAGGAAAATGAAGGAACCAAGAAAATTTAGGAAAATCCCGAAGGCATGGATTCCAGTGAAACTAATGCATTTTTCACAATTTAAGCCTAGTTCTGGGAAAATGACAAGCTGACAGACAAATTGAGGAAATCTAGAGGTAGTGGAAATCCGCGAGGTAGATAGAAATCTGGATCAATGCACATCCCAGGAAGATAGAAAGAAAATGGAAAGTCAGGGAATTCCGGTAGTTAAGGAATTCCCTAAAGACTCTGAAAACCCGAATATCCTCATTTTCTCTCGACCTCACTCAAATTGATTGAACGGTCACAAATTTGAGGATTTGGAACCTAAAACTAACTCGATTTAAACATCCTATAGACCATCTTGGAATATGAACTCACCCTAAGGTAAATCGAGAGGGACTGGAAATGCCCTAGGTACAAAACCCCAAAATTCCACCACAAACATGCAAGATAAGCTTGGACCCAACTGGTTTATTTGAAAGGGTTACAAAAGGTTTTCTACGACCCACATAAGCAAGCCACCTCATGATGAAAATTGAAATACAAGCTTAAAAATTCACATGGGATTGACACTCAAATAGAAAGGGATAACCCTAGCCTCAAGAAACTCAATGCTCAAACATGCCAGAACTCGAATCCCAAGCACACCCAAAATTTCAAAGAAGCATGTGCATTCAATAAGAAAAAGCATGGCAATGTGAACAACATGAAAGGGCACCAAATGAAAACCAAAAACCCAAGCATAAATCACAAAACCCGACCATACCAACATTTTGACTCACAACATGCATGCACAAATCATAAAGTAATTCATTTGAATCATCAAAAGAGAGAAATCGTCATGTACATACCATGAAGACAGGAAAATATCAAAACAACAGAAGCCAACAAGAAACCCCAAAGTTTGAGCATAATGCAAATGGCTTCACACAAAACCCAACCACAACAATCAACCACAATTCCAATCGCACAATCCAACAACAACACCCAAGTCCAAGCACTCCAGATCAAAAGGAAGCAAATGATAAAACCTTAATGACACAAAACTTCCAAAAGTCGACTTAATACCCACCACAAAAATCACATAATTAATGCAGTCAAGATGGGTCAAACCAAAATCTGGGAATCCAACATGGTGACAGACATTCAGAGAAATCTGGTCTCGATGGAATTCCATGAAGGACAAAAATCTCTATATTTTTTGATGAAAAGCAGTTGTCACCGGACTTTGAAAGGAAACCGAGAAAATCTGGTAGGAGTGGATTTTCCCGAGAGCAGCGAAATACCCGGAATGAGTCCAAAACTTAAGGTTTTCAAAGCATATCATAGATGGACTATTCTAGCAAGCAAGATAAACATCAAATCACATGCCCAAGCAAGAAAATCTGCAAAATTGAAGGGCCAAAACACCAAGAGAGAAAAACCAAAAGAGCAAGAAAGAGGGTCCCCACTTTCAGTGGGGCACGTGTGCAAAAAGTGCACAACACATGGTTTGGGCCTATTTTGCATGGATGACATAAAGGTTTGTTATGAAAAAGTTACTAAATTGATAGAGTATGTCGGACCCTATTACAGTTACAAATATTGGATGCAACTAGTTCGATATACACAAAGTATGCGTAGGTATGCACTATCAACAAATTATATACAACTAAAATATAAGGATCAAAATAAAGGAGCAGCTATGTACATTGATGGAAGGCCAAAAGAATCAGGGAATATTGCAGGGTTTATAAACAATACATGACCTGGGTCAACAAATAAGCAACCCAATTTCATATTTGAGGCATGCAAGGGAAACCGTGTATTTGTATGTGTGATAAAATCAATAACTATAGGGGAAGAGTTTCTAATCGATTACAATTTGAATAACATAGAGAAACACATAGTTACTATGGGGGTGGTACATACTATATACCATTTTACCCAACCTCCAATTAATGACTCCAATATACCATTTTATTATTATGTTTTTTTCGTAAGTCTATTGGTTTCATTTCGGTAATGTTTTTTTATATTTAATTTTTGTCACAACGGGACATTGATCATAGGGGAAAATCTCTGACCTAGAGCATAGACTATGATACATCTTTAGGCACTTCTACCTGATAGGTTTACCTCATTGTAATTATACAAATTAGATACAAACAATTTTTTTTATTATTATGTTTTTTTCATAAGTTTATTGGGTTAATTTCGATAATGTTTTTAATATTATTGTCACAGTCAGATGATTGGGGAAAGGCACTGACAATAGAGAAGAGCATCCATAGGGAGGTTCAGTCATTATTATGTGATGATGACATTGCATATTCCACAAACCCTCTAGATATGGTAAGGAAGACCCAAAAAAAATGCAATGAAGAAATCCTTTAGTTGTTATTAATAGTGCCTCAAATAGATGAGATAAGAGAAAGGGTTAAAATATTGATTGAGAGAGCATGAAACTTGCAAGTAAGCTATCATCAAATCTTTAATTATGACATAAGTTCATTCATGGTTTTATATTTTGTACTCTTTTATGTCATGAACTAAAATATGTGTTGTTTTTACAAGATTTTTTGCGTCCTCATGATGTTGCTGGTTATGATCAGGGTATTGTAGGTGCTTCCCAAGGAGCAGGGGTTGGTACAAGTGTCGATCCTAATCTTCTTGTGCATACATAATATCATCAAACCCCATCACTTTGAAGGGAAAAGAATGCGGATCTATTGACCCAACAGTGTGGAATACATTCCCTTAACGCCAATACAGCAGGGGAGAGAACCAAAAACTGATTCTAATAGCTTCTAAAACTATTTGAGATGAATACAACCAATAAAAGAAATAACAAAAGAACAAAGTAATCATAGATTGACAAAGAGATTTTATGTGGGAAAACCCTTTCAAGTAAAAAAACCCACCACACAAAGCCAAGACTATTGTATTACAGTATTGAAACAAATACATATAATTTCTAGTCTTCTTTGTATAGCTTACAAATGCCTAGAGAGATTCGGATTGACTATTACGATGTTTTCACAACATACAGATCGAATCACCTCTCTTCAAGAACACACGTTCTTTCCTTTTATTTTTCCTCTTCAACCCACGACTTCAAACTTGCTCTACAACTTGACTTATGAGAAATAGCACATCTCTCATCCATATGTAGCCAACTCAGAAGAGTCCTACACAATCAATGAAGTCCATCCTCAAATCACGCATCTGGTCGGATCTGACAGATTTCCTTGCAATGAGCCGACTTTGCATTCAAAGCCATTACTCAAAACGGTTGAGTTCGCCACCCTTTGTTGACAATGCAACTGCCACAATAACTATTTTGGTTTCTGTCCAATCACTATTCAGACAGGTGCCATGCATCCAAGACCCATTGGCAATCGCAGTTGACAGAACTACCAAAATGGTCAAACAGACACCGAGCGCGTCCAATACTTTCAAGTCAATCTAACACTGCCGGAGCCAGAGTAGGAATGGGAGTCAAAATAGGACTCCATCAAAATTACAGGTTCAGGAACTATTTTGGTTCTGTGTCTACCCACGGCAAAGAGGAACTCACTAGATATAGTTCTAACTGGGGTGAGACAACCTGGGGTCAAACCAAGTCGGGGACACAAAAGACCAGAGTCGGAGTCGGAGTCAGAGCAGGAACAGAAAATAGGACTTCACCAAAAAGTCCAAGATCAAGAAACAATCCGGTTCCAGTTCCGCCTCTACCAACTACAAGAAACAACAATCCAGAACCTGGACTAAGCAGAGGAAAACACCCTGAGGAGAATCCAAGCAACCAAAAGAACTAGATCACAAAAGTAGGAGTTAGACTTAGAGTCGGAACAAAAACTGAAATAGGAACCTAGAAAATGGACATTGCCAAATTCCAAAACTGGTTCCGCCTCTGCCAGAACCTGCAAAGTGAAGCAAGAAGAAAAGATGATAGGAAGCGGAGTCAAAGTCGGAATGAGAATAGAAACTCAAAACTTAGGCAAATAGAACAATGCGAAGTTCCAACCCGATTTCACCTCCACCAAAAACTGTGAAGCAAAACTAAGAGTCCAGATAGAGGGAAGTAGAGTCGAAGATGGAGAGTGAACAGAAACCTAGAACTAGGCAAACAGAACAATGCCAAGTTCCATTCCGGTTCCACCTCTGGCAAAACTTACAAACAACACAAAATCACCAAGGCATGAAAACGAGGACTTCAAGCTGGAAGTTGAGACATAATTTCTCAACAATCTCCCACTTGGTGAACACTCCCAGCTTCCTCAAAACATCAAACCTTACTATCTATCATAGGCCCCAAGGCCCATCGATTCTGTGCACCATCTGAACTTGTCCATGCTAACTGGCTTTGTTAAGGCATCTGCAACATTCTTCAAGGTGTCAACCTTATCTATACTAACCTTGCCATCTTCAACCATATCCCTCACGAAGTGATATTGCACATCTATGTGCTTGGTCCCAGTATGGAAGGTCGGATTCTTTGCCAAACAAATGGCACTTTGCCTATCACAGCAGATTGAAATCTACCCAGCATTAAATCCAATATTTGAACACAAACACCTTAGCCACACTACCTCCTTGCAAGCATGAGTTGCTGCCATGTACTCTGCCTCTGTCATGGATAAAGCAACTACAACTTGTTGCTTGCTCATCCAACTGATTGCTCCACCATTAAGCATGAAAGTGTATCCACTGGTGGATCTTCTGCTGTCAATGTCCCCTGCCCAATTAGAGTCAACATATCCCTGAATGCAAAGAGCCCTTTCTGATGCAACCATACTACCATGGTAACACAAAGCATAATCTGAAGTACCCTTCAAATACCTGAACACTCTCTTTACATTATCCCAATGTGATCTCCCTGGATTTGTGATGAAATGGCTTAGAACTCCCACTGCTTGGGCAATGTTTGGTCTTGTGCAGACCATAGCATACATTAAACTGGCTACTGCAAGGCACACTGGTCATGTCCTGCATCTCAGTAGCTGACTTTGGACAGTCTTTAGCAGATAGTTTCAATCCTTGCATGATTGGAACAACTAGCTGCTTGCAATTAGTCATGCCAAACCTCTCTAGAATGGTTTTCACATACTTACTTTAACTGAGCCAAAGCTTTTTTCTTGTTCTATCCCTAGTTATCTCCATCCCAAGAATGTACCTTGCTGCTCCAAGATCTTTCATTTCGAACTCAGCAGACAACTGACTTTTAAGGTTAGAAATCATAGCCTTGCTATTACCAATGAATAACATGTCATCCACATACAGAGTAATAACAAGCATATGATCATTCTCACATTTATAATAAATGAAATGATTAGATTTTGATCTAACAAACCCAATTGACAACACAAATGTGTCAAATTTCTGGTACCACATTCTAGGAGATTGCTTTAGACCATAAAGAGATTTATTTAACTTGCAAACCAGATTTTGTTTACCTTTTTCAACAAAATGCTCAGGATAGGACATGAAGATTTCTTCTTCCAGCTCACCATGGAGAAATGTTGTCTTCACATCCATTTTCTCAATTTCAAAGTCATACACAGTTGCCAATGACAACAAAAATCTGATGGATGTCGGCTTTGCTACAAGGGAAAAGATCTCTCCATAATCAATTCCCTCAACTTGGGAAAAACACTTTGCAACTAGTTGTGCCTTATACTTCTCTACACTGCCATCAAGGCCTGTCTTCCTTATGAATATCCACTTGCAGCCAATAGGATTTCATCCTTTAGGTAGTGGTACCAACTTCCAGGTATCATTCTTTTTCAAGGAATCTATCTCCTCATTCATGGCTTCCAGCCATGACTTTGAATCAGCCATGCTGATTGTTTCTTTCATAGTCCTAGGCTCATCAGTGTTGGTTGTTAAAGCATAAGCACAATTAGAATCTAACATAGAGAAACCATACCTATCCGGTTGCCTTTTTTCTCATGTATATCTCCTTAGAGGCTAAGGTTGTTCTTCATCATCAGAACTCCTAGAGCTGCTTAAGCTCTCCTTAGTCTGAAGTACACCATACAGATCCTTCCTTTTTGGAGTTTGGGGAATCTCAAATGCATCCTTCTTGTTGTCACTCTGATTTGTCTCACACTGTTGATCACTTACTAAAGATTTCATCTCATGAAATATCACGCTTCTGCTATACAAAACCTTCTCAGTAACAGGGTTCCAAAGCTTGTATCCTTTCACACCAACTTCATAGCCGATGAGAATACATTTCATAGCCTTGTTATCCAATTTAGATCTCTTTTCATTCGGCACATGAACATATGCCTCACAGCCAAAGACCCGAACATGTCTTAGTGAGGGTTTCTTGCCTGACCATGCTTCCAAAGGTGTCTTGTCAACAAGAGCTTAACAAGGAGATCTAATTATTAGATAACATGTTGTAGCAATAGCCTCAGCCTAGAACTTATGCTCTAGACCTGCACCACTCAGCATACTCCTTGCCTTTTCCATCAATGTCCTATTCAACCTCTCAGCATCTCCATTTTGTTGTGGAGTGTAGGGGGTTGTCTTATGCCTTTTAATTCCATGATCAGTGCAATACCTTTCAAAATTTGCAGAACAAAACTCACCTCCATTGTCTATCCTTAAAGACTTTATTTTCCTTCCAGTCTGATTTTCTACCAAAGATTTAAACTCTTTAAACCGACTGAACACTTCTGATTTACTTTTAAGAAAGTATACAAATGCCCTTCTCGAACAGTCATCAATAAAAGAAACATAATAACTAGACTTTGATAACGAAGGAACATTAACTAGACCAAACACATCAGAGTGAACATAATCCAGTATACCAGAAGATTTGTGAGGACTAGAGGAGACAGAAACACGGTGTTTCTTTCCATAGATACAATGTTCATAGAAATCAAACTCAAGGTTACAGTCATGGAGCCCTTCTACAAGGTTTTTAAACCTTTCCCACCAATGTGACCAAGTCTATGATGCCATAACATAGTCTTCTCTGCTAGGAGTTTTACCTCCAAAGCATTTGCAGACAGAGAAGAGTCTTCATCTTTCTCTATAGGTGTAGAATTACATGACTTTATAGAGGCACTGTTACAAAGAACAGGTCGTGCATCTAGTTTGTACAGAGTGCTAGTACGAACACCCTTAGCTAACACCATTGCACCTCTAGCCATTTTACATCCCTTACTAGAAAAAGAAACTTCTACACCAGCATCATTTAACTTACTAACAGAAAGAAGATTTCAAGCCAAACCTGGGATGTGGAGAACACCACCAATTCCTTTGACTCTCTCATCAGGAAACTGAATTTTGACCCTTGCTCTTGCAACAATCTCTAGCGTTGAATCACTTGCCAAGTATACCTTTCCACCATCATACTTCTCATACTTTGAGAACCAATCTCTATTGGATGTCATGTGAAAAGAGGCACCTGAATCAACCAACCAGACATCATCAGATGCCTGAGTTGTCAAGGCTACTACAATGAAGGCATCTGCATCACTTTGAGGAGATTCATTGTTAGAAGCATTATTCTTCTTCTTCTCCTTGTATTCCTTCTTGATATGACCAGGTTGCCCACAATTCTAGCACTTTACCTTGAAATTTTTACCAGGAGACTTTGATCTCCCTTTAGACTTGGATTTCGACTTGTTGTCTTTCTTCTTGCCTTTCTCCTTTGTTCTACCTAGAACAGAAAGAGCATCTTTGGCCATCTCAGAAGATTTCCTTCGCATTTCTTTAGACAGAAGCAAAGCAACCACATCATCTGTCTTGAAAGTAATGGTTGTGCTTCCAATAGCCATCACAAGATGATCCCAACTATCAGTTCATGAGCACAATAGGAGCATGCAATGATCCTCCTCTATTTTTACACCTACAGATGCCAGCTGAGTAACACTCATATTAAATGAGTTCAGATGGTCTACAACAAATCCACCTTCATCCATCTTCAAGGAGTAAAACTTCTTCCTCAAGAACAACTTATTTACCAGGGACTTTCCCTGATAAATGTCACCAAGTTTCTTTCACAAAGAAGCTGCAGATTTTTCCTCATGAACATTCAGGAGCATAGAATCGGCTAGACTCAGTCTTATCAATCCTCTTGCTTTTCTATCAACAAGATCCCAATCTTCTCGGGTCGTAGCTTGTGGCTTAGTTCCAGACACTGCAATCCAGAGGTCTCTATCCACAAGCAAGTATTCTATCTTGAGTTTCCATAACTCAAAGTTGCTGCCATTAAACTTCTCAATATCTATCCTACCAGATGTACTCGCCATCTCACAACAGAAAAAAGTTTAACAATGCAAGTCTCCCACTGAAACAGTATTAGTCCAAAAAACTAATTCGCCCTAGCAAGGATAACACGAACTGGCCAAGCTCTGATACCCCTTTTGAAGGGAAAAGAATGCTGATATATTGACCCAACAATGCGGAATACATTCCCTTAACGCCAATACAACAGGGGAGAGAAGCAAAAATTGATTCTAATAGCTTCTAAAACTACTTGAGATGAATACAACCAATAAAAGAAATAACAAAAGAACAAAGTAATCACAGATTAACAAAGAGATTTTACGTGGGAAAACCCTTTCAGGTAAAAAAACCCACCACACAAAGCCAAGACTATTGTATTACATTATTGAAGTAAATACATACAATTTTCAATCTTCTCTGTATAGCTTACAAATTCCCAGAGAGATTTAGTTTCATTGTTACAATGTTTTCACAACATACAGATTGAATCACCTCTCTTCAAGAACACACGTTCTTTCCTTTTATTTTTCCTCTTCAACCCGCAACTTCAAACTTGCTCTACAACTTGAATTATGAGAAATAGCACATCTCTCATCCATATGTAGCTAACTCAAAAGAGTTTTACACAATCAATGAAGTCCATCCTCAAATCATGCATTTGGTCGGATCTGATAGATTTCCTTGCAATGAGCCGACTTTGCATTCAAAGCCATTACTCAAAATGGTTGAGTTCGCCACCCTTTGATGACAATGCAACTGCCACAATAACTATTTTGGTTTCCGTCCAATCACTATTTAGACAGGTGCCACGCATCCAAGATCCATTGGCAATCGCAGCTGACAGAACTACCAAAACAGTCGAACAGACACCGAGCACATCCAAGACTTTCAAGTCAATCTAACACTGCCAGAGCCAGAGTTAGAACGGGAGTCAAAATAGGACTCCACCGAAATTATAGGTTCAAGAACCATTTCGGTTTCACGTCCTCCCATGGCAAAGAGGAACTCACTAGATTCAGTTCTGACCGGGGTAAGACAACCCGGGGTCAAACCAAGGCGGGAACACAAAAGACCGGAGTCAGAGTCGGAGTTGGAGCAAGAACATAAAACATGACTTCACCAAAAATTCCAAGATCAGGAAACAATCCGGTTCCAGTTCCACCTCTGCCTACAAGAAACAACAATCTAGAACCTGGACTAAGCAGAGGAAAACACCCCGAGGAGAATCCAAGCAAACAAAAGAACCAGATTGCAAAAGCAGGAGTCGAACTCGGAGTCGGAACAAAAACTGAAATAGGAACTTGGCAAATGGACATTGGCAAATTCCAAAACTAGTTTCACCTCTACCAAAACCTACGAAGCGAAACGAGAAGAACAGATGATAGGAAGCAGAGTCAGAGTCAGAATGAGAATAGAAACTCAAAACTTAGGCAAACGAAACAATGCCAAGTTCCAACCCGGTTCCGCATCCGCTAGAAACTATGAAGCAAAACTAAGAGTCCAGACAGAGGGAAGCGGAGCCGGAGATGGAGAGTGAACAAAAACCCGGAACTAGGCAAGCAGAACAATGCCAAGTTCCATTCCAGTTTCGCCTCCGATAGAACTTACAAACAACACAAAATCACCAAGGCATGAAAATGAGGACTTCAAGCTAGAAGTTGAGCCATAATTTCTCAACAATTCGTGCCTATATTGTTGACTGAAATATTAGCAACACATATCATACAGGCATCAGGTAGTGCACCCTCTAGCAATGAACACATGGCAGGACATGCGTCAGGACATGTACCTAGGGATTTAGAGGCCACTAGTACTGGTGATGTTTTAGTAGCATTTCCTGGATCTTCCTGTATTACTAGTACAAGAACATTGTCGATCAGATTTTGTGGTGATCAAGGATTTTGTTCCCATAAAGATAGATAAGGTCCCAGGTACTTTAAACTATTTTAACTATTATTATATATAATCCAATTGAAATTTACTTATTGATCACTCTTTTTAGACTAATGATCCCATGATCATTTTGCAAGAAATGATGTTTTTTATAAACATCTAAATGATATTACATTGGATATATTTAGGCCCACCATATGTACATGGTGGAATGACCAAAATCAAGATTTAAAAGATGAGCTCATTAACTATTTAGTTGTGTTGTTCGTTAATAACACATTCAACCAAATCAAGGTCCTTAAGAAAGTTGGTACCTATCTAAAGTATGTGAGGGACCAATATAGGTCACATTTAGAGAAGAAAGAAAAGTACAAGTGTGTCCCATGATTCCAGAGAGGGAGTGGAAGGACTTGGTATCAGATGGAAAAGAGAAGGCTGAAAAGGAAAAAGGAAAGACACCACCAGGCCAAGGAAGGTATGTGATACTATCAACAATGTAATTATATACTGATTACTCTTTCTTTTTATATAATCTAACGTATTTCAAACTTTTCATAGGCTGCCCAACACATCAAAGGCAACAAAGGAAAGACTAGAAAAACACGGGAAACACAATTTTGGCTCTGGTGGTTATATGAAATTAGCCACATGAATTGTAAGTATCAATAAATAAAATATTTCATCCAAATAATAAATTGTAAACAATTTTGGTTTTATCACACCATAGAAGCAAAATTCATGATCTTATGCAAAAATGCAGGGCTCTGAATTCAATAGAGTGCCCATAGAAGAGGACCTGAAGACTACCTTCTAGCAAGGCTATGGATCCATGGCTAAACACCTAAGACTCTTGACTGGGAAAACACAAGATTCCACTGCATTCGACATGCAGGTAAATAAACTCAATGAAGTTTATTTAAAATTGAATACTTGTGCAATCTATTCAATATTAATTTCCACCATAAAGTAATTATGTTCATATTTGTTTTAAACAGGAAAGCAATGATAATACTACACAACATTGGAATACAAACTGGTGAGGGTGGAGCACAACCTACAGATGCAGGTCATGGGTGCATCCTGGTACTGGATGTATTCATGTGCTACACAAAATGCAGTATGGATTAATACAATTAAACATATTTAATTGCAATTGGTGTATTAATTAATGTAACCTTTCATGTTTCAACTTTAGAGCATGTAGAGCGTGATCAACATGTTGAGCATGACCAAGCTAGACAAGATTAGGAACATGATGTGGCCCCATTAGGTAAAGAGGACCACTCTAATGTTCTTTTAAACATATTTAATTGTAATTGATGTATTAATTAATGTAACCTTTCGTGTTTCAACTCCAGAGGATTTAGAGGGTGTTCAACATGTTGAGCATGAGGCTATAAGACAAGATTAGGAACATGATGTGGCCCCATAAGGTAAAGAGAACCACTCTAATTTTCTTTTAATTAATGAAATACTTGTAACAATAATAATAAAACATATCAATTTAACATTTTTGTGTTATTACAGAAGACCCCCCCTTGTAGCGGCCTCCACGTCCTGAGTACATGACTAGGCATACATTAAGATCATGAGTAGAGGGAAGAACAACTGAAGGGGGGACATATGATCTAGAAAAAAATACTCCACTTCTTTTTTTAGCTACAAAAAAGACTAAACAAAGTGATTGTAATCATATTATGACAACCATGTTTTTGATAATATGTTAATGAATGTTAAAAATTGATATTTTTGACAAAAATATTTTTGATAATATGTAAAAACTGAAATAATAAATGTTATCTATTAATGAATGAATGTTATATGTTATTAATGGATGAATGAATGATTAATGTTATATGATCGGGTATGGGGAATTGAGAGTGATGTGAGGGGGGGAGGGTCCAAATCAGCTTCCACTATCACGTTGCTAACCCTGTTAAGTAGAGAATACTAAACTATTCTCGAAAAAAAGAGAAGCTCAATAAGGTAATGCAATTTTCAATATTTCCTTATGCTACACTTTTAAGCTTATGCGATTTTCATTAGTTCTCTTTGCTTCAATATGTTACCCTTTGTACTTATTTTACTTTTTAACACATCTCATATGTTATCCTGGATGACATCTTTTGTAGGGGAAGCTATCCATGGATGGATCCCGTGTCTGGGGATATAAGATTTTGGATTAGACAAAATTGGAATGTACTCATGTAGCACAGAAACAAAAGAGAAGAGCCTAGCCATTTCAGCACAATAATTGACTTGAGACTGGTACGTGGTTCGAACTAGGTCTAGGTATGACTGGTCTAGGAGAGATCTTTGTCACACAACTGGTATTAAATCATTAAACATACATATATTGTAATAATGTGGTTAATGCTAAAATAATCCATAATTCACTATGTGATGAGTAGTTAGTGATGATGTCATGCCATTGTTTGGTATGTTACTGATTTTGTAGTTTCTCTCAATAATCATCTCTAGTTGCTTACATGACATTTGATCCATATGAGGGGAACCTTTAAATTTGGGTAGCAATTTTATAGATGATTCTCTTATTTAGTGACCAATGGAATAAGTGAGTGGATGGATTGCTCCTAGTAATCACTTGTCATGTGCTTCATGCACTGATGATAAAATAATTTCATTGGATAGAATTAATATAGTTATGTATTATATGTTGCTGGTTTGGTTTTTGGTTTGGGTTTAATGATTATTTTTATTCGCCCAGGTATCATATGAGAAAGCACACACATATTTTTCTAGAGATCCATCACAAAGTGACCTCTCTCTCTCTCTCTCTCACACACACACACTCACTTTCTCGCTCTTACACACACACAACTGACAAAAAATAGAATGTACTATTTGGAAATCATTAGTTGTAGATTTAATTTCTATTTGAACTCAATTGTAATCAGGTGGGCTTCATACATTGCGAGAACAATAATTTTTTTGATTCATGCGCTTGGTGTGTAGTTCAATGATGGCATCATCATACTTGTATGTTGTCTTTACACTAAATTTTTCCTATAAAATGTTAAAAACATATTTTACTTTATTCCACTATGAGACAAGAAGGTGACTATTAGATTTTTCCCAATGAGATCTTCACATATTTGAAATTTTACCATAAGTCTTCCATTTTTTCATTCACACCTATCTCAACTATTAAAATTGATTTTGTGATTAATCCTTTCAAATTAGTAGACAATTTTCTACTTTTTGATTGGTTAATGAGGGTTTTTGTAGGGATTCCACAACCTTAAGACACAAAATTTGGGTCCCTAGTTTCCATGTGTGGGTTTTCAACACTATTCCCATATGCTTTGGGACTTGCGTTATTGCAGGTCATGTGAGAAGTATCCAACAATTTCCATGGCAGGTTTTTCCCAAGTCTTCATTGTTGGGTCTTCTACCATTGTTCTTATAAGCTATTTACTCACTATATGTATACAAGACCCATTGTTCACACATTTAAAATTGAAGATATATAACATATTGACCAAGAAGTATCTATGTTACCCCGATCATGTTTTATGTTTATATTGGCATAATACAATATATCGGCACAAAAACTAGCAAGATTCACCAAAAAAAACATTGCAGGAATGACCTATGTGAATGAGGAAGAACATTGTACAATATCGGCATAGGCACATTGCATTCATACTGATCGAAAGAAGAAATTGGGTTGTATATTTTGATTAAAAAGGAAAAATAGAGAATGTAGCACCATAGGAAATGCATATCGACATAGCTCATGAAATTTTCCCCAACAAAATACTCATCAGCCATCAGAAGCCTAACAAGTGACAATTCCGATCTCATATACTACCCTAATGAAGATAAAAGGCTCATATTGGGGACACATTATTTTTGTTCTATCGATGGGTTATTCAAGAAAGTAAAAGATAGACTTGATCGGGATTTCAGCATGAGGTACACCGATATATTTCATCAAAGGAACACATTGATATCGAAACAACAAAAAATGGACCACCCAATGACACATCTTACACCGATAACATTTAGTCAAGAGAACATATCTCAAGTTACGCCGACATAGTGGATAAAATAAGGCAGCATCAATGGGAGTATCACCATCAGAAGTAATGAGTAACTTTGGGACTGATAAAATGAAGTATCTCCGATAGGATTACATCAGATAAGCTACATTGATAAAGGATGCAAGGAAAGAAAAATACTTGTCGGAGTGACTTATACCCAAAGATACATTGCCAAAATTATTCAAGCAAAGAAAAAAACCCATACATATAACTATGTTAGGGAGGGAAGATGTTTGAACGAATAATTTTTTATTAAAAATTGTAGGGTTTCGTCACAATTTTGACGAACATAGCCTGACGAACCACAAAAAATTTCAACGAGGTTTTTGTACACGTGATGTAGTTTTCATCGTAATGGAAATGATAATTTGCCTCACCTCATCATAAAATGTATGAACATTTGGTTTTTTTGCGACAATTTCAAATGGGCGTTCTGCAAAGTTTTGTGATTTTTTGCATCGATAGATGGATAAAGTTATGTTGATTTTGCAATGGACACTGCCAAATTTTTTTTTGGCACCGATTGATGATGTTGGGTCATGGTTTTGACGTATAAAAATTGGTCGTTAAAGCAACACAAAATCCAGTGATGAAATTTAAATCAATGTTGCATCGATAAGTCGACATTATTTTTTCGATATGTCACCAAACATTCATCAAAATTTGTAGTCAAATACAATAGTGTTTCTATCAATTCAAGATGCACCATGGTTAATTTTGTCTTAGAAGAATCTTTTGTAATAGTGTTGGTATTGAGTGAAGGATTTTCTAATTCTTTGTTTCTTTCAAAGGACAATAACCAAGACCACTAGTTGTTTCTTGTGTGTTAGGATCTATAGGGACAGAAATGCCTTGTTCTCTAGCACCACATCCTTTTCCACTATAACCAAGTTGTTTCATAAGGTCATAATCTCTTCCATAAAGTTTTTTCATTTCTTTCAGATTCGATGGTTGTTCATAATCAACAAGTCATCAAAACTTGTTGTGTAATTTGTTTCTTCTTCTAAAGTGTTTTAAGTTGATAATTTCAAAGGTTCCTCCAAATTTTGTGTTGACATTACTGCTGGTTCTTTTCTCTTTCCAGACTCTTTTGTTATGATCTTGTATTCTCCCATGAATGTAGGTGTAAAATAAAAGGAACCACAATCATCATCCAATAACTTTGTGACCTTTTCAATAAATTGTATTCTTTTTTTCGTCTTGCACAGGTTCTAATTTTATAGTTGGTGTCAATGTTTTCAAAGGAAATTCCTTATCTTTCTCAACATATAAAGTTTCTAGTTCAAAATCAGCCTTGATTGTGTACACTTTATTGTTGTAGACATACTTTATTATACAATGAAGGGTTGAAGATACTACATGAATTTCATGAGTCCATGATCTTCATAAAATAATATTATATGAAATATTTTGAGGCATAACATCAATAAGAGTTTGCAATGAAGCCTTTCCAACTGTGATAAGTAATGTTATCACACCAAGTGGTTGTTTTCCTATATTATCAAATCCATGGATAGATAAATAGTTTGGTTGTATTTGAATTTTTTCTACTCCAATCTTGTCCAAATGGTTTATTCTACACATGTTAAGGGTTGAGCCATTGTCAACAAGGGTTATCTTTATACCAATCCTATTAATAATAACTATTATCATTAAAGCTTCATTTTGTTTTTGCACTTCCAAAGGAGGTATCTCACTTTGGTGGAAAACAATATCTGTATTCATTCCTTGAATTAGGGATTCTATATCATTTGGTTGCACATTAGGAGGGATATGAACTTGTTGTAAAGAACTTTGAAGAATGCCATGATAATTAGGGGAGGCTTGAATAATATCCCATAAGCATATCTTAGCGGGAGTAGTTTTAAGTTGTTCAACAATGTCATACTCCTTTCAACTATGTAAAGGAAAATGAGGAGCACTAGGAGAGATAGGTTGAGTTAATGGTAATGAAGTAGGTTTGGTTTTTGGCTGCCTATTGTTCCTTGTATTATATGTGTGAGCAACAATATTATAACTCGATTGATTTGAAACATTGTTATATCAAGTTGCATTGTAAAATTCCAAATATCTTCTGGAGATAATGGTTTCTTTTTAGGTGGCTCTAAGATAAGCATAGGTTTGTTTTTAACTTGAGGTTGATGTGAGGGTAGGTAAATAGTAATAAGTGGCTTAGGAGATGACTTAGGAGGTCCAATAATTAGAGGACTTGTAGGAGGACTCAAGGGATATATAATGTTCATAACATCAAAAAGACTTATCCTTATTTTGATGATCTTTTAGTAAAGAGGATTCTAATGTTACCTTATCATCTTCATCTAAATAGTTCACATTAATATTGTTTGAAAGACATGCATCAATTCAATCATTCTCTTGCACCATGCTATCTTCCCTAGTAGGAGATTCTTTAGGAGAGGAGCAAACAAAATGTTGATCACATTTCATGGTTAGATTTTGTAAGGTAACTTCCTCACACATAGTGGAGGCATCAAGAGAAGAATAACAATAATTTTCTTTCTTATCAATGATTGGATCCTTTTATTCAATTACATCTTCCCAAATGGGAGAAGCATTAGGAGAGGGAGACAGAAGACTCTCATGACTCTCAATGAGCATATCTTCTAACACCAAATTATCTTCTTCACCAATATAAGAGATATTAAGGTATGTGGAATTAAGGAATGTGTCAAAAATTTCACTCTCTTGCACTAAGAGACTCTCATAACTAGGAAAGATATTGAAAGAATGACTAACATACTTATTAATGAGATTTTTCTTGGCATACTTGGAAAGGAAATATACTAAAATTTTGTGCCCAAAAATGAAAAGTAGTTTTATCCAACTTATGCAATGCTTCAGGAATGTAAACATTGTGTACCCAAAAATAAAAATTACTTTTATCCATCTTATGAAATTCTTTAGGAATGTAAAGATTTTGTATGCAAAGATGAAAAGTACTTTTATCCATCATATCCAATGCTTCATGAATGTAAAGATTTTCCCTATAGATCTGATGATTTTCACTACTTAAATAATTTTGGAATGATTTAAAATGGCTACACTAAATGGATGATTTAAACCCAATGCATAAAATAAAAATTCATGAAAATTTGCCAAATTGAAATAGTAGGTTACTAGTAGATCTAAGAAGTGTGAAAAACCACAAAAAATCTCAAAAAATTAGTTTTTATGAGCCCTAAAGGACTCATTGACCCATGGGCGAATGGGTCTTTGTGCAAGGTTTTAAAAAATGAAAAATACAATTTCTAAGTTGTTTTGTGTGTTCTGTGTTCTAGGTTGTAAACTAGTACTAACAATTTCAAAAATATGGAAAATCAGAGTTGAATGCAAGTGTAAAATGATGCTAAATTACAACCAAAATGACCTATTTTTAAATGCAATTTTGATCCAATTTTTTTGATTTAAGTGACTGAAAGTATGCTATTATGTAAATACTATGAAAAGTTAATCTAACATTATGCAACTTTTGTTGAATTTTTAGATTTATAATGAGTGCAAAATGGAAGTTTACACCTAAAATTCAAGTCAAATTTAAGCTAGATTTAGAAACACTAAATGCAATGAATTAATTCAAATCCTAGATCAAGGGTTTGAATGCACTCCAAATTAGAAATTTGAATGTTCAAAATGTCGATTTCACCATAATGAAACATGGAAAAAGAGCATAGGTTCACCAAAACATAGGGTTTTATACTAAATTTAGAAAGTTTCACTAAAATTAATATAAATAGAAAGGGAAAAAGGGGGTGTAATGAACCTACCTATTTTCTATTTCATTCAAGAAATGAGATACTCCAAGATAGAATTAGCTTTTAGCCCTTAGGTGATTCAATTATATGGAAGATCTGATAATTTCCTTTGTGAGTTTGGACAAGGGTTTTAGCTTGAGCAACACTTTTGGGAGAAAAACTAAAAACAAAAAATCAACCTAATTATGCCAATTCAAACTTGCAACAACAATATAAAGCTCAATATTAACGGAAACAAAAAACTTATTGCAGTTCTAAGAAGGGTAGAATGATGCTTACCAGTCACCAAAAGTCACTTTTAGGAGGTTGTCAGGGACTCATTTTCCCATGGGAAAATGGGTCTTTTGTCAAGGTTTTCAAGCAACTATCAAGAGACTCTGATGCTGATCTATAGCTTCTAATTTGTCCAAGTTTCAATGTTGGAAATTTGCCATTCATAATTGTAGGTGAGATTCTATGATTTGACAACTTTGACAACTTTTGCAACTTTTTGTAATTTTGTACTTTAGAGATCTCCAATCTTCAATTTTCCTCCAACCTTAAATCTATAACACAAACACAAGAGGGAATTTATTTATTTATTTTTTAATGGGTTTTTCCTTGGTCAAACCTCATTCTAGTAATTAAACCTTGAATTGAAATAAAATGTGGAAGGAATGATGAATAAACAATGCAATGTTTCAACTCACCAAACCCTTGAATGAAACCCTTGGAAATCTGAAATGTTGATGTTGATCTTGCATGAAATGGATTCAATGGATATGGATCTTGATACTTGAAATATGACTTGAATTCTTGACTTGATCTTTGAAAATCACATCACAATGTTCGCTCCAAAAACATGCATGATGCTTGATAACTTTGACATGATGCTTGAGATCTTGAATACTACAACAAATGCTTGATAAATTCTCTCTTGAATGCTCTTGACAATAAAATCTGCTCTTGTGAAGTCTCTCTTGAAATCCCTTGAAAATATCTAGTTGATTTGATAAAATAACCTTGTATTTATAGATATCTATTCTTAATTTCTCAAAAATTAAACATTGCAAGCTGACATTGAAATTTGAATTTGGGATCATAAAAATACCACCAAAAACAAGTTTTAAAATGGGTTAAAAGGTCTAGGACCCATTTTCCCATGGGTGAATGGGTCCCAGGCCCCTATTCCTAGAACACACATTTCTCAAGGTGATTTATTATATGTTGGCATTAATTATTGTTGGGTTTCCCCTTCGGAAAATGTAATTTAATAGGATTGTAGATGTAAATAGGGCTTATTTGGCATAATTAATTACAATTTAATTAAGAGGGCCTAAATAAAGTGTGAAAATGTAAACGGATTCATTTTTCTACACTACATTTCCAAATCCACTTCTACCCCCAATAGATGTAGATCCAGGTCTAATTGACTCACCTTTAGGGTTGCAATTCAATTGTTTCATCTTGTGATCTACATCTCAATGATTTATAAAAATGTGGAAATAGCCCTAGGTTATGGACACTAATCTTAGAGTCACCACATTTTTAATGCTTTATTTTGGTGAAACTAACATTCTTACACTACAAGTTTTTTGAAATTGGAAGTCCTTTGTACCCTAGGTTTAGATTTGCATTCCATTATTTTTCTTTTCTCATTTAGGGTTCTATTTTATTGCATTCTAAAAGCATCAAAAAATTAAAAAAATTGCATTCATCTTTCATCTTAGCTTGCATTAGAATTTGTTTCAATCATATTTAGATTGGATTTAAATTTTATTTGCATTTATTAGTTGGTTAAAGATATGAAATTATTACTTGCAATTAGATTTCATCTTTCATTTAAGTCAAGAAAAGTTAAAAAAATGGCATACTTTTGTTTCAAGTTGGCATCAAATCTTCATTTTTAGAAATTTTCATCTTCAAATTAGATAGGTATTGCATATTAGATCTGAAAATTCTATCCATAATTTTCCCTTGTTGTTACATATTTTCATTTAGATCACGTTATCTTAAATTAAAAAATATTGCATTGTTTGATTTCAAGTTGCATCAAATCACCATTTTTAGGCTGTGGTATCTTAGAATCAATCAAATATTGTATTTTACATTTGAAATTTGCATTAAAAACTTGTCAAAAACACTTTCACCTTTGTTTCACACTTGCATCATGCATTAAATTGTCTTAAATTAATCAAAAACTAGAAAAAATAGTCATTGATTAACCTGTTTGTAAACAAAAACAATAGACATAAACAATAACTGAGATACTCAATTTTCCATTTTTTAGAACCTTGTGAAAAGACCCATTCACCCTTGGGTGAAACTATCCTTGTATAGGTGTTCTGACAAGTTTTTGCACACATTTTTGTATGTATGTTTGCTTCCTGGTTTTGCTGGCAAATTTATGTTTTGAAATAGTGTTATTTTTAGGATTAGAAAGAATGATGATAAAATGTTAAAATAATATTTTCATTGTTATTTAAAAGAATATTTAAAGTTTTAAATTAATTCAAAAGAGATATTAAATGAAAAGAGGTGAAAGCATAAAATAAAAAATTGCAAATAGAAGGGTCATTAAGAAAGAAATGATAAAAATGGAAAAATGTTATCTACAAAATATTGTAATAAAAATCTAATATATTATAAAATAAGAATAATATAAAAATGATAAATAATAAAAAAATAAATAATAATTATTAACAGATGAAGAGCCATAATAATGTAGGAGCATTCAGGGTTTAAAAGCAATCTTGCATCCCAAAAAACTATTTATTTTGAGTTCTTTAACATTTAGTGAATAAACTTTTCATAAGGGCTGAAAATGATAGGGCTACTATTTTTCGTAAGTTGGAAGGGATAAAAATGGTCCTAGGGTTACTATTTTTAATAAGTTGGCATTTGTGCACATATGGACATGAAATCTTACAAAGAGATCCAAAATGGTGAAAGGAAGCCAATGGTGAATAAATCACTTCAATACCATTTGTCATTTGTGAGATATTAAGGTTTTTGTTTTCAAAATACCTTTAAAATCTTGAAAGTCAATTTTGAGGCACCTAAAGGATTTAGATGGGCCTCAAAATACAAATTTCCCAAAAGGGGCATTTGGTGGACCTTCACTTTTTTTGAGAGCTTCCCAATGGTGTAAAAAACTTGTCAATCTAATGATTGAGGCAAAAGTTATGGTTCCCATAAGTTGGACTAAAATTTGGGAAATTTCCTTAGGCCAAAAAGGACAACTACATTTGTTTAGCATCAAAATGAAAGTGAAAGTATGTTGGAAAGTGGAAAAACCATATAAAGTGGTCATGAATGGAAAGCGATTCATTCTGGAGGAGGAGATAGATAAATTTCCTTCTTTTCAGCACAAAAGGAGGTTGATGTTTTAGTGTCCATTACTATCATTGATAAAATTGTATGTTTGATTTTCTACATGTATTTATATCTCATATTTTTGTAATAACAATCTGGTGACTAGATAAATTGTATTACATTTTATTGCATTTTTGTAGGTGATTTTATGAATATATAATTAAAATTGCAGGTTATTATTCATGAATTTTGTTGTCTATGTAATATTATATTCAAAGGAGAGTCTCCCTCCATTATATAAGAATATAATTAAATAAAATTTAAACATAAACTTTTATCGAGAATAAAAAGGTTACAAATTAAAATTAAAAGATGAAAAGGTTAAATTTTTGAAAAATTATAAAGAGAAAAGAGGAAGGAATGGTAAAAACTAATAAATTTAAAAAAACTATAAAATTATGAGGGCATGTGCAGGATCATCATGGAAAAAGCAGGCCCTTAAGTGGCAATAAAATTTAGAAAAATCAGAGTTAGGCAACTTGAAGTAAAAATTTGAATAAGTTAACTATATTATTTCAAATATATGTAAGAATAGAATCTATTGCAAATTGAATGTAGTTTCTAAACTACTAGGTTTATTTTTATTTTAAAAAAATCTATTTGGTGAAAATTTGAAATTTCAATGCAGTAGTACTTAAATTTCAGGGAAAAATAAGAAGTATGTGTCTGTCTGACCACCCTAACCACAATAAAATGATAATATTTTTTTATAATATTTTAGATATAAGTAGAAGACTCATATCCTGATGTGATGCATATTTTTTTGTAATTTTTTTCCAAGAAAATAATTAATTATGATTTTTTTATTACAACTTTAAAAAAATATAAAAACTCATATGTTTGACCACCTTAACTTGGTCAAAAAATCATGAAATTTAATTTAATTTGTTTTAATCCTATAGTATGTGAAGCATAGAATGTGACGCATGTTTCAGATTCAAAAAATGTGATACCCTTTGAAAGCTATAGATGTTTTTCAATCAACTTATCAATCAGGACTTTAGTCGTAATTCAAATAGAAAATGAATAATAACTATTTATTAAATTCAAAGTAAAGCATAATTTATATTTGTGGAAATCTAAGAATCTCCTTTAAATACCCTTTTCGTTTCATCAATTTTGGGTAAAAAAAAGTCGCCAGCCACATGAGCCATCATATCACTTACATATCACCACTTTTTGGCCCATCATGATCCTGCACATACCCATGAGAAAAGTAATTAGAAAATGTAATAATATGTAATGGTCTAACTACATCTATTTTTTATTAGATTAGTAGGGAAGGACCTTGATCCCATACAAGGAAAAAATAGAGAATAAAAGGCTCAAAGAAATAGACTGGTGAACAACATCCAATCAAATAGCAAAAACAACCGTAAGAAAACTAGAAACTATAAAGGATCAATCAGGGCACATAGACCATTTATAATATTTTTATCATGAAATTCAAGCCTCTTAATCGAATCAAAAATATAGATAAAAACCTTAATATAACCATACCACCAAGTAATATCCATAACATAATTAATAGTCTTAAAAGAACTATAAAAACTAGTAACTAGACCAACAAAAAACCTAAACACCAAAGAGAAAAACAACATTATTTAGCACTAGAAATCAGCTCCCAAATATCCCCTATATCAGATGTGAACTCCCTCTATTCAGTCTCTCTAGCATTAGAAGCATCTTTTTGCTCCATATGCATCACTTTATTCATGATTTGTTTCCTAAATTTAGTGTGTCCCAAAACTATACCAACCACAACCCTTTTCATGAGACCATCCATGACCTTCATTAACGTGCCAATATCCTTTTCCATGTCCTCCATTTTGACCTACAAAAGATGAATTTTGTTTTTGAAAGCATCATTATAACCATTATTAGTAATATCCTTCTCAATAGTATCAAGGTTATTCTCATTCTACTCTAGACCCACCTTCACATCAACCTCAACAAAATCCTCGCCATTCACATCCTCCTCCTCAAAGCCTTCCTCTTGCCCATCTTGGTCACTATAACTCTCACTATCCATCTCCTCACTTTCCTCATCTATCATAGCTTCATATGAGCCTCAATTAATAATGGATCCACCTCCACAAAATGTAGTGCCTCTCATGTTCTGATACTTTGATATTTCTTTGGTGTGTGTGTGTTTTCTTCAGTTGATTTTCTGACTATGTTTTGATGCATTCGTGATACTCTATTTGACATCTTTTCCACCATGGGTTGGGTGTGGAAGATAGTTATGCTCATTTGATTATGATAGATGGACTTATGTGTGAGATACTCATGTTATGATGATATTACTTTGTGAGTATCTTTTGATGATGTGATGCTTAGATATTACTTTGATGATATTACTTTGTGAGTATCTTTTGATGATGTGATGCTTAGATATTGCTTTACTATTTTGATTGGGTGAAAGAGACGGGGTGGCATCACTCATTCGTGAACGCCCTGCCTCAGTGTAACTCTCCTTCACAATGTGTTTGATTATGAGCTATATCTATATATATGTTGTTGAATGTTTTGTGTTATGCAGGAATGCAAGTACTTGATGCCAACTCTACCCGCATTGTCGGGTCTAAGCGCATCCTATCTACCCAATGGATTGATGTGGTTAGGGAGTTGGTAAGAAAGTACCCCCGCCTAAGTCAGTAGTCGGTTCATGGATTGTCCTTGTGTTTATTTTGCATTCATGAAGGTATGGTTGTTAATTAATCATTTTATTCTATGAGTTTTACAAGTTTATTAATGGCTTGATCTGGGGTTTATGCTTTAATTAAATGTTGTCTTGTGATGCAAAATATTAAAGTGATGAGGTGTCCTAAATTGCTTATGATAATTATGCCTTGGAAAATAATAAGTACATTAGTAAAATTATTGTTATTTTATAAAGATTAATGATTCTTTAAATTAAATTAATAAAAATAAATAATATAGTTGAACAAATTATTATAGTTAATTTTATTTCAAAAAGAAAGGTAAGTTAGGCAAATAGTATCATATTTAACCATGTTTAAAATAGAAGTGATTTTGTTATTAAATAAATTTTAAGTTTAAATATTATTTGAGTGGGGATTTGGCAAAAACTTAATATAACATAAGCCTTATTTGTTGAGAATGAAATTCATTTAATTACAATTTAAAATACTTTAAAAAAGGAATTTATTTGTGCAAGTGTAAATGGGAAGATTCTCTTCCAAATTTAGGCAGAGACAATAATGTTGAGTTAATGGATTTTCTTGAATGGGAAATTTCCAGAAATTATATGACAATTTCTAACTGGCTTTTATGGAAAAAGGTATATTTCCCATTTGTTTCTTTTTTGAAAAAGAAAGTGGGAAGAAATTTGAGAAAAATGGAAAATTGTTTGCAATGGAAATTTTGATGAAAATTTTACAGTGGGATCATGAAATTTTGAAATTCTTTCGTCGATTTGATTATTGAAGCTGAAAGCTGGTTATTTTTGGAATGGGGTTTTGAATGAATCCATTTTTTTGGGTGTTCGTATCACTATTTTGAAGAGTTCTTTGTGGATGGATTTGCACAACTCATCCTCGAATCGAGCTTGCATTGGACTCTAGGTAATTCCAGTATTTCATTAGATCTCTATAATTTTGTTTTATTTTCATGGAAAAGAAAATGGCATAAGGTTGAAATGTATGAAATCCCTCTTCCTTTTTAAATTTGTTTTTATCTATTCAAGGATTTCCTTGTTTCCTTTCCCTCCTTGTAAATCCCTTTGAAACTTGTTGATTTCCCTCTCAATTTGTGAAAATTCTGGAAACCCCTCTTGTCTGGAAATCTTTTGTTCATTTTTTCCCCCAAATTATTGATGTAGAGCACAGAGGATTCACAACTCAACATGCCATTTACTTGACAAATTTCATAAAATTACTCATCTCAAAGAATTATTAAGTGCATTCTAGATCACATTAGAAACATAACCATGGTAGCCCACAATTTAATGCAATGAACAGTCATTAATAACTTCTACACAACAAATAATAAAGAAAATTGCTTCAGTGAGATTTAAGATACCATAATTACAGACCTCCCTTCCAATTTTTATGAAGATCCAATAGTTGAAAATAAAGTTATTGTATTTTTCCCAAAACTGCAAACCTTAGGCAGTGTTCAAACCTGCCCTCACCAAAATAATCATATCTTTCACAAAACTCATTAAAATTCAATGAGACAAAAAGAATTGGAAACTAGAAATAGAGACCTTTCCATCCATATATGATACTTGATTATTTGAATCCATACCAGTCCGTCCAAATCACAACTTCAACCTGAAAACAATGTAGAAATCATAAAATGCACACCAAACTTGAGGTTGCCATTCATCAAACTCCACAATAATGTCTCCAACCCCTCCAATTCGAGTTTTGGAGGGTGTAATTATACATTTACAACCAAAACCAACTATTTTCTACCACCTTAATGACACTTTTGACAAGTTGCTTGACAACTTTCTTGAGCAACTCTTACAACTTTTACAATTTTTACAATATGGAACAACTTTAAACATTATTTGACAAATGACTTCAAATATGACTTCTCGAGACTCAAAAACCTATCAAATGGTTTTATAAACCTTATTATAAAACCCAATACATAAAATAGAGCAAATATTTACAAATGGCCTCATGGAGGCTTGAAAGCAACTTGGTGCTCTTGCACCAATTATTTTCTAGAAAAATTCATGCATCTTCCTTGTAATTTTATTGTAAATTATTGCGTGAAGGATTTTATATATATATATATATATATATATTATTGAGGATGTTATTGTAATCCTCTATTGTTTTGATATTCTTTGTGTTTTGATATTCTTTGTTTTTTGATATTTAAACCTAATGGAGAATAATGTAAATATATATATATATATATATATATATATATATATATATATATATTTGTTTGTTGTTTCTCCCTATACCTTGGCATTGTACGACGAAAGCTTGGAAGGGTTCAATTTTATTTTCCCTGACTTTGTTCTTTTGGTATTGACTATGGGGAAGGTTGGGGGAGGCGTTGCCTCCCACTGCCTTTCGTATATGGGGATGGGGATGTGGGGAGGAGCCTCCACCGCCTCCCCACTTTCCTTTATGTGTGGGTGTTGGAGGGGGAGGGTACAACTTTGCATACAACTGCCCCTTCCCCAACCACTTGAAACTATGGCTTGTTTGAGCCATGTGCTATGTTCTTTCTTTGTCGTCGTGCCTTCTTTTAAATTCAGATTTATATGGTATTTGGTTTTTATATATATATATATATATATATACATATATATAAAGCAATTGTAGTCTGACAGTTCCAAATGTTATTTTGTTTTAAAAAAAGTGTTATTATATAGATATATATATGTATGTATATATATACACTCTTTGGGATTATTGGCATAAGCTGTTAATATGAAGTTTTGATTATCAACAACATATGACTAAATTTAAAATATATATATTTATTTCAGTATGGATATATATACACATATGTATAAATGTATATGTACATATATATGTATGTATATATATATATATGATTATATATATTTATGCTTATGATGTATAGACTGGAAAATGTCTGTGTATTTTCGAAAGGAAAGATGAAATAATGTAAATATTATTTGGTTAAATTGTTAAGGAAAAATTTTAAAGAGAGAATTGTAATGGATTTAATATTTTGTTTGGAAATGATTTTCCTTTTTGTTCTATTTAAATAACAGAGAAATTATTGCATTTTGACACTGATTTGGAAATTGGTTTCTTTACTTTTTTTAGTCTGACTATATTATGGAAAAAACAGATTTATTTGTAAATTTAATTATATAATTCAAAACTGAATTTCTTGTACTTAGTCAAATAAAGACTTAATCTTCTTTTTGTGTTGCAACTGATTTTCTTAATTTATAATTTAGATTTCATTTAATTAGGAAAATTAGCACTTAGATATTGTTGTGGGAATGAATTAAAAATCAGAATTATAATAGAATTGAAATTTGGATTCAGTAAATAATATTTATTCTTTGGGTTTAATAAATTAAGTTAGTAAGTTAATTTTAAAGTAATATTTTATTATTTATGAAATCTATAATTTTTTCTCTTCAATTTAGATACTAGTAAATTATGGATTTAGTTATTCAATTTGTGAATAAATTAATTGTGGGAAGATATATTTAAATTTAAAATTAAGGTTTTATTTAAATGGAATTATAAGGGAAATGCCTTATTTTATTTAGAATGGATATTAATAATGTTTTAATGGAGACTTAGTTGTTTATGAGTGAAAACTATTGTTAAGTGTATTTTAATTTAAATGTGGTATTTTAGCATATCTAATGTGGACGTAGCATTTCTCCAGAGGTTAGGGAACATGTGAGTGTGTTCTATGGTTGCATTTATATTGTTCATGTGTTACCATGTGGGAGTTAGTGGGAGGTACCTTCTTGTGGTTCTGCTTCTTTGGTTTGGGCATTGTGGTACTCATCTCCTAATTTGGTTTTGGTTTTAGGGCAACCATAGGGGAGAGTGGCTCTCCTCAAGGCCAGTTTTCTAGTGGTCACCCATGGTAGTGTTTCCTTAATCAAGTGAAAACCTAATTTAATTTACTTAGTGGGTTGTAAAAATTGACACCTCACTGATGTTAGCACTCCCTAAGGCTAAGGATGGGTGGGAAGACTTGGTCGGTAAGGTCACTACCTTGTCTTCATGAAAGGTAGTCAGCTCGGCATGAGTCACCCTATGGGTGGCACCTTGAAACAAGATCTCTGGTTAACCATAGATGGAGGCAGCTCTTAGATTATAGGTAGTCTGGTGAATCCATGAAGGCCATGCGATGACACTCTCCCATTTGGGCCCTTTGTTTTCCCTTGTTTACTTGTACCTCTGGAGATGGGTTAGTTGTTAATTTTACTGTTGATGTTTATGCTTCTTTGTGGGATTGAGTCTTGTGTCATGTGTCCTTTATGTTTGAGTCTGTAGCCGAGGGTTCCTTCTTACCAACTCCTTGCATGGGGGGGTTTCCTTTCGGGTTCACATGGTCGGGTGGAAATGTGCAATGCACCCATTGGGTCCCTAGTTGTGAGTGAGGAATGGATGCAGTAGTAGTGATCTCAGAGTTCATGGAGAAGACTGTTCCTTGAAGATTTCTCTTCCACCTATGTACTTTTGTAATTTTATTTTACCCTTCCCATTATTATAAGGGAAGAGGTCTTGTAATGTAACTTGGAATTCCTTATTGTGTTGTATCTGTGGAAATATATTCCACCTTTGCAATTTGAACTTTGAAGTTAAATGTAACACTATATGATTTATACATATATGAGATTGTATCTTTCTTTTGATGTACTTTATCATGTTTTCTTTATTCCACTTTAGTTAGATTCGCTTATTGTCTTTTGTTGGGTTCATTGAAGTAACACACCATGTACCCCATAGGATTATGATAATGATTTGTTATATTTATATTGTTTAAATGTGCAATGTTGTAATGTATTATTGTTACTTTCAAAAAAAAAAATTATTCTGTATTTTTTTAGTTGTCCTATCAGGTTGTGTGGTGGGGCGTTACACAAAAAACAATAGGTTTTCCTTTATCTCTATCCCCTTTTTGAACAAAAGAAAATTTGGCAAGGCATGTAGATATCCTCCAACCTCTATTTGACCCACACAACCCTTTTTCATTCTCCACCTTCTCATCACTTTCAATATCTTTAGAAATAGTGATAATATTTTCCTTTTATGGTTTCTTTTGTATCTACTTCTTAGTTTTAGGCGGTTCCAACATAAGAGGGGAATGTTTCCTCTTCCCAGGAGTAGTCTTCAACAGATCCATTTTCATGGACTTATCTTTCGGATTAGGCTTAGGGATTTTAACTTTTATGACCAATTTTTTTCTTAGAAGCTTTGTTATTAATAGGGGATGAGGGGCTGCAATTGCGAGGCTGATATGATTTAACGGATCTATGACAGATGCTTAGAATGCTTAATTATAATCCAAAAGTGCTTAATTACATTTAACTCTTAAAGAAATTAAATTAACGAAATTACAAAGAGATTAAAGAAATAACAGAATGAGAGAGAGAAAGAGAATGCAATCAAAATTGATAATGGAGTTCATCATTTAAAACAACTACATCTTCGGGTCCCTCTCCAATGAGTTGACCGATCCAATTATTCCTCCAGAAATCTGGTTACATTCATCGGAAGAACCTCCTCTTGGTTTACAAAGAAATTCTCAAATGCACTTCCAAAGTGCGTGGAAACAAGCTTCTCCAAAATCATGGAAATACAATAATTTCTCCAAGGAAATCAACTCTCATACTTGCAAAGTTCTTCTAAAATCACTTACCTCACACCCCCCATTCTACCCCTTTTTATATTACATTTTATGCCAAAATTGGTGTAAAACCAATTAACTACCCAATCTCCCTTTCATAAAAAAATAAATCAATAATATCCTCCTTTAATAATTTCTAGAAGGATAATATCCCCTCAAAATAATTTCATTTCCATTTGAATGGTTACGAATAGATTTATTAACTATTATTTAGGAGATATTTTATGTAAGGTTTTATCTGGCCCCTTTATTTAGGAATAATATTCCTAATATTTCCCATATAAACAGAATACGTTAGGCTCCTTAACCCATGGGATATATTAGGCCACTAAAAATAAGGATATAGCCTTATCTTAAGGCTTTGAAAAAATCAAGTCAAATCCCCTTTAGAGAAGATGGTGGGTGGTGGTCCCACCACCCTCTCTTTTCAAATACTTAAATAAAACATGATAAGGGGGATCCCTATTTAAGTGGGCCGCACCCCATACCATGGGTGGCATCCCAATTTATGTGGGTTACCCCCCATAGTATTGGTGGAACTCCACTTAATGTGGGTCTCACCCATACCATGGGTGGTACCCAGATAATGTGGGCCACCCCCCTAGGATGGGGGAAACCCATATAATGATTTTTTTTTTATATATATATATTTTTTTTATTTTTTTTTCCTTTTTCTATTTTTTTTTTATATTATTCCAACAATAATATTGTCATGGGATGCCATGTGTCAGGGGCTGATTGATTGAGAGCTGACTAGGCGCTGACGTCATCAGGGCAACTTTGACCCAAACTTTGACCTTCCATAACATCACCATACAGACTCTGTTTTCCATGAAATGAACTTTGTCAGAATCATGACAATGAGCACTACACAATGGTGTTGACTTTGATCAATTTTGATGACTATGATTTTTTCCCTTTTTATGGCCTGGGTTTGGGAGTTGACCAAAAGTTTGACCATAAATATCTTGAGCTCCGAGACTCTGATTGACTCCATTTAAGTTGCATTGGAGTCAGGATCCCAAGCACTTCTTAATGATACCAAAACTGGAGAAAAATGGAGAATTTCAAAATTTAACGAAAAATCCTCTGGATCAGTCCTCCACACTATTGAGCTTTTGGACCTCTGAAAGTTGGTTACTCAAAAAGTAAGTGAGGGTAAAGCTCCCTCACTTTACCAATTTCCATCCACTTTTCCTTGCTTGGATGCATCCCCTTTAGCCCCACTCAGAGGTATTCAACTGCTTCTCTTTGTGAAGTCCTTGTGTTCCTGTTGAGGATGACGTCTTCAGGCAACTCTGACATGTACTCTAGTGAAAGGTCATCAATGGATGGAACTTGCACTTTAGCCTCCTCATCTTGTATCATCGGAGGTTCATACAGCTTCAAGTTCTCAACATTGACTACTGAGTAAATCTGCATGTATGGAGGAAGATTAAGGTGCAAGGCATTGGTGCCAATCTTTTCCAAAATCTCAAATGCACCATATCTAATTGTCTTGAGCTTCCTTCCTTTGCCTTGCATTATTTACTTGATTATATGTAACCAAATGTAGTCACCGAATTGGAAATGGTGGTCGGTGTGATGTTTATCATGTCGAGCCTTGTATTTGGCTTGGCTCTTTTCCAACTGTGCTTCTATTGCTTGATGAATTGCTTGGACTTTCTGGATGAAATTCAAAGCCTTCTTTGAATCATGGTGTCCATCTTAAACATCATCCTTTCCAAAAGAAAAATCCATTGGTGTCTTGGGCACATAACCCAAACAAGTCTCAAAAGGAGACCTCTTTGTAGAAGAATGAGCTGCATGGTTGTAGGCATGCTGCACATAATGAATAATTTCATCCCACAACTTAGGATGGTTTTTGCAATATCCTCTGAGTAGATGCACAACTGGCCTATTGACTACCTTTGTCTATCAATCGGTTTGTAGATGGAAGGTTGTACTCTTTTTCAGTTTAGTATCCATAAGTCCCCATAAGACTGACCAAAACTCCCCAAGGAATCGAGAATCTCGATCTGATACAATGGAAGTGGGTAACCCAAAGTGAACCCATACAAACTGAAAATACATATGAGTTGTCAGTTTAGCAATGACTTGTTTTTTACATGGTGTAAGAATACACATCTTGTTGAACCAATCAACTACTACATACAAATAGTCATGCCCTTTCCTAGACATAGGTAACCCCCCAACAAAATCCATAGAAACACTTTCCCATGGATGGGACAGTACAGGTAAAGGTGTGTACAACCCCAATTTCCTGTTACTTGGTTTTCTAGTTGCACACATCACACATCCCTTAATATATTTTGTTACAATTTCCTGCATTTGAGGCGAGTAGCATTATTTTTGTAGCTGTGCCAAAGTTTTACTAACCCCAAAATGTCCTGCAATTAGCGATGTGTGTGCCTCTCTGATTACATGTGCTTTTTCATTCTTTGGAATGCATAATTTCCCTAAGTGATACAATATTTTATCATGCACATAGTAATCCTTTTATTCTACTTGTTCTTCAAAACTTGCATGCATCATAGAACTATTTTTAAGGATTATCAAAGCATTGGAAGCTGGAGGTCTAGAGAGCATGTCTGCTACTTTATTATGGGCACCTTTCTTGCACTTAATTAGTAGGTGAAACTATTGAAGAAAACCCATCCACCTAAAGTGCCTACTTTGTTAGAGCTTAGTTTGGGAATGAAGATATTGCAATGGCTAGTGATCGATATGGATTACTATTTCCTTCCCCATTAAGTAGTGTTTCCATTTTTTAACACTTTGAACTAATGCATAAAGTTCCTTATCATAAGTAGGATAGTTAATGACTGCACTTGAAAAGGTTTTAGAGTGATAGTAGATTGGCTTACCTCCTTGCATTAGCACTGCTCCCATGGAAAATCCACTTGCATCTGTTTTGATTTCAAACAGTTGGTGTAAATCTGGTAAATCCAAAAATGGTGTTGTGCTTAGCTTCTCCTTCAAAGTGTTGAAGGCCTTCTGCTATGGACCTCCCCACTGAAAATTTGTCTTCATACTGGTCAATGAGTGCAATGGTGATGCAATGTAAGATAAGTTTGCAATGAAATTTCTCCAGTACTAGACTACACCTAGGAAACTTTTGACTTCAGTAAGTGTACTTGGCTTAGGCCATTTTACAATAACTTCAACCTTCACATGGTCTACTTTCAATTGAACACCTCCTATGACATAGCCTAAGTATACTAAGGATGTCTTAGCGAATTCGTATTTAGACATCTTTACAAAGAGTTTTTCTTTTCTCAATACATCGAAAACATTTTTTACGTGACTTACATGATCTTCCCAAGTTTGACTGAATACAAGAATATCATATAAATACACTAAGACAAAATCATCAATAAAAGGATGAAAGACATCATTCATGACTCTCATAAATGTATCTGGTGCTTTGCAAAGCCCAAAGGGCATGACCAACCACTCAAATAGTCCTTGTTTTGTCTTAAATGCAGTTTTCCAAATCTCATCTTCTGCAATTCTTATCTGATGATATCCGCTACACAAGTCTAACTTAGAGAAATAAACTGCATGTTTAACTGATGAATTAAATCATCAATATGAGGAAGAGAATACTTTTTCTTTACCGTTATCTTGTTCAGGGCTCGATAGTCGATGCACATTCTCCAAGACCCATCCTTCTTTGGAACCAACACAATTGGAGAACCACAAGGAGATGTACTAGGATGTATGAATCCTTTTTCCACCAACTCCTGAATTTGCTATTTGATTTCCTCATTCTACAAAACTGACAAACGATACATTCTGATGTTTGGAGGAGGCACATCCTGCTGTAAATGGATTTCATGTTGTATCTCTCTCTTAGGTGGAAACCCCTTTGGTTCCTGAAATAAGTCTTCATAAGTTGAAACTATTTTGACCATCTTAGTTTTACGCTTTGGATCACACCCCTTAAATGCTTCATCTTTTTCATCCTCTTGATATTTTACAAGCATTAATACAAAGTTCTTACTATAATTGATCAACCTTTTCATTTGACTAGCTTTGACTAGTGCAAGATTAGTCTTAACTTTGTGTGCACGTACAATGTATTCTATCCCATCCTTAAAAAGATGATATTTATTCTCCCCCTTGTAGAAGATTGATTTTCTATCATATAAATAAGGAATCCCCAACACAATCCCACAAATATCCAAAGGGACCACATCTACTTCTACCTCATCAAAAAAGCTTGCAGTGATAGAAAATTTCAGTTTACATTGTTTCGTTACTTGCAACTGAGCATCATTGCAAACCCATCCAAGCAGATATGGATTTGGATGAGGTGTTGTAGTTAAATGGGGTTTCTTTACCACCTCTTTAGATATTATGTTGACTTGAGAACCCGTATCAAACAATGTGTCAATCTTAGTGTGCTTAGATACAACTCGAATATGAAACGGTTTATTTCGTTGTTTATCAGCTTTAGGAGGAGTGGATATTTTACTTGTACTTGCACTATGTGCACTTGCATTAGAAATAATTGTATCAGCAGAGAGAGTTATACTTTTAAATTTACCTTGGATCCCAGTAGCAACAATCTTTGTCTCATCTCTGGAGTCAGATCCAAGATCCTGTTGAAACATTGCAGCAGTCTTTTACTTGCCTTTATTTCCTCTGTATATTTTCGGCCTTAGTTCTGAGTGCAGCTTCCAACACTTCAAATCATCACGCCCCTCTTTCTTACAATGGGAGCATGTGGGCTTATCACCCTCCTTATCTTTAGTTGTCTTTTTCCCTTTCCCTTTATCTTTACCTTTACCCTTAAACTTCCCCTCAGACTTAGATGGTTTATTTGAGAAATTATCAGTGAAAGTGGTCTTACCCCTTGACTCTAAATGAGTGGCTTGGACTGATACTTCATCCAAATTATTAGGAATCAACATTAGAATGGTATGTCTTAGGTAAGAATGCAAACCACCTATGTACTTTAGTAGTGTATCCTGAGTATACAAAGGAACACTTAAAACAATAGCTCATTTTCTAAACTCATGGGTGTAATCTTGGATAGACTGACCCTTACCTTGCCTAAAGGTTTTCCAATTCATTGTTAATTGTTGCATATAACCTAAAGGATTAAATTGTTTTTTAAGGGTAGCAACAAATTCCATCCAATTCATATTAACCTTACCATGGCGAGCAATTTCCTCCCGAGTTCTACTCTCCCACCAAGTCAGAGTTGTCCCTCCCAACCAGAGAGTGGCTAACTGGATCATAGAAGCATATTTTGTTAGGCCTTCAATCCTACAATACACTTCTACCTGTTGGATCCAATCATCTAACTTTTTGGCATTTAACTCACCACCATACTTAGGTAATTTAAATTTTACACCAAGTTTTATAATAGGCTTTGACTTGCTCTTAAATGGATTATTAGTTAGAGAAGAAGAAGAGGGAGAAGAAGAGGAGGAAGAAGATGAAGAAGGAGAAGACGAGGTAGATGGAGGATAAACTGGAATTTGTTCACCATCTTCAGATTGCTTCTTCTTGTTTTTACGATCTTTAGAATCTTACTTCTTTGAAGAATCTTCTTTCTTCTGCTCACGCTTCTTTTTATCTACATAAAGCTCTCCAACCATTGCTCTCATCTCAAGGAAGGATTGTTGAAAATACTTATCATCAACCTCAAGCTCAATAATTTTCCTAGCTTCGATTCCTTCCATCTTTGGCAAGGTTCTTATTTTTCCGATTTTAGGATTATATTCTTCAAGCTCTCCTTTGCCTTTCTAAAGATTGGAGCGCATTATAATTCAAACCTACAATCTTAGCCAAACACAACTCTGATACCAAATTTGATTTGATTTAATGGATCTATGACAAATGCTTAGAATGCTTAATTATAATCCAAAAGTGCTTAATTACAATTTAACTCTTAACAAAATTAAATTAACGAAATTATAAAGAGATTAAAGAAAAAATAGAATGAGAGAGAGAAAGATAATGCAAATTAAATTGATAATGGAGTTCTTCATTTAAAATGACTACATCTTCGGGCCCCTCTCCAATGAGTGGACTGATTCAATTATTCCTCTAGAAATTTGGTTACATTCGTCGGCAGAACTTGCTCTTGGTTTACAAAGAAATTCTCAAATGCACTTCCAAAGTGCATGGAAACAAGCTTCTCCAAAAGCACGGAAATACAATAATTTCTCCAAGGAAAGCAACTCTCACACTTGAAAATTTCTTCTAAAATCACTTACCTCACACCCCCCATTCTACCCCTTTTTATATTACATTTTATGCCAAAATTGGTGTAAAACCAATTAACTACCCAATCTCCCTTACATAGAAAAAAAATTCAATAATATCCTCCTTTAATAATTTTGGGAAGGATAATATCCCCTCAAAATAATTTCATTTCCATTTGAATGGTTACGAATAGATTTATTCACTATTATTTAGGAGATATTTTATGTAAGGTTTTATCTGGCCCCTTTATTTAGGAATAATATTCCTAATATTTCCCATATAAACAGAATACGTTAGGCTCCTTAACCCATGGGATATATTAGGCCACTAAAAATAAGGATATAGCCTTATCTTAAGGCTTTGAAAAAATCAAGTCAAATCCCCTTTAGAGAAGATGGTGGGTGGTGGTCCCACCACCCTCTCTTTTTAAATGCTTAAATAAAACATGATAAGGGGGATCCCTATTTAAGTGGGCCGCCCCCCATACCATGGCTTGCGTCCCACTTTATGTGGGTTACCCCCCATAGTATGGGTGGCGCTCCACTTAATGTGGGTCGTTGCCCATACCATGGGTGGTGCCCACATAATGTGGGCCACTCCCCTAGGATGGGGGAAACCCATATAATGATTTTTTTATATATTTTTTTCCTTTTTTATTTTTATTTTTATATTATTCCAACAATAATATTGTCACAGGATGCCATGTGTCAGGGGCTGATTGGTTGAGAGCTAACTGGGTGCTAATGTCATCGAGGCAACTTTGACCCAAACTTTGACCTTTCATAACATCACCATACAGACTCCATTTTCTGTGAAATGAACTCTATCGGAATCATGACTATGAGCACTATAGAATGGTGTTGACTTTAATCGATTTTGATGACTTTGATTTTTGCCCTTTTTTTGGCCTGGGTCTAGGAGTTGACCAGAAGTTTGACCATAAATATCTTGAGCTTTAGGACTCTGATTGACTTTGTTCAAGTTGCGTTGGAGTCAGGATCCTGAGCACTTCTTAATGATACCAAAACTGGAGAAAAATGGAGAATTTCAAAATCTGACGAAAAATCCTTCGGATTAGAGGCTCAATCCTTATAGAGGAATTCCTAAGATTTCAGCCAGGAGGGTTAACAATTTTTATACTAGAAATCCTAGGAGGGATAACATTACCTAACCTAGGAGGGTTACCATGCGGGTTATTGGAAAGAACAAATCTATACTAACGTGTGTTAATTGAATTATGGTATTGTAAAAAAATCCATCAAGGTTCAAACTCTACTAGGGTGTTATTATTGTTTGTTCTTATTTTGATGCAAGAGAACTTGTGCATATATGTAATCTTGCATCACTCAGAAAAATAATTATTTTAGTTTTGGTTCATTTGGGTTGTTCTGATATCTCTTATTAAATTGGTAGAACTTCATCAAATTAATTATTGCAAAAGTGAAGATTCCTCGCTTGTGCAATTTTTGCTTATCAGAGGTTTCTTGAAAAACAAATTAATTTGACTCTTCGACACTAGTTATACATGTTCCATGCTCTAAACTAATTATTTTTTGCTAGTTGGGAAATAAGGGAGATTTGTAAATGATAGGAATTTAAAATGTCAAATTTGGAAAAAATACAAATAGTGGAGGCATAGAGTGGCATTTTAAAATTTTAAAACAAAAAATAAAATAAAATTCAAAACAAGGAAAAATAACTACAATGTGAAGGGGCACGAGATAGATGGAGGGGCATGGGGCTATGGAAAAGCCAACTCCAATTTTTTTTAAAAGAGAGACTTGTGAAATGCAAGGGGGTTGAATGGTAAAAAATGAGTCGAGCCTCTAGGGGTAGGAAGGAAACAGAGTGAAATGGCTGCACTAAGAAGAGGAGGGTGTTTTAAAACCATGCCACGTAGTAGGAAATGGAAGATAAGTAGCTAAAATGCTACTGTAGATAAAATAATAGGGAATAAAGTATGGTTTAGTGAATTTTCAAGCAAGAGGAACAAAGAAGAGGTGGTGTAAGGAGTAAAGGGGAGCATATGAAATCAATGAAATTTGCAAAAAATCCAATCAAGGCCATGCCATATAGGAAATTCTATGCAGGAGTTAACAATTAGAACTGTTGAATGAACAAGACAACTAAGAGGGGAGTGAATCAGTTGTAGAAAATCAAAACATCAAAACCCTTAATAGTAATCATATCCACATGCATTCAATAAACCCTTATTCTATTAATGTGATTAATCATGAAATGCATATAACCAAAAATGAAATAAAAATACCACACACAAGAGAACATCGGATTTACATGAAAACCCAATGAGGGAAAAATCATAGTGAGGATTAGCTCATAATAAAGTAATTGAAAAATTGGTACTCTAACATACTAACCCTTCTATGAAGTAAATTTTTTTAATTTTACACCAAATGAGTAAATAAACAAGTAACATGCCAAAGCAAATAAATATTTTCTTTTCTTTATTTATAATTTCCAATCAAGATATAAAACATATACAATATGAATTCATTTTCATTTCATAAATACATCAATGTAAGAAATCATACAATTACATACATAGCTCAAAGAACTCTAGAAAAAATAGTTGTAAGACAGTCTGGGATCCTTCCTTTCAAATCTTGGTTCTTCTATTGCCTATTGTGGAGGAGAAGCATCACTTGGGTGCTTTTCTGCCAACCACAGACTCATAATGTGGTCCCCCACACATCTATCATTCGATAGATGGCCCTTCCCTTTAATGAAAATATTGGTAGAGTAATTGATAACGAAAACCAACTAAGCATAGTGGTCTGTCCTACATAACTAGAACCTGTAAACCCACAATCTCTATCTAGCATGTAATACTGGACCATGGTGAATTGACAGTGTTTAGTCTCGATAGTCACACAATCTAGAGTGGATTCTCGGACATTCACACTACTTTGGCCAAATTTTACATTTAGTATTCCTACTGAGAGTCATCTATCACATACACTACTCAGGACCGATTTGAATTAAGGTTATCTTAAGGTACACATAAGTATTTCCTTCAATGGATAGTCCATCAGCCCATGTAACCTACAACATATTAATCGACTTGAAATAAGCCTACTTAACTAGTAAGTATGCAAGTTAGGTATTTCCTTCTATGGATAGTCCATCATTCCAAAGATAACCTATATACTTGGATAACCCTACTTACTTGTAACTTTATAAAATTATCTCCCATCCTAGATGAACTCTCCTAGGAGTAGAACATAAGCTTTCCTAGTTAAATAAATAACTTAGCTATATGCACCATATGTGCTTTCATGTTCAATCAAACCTAGTATATAATACCTTTGATAAACACTCATCCTCTATTATGGAGTACATAAAAACACATCATGAAAATAGCATAATGAATTCACTTTCCTTTCCAAAGTAATATAATTTTTCCAATGCATATATTGGAAAGACAAAACAACCATGCATAAAAAACACACCATTTCAAAGTTAAATAACAAAAAGGAAGAGAACCCCATGCTTGTTATGACTTATCCAACCAAAGATAGCAACGTAGACTTCTTCAACAACAATCAACTTCTCACAAACAAATCTATCTCACTTGTTGATAGCTTACTTCTCTCAAACATAAATGAAACCTATTACTCACAATATATCACTTTATTTATCAATCATAAAATAAGACAAGAATGGTTGGTTATAACTCAGAAATAATGATCAACAAAAGATCTATTATCTCTTGGGAAATAATGCATCCCTCACAATAAAATAGCTCAACTATTTATATAGTATCCAAGAAACCACAAAGCCTATAGTTTAGGCATGTAGAATGACAACAAGATTCATGCAATGCAGCTCATCATTTGTGACATAAGAGGGATTCGCTGCACACGGGTCTCTTCCTTCTCAAGAGATCACCAGGGAACGAACTAACCTTATATACCTCAAACTGAATGGATCAATGAAATCATGAAGAGAAGTGAGAAAGTAGGTTCAGGATTCGAGAGAGAAATATTTTTAAGCTCCAATAACTGGTTGAAGAGCTATCGGCCAAAAGACGTCAGCGCAGTTCTAGGATGCCAATGTGGTGCACTGTCATCCGCAAGATGTGTTGGCACCCTAACCTGTAAATAACTCAAGAGCTGAGGTAGATGGAATGGAATCTTAATTCTTGACTCAAACCAGGAGACGTGAGGAATCAAGCAATCAAAAAAATGCTAAGAACTAAAGGAGAATACAAGAAAACTTGAAATAAGATCACCTTCATGTGTCTAAATCTTTAGTCCAAGCTTCCTTTCATAACCTACACACAAAAGATCAAGGGGAAAAGGTTGGGGCTATATAAGGTCCTACCTCAGTCAGTCCCCTATATTGGTGTTCCCAACTCCACAGACAACCAAGTTTGGTAGAGAGTGTAAAAGAAATAACAAAGTAGGTGGTGAAAACAAAACCCACTTTGGAGTAGAGCTTGCACCACAAAGTAGTAAATGAACTTGTAGGAAGGAGTGATAAGGAGAGAAAGCATTGCCCACAAGTCAAGACCCTCTTCCAAAGAACACATGCACACTACAATGTGCTTCCTTGAGAGCTAGTAGCTGCTAGGGGGACCTCAGTCTGGAATGGCTTCACCAATGAAAGTGCTGCTACTCGAGGATTGAACTTACCCAAGACTAGAGAAATTGGTGACAATGCTTGAATTGATAGCTTCCAACCCCAAAATGAGGGCCAAAAGGAGTTTTTAATGCATGCAAGGGCAGCACAAAGCCATTCCACTCGAGACCTAACCTCCAAGACACGTTTTGCAAGGTTCAAGGTTCTAGATTTGTTGTTTCAAAACTCGGAAAACTACCAAGATGCTAACATGATGCGTGGATGTCCATGCACCACGCAAGTGTGCAAAGCCTAGATTTTTGGGAAACGCATTATCAGGCTTCTTTCATTTGACCATGTGTCCACATGAAGTGAGAATCACAAAATTTTGTCTCATGGGATTTTTTCATTAATGCTCCAAAGGTGTCATAAATGCTAGGCAAGATGCAAAAATGTGGAATTTCCCTTAGGTGCAATTCTACAACATTACATTTTGCCCCGACTTTAGTGGGCTCAATTTTGGAAAAAATCAGCCTCACTAAAGTAGAGAAGAAAAATTTCACCCAAATTCTGGATTTTACGAAAATGCATGCCAGGAAGCGGGATCGCATAGGTCACTGAGGTCGAGCTAACTGGTACTGAGGATTCCCCTAGCTCCTAAGCTCAATGATCAACAACACAATGATTGTGAAAAACTGTTCAACACTGTATCCTGCAAAACTAAAATTTTGAGTCAGTTTTAGAAAATCGAAAGAAACTACCATGGATAAAAGAATGATCAAGAAAAAGTTGTTGCTTCAGAGGAGAAAAAATGGTCAAGAGGTGACTATATGCCCCCTCTTGATTTTTTCCCTAGTATGGTGGGGTAAAGTTAGGAGAAACTGGGGGGCCACAAATTTTAGGAAAAATGGGCCCTGGGGGGGCCTATATATACCTAGGTGGGCTCGTAGAAGGGTAATTTTCACTATTCACCACGAGTAGATTGTTGACTTTTGTGAGAGAAAAGTTAAAAGAATTCCGAGTAGGAGAGAGTACAAGGCGCTGAGGCTAGACTAGCTATGTGATGACATCACTATGGGTCATAAGGTTGACTAGGTAGGCTTCTTAGTCTTGATATTTGTACCTTTTTACTCTTTTTTTTTTTGGATGTTTTCATGCCTCAAGATGCATAAGCATTTGAAATGTGCATCTACGTCCTCTTTCCACGTTCTCATCCAGGATGTGCACTGGGGTCCTGAATCTACGTTGTCATCCCAAGGACACGTTGGCATCCTCTAGGCGACCATGGTGGCTCGGGACGTAGGCGCGTCGCGCAAACGCTTGTGCGACATGCATATGTCCTTTCGCATGTTTGCTTACCATGATCAAGTTTTTGACTTAAAACTTTTAAACCTTTTTTGCAGGATTATCTAGAGATCTGGGAGCATCTTGGAGGGTGATCATTCCACCTTGTTTGTGAGTAGAGAGATTTCTTATCACCTGGTGAGGTCACACATATGGAGCAAGTTAGTCTTTGGCATGTATTCACTATGCGAGAGATGCGATACCATGATAGGATGCTCACCACTCTGATGGAGTGATGGAATGCTACCACATCATCTTTCCATCTACCCTGTAGAGAGATACACATAACCTTTGAGGATGTCTATTGGATCTTTGGGCTCCCCATCCATAGACAACGGGTGGCCTTGGACAACACCCAATCAGTGTGGGAGTGTAGCAAGGGTGTTCGGTACTGCACAGGGTGGACCGACGGTGGTGATGAAACTGGTCACATATACATGCACTAGTATGACCAGGCGAGGATGATAATGCAACTTCTATGCCAAGTGATGGTGCTGACAGTTGATTTTTGAATCACTATAGATGGGCGAGGCTCACATCTACATGGGGGCCTCATCCCAATTACTAGGGACATGGTCGAGCACAAGGCTACTTTTGCCTAGGGGTGCAATAATCTGGTGCACCTTTACCAGGAGCTTGGATGGTACATTCACTATGAGTACCGTAGTCTTACAGTGTGCACATTTTTGCAAGTGTGGGAATTTTCCCACACCATGTACACCTGACCAGTCAGTTTTCCCCAACGACGATCATATTATGTCTCGATGGCCCATTGGTACGATAGGATAGGCCAGTGGCATTTCAGGGATTTACAATTTTGGAGGCTGCAGTTTGATACTATCATTGTAGGAGAGGTTCATTAGAGACCCCACCACTATTTCAGGTGGGTGGGTGACAACAAGTTCCTTAAGAACCTAAAATGGGACCATTTTCTAGTGGCTCGTCGTGACTACATTATTGTACCTTATTACTCAAGTCGAGTCATGTGGTAGCATGGTCTTGTATAGACCATAGCACCTGACGTGCCCACATACACCAGGGCACACCACAATGCACTGAGAGTAGGTGATCGCCCTTGCCCCTCTATTACAAACATCATTTTTTAGATGATGATGAGCCTGATCATGATCTTTCGGCCATGGCAACAAAAAATAATGTCGAGGTAGTGGCAAATTACATGCGGTGGTGGGAGAGGCATCGTCTTGCTCCAATTTTTGGTGAGGGTGCTCCATGAGGGGACCCAGGCCCACAGGAGGATGAGCCCCACTAGCCTCCATAGGGCAGGAGGAGAGGCTGTCAGTAGAGTGGTGCAAAGGAGGAGGAGCTGGCATAGGAGGAGGATGAGACGATGCCCATGAGACCGCGATGACGGAGGATATCAGCTCCCCCCAGCTACCCCTATTTCATCAATGTCGCCAACCTCCACTATCCTAATGGAAACAACACTAGCATATCCTAGGGCAACCACCAATATCGATGGCACATACCCCAGTGTTGATCCACACCCTGATCCCACATGGCAGCCAGGGGATCCAAGTATACATAGTGCATTATTGTTACTTTCATGCTTTTCGTATTTCTTCTTACACTTTCATATATATATATACACATGCCATGTGATACTAATCCCCTTCTTTCTCTTTGTGATTGCAGAGGATTCATAGGGATGGGTGGACTAAGCTTATAGCTCAGTGTATTTTAGAGGTGGCCCCTGTTGTTTTGATCCACGGGATAGTTTAAGAGGCTTATCAGCCTATTTTAGTAGGGATGCATGTCCCCACTTTTGAGATGGTAGCACATTTATGGACTGCATATGAGGAGCGAGGTACAGAGGTGGTGCAGTTGATTGTGGAGCTGACTGCCACTAGGGGTCAGTGAGATCATCTGTTAGGGGAGCTGTGGATGAAACTCACTGAGCGAGACACAGAAATGAGAAGAGCTAACACCACCGAGGTGGCGAATGATGCTCTTCAGAGCTACATTGATGAGCTCGATGCATAGCCAATAGCCGTGTTCTCGACAGATGTCCAACAAGTGCAGCAGGAGCTTATTTGGGTAAAGATGGACATCTGTTCATTGCAGGGGGAGCTTAGAGGGATATGGGGGGGTCTATTTGCATCACGTTCACACTAATATCGATCATAGACCATTGTATAGCCTCCTCCCAGAGCACCAGAGTGGCTACCAGAGCTAGAGGGCTCAGGGAGCCACATGCCTTGGGGATAGGACCCCTATTTTGTATATCACTTTTGTAGCCAAACGTACATATACATACATATTTGTAGATATTTTGTATAGACATATATTTAGCAGCCACTCATTTTTTATAACGGTGGCCTGATACATGTACATGACATTTGATTCATACATTGGACATATATATATACATCAGTTTCAACATCATGGCTTTTCTTGTGTGTATGCTTTCCATTTTCATGTATGCTCATGCTATGGATGGTATTTGTTTATATGGATGTATGTTTTCATTAGATGCTAACCATGATTTTATTTAACACTCCTATTTACATGTTAATTAAATGTTATGATGATCTAATAATGGAATGTGATGTATGGATATTTGGCATAGTCAGACAGACGTATGTATGTTTTTGTTACATGCACACACACATGATCATGTCACAAACACAAAAAAAGTCATGATGTGAAAGTGAGTGAATGTTAATAGATGTAGTATTACTACCTTTTGGGGAGAACACCACATACATGGCACATTAGGACTATATGCATAGTATCAACGAAGATGCATCACATTGACATGCTCTTTTAAAGGTGTTCCATCCATAGACGATAATCCATAAGCACCTGAACCATTTACAAAAACCACGATGTAAGCACCTAGCCAATTAGAAATAAATTTCTCTTTCTGATTAGGTGGCACATTCACATTCCACTGATTTTCATATAGATCTAGGTCCCCTAGCTTAGAATTCCTAGGTAGCACACCTTGATTATATTGCCTAGATAGCGACCACCGATAATACTTAAGATGATTGAGGGCATGTAAATGGTGTTCATCGAGCATCTCAAGCTAATGCAAATGATTAACCCGATAGGTTTCATCATCAATCACCTCTCTAAGGGAAACCCACAAAGATGGGATTTCCAACTCTAAAGGCATGATAGCTTCAACACCATACACAAGGTTGTAGGGAATCATTCTCATCGGCGTGCGAACACCCATGTGATAAGCCCACAAAGCATATGTTAACTAAATGTGCAAGTCCTTACCATGTATATTAACTGTCTTATGGAGAATTAGCTCAAGCATTTTATTAGAAGCTTCTACTTGGCCATTAGATTACGGATAATATGGTGCAAAAAACCTATGTTGAATATGAAATTCCTCCAAGAACTGCTTTACTTCCTTGTTTTTTAATGGTGTACCATTATAAGAAAAAAGTGTAGCAGGTAGTCTAAAACAAGAAATGATGTTGTTCAAGAGGAAGCTACAGATAGTTTCAACACTCATGGATCAGAGTGAAATAGCCTCAACCCATTTTGTGAAATAATTTGTAGCGGTGATAATAAAGGTATGTCCTGTGGAAGAAGGAGGTGATATTTTCCCAATAATGTCCAACCCCCATTTTGTGAATAGCCAAGGAGAAGCTTGATTTTTTAAACTCCTGAGAAGGAGCATGGATAAGGCGGCTATGTTGTTGATATTGAAGGCACTTCTTGAGGAAACTGAAGGAATCTTGTTCCATTGTCTGCTATTAGTATCCCAAGTGTATCAGTTTTCTCAATAGGGATTGACCACTTAAATGTCCACCCCCAGAGCCTGCATGGGCTTATTGAAGGGAAAGGGGTATTTCTTCTTTAGTGAGGCATCTTAGCAACAAGCCACTATATTCTTTTCGATAAAGAATGTCAGATAAAATTACATAATGGGCTAAAAGCTTTTGTAGACGAGTGTGATAATTTTTTGTCACAACATCAGAAAAAGTTTCTAGTCTTTAAGTAATTGTAGATACTAGAGCACCACTCTCCCGAGTCTGCATGAAGCAAAACTAGAGACTTGGGTGAAGTTTGATTGGGAACTACTAGGGTTCACACGACCTGAACCATGAAGTGATATTCCTTTGTATCCTCTTCTGAAGGTATCAAGGAAGAAACTCTTACCATGGCATCTACATATATATTTTCTCGCCTAGGAATGTTGTTTATTGTAAAAGAGGAAAGTTGATTAAGAAAGGACAAAGTGAGGTTTCGATATTGAGACAACTTACTTTGCTTAGCTTGATAAGTTCTCATGATCTGGTTCATAATAAGTTTACAGTCACATAGTATATGAAGATGCTTAATTTTCAGCATAATCATGGCACACAAACCTGCAATATGAGATTCATACTTGGTGATATTATTAGTGAAAGGAAAATGTAACCGAAAAGATAGGGGGACCGATTTACCTTTGAGGGATATCAGGACCACACCCACTCCAAAACCAGTCTGACACCTCGATCCATCGAAGTACATTTTCCATCCGAGGTCATAGTTGATTGTGAAGATATCCTCATCAGGGAATAGGTCCAAGCTGGGGAAGGAGCGGGGTGAGGGAGTGTTTTCCAATTGGTCGGCAACCACTTGTCCTTTTACCGATTTCTGAGTCACAAATTTTATATCAAACTCAGAAAGAAACATAACCCACTTCACTAATCTCCCAGCAAGGTCGACGCTAGAGAAAAAATGTTTCAATAGATCTGTTTTTACTACGATGTGCGTTTCAGCATGGAGGAGATAGTGGAGGAGATAGTGCCTCAACTTCTGCATAGAAAATAAAATATCAAGACACTACTTCTCCATGGATGAATAACAAGTTTCATAATCAACAAGGATGCAACTAATGTATTAAACTTCTCTTTCTCTTCCTTGTCATCATACTAAGCCAATAGGGTTGCCAAAGCATATGGTGAAAGAGCAAGGTAAATCAGGAAGGGTCTATCTTGCATAGTCGACATCAATATAGGAGGATTGGTCAAATACGCTTTGATGGATTCAAAATATCTCTGACATTCTTCATCCCATGTGAAGCGAACATCCTTCTTTAGTAGATGAGTGAAAAGAAGGGTATGGTCAGCCAACTAAGGTATTAATCTACAAATTTCCTGAATCTTACCATGTAAAATTTCCAATTTGATGATGTTCCTTGGTGGAGACATGTTAACAATAGCATCAATCTTATTCATGTCAACTTTGATTCCACAATAAAAAACTATAAACCCAAGAAGCTTGCTAGTATCAATGCCAAAGAAACACTTCTGGGGATTGAGTCTCATCTTGTAAATTTGAAGCCTTTTAAAGATAAGAAGAAGGTTCTACCAATGATCTTAATGATTTATGGACTTCACCAAGATGTCATTGACATAGTCTTCTAATATCTTATGAATGAAATTGTATGACCTAGAATTAAGATGGAGAAATCCGCACTTGAATAGATGATGTTAAACCTAATCTAACAAATATTAAACAAAAATCAAACAACTAAGAATGAGTAAAAATGAACAAAACAATTAAAATGATAACTAGAACAGTCTCACCGAATATGCGTCCACTCCTTCGAATTATCTTGATTGTCCTTCTCCATTTTGCTATCTCAATATTTTTTCCCTCAGATTTTTTGTGTTGATGCAAGCATAACCTGGATGTATTGTTTAAGCAAAATATCGAAGATAATATGTTCTTCTCAAAAGTATTGATCTGGGGATGAGGAATAATGATAATGACAAGTCAATTTATAGATTTTGGTTTTTCGAATGATCGGCTCATATTCAAAAGAGAGATCGATGAATAAGATTGATGAATGCCATGCGATGTGAGTTCTTTGTTAGTTAGAATGCGAGTTAGGAAATTCTACAGCATAAAGATTTAATTAGAACGATAACTTAATCTTGTGTCAAGACTATTTGAAAATAGAAAGAACATGAGTTCAAGATTAAATAAACAATTTAATCTTCAGTTAAGAGTCTTTGAAAATAGAAGAAATAGACTTTGAATGAAAAAGACAAAGTTAGAACTTGAAGAATAATCTATTTGAATGCATACATGAATTAATTAATTAAATAAAGATATATAATTAATAAACACATCCATGCATATGTGTTAGAACTAGTTAACTGACTGGTTGTGACAAAGAATCTTCTCCCAAAGATGATCAGATATTGAATCCGAAGATAATTGGTGGATTTAAAATAGATCTTGAGTCAGAAGGTGAGTAAATGATTAGATAATTGGATGACAGAAAAATGTGACATAAACACTTAAATATGAATTAAATGTTAATTTAATTCAACATTCGAAAATGAAAGATTTTAATTAAATAAATAATGTAATTTATTTAATTGACTGTTGAAAAGGATTAAATGAATAATTAAATAATAAATATTTAATTATAGTTGAAATATGATAAAGGGGTAATTAAATAATAAATTATTTAATTAAGAAGGAGAATTAATTGGTTAGCGACATAATTAAATAAATACGATTTATTTAATTAATCAAGTTGAATAAAGGTCATTATGAATTAATTAAATAATTAAAAAGAGGCATTTAATTAATAGAGGAAATATGTGTTTAGAAAGGCAATTAAATAATAAACATTATTTAATCATGACCATGAACATTATAAAATTATGTCAAAAGTGGTGCTCACAGGCCTAGACCAATTTTCGGTGTCTACAGTTTTCCCCTCTTTGATACAATGTCATTTCAGCGTTGTGTCAAAGAAAATATGCCCCAATCGTGCCCCAGCATGAAACAAGTTAGGGTATGCTCCCTCAAGAAAATTGACAATTTTTTGAAAAATTTCACAAAAAATTAGGAAATATTCCCATTAAGTCAATTTGATGGTCAGAACTGCTATGGAGTTGATGGAATTGAATGTGGAAGTGTTATGGACATGTACAAGTCAATAGAAGTTGGAAGGTTAATCGGCCAATAGATAAGGTTAGAAGAAATGCCACCCAAACCCTAGGTATAAATAGAAATTAGGTTGAAAACCAATTCATTTGCACCTCGAAGAGTTGAAGAATTGAGAATTTTTCTCTAAGTATTGGACGAAGATGTCTCTAGTTCCCTATGTTGTGCATTGCGGATATCAGATCTGGACATTCAGATGGCCAGCTGACGCAGGACCATCGATATGTACCCTAAAATGAGCTTTTGAAATTTCATTTTGCACGTAGTTTTAGGCATTTAAAAATTTAATTGCACATGCAGTCTTCTGCATTCAACGCATATGCGATCGTACGCAACACATCTGCCTATGGAATGACACATATGTTAAAAGAAATCTAGGCTAGGTTTCGTCATTTAGGAATTCAACGCATGTGAAATAAAATGCACCGCATTTTTAGTTGTGAATAGCATCTGCATTTAGGATAAACGCATGTAGGATTATGCAACACATATGATTTTTGTAAAACACATATGCATTTTGGTAGGCAGTTTAGATAATACACTACATTTGAATGTTTGAAACACATTTGCATTTGTTAGAAATGGTTTGGATTTTGTGCAACGCATATGATATGCACAATGCAAATGCTTGTGATGCAACACATTTGTATGAATGCACCGCATGTGCTATAGTGAGTTGCATATGGCTGGATTTTTTTTTGAAAAAAAAATCCAAGAAAAACTTGAAATTTTTGACATCGTGGTTGAAATGCAAGTTGTTTTAAATCCTATCTATACTCGAGAGACACGTTCGGATAACTTTGAGCTGAGATCCCGGTTGGTTAGTGTGGAGACACGATTACTTTAGAGACTCAAATTTTAGCATGTACTGACTATGCCCACAATTCGGGAAAATAGAGGCATGTTGATTGATTTATGTGAGCAATGGCATTCTAAGACTTCATCATTTCATTTTCCAATTGGGGAGGTGATGGTTACTTTAGAGGACGTGTATAGGATTTTGAGACTTACTATCAGAGGAGAGCGGGTTATGTATGATACCCAGTGTGGATTTAGTGAGCTGACTAGATACTATGTGGATGATGACATTAGGAGTCTAGGGATAGAGCATTATGAGATCAGATGGCAGGTTTTGGCTGATAGGTATGAGAGGATTGACTGCATTTTATGTACATTGATAGGGGGTATATTTCTTCCAGACCGGTGGGGTCATGGTTTTCCTATCGGGTGGGGAGATATGCTGGTGGGGATGTTAGAGAGGGAGACTGTGTATGCTTGGGGTTCTTGTTTGTCAGGAATGTTGTACTTCCATTTACACAATATAGTTTATGTAGACGCACAATCTATGAGTTGTGGTACCACTCTTCTCATGGTTTGGGCATGGGAGCACATTGCGGTATTTCATCCTCTTGTTACTGCAGAGTGAGAGGCTAGATCTCCTTATGTTTTATGGTATACAGGAAAAAATACTTAGAGTCATGTCGGAGACATGCACTAGACACACTGGATCAGTTTGCATGGAGGCCATATATGGATTGTGAAAGATGGTCAGATTGTGAGAAATCTGCACTAGAATAGATGATGTTAAATCTAATCTAACAAATATTAATCTAAAATCAAACAACTAAGAATGAGTAAAAATGAACAAAACAATTAAAATGATAACTAGAACAGTCTCACCAAATATGCGTCCACTCCTTCGAATTATCTTGATTGTCCTTCTCCATTTTTGTTGTCTCAATATTCTTGCCCTCATAATTTCAGTGTTGATGCAAGCATAACCTAGATGTATTGTGTCAGCAAAATATCGAAGATAATATCTTCTTCTCAAAAGTATTGATTTCGGGAAGAGGAATAATGATAATGACAAGTCAATTTATAGATTTTTGGTTTTCAAACGATCAGCTCAGATTCAAAAGAGAGATCGACGGATGAGATTGATGAATTCCATACGATGTGAGTTTTGTTTCAGTTAGAACATGAGTTAGGAAATTCTGCAGGATAAAGATTAAATTAGAATGATAACTTAATCTTGCGTCAAGACTATTCGAAAATAGAAAGAACACGAGTTCAAGATTAAATTTTGAACCCCTAAACCTGCATTTGCAGAAGAAAAAAAAACAAATTTGTATGTTAGATCAAATGCAAACAAGAATGAAGGATTCCCCATGAAATCCATTTACTAAAACTTAAACTAGGAAAGTGAAGAACAAACTAAATAAATGAAAAGAAATCCTAATTAAGTGAGCAAACTAGTGATCCCATGGGGGAATTGGTGCCAATTGAATGTTGAAATTGACCCTTTCCCAACTCCTAAATTGCAATGTTGAAGTGTGTAGATTGATCAAATCTCCTCAATGAGATTTGAGCATAACCTAGCTATGAATTTTGAAAATGATGAATACTTGAGTGGAAATGGGCAAAATTAGCTCTCAATGTTAAGAGAGTAACTTTGCATAAAATTATGGATGAAGAATGAGGAGACAAGCCTCCAATTTATAGATTTGAATTTGGAAGAGAGATAAAGATTTGGGCAATGTGGGACTAATTTTCACCCAATGGTTGAATGCCACTTGTCACCATGTGAATGGTTGATGGTTGTGCACATTTTGGCCAAAGTGCCAATAAATGCAATTAGGTGGAATTTGAATTTGAAGAAATGACATGTGAGAGGGAAAAAGGAATGAAATAAATGCCACTTGGCTCAATGCACAAATACATGTAAGAGGAGTGAATGCCTTATTGGATGTACAAGTCCACTTGGACTTTTTGAATTCAAACTTGAGGCAATATTCCCTTTTGATGTCATGTGAGGGAAAATAGAGATTTAATAAATGAATTAAATCTATTTTCATGTGCAAGTTGCATTCTCTAGAGGATTTTAGTGATGAGGATTAACTTAATCAAGATTTTGATTAATTTAATGAGAAATTAGATGATTTGACAATTTTGACTTAAATTGATGAATTGATTTAAATCAGAATTGAGAGGAAATGATTAATTAAATGAATGATTTTGATTTATTTAACTAAGGAGGAATAATGTTAGATTAAATCAAATAAGGTTTAATTTATTTAATTTAATAGGAGGACTTTAGAGACTTTAATCAAATAAAATGATTTATTTAATCAAACAAAGATATAAGGTTAATTAAATTAAATTGATTAATTTAATCACTCAAGGAGAAAGATTTAATCAAATAAATAATGATTTATTTAAATTAAGAAACAAAATATGATGAAATGTTGAGAGTATGATTTAGGAGGAAACGTCGTTAGTTAATCGAGATCAAATGTGCTAGATCGAATTTGTACATTTTCCATGTTTACATAAATAAACAATTTAATCTTCAGTTAAGAGTCTTCAAAAATAGAAGAAATAGACTTTGAATGAAAAAGAAAAAGTTAGAACTCGAAGAATAATCCATTCGAATGCATACATGAATTAATTAATTAAATAAAGATATTTAATTAATAAACACATCCATGCATATGAGTTAGAACTAGTTAACTGACTGGTTGTGATAGAGAGTCTTCTTGCAGAGACGATCAGATATCAAACCCAGAGATAACTGACGGATTTAAAATCGATCTTAAGTTAGAAGGTGAGTAAATGATTAGATAATTGGATGACAAAAGAATGTGACATAAACACTTAAATATGAATTAAATGTTAATTTAATTCAATATTCGAAAATGAAAGATTTTAATTAAATAAATAATGTAATTTATTTAATTGGCTATTGAAAAGGATTAAATGAATAATTGAATAATAAATATTTAATTATAGTTGAAATATGATAAAGGGGTAATTAAATAATAAATTATTTAATTAAGAAGGAGAATTAATTAGTTAGCGACATAATTAAATAAATAAGATTTATTTAATTAATCAAGTTGAATAAAGGTCATTATGAATTAATTAAATAATTAAAAGGGGTATTTAATTAATAGAGGAAATATGTTTTTAGAAAGGAAATTAAATAATAAACATTATTTAATCATGACCATGGACATTAGAAAATTATGTCGAAAGTGGTGCTCGTAGGCCTAGAGCAATTTTCGGTGTCTACATAAATCATGAAATATCAAGGTCATCGCCCATTGATAAGTTGCTCCTGCATCCTTTAACCCAAAGGGAATGACCACATAGCATAAATTCCCCCAAGGGGTAGTAAAGGTTGCCTTGTAATCATCGTCTAGATTAATACGGATCTGATTATAACCCAAGAATCCATCCATAAAAGATAACAATGCATGGCCTGCGGTCAAGTCAACAATCATATCTATATTAGGTAACGAAAAATCATCCTTAAGAGAAGCCTTGTTAAGGTCCCAAAAGTAAATGCATATATGAATACGACTATCAAGTTTTCTAATAGCATCTATATTCAAAATCCAGGGAGAATAGTCAATGGGATGGATAAATCCTGCATTCAATAGCTTCTCTATCTTGATCTTGACCATTAAAGCTACCCTAGGATTGATCTTTCAATTTTTTTCTTAACGGGCTTGGCATTGGGACATAGAACGATATTATGGACCACTATGGATTCATCAATACTGGGCATATCTTCATATGTCCAAGCGAAGATATCAGTGTAAGCATGCAAGAGAGTGGAGTGTTCATCTACTTCCTCAGAAGAGAGGCACTTCTCGATCTTGATTACTCTTTCTGAGGATTTAGTATCCCTACAGATTTCGATAGTATCCCCTTTGAGGAGGGAACTATGGTCCTCGAGATGAGATATCAGAACACCATTGCTGATTTTAGATAGAGGGTCTTCCTCGTCAATGCTTAGAATGGATTCTCTAAAGTATGCTTGTTTGTATAAGCAATATGGGAATCGTTTCTTGTGGTGATAAGGAGGTAATGGAGAATAAGCACCTAGAAATTCTCCTAATGCTTCATCCGAAGAGAAGACATTTATAAGAACCTTTTCGGCTTGTCCTCTTTCTTTTATCAGCTCAGGATGGGTCAAACTCAACGATTCAGCTGAAATCATATAAACACCTCACCAAGGTTTTTGTCTAGACTGTTTGACAAGGCATCACAAACCCAAATAGAATTGTCATTGCTTAAACTGGATAGGGACTTGTATTCCTTTCTCAATATGTCCTATGCCTTTCTTCCCATAGCCATACCGAGAAGCATGTTTGTAACCAAACCCGTAGTAATTTTGCAAAGTTTCGAGAGGGGGTGGCTCTAAGTAGAGTGTCTCATTCCACCAATGGACATCAAAATTTTCTACGGGAGTAGTCCCACTTCGCTTTCTCAGTTCGTAGATGTCAACCTCCTTTTTAGAGATGGAATCACTCTCCTAGGGAGGATTGATCTCCTGGATATAATCACACCTTGCTTCTTCAACGGGAGAGTTACTCGTCCTCCTATTAGAATAATCCAAGAATTCTATATTGGAGGGGTCTGACTTGTACTTCACTATGAAGAATTCAGAGAAGTTCAAGGAACCCCAATCATCACCTAAGAGAGCATTCATTTCAAGGGATGAAGTGGAAGATAGAGGGGATTCACATTCTTCCATCTTAAAGCGGTTTGTCTCAGTTGATACTCACTTGAGGAAAATATTCTGTAGTAGGTATCAATGAGGAACAAGCCATAGCATCAGTGGTTAAGGAAGGAATGCAATTCTTGAGAGTGGAAGTGGTTGAATTATGATCAACAATGGCTAGTAAAAAAAGTTGCACAACCTATGAATCTACTTTAACCATAACCACTCGATTGATAGCAAAAAACTTCAAGGAACAATATAGGTTAGAAGTTACTACACCCATATCATGAATCCAAGGTCTTCCTAAAAGAGGATTGTATGGTTAAGGAAGAAGCCACTAAGGAGGATGAACCAACCTTGATTTTAGGTATTAGATCTATACCACAAATAGTGAGAGTTGAACTAGTGTCAATGAGGGTACATCTAATACCGATGATAAAGTTTACTATGATCATCAAAGGTTTTGCTTGTTTGTGTACGTCTGGAGGAGGGATTTCTTGCGAGTGGAACATAATATTCAGAGAATCCATTTGAATACATGTCATCAATGCATCAATGTCTGTATGCCTAGTAGAGGTAGGCAAGAGACTCTTCTATAAGGCTTCCTGTAGCATCTCTTGATAAACCAGAGCGGTTTGAAGCAAATCTCAAAGTGAGATATTAGCCGTAGTAACACAAAGTTTCTCAACAAGATCATAATCACCTAGTCCTTTGATCATGGGTTTAGGAGCTGGAGGAAGGTCAGGTTGAGATGGAGGTAAAGAAGTGGGAGTTCATTCTTGTTGTGATGTAGGAACAACAACTTGTTGTTCTAAGTCTTGCTTGTTTCCCCTTGTAGGGTACATATGTCTGACAACATTATAAGAAGTAGAGCTAGCAGCCTTTGCAAATCTCGAATACAAGTACGATGGATTACTATGACCTGAAATCCCATAGACAAAATAGTCCTTTCTAGGGAATGGCTCAACTGGGGTCACATAAATGAAGGGTTTCTTAGGGCTTGGAGGAGCCACATAAACTACTACCACATTTATTGACTCTTCAGCTAGAAAAGAAGGAGTTTTCTTTGAAGATTTTTCAGATAGGGGAGAGTGCTTCTAATAAATCATCTAGAGCATCTTCTAGCATATTGAAATCTCATTTAGAAAAAGAATCATCATAGCTAGACAAAATTATGAAAATGGATCTGACGTTTCACGTCAGGTTCACCAAAATGTGATATAAGAGGGATTCGCTGCACATAGGTCTCTTCCTTCTCAAGAGATCACCAAGGAATGACCTACCCTTATACACCTCAAATTGAATGGATCAATGAAATCATGAAGAGAAGTGAGAACGTAGGTTCGGGATCAGACAAAGCAAGACTTCTAAGTTCCAATATCCAGCTAAAGAGCTCTTGGCCAAAAGATGTCAGCACAGTTCTAGGATGCCATCATGGTGCGTTGTCACCCACAAGATGTGTTGGAATCCTAAGTTGTGAATAACTTAGGAGCTCAGGCAGATGGAACAAAATCTTACTTCTTGACTCAGACCAAGAGATGTGAGGAATCAAGCAATCGACAAAAACCTAAGACCTAAAGGAGAATACAAGAAAACTTGAAATAAGATCACTTTCATGCGTCTGAATCTTTAGTCCAGGCTTCCTTTCATAACCTACACATAAAATATCAAGGGGAAAAGGCTGGGGTTGTATAGGGGCTTGCCTCAGTCAAACCCCCATTTTGGTGTTCCCACCTCCATAGACAACCAAGTTTGGTATAGAGTGTAAAGGAAATAACAAAGTAGGTGGTGAAAACAAAACCCACTTCAGAGTAGAGCCCGCACCACAAAGTAGTAAATGAACTAGTAGGAAGGAGTGATAAGGATAGAGAGAATTACCCATGGGACAAGACCCTCTTCTGGAGCACACAAGTGCATCACAATGTGCTTGCTTGAGAGCTAGTAGTTGTTGGAGAGCTGGTAGCTACTCTGGGACCTCAGTCTAGCATGGCTTTAGTAGTGAAAGTGTTACTACTCAAGAATAAAACTTACCCAAGACTAGAGCGAGTGGTGATAATGCTTGAATTGATATATTCCAACCCCAAAATGAGGACCAAAAGGAGTTTTTAATGCATGCAAGGGTGGCACAAAGTCATTCCACTTCAGACCTAACTGCCAAGACACATGTCACATGGGTTAGGGTTCTAGATTCATCATTTCAAACTTGAAAAACTACTTGGACATTAGTGTGCCACGTGGATGTTCGCACAGCATGCAGGCGTCCAAGGCCTAGATTTTCAAGAAATGCCTTGTTAGGATTCTGTCGTTTCGCCATGTGTCCACATGAAGTTAGAATCACAAAATCCTATCTCATGGGATTTTATCATTAATGCTCCAAAGGTGTCATAAATGCTAGCCAATATGTGAAAATGTGGAATTTCCCTTAGGTGCAATTTTGTGACATTACAGGTGGTGATCAACTAAGATCGGACTTAGTAAATCCTACTATAGATCAATTAGTTTCTAAGACAACAATTCAAAGACTTAATCAAATTGCACATGGAGAATTCAAACTATTTCAATGAGAAGACATCTACAAGAAAACAAAATAAAAGGTGGTGCCAATCCCTACTCTACTTCCTTCAAATTTGGTGCCATCAAACTCAGTCAACATCCAATATGTGACAACAAATTTTAGTCAACCCAAATGTTAAATGAATCGACTTAGTAGTAAATATGTTTAGACAAACTCAAGCATGGTCTCCATAAAGGCGTCAACCAAGTCAAGCAAATGATAGAAAACAAACTCAAATGTAATGCAATGACTTAAATCGTGTCTCATTCCTAATGGAAATCGATTTCCATTGATATTCATCAGCTATAAATTCATCCTCCATTGGCATAGTCAATATCGACCTCATCCATAGTCTCTATCGGCTTCTAAACAACCTTTAAAATCGGCTTTAAAGAATAAGAGATAGTCAATCTCAATTGACATATGTAATATGTATAATATATATATATATAAATATATATATAAAAAATATATATTACATACATATATATATATAAATACTTAACATGTAAATATATATGTATATATTTATATATATCATAAGTCTACAATGTAAGCATACATTCGATATATATATATATATGAGAGTATAGGCAAGAATACATTTAATAAACACATTATACAAAATGTGTGCATATATATATGTGTATGTGTGTATAAATGTATATACCTCCATGTACACATATGTGTAGGTATATCTATATTGATGCATCTGTATGAGTGTGTCCATTCACCAACATATGAATGTATCAACATACGTGTACATATGGATACGTGTATATACTATACACATATATGTTCACATTTGTTTCACATATAACCACTCACGTTTACCATCATATTGATAAGTTGGTACATGTGGTATATCTATGCATATGCATATATGTGTCATTAGATCCCATTGACATGCATGTACATATATATAAACATACTTCCACATACATCCAATTTTTCCATATAATCATAATTGCACAAGAAAGATCTCAAAATATTAAATAGATAAACATCACCCAATGCATCCAAAAGTAAACAAGACTCTCAAATGAAAACATATCGGCTAAGGATGACTTACCTATTACCCTCAAACTAAATTAACTCAATATTTCTCATGTGGTGTGTATATGCTCAGATAGTTTACTTTTATCGGTTACCCGACCAAGATCTTCTCCTTTGTGATACTTCCCCTCTGCCAGGAGGAATGGAACACATGCCTGCATCCATTAACACATTCACATGATAGTCAATTGTTCATAACAATTTTTAGTGTACATAAACATCTCCAAAGTTAGAATAATGATAATTCAATAACCTTTCATTCACATGTATGTAGTATTTCACCACGTATAACATCAACAAAGACAACATTCAAATGAGAGAATCATCAAATGAGATAACATTCATATTGATAACAAGGTACAATCATATTTATTCATCTCTAAAATTCACATTACATCCATATTTACCCTATGTAGTAATAGTAAATAGTAACTCTACTTTTGGGGTGTAATATACTCCCCCCTTATGAATGATCATCCTCGATGACCTAAGGTATTATTCAAAAAATAACAACTAACATTACATTATTCAACATTCTCAAAAGCATCAAGAATATCAAGGAATCTCTGCTAAATTTCTGCATAAACCTCCCAGGTAGCTGAGTCTTTTGTGTATTGGTCCCACTGGAATTTGCACTGCAAGACCTCTTTGCTATGCAAGCATAGCTTATGTGTTCCTAGCACCTTGATGGGCTTGAGAGTTACTACTTTGGAGTCCCATACCTATAAATCAGTCCAATCAATTACATGATTATCCCTTGGTATATACTTTTTAAGGTAGGACACATGGAAGATGTTATGCATTCTGGAAAGAGCTGGTGGCAACACAATTCGATAGGCTACTATATTCAATTCCTCTAGAATCTCAAAAGGTCCAACATAACACAACGCTAATTTAGAAGACTTTCAAAATTTCATGGAGCTCTTGTGAGATTTCACTCTCAACAATACTTTGTCACCTAAGGAAAAATTACGGGGTACTCTCTTTGCGTCAGCATAACTTTTTATCAATTGTTAGCTTCAACTAACATTTTCTTAACTACCTTAACATGTTCATCTATTTCAGCCAACATTTCTGGCCCAAGACTTACTAGATCCTCAATTTTATCCCAGCTTATAAGAGTTCAACACTTTCAGTCATACAAAGCTTCGAAAGGAGCCATCTTTATTGTAGAATGATAAGAGTTATTATAAGAAAATTTAACTAATGGTAAATAATCCTCCCACTTGTATTGTTGATCCATGCAATACATCCTAAGTAGGTCTTTGAATACTTGGTTTACCCTTTCCGTTTTCCCATCTATTTCTAAATGATATGTTGAGCTTATATTTTATTGAGTCCCTAGTGCAGAAAACAAGGTTTACCAAAACCTAGAAGTGACTCATGCATCCCTATTTGAAATTATCTTTTTAGGAATTTCATGCAATCTAAACACTTCCTACACAAATTTAATTTCTATGATAGGTGCCACATCAGTCAAGTTCCCTGGTATAAAATGTGCTACATTTGTAAGCTTATCTACTACCAATAGTATTGCATTGTGTGTATTCCTTGACATAGGCAATCCTTGCACAAAGCCCATACTTATGAGTTTCCACTTCTTTTTTGGTATATTGTGTGGGTGTAACAAGCCAGCAAGATGATGATGCTCAAGTTTCACCCTTTGAAACTCAAGAAACCTAGCCACAAAGCTAGCGAAATCTCTCTTTATTCTCTTCCAGAAGTATATTGGTTTTACATCATCCATCATTTTTGTTACTCTAGTATGTCCAAAATATGGTGCTTCATGTATTTCCATCGATACCAAATTTCTTAATTCCTTTACATTGGGTACATACACTCTACCCTTTCATCTAAGTAACCCACTAGGTTTAAATTGAAAACCTTCATACTTAAAATATTGTGGATTATCTGTGAGTGCTTGATTTACTTGCAAGTAATACTCATCCTCCTTGCACTTTTGGAGTACTTGCCCCTTGAAATTTGTTTGGATTGTTACTATCAAAGCAATGTGTCATCTTTGGTTTAATATGTCAGCAACCCAATTTTATTTTCCCTTAATATAATTGATATTAAAATCATAGTCATCTATTAAATCTAACCATCTTCTTTGTCTTGCATTCAAATTAGGTTGAGTAAAAAGGTACTTTAACCTATTATGGTTAGTTTTCAAGTCAAAGCGTTTTCCTAGAAAATTGTGCATCCACATTTGCAATGCATGAACTATAGTTGCCAACTATAAATCATATGATGCATAATTCATCTCATATGGTTTCAGCTTTCTATATTCGTAGGAAATTACTTGCCCATCTTGCATTAGAACACCTCCTAACCCTTCTCTGCATGCATTCATGATAACCATAAACTTACCTTCAGGATCTGATACTTTTAAGATTAGTGTGGTGGTTAATTTCTCTTTGAGTAGGTCAAAATCCTATTGACACTTCTCATTCCATTCAAATCTTTGTCCTTTCTTTTGCAAAGAAGTAATTGGAAAAGTAATCTTAGAAAAGTTTGCAACAAACTTCGTATAATATCCTGCCAAACCCATAAAACTTCTTACTTCTGATACATTCTTAGGTATATGCCACTCAATTACTACCTTGATCTTAGCTAGATCTATGACAATTCCATCAGCTAAAATCACATGACCTAAATAATGTACCCTCTTTTGGAAGAATGTACTCTTGGAAATTTTACCATACAACCTATGTTCTCTCAAACATTGTAGGACCATTTCTAAATGCTTGAAATGTTCTTCCTCATTTCTATAATAAATAAAAATATCATCTAGAAAAACTAGTACAAATTTGTCAAGGTAATCCCTAAACACACTATTCATCAAGTTCATGAATGATGCAGGTGCATTAGTTAAACCGAATGGTAAAACAGTGAACTCATAGTGACCATATCTAGTTCTAAATGTAGTTTTAAAGATATCTTCATCCTTAACCCTCAATTGGTGATATCCAAATCTTAGATCAATTTTAGAGAATATGGTGGAACCCCTCATTTGATCAAAAAGGTTGTCAATTTGTGGCAACAAATAATTGTTCTTAACCATATCTTTCTTAAGCATACAATAGTCGATGCACAAGTGCAATGTACCATCCTTCTTCTTAACAAAGATGGTTGGAACTCCCCAAAGTGATACACTTGGACTTATCAGTCCTTTCAACAAAAAATCATCCAATTGTGTCTTAAGTTCAATAACTTCAGTGGTTTTCATCCTATAGGGTAACTTAGAAATAGGTTCTGACCCTAGAACAATATCTATAGAGAAATCAAATATTATTTTCAGAGGAGACCCTAGTAACTCCTCTTGAAAAACATCCAAAATTTTCATTAATATTGGATACTTCGCCATATCTGATTTCTCAGTTTCATCTATTTCTCCATCTTCTAGTTCCTATAAACTTTGGAACTTTGAATCAACTCTATCCTTCTCAAGGTCTTCAATCTTTATGGTGAAGAGTTTACATCCTTTCTTCTTAGCTCTTATAAGTTACATTTCCGTAATTTTTCGAACCCTGACCTCCCTAGGTATCCCTTGGAATTTAATTTGATTTCCAAATTTGTCTAGCCATTCCTTTAGTCTTAGCATGGAAGTCTACTATAGCCCTAGATTTCCACAACCAATTCATTCCTAGGATAACATCATATGATCTTAGAGGTGTGACATAAAGGTTAAATTCTATATAAAAAACTAGGTAGTTCTATCCTAGCCTCAAATAGACATTGATCCACCTTTTCTCTTGTCTAGTTTGCATAATCTACATTCAAAGAAATTACCATGCGTCCCACCTTTCTAGATAATTATTTAGCTATTCTAGGTGAAATTAAATTCTTAGTTGCACCAGTATCAATAATAATAGAAATTGGCAGGCCAAGCAAAATACCTAGCATTTCGATTGGAGTTACTTGGTACTTTTCCTATCGATCATCCACTACTACATGTATCTTATGTTGAAACATTGCTTGTTGAGTGGGTAATGGATTACCATATGGTCGTGATCCAAAAGTTATTTTAGGACACTCACTAGCATAGTGATCCCCTCTGCATATAAAACATCCTTTAGGAAGTCCTCTTTTCCCTATGGTTTCTCAAGACTTATTGGTATTTTCACTAGCCTTATTGGTATTACCCATGCTAGTATCATTCTTTTTCCACTCTCTCCTAAACTCCTTTCAATTATTGCAAATCATTCCCCTTTTTTCCTTGGAAAATTTTGTGTTGATTCCTCCTTTGGAACTATCTTGTTAGGAACTTCCACATCCTTCTTTTTCTCTTTTCTTTATTGACGAGAGGAATTATCTCTAAGAATTTTCTCCTGCTTAATTGATTTCTCATATACAATATCTATTGTTGTTGGACCATGCATATCAGCTTCACCTCCAATTTGACCATCGAGTCCCATTATAAATTTCCTAATACGGAAGCGTTCATCCTTATGATATATGGGAACATAGCACAAAAGTTGGGTAAACTTCTCATAGTATTCATTGACCATCATGTTACCTTGCTTCAATCCTTGGAAATCCAAAAAAAATTGGTCATAGTAAATTTGTGGTAACCATATTTTTCAGAAAATCTCCACAAATTTTCCCCATCTCAACTTCCATGAGTTGATGTTAAGTTCCAACTTCTTGTTCATCCACCAATGAGAGGCTTCCCCTACTAATTGATATGCTCCCCATGTGGCTTTAGTAACTTCATCATAGTTATGTATCTCAAAATAATTTTCCATTTGAACAAGCCACACCTCAGTCTCATCACCTCTAGCACTTCCATCAAACTTAGGTGGTATAACCTTCTTCATGTCCCTAGAAAGTTTGAAAGCTACCAAATTATTATTCCTTTCCATAGATGGCATAGGTGATTTCTCCTTCTCGTGATTATGGTTTTCACCATGCCCATGGGAAGAATTTTCTCCTTCATGTTCATTAATGGGTACTTCCTTTTCTACCCTATACTTAACTCTTTCTTGTTCAAGGTTAGCCAAACTTTATAAGATTTGGTCAAGCCTAGCCTCTACTCCATTGGTTCCTTGTGCGACCTCCTGAATTCCACCAGGATTATTTCATGTCCTCACCATGCTTATCTGATTTGTTTCTACCTAAATGTTTTATCCATGTTAGGCTAGATTATGTTATCAATTATCTTATGGAAACATAAAAGTAAACATTCACATGTACACAAGAATTCCACATAGAATTTAGCACACACTTCTTTTGATAAACACATAGTTTTTATTCATTTCTTGAGGATTTCAATATCCTTTTGATTACATGGAGTGACTATTCAGATAGTTGATTTGAGATTATCCTTCAGATTCACTCTTTGACACATAACTAAAAGGAGTATAACTTAAAAATTGAGACATTTATTGTTTCCTATCTCTATGTTCATCTCTCATCTATTTGTACCTATCCCAAAAAGGATAATAACCTTCAAATTTATCATCTAATATATATTTTAGAGATGTAAATTCAATATGGTGCTCATTAACAATATAGTCTATATTTTTCATATAAATTTGTTCAGGAGACCATTTCTCATCTTGTGGTGTCCATGGTACATATCCCTCATACTCTTTACTTGAAGAAATTGCTTTTACTTCAGCCAGTGGTAGAACTTTGGCATTCCTAAAGATGAATTTCAAACTAACACTTTCTTCTTAAGGCATATCCTTGGAAAGTGGTAATGACAGACTTTTTTGGTGAGATGGTTGGTAGGTAATTATACATATCCTCCATCTTCATCTTCCTCTTAATATCACTGATCCAAGAAAGTGTGTGACTAAAGGTTTCGGTGTCACTCAACCAGATAGCATTATCATAGTTGGTTCCCTCTATGATGGCTTCTTTTTCCTTCTTGGCCTTTAGGTAACACTCATTTCTGATTACTGACTTTTGAACCGTTAATTTGAGATGCACCATCTTGGCACAAGAATTTTGGAACATTAGATAATGTTGGACAAAAAAAATGATGAGCTCATAGGTTTTGTTAGAACCTGAAATTTCCTTTAAAATTCTAAGGTCTTTTCCCACTTAAACCCATCATTTCCATTTTTATCAATAAAAATTCATTTTACCGCCATCCAAAAAATAAAAAATTGACTTGTGTTATACCGCTACCTTAATCTTTTTGAAATTCCTATATTTTCTCTTCGTACTGCTTTACCGCGAATAGTTATCAACTAGCTTGTGATTGTGCAGTGGAGGGAAATCCTGGTGGTTTGAGAACAGTCACTGCCACACCACGCGTAGTCAATTCATTGACTACAGTATCGCGGTGGTAGTGAGATAAATGGTGGAGGAAGCAACAAAGCAGTGAAGAAAACGATCACCGCGATATCGCGGGTTGCTCCAATGAAGACCGTAGTGACTGTGGTAAACCATTAGCAGGAAGCGAAGGCAGCTACCACCACACTGTGACTGGTCAGGATGGAGACTGAGGTGTTGCAGTAAGCGGTTAGCAGAGACAATGAGGTGAATGGTGAATAGTTAGTAGGTAGTGAGACGGCTACCACAACACCACGACCAATTAGAATGGAGACCGCAGTGGCGTGGTGGACAACAAAGATGACAATTAATGCTAGTACCGCAATACCGCCGGAGGTAAAGGTTAAGCCCATGGTTGTGTGGTAACAAGTGAGCAGTCAAATTCAAAGCACCGCTATACCATGGGGGGAAAAGTCAAATTTCATGGTGGGGCGGTAAAATAATAAAGGCCACGGGGAAATAAAGTGTAAAGAGCAGTAAGGTTTAAAATCAAATATTAAAGGCAGGAAGAAGTATTAAGGGAGGAAATAAAAGCTTGAATATATTTAAAATATTTAATTTACCGATAAGCCAACCCAATTAAATATTTTAAATTTCTGTCAAAGAATTCAAATGGCTGTAATAGAAAAGTGAAGGGTCGTGACTCTTCAGATATGATGTATAAATATTTTGAAAATCCAATTGCAAAAGGGGGTTAGAGAGTAGGAATTAGATTTTTCTAGATAGGAATGTAAAAAATGTACAAATCTTTCTTGAAATAGAGAAATGGAGATTAATGTTTTTAACTGGTGAAAACCTTCATGTTTTAGTTGTTTTGTTGCAATAATTTACATTCTTTTATCCAGTTCTCTCCAATTTGAGATCCTTTAATTTTTTAAATCAGCATATCAAGTATAATCTCTGATTTATCAGAATGTATTCCCATTTTGTGTGATTTTTATTTGTTGGTGTCTATAAGTCAGAATTAAATCCCTTCAAGTAAGTCACTACAATTTTAGGATTTCTTGTGGGTAGTTAAAGAAGAACCACGTTAAGAAACATTCCAACACTATTTATGTAAGACATAAATAAATGAAGTTGTATGCCAGTAATTGGAATTTCATTTTCAAAGTGCCTAACAAACAAAATTTAAATAGAGAATGAAACACACATAGTTCTTAATTTTTTACTCCATTTCCCATGTGGATAGAAGGCACTAATTTGCCTCAACCTAGAGATAATTTTCATAAACAAACAACTTATTCGAAATCCTTTCTTTTGTATAGTAGGAGTAGGTATAGTTGTAGTGATTTTCATCTATTCACTTCCATTTTCCATTGTGGATAGATTTCTCAATCAAGAATCACATTTCAATCTGCATCATTCACATAGGTTCACCCGCCTTGGTCTAGGAGAACCTAAAGAGAATAAGGTTCAATTGCATCAATTGGTCTTGTACGTTGGCCAAAAGCATTGTGAGATCTTGGCAACCTCTCATGGTTCAAACCTTCATTTTTGAGACCCAACTGGTTCCAGAGCTAAACCTGGTAGCTTTGATATCACATGTAACGTACTAACCCTTTTATGAAGTAAAAGTTTCTAATTTTACACCAAATGAGTAAATAAACAAGTAACATGCCAAAGAAAATAATTTTTTTCTTTTCTTTATTTATAATTACCAATCAAGATGTAAAACTTATACAACATGAATTTATTTTCATTTCATAAATATATCAATGTAAGAAAACATACAATTACATACATATCTCAAAGATTTTTAGAATAGATAGCTATAAAATGATCCAAGATCCTTCCTTTCAAATCTTAGTTCTTTTGTCATCTACTATGGAGGGGAAACATCACTTAGGCACTTTTCCACCAACCACGAACTCATAATGTAGTCCCCCTCAGATCTATCATTTGATAGATGTCCCTTCCCTTCGACAACGAAACTGGTAGAGTAACTGATAACGAAAACCAACTGAGCATAGTGTTGTATCCTACATAACTAGAAATTATAAACCCACAATCCCTATCTATCATTTAATATTGGATAATGGTGAATTTGTAGTGTTTAGCTCAATAGTCACACAATCTAGAGTGGAGTTTCGAACATTCACACTACTTTGGCCAAAGTTTACATTCAATGTTCCTATTGAGATTCATCTATCACATACACTACTGAAGGCTTCTTTGAATTAAGGCTATCTTAAGCTATGCATAGGTATTTCCTTCAATGGATTTTCCATCATCCCAAATAACCTACAACATATTAATCTACTTGAAATAAACCTACTTAACTAGTAAGTACACAAGTTAGGTATTTCCTTCTATGGATAGTCCATCATTCCAAAGATATCCTATATACTTAGATAACCCTACTTGTAATTTTATAAAGTTCTCTCCCATACTGGATGAACTCTCCTAGGAGTAAATCATAAGCTTTCCTAGTTAAATAAATAACTTAGCTATATGCACCATATGTTCTTTCATGTTCAATCAAACCTAGTATATAATACCTATGATAAAAACTCATCTCCTATTATGGAGTACATAAAAACACATCATGAAAATAGCATAATGACTTCACTTTCCTTTTCAAACTAATCTAATATTTCTAATGCATATACTGGGAAGACAAGACAACCATAAATGCAAAAGAAACCATTTCAAAGTTAAATAACAAAAAGGAAGAAATCCCCATGGCTATTATCACTTATCCAATGAAAGATAGCAATGCAGCCTTCTCCAACAACAATCAACTTCTCACAAACAAATCTATCTCACTTTTTGATAGCTTACTTCTCTCAAACAAAAATGAAACCTCTTACTCACAATAGATCACTCTATTTATCACTCATAAAATAAGACAAGAATGGATAGTTATAACTCAGAAACAATGATCAAAAAAAGATGTATAATCTCTTGGGAAAGAATGTGTCCCTCACAATAAGATAGCTCAACTATTTATAGTGTATCCAAGCAACCACAAATCCTATGGTTTAGGCATGCAGAAAGACCACAAGATTCATGCAATGTAGCTCAACATTAATTTGGTGATCAACTAAACTCACAGTCAACAAATCCTACTATAGATCAATTAGTTTCTATGGCAAAAATTCAAAGACAATCAAAATTCACATGGAGAATTTGAACTATTTCAATGAGAAGACATCTATAGGAAAATAAACTCAAAGGTGGCGACAATCCCTACTCTACTTCCTTCACATTTGGTGCCATCAAACTCAATCAACATCCAATATGTGAAAGCAGATTTCAGTCGACCCAAATGGAAAATGAATCAACTTAGCAATAAATACACTTAGAAAAAGTCAAGCATGGTCTCCATAAAGGCATCAACCAAGTCAAGCAAATGATAGACAACAAACTCAAATATAATGAAATGACTTAAATCATGTCTCATTCCTTATGGAAATAATTTTGCATTGATAGTCATCAGCTATAAATTTGGACTCTATTGGCATAGTGAATATCGTCCTCATCCATAGTCTCTATTGGCTTCTAAACATCCTTTAAAATCAGCTTTAAAGAATAAGAGATAGTCAATCTCAATTGATATATTTAATATGTCTAATATATATATATATGTAAATACTTAACATATATTTATATATTTTTATATATATCGTAAGTCTATAATGTAAGCATACACTCAATATATATATATATATATGTATAAAAGTACATGTAAGAATATATTTAATAAAAAAATTATTCAAAATGTGTGCATATATATATGTATAAATTTATATATCTCTATGTACACGAATGTGTAGGTATATCTATATCGATGCATTTGTATGAGTGTGTTCATTCACCAACGCACACATGTATCGACATACACATACATATGGATATGTGTATATACTACACACACACACACATATATTAATAAGTGTGTACGTGTAATATATCTATGCATATGCATATATGTGTTGTTAGATCCCATTGACATGCACATACATATATATAAACATACTTCCACATACATCCCATTTTTCCATATGATCATTATAGCACAAGAAATATCTCAAAAGATCAAACAAATAAACATCACCCAATGCATACAAAAGTAAACATGACTCTCAAATGAAGACATATCAACTAAGGATGACTTACTTATTACCCTCAAACTGACTTAACTCAATCTTTCTAATGTGGTGTGTGTATATGCTCAAATAGTTTACGTTTATCAGTTACCCAACCAAGATCTTCTCCCAAGTGATACTTCCCCTCTTCCTGGAGGAATGGAACACATACTTGCATCCACTAACACATGCACATGGCATTCAATTGTTCATAACACTATGCAACATACTTAAACATCTCCAAAGTTAGAATAATGATAATTCAATAAGCTTTCATTCACATATATGCAATATTTCACCATGTATAACATCAACAAAGACAACATTCATATTGATAACAAGGTACAATCATATTTATTCATCTCTAGAATTCACATTACATCCATATTTACCCTATGTAGTAATAGTAAATAGTAACTCTACTTTTGGGGTGTAACAGGTACAAGGGATCACTACCAGAATAGGACACATTGTCCACAAAGGCTCACAATCAGGGGTCACTACCACATAAAGAAATACAAGAAGATAGAAGAAATTTTACACATAGAACACTTTCTCAATGGAACAAGGAATTCACTAAAATTGCTCCAACACTTTCACATCCTTGTTTGAAATATTATAGACACCTTCATCTCACTTCATTCAAAAGTCCAACACTTTGAAGTTCGCACCACACACATCACTCACATGAATCCCATATCTATCTTTATTATCTCTTGATTATTTCTTACAACTCAACAAATCCACATTTATTTATATCAACCTCAACCTCAAACACCTTCTCCAAAGTCAACAACTATTCGTTATACTTACAAATTCAAATTAGGTTGGCACCTAATCATTCCCATGGTGGATAGGAATGAATGGGGACCAAAACAACACTTAATCGAGACCCAAAATTAAATCTCACACACCATGTTACACTTCCATTAATACTTGAACATTTTTGAATGTAGTGTAAACTACAGGTTGGTCGTTACCCATGAAAGCACATTAAATATTAAGTACATGTTTTTGAAACTTATGATACACCTAATCACAAATCCTCTTGACACAAGTAGGAGAAAAACACCATTAACTCTCCTTCAAATCCACAAGTCTTGAAAAGAAACTATGGAGAAATGTGGAGAAAATACATTTCTCCCAAACAACTTTGTACAACACTACAAAACCAATTCACATATTGGTGAATATAATTTCCTCTAACCAACAATCTAGAAACTAAATTATGAATATAGAAACCTCTAATAACCTCGAAAAACATATTAGATTTGCATAGGCATAACATCAACACAAAAGAAATGCGGAGCACATTCTAAACACTCGCACAATATTGTTTTCTATGTTTATCAAATTTCTCAAAAGCACTTGGAAACCAGGTACCAGAAACATCATCTCAGATCATTAATTCACTCCAACTCATCTTCAAACACTGCAACAAAAAGATAGTTCCATGTACTCACAACATGTCCTCAATATCTCAACTACACATGCACAACCTACAACAACCTATTTTCCTCTTTTCCACAAATTTCTCAATATCCTCAACATCTTCATCATAAAACAACTTCCTTAACACATAGATGACATCAATGACAAAATCGATCAATATAATTATTGTTGACATCAATGAAAACACCTTCATGTTTGAAAAAAATCTCCCCCTTTGTCATTGATGACAACACAAGATGTGAAAAACCATCAATGACAACATTAAAATTGTTTCTACACCCTCTCATGATTCTCTCCCCCTAAGTAGATAAAAAATTTCACATGATACTTTCTCTCCACCTTTGGCATCAATGGAGAAGGACAAAAATTATTGCATTATTTCCCCCTTTTGACATAGAACCAAAATACATGCTTTGAATACTCCCCCTTAGGAGTACACCTAACCAAATCAACAACTCTGCAACAATGACACTACTTCCTCCCCCTAAGAGGTAGCCACCAATATCAGTCTAGAAAAGAGATAGATCCATAGATCCACTAGATTGATGCATCTCTATATGAATCTAGTTCAAATAATTAGGGGCAATAACCCCCAACTTCTCCTAAAGATACTAAAAATTATCTTTAGGAAGAGTCTTGGTAAATATGTCAGCAATCTGATCCTTTGTAGGTACATACTCAAGCTTCACCCCATTCTCCATAACCCTCCCTCTCAGAAAGTGATATCTAATAGATATATGCTTTGTCCTTGAATGCATCACTGGATTCTTTAAAATGTTAATTGCACTTGTATTATCAAAAATGATAGATATAGGCTCATCATATACAACTTTGATGTCCTTTAATGTCTGACTCATCCACAAAACTTGTGTACAATAATATGCTTATGCAATATACTCAACCTCTATAGTGGATAAGGAAACTGAATCTTTCTTTTTACTCAACCATGACACCAATATACATCTAAGAAAGAATGCACCACCACTTGTACTTTTCTTCTCATCACCACAACCAAACCAATTTGCATCTATATAAGAACTTAATGTGAAATCAGTATTCTTAAGATACTACAAGCCATAATATGGAGTGCCTCTTAAATATCTAAGTATCCTCTTCACAACCACAACATGTGTTTCTTTAGGTTCTTCTTGAAATCTAGCCACAAGACAAACTGCATACATGATATCTGGTCTATTAGCAGTTAGATATAGTAGTCCACCAATCATAGATCTATATTTTCTCTGATCAACCCTAGGTTAATCATCATCTTTTCTTATTTTACAACTAGTCACCATAGGAGTGCATATCAGTTTGGATTCTTCCATTCCAAACTTCTTCAAAATTTATTTCATATATTTTGACTATGAAATGAAAATACCTTTATCTTTTTGATTGATTTTTAGCCCAATGAAGAAATTCATCTTCCCAAAAATTGACATCTCAAATTGTTTCAGCATCTCTTCAACAAATTTCTTACACATAGCTTCATTTCCACTAAAGATAATATCATCCACATATATAACTACTATTAGGATTTTTTCTTCCTTAATTTTGAAGTAAAGATTACTATCTGCAGTGCCTTCACTAAATCCTTGATGATTCAAATACATGTCCAACCTTGCATACCAAGCTCTGGGAGCTTGCTTCAATCTATAGAGTTCCTTCTTTAATATACACACCATATTCGATTGATCTAACAACTGAAATCCTTCTAGTTGTTCCATGTAAACCTCTTCTTCCAATTCACCATTCAAAAACAAAGACTTTACATCCATCTAATAAACTTTAAAGTCCTTATGTGCTACAAATTCCAAACACATTTTGATAGCTTCCATCTTAGCCACAAGATCAAATTTTTTCTCAAATTCTATTCCTTCCACTTGTGAGTAACCCTTACACAAACTTGCCTTATTTCTCACCACTTCTCCATTCTCATCTAGCTTGTTTTTGAATACCCACTTAGTTTCAATTATGTTCTTATTTTCCAATCTAGGAACCAATTCCCAAGTTTGATTCTTATCAATTTGCATAAGTTCTTCTTCCATTTCCTTCATCCAATGTTCATCTTTGCATGCCTCACTCACTATTTTAGGTTCAACTGTAGAAAGTAAACATAGATTTACTTCAACTTTAACACATTTGCTTCTTGTCAATACACCTTTCCTTTTGTCTCCAATGATATGTTCTTCAGAATGATTCTTTCACACATACTTAGGGGTCTTAGGGTTCTTCTTTGGAGCTTCTTCCTCTTCATTATGCACTTATTTTTTATCATATTTTTCTTCTTCTACTTCTCTAAAATTAGGTTCATCTGACACATATCCATGTATTATAATTGAATTTTGCAATTTTTTTTATCAATTTTAACATTTGCACTTTCAACAATCTTTCTTACCCTTTTTCTGTAATATCTATAAGCTTTTCTCTTAGTAGAATATCCAAGTAAGATACCTTCATCATACCTTGCATCAAAATTTCCTAATTTTTCTTCTTCTCTTTTGATATAACATTTTCTTCCAAACACTCTAAAGTACTTCATAGTAGGAATCCTTCCATACCATAACTCATAGAGAGTATTTTTGTTGTTATATATTGCTTGAGATTTGTTAAGTATGTAAACAATAGTATAAATAGCTTCTATCTAGTAGAATTTTGGTAGATTTTCCTCTTTCATCATAGTCCTAGAAACTTCTTGAATCGTATAGTTTTTCCTTTCAACAACTCCATTATGCTGAGGAGTTCTAGGGGTAGACAAGTGACACTTTATGCCTTGAACTTCACAAAGCATGTTAAAATCATTGGAGGTGAATTCACCACCTATGTCAGACATTAAAAATTTTATCTTTAGATACATTTCATTCTCAACCATAGCTTTAAATGCCTTGGTTTTATCTAATCCATCAGATTTTTCTCTAAGAAAAGTAATCCATGTCATTCTAGAATAATCATCAATCAAAAGCATGGAATACCTATCACCTTGTAGACTTCTCACCCTTGTAGGACCACAAAGATCTATATGTATTGATTCTAGTAGTCTGGTAGTAGATTGTTCCTTTCCTTTGAAACCAATCCTTGTTTTTTTTCCAAATTGACAACTCTCGCAAACAACATTAATAGGCTTTATGATTCTTGGTAGATCTCTTACTACATGAATTGAACTGATTCTTACCAAATTATCAAATTTTATGTGACACATCCTCCGATATCATAACCAACTATAATTAATTTGTGAGATAAATAAATGACCATCAACACCCTTAAGCTGATAGATGTTTCCATCTAGATCCTTTAACCAACAACAATCACTATTCCAGTGTCCCCTTTCTGATGTCACAACTTTCATCCTTAAACACAAGATTATATCCTTTGCTACACATTTTTCCAACACTCAATAGAATATGCCTTAAACCCTTAACATAGTAAGCATGATCAATATTATTCTTGCCATGAAAACTGATTGAATGTATTCCACAAATCTTAGCTCCTGAATCATCTGCAAATTTAACTAATCCTCCATCATATTTTTCAAGTTTAACAAACTTACTTTAGTCTTTGGTCATGTGATTAGAGCAACCATTGTCAACAACCCAATAATTCTTATCTTCTTTAACATGAAAAGCTAAAACTAGAGTACCTTCAACCTTATCCTTCTTGTCCAAATCACTTTCCTTCACACATCTTTTAGAATTAGTAGAACTAGATTCTTCTTTTATAGCCAAGAACAAGGGCTCACTTCCATAATAGAACACACTATCCAAAGAGGCTCACTGCTAGGGCTTACTGCCACAAAAATAAATACAAGAAGATAGAAGATAAATTTTACATAGAGAACACTTTCTCAATGCAACAAGGAATCCACCACAATTTCTCCAACACTTTTGCAGCCTTGTTTGAAAGATTACGAGCACCTTCGGCTCACTACATTTAGAAGTCCAACACTTTGACGTTCACACTGCTCTACTCAAATTTACACCACACACATCACTCGCATCCATCTCACATCTATCTTGCTTCTCTCTTGATTATTTCTTACAACTCTAAATAAATCCACATTTATTTATATCAACCTCAACCTCAAACACCCTTTCCAAGGTTGAAAACTATTTGTTATACTCACAAATTCAAATTAGGTTGGCACCTAAACATTCCCATAGTGGATAGGAATGAAAGGGGACTTAAAAACACTTAATTGAGACCCAAAATTAAATCTCACATGCCATGCTATGCTTCCATTAATACTTGAATTCCATTTTGAATGTAGTGTAAACACCAGGTCGACCGTTACCCATGAAAACACATTAAACATTAAGTACACAATTTCAAAATTTCTGATACACCTAATCACGAATCCTCTTGACACAAGAAAGGGAAAAAAACCATTAACTCTCATTCAAAGCCACAAGTCCTGAAAAGAAACTGCAGAGAAATGTGGAGCAAATACATTTCTCTCATAAACCTCTATGCAACACTATAAAACCAATTCACATACTAGTGAACAAAACTTACTCTAACCAACAATCCAAAAACCAAAATTATGAATATGGAAACCTCTAATAATCGCAAACAACATATCAAATCCACATAGGTATAGCATCAATACAAAAGAAATGTGGAGCACAATCTAGAGCACATCCTAAACACTTACACAATATTGTTTTCTTTGTTTATTAAATTTTCTCAAAAGCACTTGGAAACCAAGTACTAGAAAAATCATATCATCTCATTACTTCATTCCAACTCATCACTAGACACTACAAAAAAAAGACATCTCCATGTACTCACAACAGTTCCTCAATATCTCAACTACACTTGCAACAACTTGCTTTCCTCTTTTCCACAATTTTATCAATATCCTTGACATCTTCATCATGCAATAGTTTCCTTAACACATAGTCGACATCATTGACAACACCTATCAGTAGAATTATCATTGAAATAAATGACAACACCTTCATACTTGGAACAAGAACAAAAGTGTTGTAAAAAGAATAAAATAGTGTGCAAATAGAGGGTTCAAACCATTTGAATTGGGAAATTTATTTCCTATGATTTTAAATAATAAATGAGTTTAAATTGCTTCTGAATTTAGTACATTTATTTGAATGTAGTATGTCTATTGTAATTCAATAAATTATGTTCATCAAGGTTTCTTCTATTGTTCAATTTTGAATTTGAATCGATTTAATTGACAATATGAATTTTCAATTGAGTCATCATTTCTTAGGAAATAGAGTTGTTGATTTCCACTAATTGGAATTAGATTGGTGTTTGATATTGTGTGTTGCACCAAATAATATTAGACTTGGTTGTCCTGAGTGTTTAGACAAACCACTGAATGTGAGGCAATCTACACATGGACTTGTGGTTGAGGGACATGAGAGGATTGTTACAGGGATCAAAACGTGAGGTTTGTTGAAGAAAACCTCCAAGATTCCACCTCGAAGAGGAATGCTGAGAATTGAGGAGGCCATGGAATGATTTCATGAAATGATAATGGATGGTATGACAAATGATATAAGAAATGAGGTAAGAATCCCTACTAGAAGCACAAGAGATCCTATGAGTGAAGAAGAAAGTGAATTGGAAGAGCAAGGAATAGAGGATGAACAACTAGAGGATGTTGGACAAGAAATATTTTTGATGGATTTTTCAAGAATCATGAAGAGAAAAAAAATGGATGTGTGAATTTTTTTGGAACATTAAATCTGGAAGAATTAATTGATTGGATAGGAGAGTTGGAAGAGAATATCAAATTGGAAGAAATTAGAGATACACAAAGGGTAAATTTAGCCCAAATTTTTTAAAAGGGCTTGCTACATTATGGTGGATAATTATAAAAAGAATGGGTAATGAATGGAGAACCCAGAATAACAAGGTGGAAAAAATGGTGACCAAGTTGAAGAACAAATTTTATTCCTAGGGGTTACAAAATAGAGTTATTTAAGAAGTTGCATAATTTGAAGCAGAAAGAGATGAGTGTAAGGGATTACATGAAGGAGTTCTACAAGTTGACCATTCAATCAAGGAGGCATGGAATTGATAAGGAAAAGATAGCCTAGTATGTGAATGGTTTACAGTTTAATATTTAAGATGAAATGAGTATGCTAAAGATTACCTATGTGGAAGAAGCATACCAATATACATTGAAGGTTGAAGAAAAGTTGATAAGAAGGAAAATAAATAATTCTAGTCTAAGTTGTGGAAGATTTTTAGTAGAGATAGGACAAGCGAGTAGTAGTAAAGGAAAGTAGATTGAAGAGAAATCAAGCCCAAATGGAGTAAGGAAATGGGAAAAAGGACAAAATAAAAGGATTTTCCAACAAAAGGACATGGTAGCAGAAGTAGAGAGTTCGTTGGTAAATGTTTCCAGTGTAGAGAATTTGGTCATCATGCTTATAAGTATTTGTAAATATAAGAAGGTAAGAAGAGGAGTGCAACAAGAAACTACTTGGCACAAGAGGATGAATAAATTGATGCATCCTCCAAAGGTGAAGAACCCTGATGGGACTTTTTCAAATTTTGTTTGTAATGATTTCTGGCTTAGATTGTGGATTGTGGAAACTTGATATCATTGATTTTTAAAATTTGTCAAAATTCTACCTAAATTGGGCATGACTGGTTACTTTTAAAAGACTGGAGGTTTGATATTTTGGGTTTAGTGTTTTTGATCACTCATGAAAGATTGATTGGTATCTTTTAAAACCCTCGCATTATATTTTAACATTGACTTGTTGCTGAGGGTTACAGGTCACTTAAGTCATCTGACTGAGCCTTTCCTTCATGCTCTTACCGGCCCCTTTTCACCCGACCTATCGATATCCTATTTGCCACTTGGGCCTAAATGTTTATGCCGCCGAAGGTTTTTTCAACCGACCCCACCGGTATATTATATTTGTTTTATGCAGCTTGGTGAACTGTTCGATCACGGGTTTTGATCTAGACCGTTCCTCACAAACCTTGCAATTTTTCATGCTTATGTCACTTAGGTGGTGCGAGGTGTGCGATATGCCACCATTTGTCATATACGGAGGAGTGGGGCCTTTTCCTGATGTGCCAGCAGTGACAAGTGGGAATCATTTCACCAGTGGGAATTTAATGATAGGGTTTAATGATGACCATCCCTCGTAGGCCTCACACAATCAAAGTAAATGTTCTAAAAGTACCACGAGGTTTGCAAAATGGTGACATGTGGCCTAGCTCTTGGAACAATAGGGCTAGGTGGGGCCTGTTGCCCAATCGTGACCTTCTATTTTCATGGGCTATGATTGGCTTTGGTTTTTCCTAGGTGGTGATGTGAATTTTCAATGATCATTGATTTGATCTGAGTCATCTGACTTGCCAGGTCTATTCCACATCAATGGTTCTAATTCAAAGGGTTACTGTTCATTCGTGTGAGGAGTTTTTGCACTCTGCAACTTGTTTTCATTAATGGCATGGGTTTTTCAATGGATTTTCTCCTGATTTCCTTACTTGCGAGCGGTATCCTCTTGATAAATACAATGATAAGTTGTACACCTGCAATAATTTTGTGGTGGAAACATCAACCACTAATCATTTACATGCTTGTACAAGCATTTGGGGAATTAATATTCCTTGCATTAGTTTACTCTATAAATACCTGTTGAATTGCTTAGTATTATCATTGCATTTTGAGTTGATCTGTTTGTAGGTAGTGGATTTATTTGTAGTTTCGAGCTATGCATCTTCAATGGATAAGTCTGAGGTATGTCAAATTGCTAGAGTGGGTGTGAGGAATTTGTGGTGCAAAGAGGAACAACCTGTTCCTAGTGCTCCTAAAGTGAGTGCCTGAGGTGTTGGCAAGCGGTTTGGGCACTGCAATTCCCATGTCATGCTCTCTTCGAGCTCTGGTGGCGATGGGTCTGAGACTGACTCAAACTATAATTTCTATCTTGTGTCCATGACTGAACTCAAGGGTTTCGATGAGGAGGTCCTTGTAGTTTCACCAATAACTACAATGGCACTGTGTTGTGTTGCTGGGATTAGTGCTGGTGTGGAAAGGAAAAAAAGAATGGTTTTGCTTCAAACTGAAGTGAGAACCCAAAGTAGTCACCTGTACTAGGGCCATGTGTGGACTAAATGATTGTTGGTGGGTGGTGTGTGTTGCTCATGGGTGGTGTTGTTCTAGTAGTTCATCTTTTGGATGTGGACATGCACATGCGTGGCATGCTCTTTTGTTTTTTCTCCGACTGGTTACTGGGTGTAAATGTTTTGATTCCTCGGATAGTGTATTGTTATTTCTAATGATGAGGAATATTTTTTTGGAATGTGAATATGAATTTCATTTCAATTTGAATGAATTCATTTTGAAATTAACAATGGAGCCCAATGCTTGTTGTTGTCCTGTTCTATAAAGGAGATTTTATGACTCATTGTTAAGGGTCATATTTTCTGTGTCCTCAGGCTTAGTATATGTACAATGAGTTTGTTTACTATAGTTTTTTTGAAGGTATTAACCAGTATGTCTTTTCTGGGGTAGGAATATTATGAAACAAGCAGGCTTTGCTTATGTAATAACATATATTGAAGCAATAAATCAAAATCTTTAAAACAATTGCTCTCCTAGTCTCATGTCATGAGTTGTGAATAAGTTTATTAATGATATATTCATTTAGCTTCAATGGTATATTTGAGTGTGTACTTCATTTTCCTGCTTTAAATTAATGAGTTAATAAAATTTCTTGAAAAGGAATTATAGATTTGTGATGTTGTATATAGGATTCCTTAAGGAGTATTGTTTTGAAAACTAAAAATCTCATAGTGTAAATCATTATGGTGATATGTCCATGATATTTGGGTTATGTTTTGTGCGACTCCCGCCCAATGGATGAGGCACTGGGTAATTTCTTCAGGAGTCCTTTTTTGAGAGTACAGGGCTCTAGTTCTAAGTATGGTGGTTCAAAATCTGAACAATCTAAAATATAAAACCTTATCTCTTTTGAGATGCAAATCTTATGTTAAATTTTCAGTCTCATTGCTTTAAGATAATTATTATTATTCTTTGGTTTTCCACAACTAGGATAATTTCTATCTAATTGCATTGGTGGGGATTGTATATGTAAAAAGAAGTGTTCTTACCAGGTCATAAAACATTCTTATGAACACACTTAGGAAAACCCTCCTTGGTTTCACAAAGCCAAAAGTGTAGGAGATGTTAGTCTTTGATTGAATCTCGTTAGTTGGCCACTAACTTTGTTATTTCTTGAATATAGAGGTTGGCTACCTCTTAGGTAATTACAGATCCTTAGCTGGGAAAATTAAAACACCAACAGAATGGCCACTCTATTAGGGAACAAACTCAGAAGTTTTGGTTGCAGATGGTGTTGTTATAGATTCATTGCCTAGAGTCAAATGATTTTCCATTCTGAATTTATATAGTGAAATTTTTCAACCCTATAAGGAAGAGGTTGTTGAAATGAACCTAAAAATCCTATGATCTGTGGTGTTCCACTAGAAAAGGACTCGGGAGTTTGGGGTACAGACGGTCCTATTATAAATTTCATTATAATAATTGACATATTACTTTTAACCTTAAAGGTTAAACTCAATGGTATAGACTCTCTGCCTAAATCATTAGTTGAATGGTGGTTTTATTGGGGAGAACTTCTGAGAAATTTAAAAGAAAAAGAGAAAAGAGAAACCACATCAGTTGGAGGTGGCTATCCAGAGTCATTTGTTTAGTGGATCTAAATGTTAAGTTTAGATGGTGACCGTCTATGGATTTGAAAGAGATTGGTAGTGGCATGGCGTTAGAATATTTGAGGTACAACTCTATTGTAGACAAAGACCTAGAATGTGACAAGCTTTGAAAAGGAATTTCATATTTCTTTTGAAATTCAGTCCTTTGTTGAAGAGGTGGCGACTCTGTCTAAAGAACCAGTTGATATATGAAGGAAAAATCCTAAATATGTGATATTTACAGTCAGGGAGAGAAGATTAACAAATAATTCCAAAGTTACCAGGTATTTTCATTTTCTTATTAAATCTAAACAATTCACTATTGTGAGGGGTGCTTGTAATTAAGGATGAAAAATGTTTCCAAATTAGATGTTCTAGCATCAAGAAAGGAACAATGATTAGATTTTCCATACTTCTAATGATGAAATATGTAAAAGCATTTGTGAAACATGTTTATGTTGTATCATACTTCTGAAAGCAAGGAGTAATAATTTTAGTCACTGATGGAATCATGGTTGAAATGGTAAATGATATGTTTGATAAACATGTATTGTTTTGAATTTTTTTTAAATGGGTATATGAGGTTTCCCATATGAGAAGTCAGACATAAATATGCAAAGGGAACACATTTCATTAAGCCCTTCAGGGGGTTTTGTAACTCAAAGGTATATACCTTTTATTTTCAGTGATGTTAGTGGTTACCCTAATCTAATTCCCAAGAAGATTAGGAAGTATTTTCCTAAATACACAGGGAAAAGTGCAGAATCCGCCTCTAAGCATATACAGGATTTTGTAGATGTAATGGGGGATTATGAAATCAGTCATGAGGATGTTGTTATGAAGCTTTTTGTGCAATCCTTAAGGGGTGATTCCAAGGAATGGTTTTCATATCTACCCGCCTATTCTGTTAACTCATGGAATCAGTTGGTGATAGTTTTTATTGAACAATTTGGTGAAAGAATCAATCCCAACATATTAAGAAAAGGTTTTATGGGAATCCACATAAAATAAGAGGAGCTAATCCTATAATTTAATCTCAGATTTTCAAGAGCTTTAATAGAAATCCCTAGAGAAATAAGACCAAGTGAGGTTGAATGCTTGGTTGTATATCTTGGTGCTTTTGGCAAAATGATAGGTTACCTATTAAGAGATAAAGAACCTACAATCCTGCACCAAACATATCAAATGGCTATGGAGATTGAGAACAACATGAAATACTCAATGATGAAAGGGTATTTGGTTGCAAGTATTGATTACCCTAGCCTAACTCATACTAGTAAAATTTCAGAGTTGGCTGCACAAAACACTGATTATGAAAAGAGTGCTTTGAAAACTGTAATATTTCCACCATTATAGTGTGATGATGATGAGATCCAAGTTGAAATCCATTCCAATTTGAATGGTGATGATCAAACTTCTCTTGTGCCAGAATTGTATGAGATGAAGAGACAAGAGGAAGAATCACCATATGAGTTTTTCTTGAGATTTTGGGATGCCTTAATACAAATTCCTAGAGGTCTCAGACCTAATGACTTTGAATGCATTGATTTTTTTTGTGAACTTTATGAACTGGAGCTGAGTGCTTTTCTAGAAGAATTGAAACTTGCTAACTTGGCCCAAGTCCTTAAATGGATAGAGATGGAAGAATCAACCAAGAGTGTATCTACACAAAATGAAGATAATGCTTGCCCTTTTGAAGAAAGTTGGATAACTGCACAATAATTTGAGGGGAAAAGTGATGAAGGATTAAGTGAGACACCCATTGTTTTTCCTTATCCTGATTATAATGCCCATGTCACTGAGATTTTGTTACAGGCTAGTGATTGTGATTTTAGAAGTGATGATTGCATTACCGAGGATGGAGTTGAGCCTCTCCTCTTACTAGAGTTGTATGGAAATGTGGAACCTCATGATTTTACTTGTTTCCAAATGAAAGAACAACTTTCAAACGATAAATTTTTAGAGTATACTCCAAGTATACTGGCAATGGAACAAGTTTGTTGTATAAATGTTGAGAAACTTGAGGACAATGAGGTGTGTGATCAAAAGAATAGTACTTGAGATAACCAACATATTGATGAAAATATTGGTACTATTGATTTTCCTAATTATTTTGTATGAAGCTGAGATTGATTTGTTGTTACCTTTTGACATTGATATTGCTGGTGAAAAGTCTCCAGCTTATAATGAAGGTGGCATTGATATTGCTGGTGAAAATTTTCCATGTTATAATGAAGGTGACATTGATATTGCTGGTGAAAAGTTTCCAACTTATAATGAAGGTGACATTGATATTGCTAGTGAAAATTTTTCAACTTGTGCTGAGATTTTCACTTATAAATTAACACATACAGCAGGTGGTGTTGAACACAAGGAGGCTAGTGCATATTGTTGTTTCTCTATTGACCATGTTGAGATTGATGTGTTTAACTCTGTTTTTGAGGTTTTTCATTTGGGAATGAATGAGGGATTGCAGGAAGAGATGTATACTGAGGGGCTTGAGATGAATGTGTTTACACATTCCTTGGAAAAAGATATAACTTATATTTCCCACCTTTGTGGTAGCAAGATGTGTTCCAAAAAATCTGAACATAGGTATTGCCAGCCAAGCTTATGTGAAAAGCACTAGGGTGAGGATTCATCGAGTTATGTGTCCTCCTTGTTGTACTATGAGGGCCTATGTAACATGCACACAACTTTATATGAAAATCTTCAGTTCTATGTAGAAGATGATGATAATGTCGAGATGTGTGATGTTGTAGACTAGATAAGTTATGAATGTTTCCACTTCTTAGCTCAATTGAGTAAGCATTCTATGAAGTATGACCAGGTGCAAGTTAAGGTAAATTGTCATTATGGTCATGTGTTACAGTTAATGTTTGGACACAGGTTTTGACATATCAAATGCATGGGAGTATTAGTAAACATTATGATATTTCTAGGCATACTGATTACTCCAGTAACTTAGAAGCATCAAGAGGTGAAATTTGCAAACTTGGTTTACTCCAAGTATTAGAGAATTTTCTTTTTGACAGGGGTAAAATTCAATTTCTCTTGTATGGTGGCCTGGGGCCACCAAGTTGGATATAGACAAGTTCCAATTGACAAGCATGGTAGAACATTCATCAAGGCACTTGTGTGATTCAGTAGTCTAGTTTGTGAAACCAGAGATTTTGAATTCTTGCTTTTCCTGTAGGGGGCATACATCCCCAGTTGGAGCCACTGATGGGACTTCTAAATTTTTTTCAAAATTCTGCCTAAATTGGGCATGATTGGCTACTTTTAAAATATTGGAGGTCTGATATTTTGGGTTTAGGGTTTTTGATCACTCATGAAAGATTGATTGGTATCTTTTAAAACCCTCACGTTATATTTTAATGTTGACTTGTTGTTGAGGGTTACCAGTCACTTAAGTCATCTAACTGAGCCTTTCCTTCATGCTCTTACCAGACCCTTTTCACCCAACCTATCAGTCTCCTATTTCCCACTTGGGCCTAAATGTTTATGCCACCGAAGGTTTTTTCGGCCAACCCCACCAATATATTATATTTGTTTTATGCAACTTGGTGAACCGTCTGATCACAGGTTTTGATCTGGACCATTCCTCATGAACCTCATAGGTTTTCCTACTAATGTCACTTAGGTGGTGTGAGGTGTGAGAGATTCCACCATCTGTCATATACGGAGGAGTGGGGCCTTTTCTCGATGCGCCAATAGTGACAAGTGGGTGTCCTTTCACTAGTGGGAATTTAATGAAAGGGATTAATGATGACCATCCCTCGGAGGCCTCGAACGATCAAAGTAAATGTTCCAAAAGTACCGTGAGGTTTTCAAAATGGAAACACGTGGCCTAGCTCTTGGAACAACGGGGCTAGGTGGGGCCTACAACCCGATCGCAACCTCCTATTTTTGTGGGTTGTGATTGGCTGTGGTTTTTCCCAGGTGGTGATGTGGATTTTCAATGATCATTGACTTGATCTGAGTCGTCTGACTTGCTAGGTCTGTTCCACATTAACAGTTCTAATTCAAAGGGTTATTATTCATTCGTGTGAGGATTTTTTGCGATTTGCAACTTGTTTGCATTAATGGCGTGAGTTTTTCAGTGGATTTTCTCCTAATTTCCTTGTGTGCGAGTGGTATCCTCCTGATAAATAAAATGATGTGTTGTATGCCTATAAAATTTTTGTGGTGGCAACATCAGCCACTAATCGTTCATATGCTCATACAAGCATTTGGGAAATTAATATTCCCTACATCAGTTTACTCTATAAATACCTGCTAAATTGCTCAATATTATCATTGCATTTTGAGTTGATCTATTTGCAGGTAGTGGATTTGTTTGTAGTTTCGAGTTGCACATCTTCAATGGATAAGTCTAAGGTGTGCTGAAGTGTTAGAGTGGGCCTGAGGAATTTGTGATGCAAAGAGGAACAACCTATTCCTACTGCTCCTAAAGCTAGTGCTTGAGGTGTGGGCAAGCGGTTTGAGTGCAACAAATCCCCTATCATTCTCTCATCTAGCTCTGGTGGTGATGGGTCTGAGACTGACTCAGACTATCATTTCTATCTTGCGGCCATGATCGAGCTAGTGGGTGTCAATGAGGAGGTCCTTACAGTTTCACCAATAACTCCAATGGCACCATGTCGTGTTGCTGGGATTAGTGCTGGTGTGGAAAGGAAAAAGAGAATGGTTTTGCTTCAAAATGAAGCAAGAACCAGAAGTGGTCGCCTATACTGGGGCCGTGTGTTGACTAAATAATTGCTGGTGGGTGGTGTGTGTTGCTCGTGGGTGGTTTTGTTCTGGTGGTTCATCTTTTGGATGTGGACATGCATGTGCGTGTCACACTCTTTTGTTTTTTCTCTGACTGGTTACTAGGTGTAACTGTTTTGATTCCTCAGATCATGTATTGTTATTTCTAATGATGAGGAATATTTTTTTGGAATGCGAATTTGAATTTCATTTCAATTTGAATGAAATTCATTTTGAAATTAACAATGGAGCCCGATGCTTGTTGCTCTCTTGTTCTATAAAGGAGATTTTACGGCTCATTGTTAAGGGTCATATTTTCTGTGTTCTGAGGCTTAGTATATGTACAATCAATTTGTTTACTATAGGTTTTTTGAAGGTATTAACTAGTATGTCTTTTCTAGGATAGGAATATTATAAAATAAGTAGGCTCTGCTTATGTAATAACAGATATTGAATCAATAAATGAAAATATTTAGAACAATTGCTCTCCTGTTTTCATGTCATGAGTTGTGAATAAGTTTATTAATGATATATTCATTCAACTTCAATGGTATATTTGAGTGTGTCCTTCATTTTCCTGCTTTAACTTAATGAGTTAATCAAATTTCTTGAAAAGGAATTACAGATTTGTGATGTTGTATTCAGGATTCCTTAAGGAGTATTATTTTGAAAACTGAAAATCTCATTTTGTAAATCATTATGGTGATATGTCCATGATATATGGGTTATGTTTTGTGTGACTCCCACCCAATGGATGAGGCATTGGGTAATTTCTTCAGGATTCCTTTTTTGAGAGTACAGGCTGTAGTTCTAAGCACGGTGGTTCAAAATCTGAACAATCTAAAATATAAAACGTTATCTCTTTTGAGATGCAAATCTTATGTTAAATTTTTAGTCTCATTGCTTTAAGATAATTGTTATTATTCTTTGGTTTGCAACAACCAGAATAATTTATATCTAATTGCGTTGGTGGGGATTGTATATGTAAGAAGAAGTGTTCTTACCAGGTCATAAAACATTCTTGTGAACACACTTAGGAAAACCCTCCTTGGTTTCACAAAGCCAAAAGTGTAGGAGATCTCAGTCTTTGACTAAATCTCGTTTTTTGGCCACTAACTTTGTTAGTTCTTGAATATAGAGGTTGGCTACCTCTTAGGCAATTATAGAGCCTTACCTGGGAAAATTAAAACACCAACAAACCCGAAGAAGGTGAATATCTCATGATGAGGAGAGTGTTGGTAAATCCGAAGGGGGTTAAGGAGGAACCATCCCAAAGAAGGTTTCTTTTTTAGAATATGTGCAAGGTTGGCCGTAAGTGTTGCAAAGTTATTATAGATAGTGGTAGTAAAGATAACCTAGTTCTAGAGGAGATGGTAGAAAAGATAGGTTTTAAAAGGTGTAAGAAGCCTAGCCCATATAAAGTTTATTGGTTACGAAAGGAATATGAGATACTATGAATTATAAGTGTTTGATTAATTTTCAGATTGGTTCCTACAAGGATGAAGTGTTGTGTGATGTAATTCCTATGAGTTCTTGTCATGTGTTGTTGGGAAGGCCATGGTAATTTGAAATTGAAGCCATTTATGATGGTAGAAAGAATGTGTACACCATCCAAAAAGATGGAAAATGGTATTTGTTGAATTTTTTGAAGGAGAAGGAGAAGCAAGTAAAGAAATCAAACTTCATTATTTTTTGTGGTGTTGGAAAGCACCGTATAGAGGATAGGGGAAAGAATGAGCATAGAAATTTGAAAACATTCAAATAGAAAAAATTAAGAGGAGGAAGATTAGATTTAAGTTCATTACAACAGTGTAGTAAAGGAAAAGAAAGTAGCATCCCAAAATCAAGTGGTGGTCAGAGAAGTGGCTTGAGTGTTGAGGTTGATGAAGAACTGAAGAGTGGAAGAGGAAAGGCTCCCATGGACAAGGAATAAATTTGGATTAAAAAAAATATGGATTCACCATTCCATGGATCTCTAAATGTTCCTGAGTTTGTCAAATCATTGAACATTTCACTTACCTAGAGTGTCTGGTGTAGGAGCACCCAAGCATATATGCAATCTTGCATCACTCAAAATAATGATTATTTTGGTTTTGGTTGCTTTGGATTTCTTTGTTTTGATATCTCTTCTAATTGGTAAAACTTCATCAAATTCATTATTGCAAAAGTGAAGATTCCTTGCTTGTTTAATTTTCACTCATCAAAGGTTTCTTGAATTTTTTTTTAATAAAACTCTTTGACACTAGAGTTATACATGTTTCAAGCTCTAAATTGATTATTTTGTTCTAGTTTAAACTTTTAAAATAAAAAATAAAATAAAATGAAAAATAAGGTAGAATGACTGAAATGTGAAGGGGAGCAAGATAGATTGGGGGGAGTGATGCCATGTGTATACACTTAAAAATGGTCTGGAGCATCTGATTAATTATCCTAATTTCCTCTACTATTTGAATAAATAGAAATATTTATATATATAGTTCACATTCACATTTAAATTCTTCTAATATCTCATCTTAATTAAATAAAAAAAATTAAATACTTTGTTTGATTTAATTATCATTTTCCTATTTTATTCTATCACATCAATCTTAAATTAATTAAATGAATATTAAAACATTTTATTTATTAATTGCCATATTCTTCTGTTTAATTTAATAAACAACTTCTATAGTTTGTTTTATTAAATTATTTATCCCTCTTTTGCTAATTTAAATAAATCAAAAATATTTAAATTAAGGCATAAAGAATATTCCATCTATATTTCCTCAAAATTGAATTAGATATCCTACATCTAATTTATGTCTAAATTATGTCAAAATTAATGCTTTGAAACTTTATGGGAAGTTTTGGAGACAAATTGGAGACAAATTCCAAATTCCAAATTCTTCTCTCAATCCTCCTCCATCAATCTTTCCTCTTCTCTTGCCTGGTGTTTTCATGGGTAGAGAAAATCACCAAAATTCTCTCAATCTCCTCAATCTCTCACCATTCAATCCTCTAGATTGAATCCAAGCCTCTCTTGGCCATCTCTGTGCATTTCTGCAACTAGGAAATCTATAAATAAAGCCTCATTGAACTAAGAAAAGGATCCAAGGTTATCAAGTTTACTCTGCATAATTTCATCCAGCATCCAAGCATCCAAGCATCCAGTATTCAAGCATCAAGCATCAAATTTTTATATCATGGCTGCCTCCTATAGTTGCATTTTCCAATTTTCATGTCAATTCATATTGCATTAGTTTCGTTTATTCATATACATATTATCAACATCCTTCTCATTCTTTGAATTGTCATTTTAACAATCATAGTGGTCACACGATCTGAGAGCAACAATGATTTAATAAATCTTTGGAGATAGAGAGCAATATGACTCTTTCAGTAGATTATTGTTTTGAATTAGTTCAATTAGCTTGATCTTTGATATAATATTGTATTAAGAAGTGTTTTAGTGCTTTACACCTTATTCACACTTACAATTTGGTGCCCACTGTGGGGCATTAACCCCAATTTTATCAATTTTTTCTAGAAAGTGTCGTGTAGGTTTTCGAGGTGTTTTGTTTTAGCGCTTTCATCAAAAACTATAGTGCATCCATGGAAAACTATAGCACTTTCATTCTCTATTTCAGTGCTTCCATGATACTACAATGCATTTGTCAAATATTCCAGCGCTTTCAACTCTAGCACTTCCATGACCTGTTTCAGCGCTTCAGTGACTCATTTCCAGAAAATCTGATTTAGTGCTTCTGTAGCAAAGTTCAGCACTTTGGTCTTCTATTTCGACGCTTTTGAGTTTAGCGCATCAGGTAAAAGTTATAGCACTTTTGTAAATTCAGTCTGGATCTGATGCGACCGTGGCGAGATTTTTTTTTTTTCACTATTAGACTAAAATTTATCAATCCTAGGGTAGTCACTTTTGGTTTCTAAAATGTATCAATCCTAGGGTAGCCACTTTTTGTTTTCTTAAAAGAAAATTTATCAATCCTAGGATAGTCATCACATTTTTACAGTATAAGTTAAAAAGAACAACATGATTTCTGTGAAGCAACACCTTCACATATATTAGAAAATTGTCTTTTTGGGCTTAAAACAAAACAAATTATATGCTGTGCTTGTGGTGATTAGGCTTATGTTCTCCCCTTAACTGGGTGATCAAAGCACCAGATTCACTTTTACTTCATGCTATTTATGATTTTATTAAATCCTTTAGAAGGCCTGCCGTAGTGGGAAAAAGTACTCACCCTATGGGAACGACCTAAGTGGGAACACCTAAAGCCAAGGATTCCAACCCACGATAATAAAAATGCAAGTTGTTGATGAAATTCCAACTTGAAGAAAGTGAGCAAGATAACCATCCCTAAAATCTTTATTCTAAAGATTGGGAGGTCTCTTGAGGGAGTTTATCAATTGCCGCACCGCACGAAAGCCCTATCTATGAACCATAGAGTAGTATCCCGCCGAGTCAGTATCCATACATTGTCATACTCACGATGCAAGGGGAGGGAAGAATTTTCCCCCAAGACACTCACCTTATAATTTCCAAGGACCATTTGCTCAGAGGATGAGAAATCCAACTCTGAGTACACACCTGGAAATGACAAAAACACGGGCGCCCTCTAAGGGGTGACACGGTTGTGTGCGTCAATGCAATTCAAGATGTGGGCTATGAGTATAATGATGACCTATTTGTCCTTAAGTGTGAGTCTGTCTGATTTTTGTACAATTGTCAAAACAACCCATAAAAATCAATAAGGACCATTCATGGTTCTTGAACATACACAATCTATTCAGTTTAAAACAATTATTCACAATTGCTTACTGTGTTTTCACAAATTCATTAAAATCATATTAAAGATCATCTTGAAAACAAACAAAGTCAAGTTAGGTCAGAAAATCCATGCTTCAAAAGTGGAAGTCCACCACGTTTGTCAAGAGAAAAATCAAAATCACAAAACCCAAGAAACCTTTCAATTATCGAGATAAATTTAGAAGAGGGCATTTTCTATATCAAAATCAAAAACTCTTTTTACAACATAGAACATTCATTCACAGATATCACGATTTTGCTAGGGGTCACACTTTAGATTACACAGTAGAACCACTCTATTCACAAGCCTTCTTCCAAAGGAGAGCTCTCACACAGTATCACAACCGTAGTCAATGCATATGTCATTCTTATCTTCCACAATCCATGATACAGTATGCCACAAGGCTAGATCAGATTTTACAATAAAGAGTCATAAAAGTCCCATTTTTAGTGCTCTAGAAAACTTGCTTCAGCGCTTCAGGTCACTGTTTTAGCACTTTCATAAAATAGCACTTTCGGGCACTATTTTAGCGCTTACAGTATTTATTTTAGCACTTTCATCAAACGACGCTTTCATCATCTTTTCCAGCACTTTCAAGCACTATTTTAGCGCTTCTGTCAAGATAGCGCTTTCATCAAATTTTCCAGCACTTTCGGGCATTGTTTTAGTGCTTCTCTCAAGATAGTGCTTTTCTCGCCTGTTTCAACTCTTCGGAACTCTGTTCTAGCGTTTTTGTGAAATAGTGCCTCTGTACTCTATTATAGCACTTTCAGAACAAAGAGTTCAAAAATCTTACCATTCAGTCTTTCTGTCATTTATCCACAGTTTTTACCAGAACATAAGTTTCTTTTTATTAGAATCACTATCTAGGAACCAAAGTCAGAAAGGTTTATACAAATTTCCAATCTTATCAAATGTAACAAGATCTTTCAAATCAGAAGTATCAAAATCAAATATACAATCGATTACTACACTGAAGTTTCCTCATCAGGATACTATCATCCTTTATCACGAAACCAAGTATAGTAATCAAATTTTTAACATAGTCTCATCAATAAGATCGGTCATCTTATTTGACTTTGTTATAAGTTTAATTGACACTATCTAGCATAGAAGATCAATATTTCAGAAGAAGAGTAAAAATTTGTATGCCAATCTTCACTAGGTCCCAAAAATAGAGACTCTTAGAACAAGAACTTAAAATATCATAAGCAATGGTAGAAGAAAATCCTTGGAACAATTTGAACCAAAATGATGATAATAAAATAACTCCAGAGGACATTCAAATAGCTCCACAAGATCCCAAGTTCCATAAATTTATGGAAAAGATCTTAGAACAAGATATGGAGAAGTATCTTTTGATGTTGGTTGAATCGGGTGCTAAACTTCCCAAGGACTTTGACGTGAATCATCTGAAGGAAGCACCTAGAACAAGTGAGACTGATATACTGCAACCCACACAAACAATAGATCCAGTTGCTGCTTTGGCATCTCAAATGCAACTGTTACAACAAAAGATACAGGATATGACAAAAGGGAGTACCAAAAGATATGCGATACAGGAAATTTTTCCTTATCCTTTCGATGCAATAGTCGGCCTGATACCTTTTCCAAGACACTATGAATTCCCAAAGTATGACAAGTACGGAAGAATGGATCCAATATATCATATCTGGGAATTCAAAACAATGAGCCTTGAGTTTGCCCAAGAGGAAACCTACTTAATGAGATTATTCCCAAGGAGCTTGGGAGGTGCATGTATGGAATGGTTCTCAAAATTACAACTAGGTATCAGGAATTTTGAAGAACTTGTCAACAAGTTCATCTCCCAGTATTCATTTAACATCCAACATGATGTTACAATAAAGGATCTTTATAACCTAGAAAAAAACAAAGGGGAGACATTCTTGTCTTTTCTACAAAGATGGCGACGACTGTTCGCTAGATATCCTCAATCCATTCCTGAGGAAGAAAAGATGGAGTTATTCATTGACAACTTGATGGAGAAAATGAGTTATAGACTTGAATTGCAATGTCCTCCCACATTCAAAAAAGTAATAGAAAATGGTCTTAAAATTGAGGAAGCACTAGTCAAAAGAGGAGTTATCAAGCATTTCAACGATAAAATGAATAACACAAATAAATCCTCCAATCAATACTCAAGCAGTGATAAGCCAAAATTTTGGAAAAAAAGTCGAAACACAACTACTAATGAAACAACAAATGATTCCCAAAATGTCAAACCAATTTTTAACTTGATAGCATCTACATCGAAGAATCAAAACAATGATCAAATTGTCAAGTCAAATATCATACAAAATAACGAGATCGTAAAAACGCAGTCATATCAGAAACCATCAAATTGGCATGGGTTCACACCTTTAGGCCAAATGATAGAATCAACAATGAAAGAATTAGTCACTAGTGGCCTTATCACTGCACAGGAAGCCCGATTCTGGGATCCAAAGGTCAAACCACCATGGTGGAATGACGTAGATTACTACAACTTCCATAATAACAAAGGCCACAAAACCAATGATTGTATGGAGTTGAAATACGTAGTACAAGATTTGATCGGCAACAAAAAAATATATGTGGAGGGACCTTAAAACAATAACAATCATTCAGCCTTCAAGGACCTTTGCCAAACTATGACGAAGGAGCGTCATCATCTTTGAACAACAAAGGTAAGAACATCAATCATGTCTATGAAAAATAATCCTTTGTCTATCTGAAGTAGAGAGTGATCATATAGTTGGTCATACCATTAATGAACCCAAAATCAATAGCACTACCCCTTTGGATTTGCTCCCAAGCAAACAAAACTCTGAAAATCAAATCAATGTCTTAAAAATTAAAGACCGTCAGGAACATCGACCAGCAAATGTGATGACTAGGGGGCAATCCAAGGTAGTGTTAAAAGAAGTTGGGTCTACACATGCAGTTCCACCTCCATCTCACTATAACATTTTAGATCAACTACAAAACATTCCTGCACAAATATCGATACTAGAACTCCTTAAATTATTACCATCGCATAAGGAGGTTCTAGAACAAGCACTAGTGGCAACTATGGTACCAAAGAATCTAGATGTTTGCCAGTTCCAAGCTATGGTGGGGCATTTGACTACCCCGCATTGTCTATCATTCTCTGAACAAGATGATGTCTCACTAAACCATCCCCATAATACTACACTCCATATCAAATTCTTAATCGACTATCATCATGTCAAGAGAGTCTTAATAGATGGGGGAGTTGGTTTGAACATTTGTACTCTCAAGTTAATCTGTGCACTAGGGTATTCAGATGATGCTATTGATGCTCAATAAAAAAAGACTATAAAAGAATATGATGAGGAAGAAAGATCGTCTAAGGGATTAATTGTGTTACCCATTCAAGTGGGGCCAATGATGAAACACATAACATGTCAAGTATTGTTAAAAGAGTTAACATACAACATACTCTTAGGATGACCATGGATTCATGAAATGCAGGTTGTACCTTCAACATATCATCAATGTTTGAAGTTTCCAATAAATGGATAAGAGGTGACTATATCTGTTGATTATAATCATCCTCAACATTGTGACACAATTAGAATCTCCCAAGATACATTGGTGCCTCACAATAGGGAAGCATCCAATTCAAGATCATCCAACGAAGAACAATGTCCAAGTATCACCACCAAGTGGGTAGAGAAGAAGGGTAAATAAAAAGAAATAGGTCCTGTTGAAACTCAATCAACAGATAATACGAATCCAAAAACTTCTTTATCAAAAAAATTTCAAGAGTAATTCCAACTAACAGACAAGGGAATGGGACAATATTCTATGGAGCAATCGCTTAACCTTTCACAGTTAATGCCATCTCCTAAAATATATGGTCAACCATCTATGATCAAATCTCAAACATCATTACCAGTCACAGTTCTTAATGAAATGTTTGTCAAAAAAGGTACCATAGAAGATGAGTTAGACAGCAAAGCAATCTTGGATTGGCTATACAAGGATGAGGAACCCTCTACATCAAATACCAGTATAAAAAATGTCAATATCAACACCGACAAATATGGCAAAGGAAAAGCGATCCTAGAAAAAATGGGTTATGAGGGAAAAGGACCTATTGGATTAACGAAGGATGGAATGATAGAGCCTATTCAATCCCTCACTCTCCATTCAAAAGAGAAGCCATGAATAGGATACTCTGAGGAAGAAAAAAAAGAGATGACAAAGAAGGTTGTAGAAAGAATCCTTTAACTTAGAAATAGCTCTGAGACAGATTCAAATGAATATGAACGAGATTCATGTTCCGATGTATCTTTCACTGATATTCATATTGATGTCATCCAACAATATACACCTACGTGTGAGGAGGGCCAAGATCTAGGTCTAGACCATTCATGGAAGGGTCACTAAATATCGATGATTCAAGTGGGGACAAACAAACCTTGAGTGAGCTAGATGATCTTGAAGAGGGTACCATCATTGACCTCGATATTCCAATAAACAACTATGATGAAATTGTTAGAGTAGAGGTTTTAACTTAATTATGTTGATTAAGTTACCTTTATTCCCTTCTTAAGATTTCACATTAGTTTGCATAAAGTGACATTTAATAATTATATTAATAATTAAATGTTTTCCCTTTAAGGCTTCTATTAGGGTTTTTCCTATTAGGGTTTCTTTAGGGTTTCTCCATCTCCTTTTATAAGGATCGATCTCATTGTATTATCACACATCTTCTTACATTCTCTCATTCTCTTTGATATATACATTTTCAGTTTTCAGAGAACCCTTGCTTGTTTGTCTCCATCTCTTTTTTTGTGACAAGTTATTTGCATGCGGGTGATCTTCGGCGTTTGTGGTGTTGTATTTTTTCAACTCCTACATGGTATTAGAGCTCTTATGAAGTTGTATTTTCCCAACTTCTACATGGTATCAGAGCTCCAGACCTGATGCTTTGTGTTCTTGTTTTGAAGATTTTTGGAGCTTCAAGGGTTTGGGGTTTATATTTTGATCCAGGACATACCTGCAATTTCAAAGCACTTTGAGCCCAAACGGATCTTGCCATTGCATCCGCAGCGGTCCAAAACCCCTAAATCGACTGTTCATTCACCCATTTTGGACAAAGTCGAATTTTGGGGCAAATTTTTTTTGCAAATACGGCCATATGGCCGTCCGCTTGCTTGGTAAATTTTTTTTTTTGAAATTTAATTTTCTGCATATATTTTCAGATTATTTTCTTTTCGTCAAAAGAAAAAATATTTTTTTTCTGCAATAAAAATTCCGCAATTTTTTTTCATTGTAAAAAAAAATAAAAATAAATAAATATTAAAAGGGTAGTTTAAAGGCTTGCCAGCCTAGTGCGGGTACCCCTACGCAGGCAAGGATGGTACCCAAGGGTACTGCCGCCTGTCATTATGGCAGGCGGTGTCCCCTTGGGCGCTGCCCCTCCTGCTGCAAGCGGTACCGCATGGGTACCACCTTGCCACCTTGGTAGGTGGTGGCCCCCATGCGGACCCCACCCCTCTTCTTTTTTTTTAGTTTTTTTTTCAAATAAAAAAAACATTGTTTTTATGATTTTTTTTAAAAAATCAAAAAGTTTTTTTTATTATTAAAATTTTTTTTTCTTCTAAAATAAGTCCTATCGCACTTCTACGGTGACGGCTGTTTGGCTGTCAAATTTAAGCTCAAATTTTGCTGTGACGGCCGTATGACCGTCAAATTTAACCTAGTGCTAGCTTTTTTCATCTTTGGAGCAGTTTTTTTCGAGAGGCCGTAACTTGGGCATACGATATCATTTTTTGGCAAACAAGATATCATCGGAAAGATGGTTTTCTCATCTTTCTAGTGGTGTTGGTCTCATCACTTCATTATTTTGTTGGTGCATTTTACAGTTAGTTTTGTGGTTGTTCTTCATGTATTTCCAGCTTTTGTCCTTTTTGGACATTTTGAGCATCATTTGTAAGCAATATCTTTTATGTGAACGCACTAAGATAAAGTGCCACACTATTGTACATGTATTTTTGGGGATTTTGCACCTAAATTTGTGCCATATTTTGTACTCGCACTATTATTATAAAGTGTCATGAGGGGTTGTGTAGTTTGCCTTTGTTTTGCCATCACATCTTTGTTCGATGAGTGTCCCTCCATGATGACAATGGATCCATGTGATTCCAGCCTCATGCATGTGTGCTTTGTTTTGCACACCACTTTTTCAGTTGCAGGTTCTTTCTTGTGTACTTTCAGATGTTGTTTTTCTTCCTCATGCACTACAGGGTGTTACACATCATTTCAGTGGATCTATCAGGCTCTCCCTGTTCAACATTATGGGGGGGTTATTATACTGTTCCTTCTAATTCTTCCTTGGTTTCACCTTGGAAAGGATCTTCCTATCTTTAGCGGAGGTTCTTTAGCACCATAGCAGTCATCTTTTGATAGTTGTTTGTAGCTTTTTTTGATTCAGTGATGTTCTTCTTGGCTTTCTGTATCTCTTTTTAGATTAGATCTTTTTCCCATGAAGTTTTCTCTATTTCTCCACTTTACAGAGATTTGGTTGTATTTGGGTACCTGATCTGGCCTAGTTGTCAACACCCATGTTTTCCTTCTTGCATTGTAGTTACCTTTGCTTTCTTGCATTTTTTTGTAGCTACATTGTTGCTCATCTTAAGGGGGGGTGTTAGAGTAAAGGTTTTAACTTAATTATGTTGATTAAGTTACCTTTATTCCCTTCTTAAGATTTCACTTTAGTTTGCATAAAGTGACATTTAATAATTATATTAATTATTAAATATTTTCCTTTTAGGGCTTCTATTAGGGTTTCTTTAGGGTTTCTCGATCTCCTTTTATAAGGATTGATCTCATTGTATTATCACACATCTTCTTACATTCTCTCATTCTCTCTAATATTTACATTTTTAGTTTTCAGAGAACCCTTGCTTGTTTGTCTCCATCTCTTCTTTTGTGATAGGTTATTTGCATGCAGGTGATCTTCGGGGTTTGTAGTGTTGTATTTTCTCAACTCCTACAGAAATGGCTATCCAAACCCTTACATCCATCAATCCAAATGAATCTGATGACCTCATGCCATTAATCCATCTAGAACTCATTGACTGGGAACTTATCAAACTTTTGGCTATACCAATATTTACTGATGATGATGCCATCGTAAATTTCCTATGTCATAGTGAACTTGGTACAAGTTCTATCTATAATACTCATAACAACATAACTCAGTAGGAGGGTGTCAAATCTTCTAGTTGCAAAAATGAAAATAGGGAAAATAGATCTAGTGGTGAAAACCATTATATGGCAGCATTAGATCTAGAAAAAATAAAAATAAAGAACGCATCTAACGGTGAAAACCTTTCTGAGGAACCAAAGGATGGAAGATTTGACACCCTTCTAGAAAATTATCATGAGAAGTCATCAGTTCTGGTAGAACCAACACAGTCTGTGAACATCGACACTGAAGAAAAAACAAAAATCCTACATCTAGCAGAATCCATGATAGATCAAGAGAGACCAGAATTCATTAATTTCTTTAAAGAAAGAAGCATCAACTTCGCTTGGTCATATTCCCACATTCTAGGCTTGGATCCAAATCTACTCATGCATCATTTGTCTTTGCCCAAAGGAATCAAGCCTGTCAAGCAAAAATTGAGAAAAATGCATCCCCATATCGCATTGATGGTAAAGACAGAGCTAAATAAATTGTTAGATGTTGGATTCATAAGGTCTATAGAATATGCCGAATGGATATCAAACATTGTACCTATTTCAAAGCTAGACAATAGCATTAGGATATGTACGAATTTTAGGGACCTAAATAAAGCATAATCGAAGGATGATTTTCCATTACCAGATATAGACATCATCATGGACTTGACGGTGGGGCATGTCATGTTGTCAATCATGGACAGTTTCTCTAGGTACAATCAACTAAATATAGCCCCAGAAGATCAAGAAAAGACGGCTTTTACATGTCCATGGGGAACCTTCTGCTGGAACGTCATGCCATTTGGTCTGAAAAACACAAGAGCCACCTATCAAAGAGCAATGACAACAATCTTCCATGATATGATGCACACATTCATGGAGGATTACGTGGATGACATCTTGGCAAAAAATGGTACTAGGGAAGGACATCTGCATATCCTAGACAAAATCTTCACACAGCTAGAGAAATTCAATGTTAGGTTAAACCCCAAGAAGTGTGTCTTTGGGGTCACATCAGCAAAACTATTAGGGTACATTATCTTAGAAAAAGGCATTGAAGTGGATCCAGTGAAAGTCAAAGCAATAATGGAGATGCCACCTCCTAAGAATATCAGTCAACTCAGATCACTACAAGGAAAGCTCCAATTGATCAAAAGATTTATCTCCTTGCTGGAAGACAAAAGTCATCCTTTCAATCATCTACTGCATAAAAATGTGGTTTTCAAATGGGATAATGGGTGTGAAACAACGTTCAATCAGATAAAACAATATCTAATGTCACCACCCATTCTCATGCCACCAACAGAAGGAAAATCTTTGATATTGTACATTTCCACGACAGATATCTCTTTGGGGGTACTATTAGCACAAGAGGATTATGAAGGAAAAGAACATGCCATCTACTATATCAGCAAGACATTAAAGGGGTATGAAATAAACTACACTTTTATAAAGAAGTCTTGCTTGATGGTGGTGTTTTCTACTCAATAGCTGAGACACTATATGTTGACTCATACAATCAAGCTAATAGAAAAGATTGATCCTTTAAAATATCTACTCAGTAAAGCTGCCTTAACAGGTAGACTAGAAAAGCGGGTCATGCTATTAAGTGAATTTGGCATTCAATATGTGGAGAGAAAAGCCATCAAGGGTTAGGAAACCACTGAAAAATTAGCTGAGGCTCCTCTACCAAATGATTGACCAATGACAATGGAGTTTTCGGATGCAGACATTCTGACAGTGATGCCCCAACAATGGGTATTATATTTTGATGGATCATACACATAGCGTGGATCTAGAGCAGGGATTTTGTTCATCTCTCCACAAGGACACACCATTCCAAAATCATATAGACTAATATTTCAGTGTACAAATAATGTGGCAGAATATGAAGCATTGATAATTGGGGTCAAAATAGCAATTCAATGGAAGATCACAGACTTACAGGTATATGGGGACTCTCAACTAGTCATTTATCAAGTAAATGATGAGTATCAAACGAAAGATGAAAATGTGATGCCCTACAAGCAACAAATAGATGATCTGAAATAGTTCTTTGTCCGTATTAAGTTTGATCAAATTCCAAGGGCGGAGAAAAAGGCTGCGGATGCTATGGCCACAATTGCTTCATTATTACAATTGCCAGAAAAGAGTGTTTGTTATGAGTTTATGGTAGAACAAGTATCATGTCCTTCCCATTATAATTCAGAATCCGCTACCATCTTCCATCTAGAAACCATTGAAATCTCCATCTATGAAAAGACCTATGCTTACTTGAATGATGATATCTTTCCTCCTGATATTTCCAGGAACCAAAAATGAAACTTCATCCGCCAATCCGCACGACATACTTTAATCGCCGACATACTTTATCATCGAGGTCTTGATCGTACCTTACTCTGATGTCTAGAACACAACGAATCTGAAATGGCCCTACAAGAGGTTCACGAGGGTATTTGTGGCACTCATTTGAGTGGGATAACTCTAGCCAAGAAAATCCTTCGTTTGGGATATTATTGGCCATGCATGGAGAAAGAATCCTATCAATTTGTTAAAAAATGTCAAAAGTGTCAGATTCATAGCAATCTGATTCATGCACCGGCGCAAGAACTACATTCGTTCACATCAACATGGCCTTTTTGTCAATGGGGCCTGGATCTGGTAGGAAAAATAAATCCATCATCATCCAATGGACACAAGTTCATTATCACAGCTACAAAATATTTCACAAAATGGATAGAAGCAGTACCTCTTACAACCATCACTAGGAAGCAGATCTCCTCTTTCATCTTGAATTACATAATCTATTGGTATGGAATCCCTCAATCCATTATCACTAATAATGGACGACCTTTCAAGAATCAAGATGTCCAAGAACTATGTGAAAAGTTCCATATCCAACATCATTTTTCAACACCATACTATCCTCAAGGGAATGGCCAAGCAGAGGCCTCGAACAAAACCATTCTAAAAATTCTCAAAAAGATGGTTAACGATGTTGGACGTGATTGTCATGTTCAACTCAATCCTGCACTATGGGCCTACTAAACAAGTATCAGAACACCAACAAGAGCTACACCATATGCCTTGGTTTATGGGTCAGAAGCCATATTTCCCATTGAAGTAGAGATTCCATCCCTTCGTGTATCACTCAAAGGGATCATTTCAGATGAAGACTATAAGGTATCTAGATTGCAGGAACTGGAATTGTTGGATGAGCATCGTCAACGAGTTGTTAATCATCTAATGGCTTATCAACAAAGAATGTCAAGGAGTTACAAACACAGGGTAAAACCAAGGGTCTTTCAGGTTGGTGACTTGGTACTGAAGGAAAACCCTAAGAATTAGTAGGACAGGGAGAAGAAAGGGAAATTTGAGCCTAGTTGGCTTGTTCCTTTTGTTGTCATATCCGTATATGGATCGGGGGCATATCGAATACCAACGTCAAAAGGGGATTTGTTCGATGAGCCTATCAACAATATCCATCTCATAAAATTCTATACTTAAATCTCTTAGTGCACATGTCAAACTTCTGAAAATGGTTTCCTTGATGAAAACCTGGAAAACAGGCATCTTGGCAATGCAAAAATACAAAAGAATATAGAAAATACAAAAAGAAAAAAAAGAAGAGAAAAATGAGAAAAATACACAAAACAAAGAGTGTAATCAAAACATATGGTGAAAACCTGGAAATAGGAGTTGTATGTGATTATAAGGTAAGCTTTCCCATCTATTTTGAAACATATCAGGATCATTTAGTCTGGAAGTCAGTACTGTTTCATATCATGTCAATAGTCTTCCCATATTTGCATCCATTTCAAAATCATTTCACATAGTCAAGTCTCACTCCAAAGCTTGGGGGCAACATCTGGATATCATTAGGGGCAACAAAAACATTAATTTCACCAAAGGGTGTACAATAGTATGGCAAGAAAAATGAAAGAAAAGATCAAAGTGCAACATCAATCACCATCAGAGAGGCATCAAACAGCCGTATCATATCGAAAATCCAAAAACATGTCAAAAAGTTAGTCTGGAAAAGAAAAATCCAAAAAATATAGGTCTATGTTAGTCAAACTACGTGGTCTCTGCATGGGTAACGTAGGCAAGGCTAATCTTTGATCAACCCTTGAGACCCCTAGGATAAGTTAATAGGTTAGGTCTTTGGTCAAAATCTCGAAAATCACAAAAAACATCACAAAATCAGGATGGATGATCTAAAATATGAATAATGATTGAGACACTCTAAGTAACAAATGGATAAATTGTACTTTTTGATTATCATTTCTTTGGAGTAACTCGATGATGTATTACACTAGAGAAACAAGGAAAAAGAATGATATTTTTATTGTTTGCTGTTTGTATGTTAATCATTTAAATGTATGAATTTTCGGGGGATGTGCTATGCAAATGTATCACCGATGACATTCAGAATTCACACATTGAAATGATTAATCACTACCTGTTTACGTAATGAATGCTCTAGTCATCTTGATTAAATTATACCTAGATGCTTTTGTTCACTTGCAATATCAAAAATCATGAAAGAAGTACTCAGGTCCTCATTGGTCTAACATATACCATTGACGCTTGTACTCACTTTCAACATCCAATAAAAGATCTATGATGACACAAAGCACAAAAGTACTATTAAAATGACAATGGTTTTTCATATAGTTGCATGATAAAATTAGGTTGCATTCATCATAAATTCATTTATCTCTAGAGTATTTGTGGCATAAAGGGTTCCAATCAATGACTATCTTATCTACAAATAGGATTGAGTATACTTGACATAATTCAAAATCATCAAAAACATATAAAAGTCATCATCTCATCAATAAGTTTCATCATTTCATCATTCATGCATTTCTAATTCAAAATAAATTATGAATTAAATTGTACCATAAATACATCATGTTCATTTTACCATATAAACATTCATTACATTATCATCCATAATCATTCATCATAAGATCATCATTTTTATCATTATCACATTTAAATAAAAAGCATTTATCCATCCATCCATACATTTTTATCACATTTAAGCATTCATATAGATCCTCATTTAGAGATTCATACATCACACCATAAATCTAAATATCATATAATCTGCATATGCATTTCCATCATTTTTGTCATCATCACACTTCAAATAAAATGCATTTATGATTACATCATCACATTTGAAATAAAATCATTCATATAGAACATCACACGGTACATCATCACATACTAAAAAGCATCCATCACATAGAAATCATAAACCATCATAATATCACATCAACTACATCTCATATATATATCATCAGTGTCAAGTATACAATGAAGTCTGAAAATAAGGATACATCATCAAAAATGAGGTAAATCATAGTTTACATCATGTCTCAAAAACAAAGAAATCTCAGAATCACAATAGCATCTATGATCTACTACTGCCAGAATGTGCGGGCCCAACAGGACCAATACCACCAACACCCTCAGAAGAACCAAGATCTCTGGGATCTCTACATGGAGGCTGTGTCACACCCTCACTCACTGTCCGAGTATGAGTCTACCAAGATCTTGACGGGGCATAGTTGACTCTGCGATCAATAGGCACTGCATCATGATATTTTCCTCGATAAAACTCAACCTCTTGGCCAGCCCACAGAACCTCTCATATAATCTCCCACTGAGGTACCATCTGCCACTCTCTATAGGGTCTCAGTTGTCTCCTGTGCCCTCTTGACAATCTGACATGCACTATCTCGCTCGGCTGTCAATGTGGCAACCTGAGTTTGCACAGTGGTCAACTGTCCCTATACCTGCACCAGAGCCTAAGCATGGGCTTGAGCCTGAGCCTGCATCTAAGTCTCCATTTGAACAAGCAAACCTTGGGCCTGTACCAAATGTCCTTGCAGCATCTGTACTTGTGTCTAGAGACCTGCAATCTGTCTCTGGTGGTCCATTAATGATACTGCAACTGCTCGCCTCTTGTGAGGCCTGCTAGATGAAGGACCATTGCTAACTGGCCCTACCCCTCTACCACCTCCACTGCCACCATCACTTTCATCACTATCGCTGCCATCTCCACCACTCTCTGTGCTACTGCTTGATGGAGTATCACCCTCACTATCCGCAGAACCCTCGGCCACATCCTCCTCTACAGGTAACGGTGCTGGCTCATTTGGAATGGTGATCGAGGATGTGGAACCAAAGCCAAAAATGCAATGTACTCCTCTGTAACCAGTGCCTCAGGAATGTCTCTGTGCATGTCCCAAGGTGATGGCTACAGTTCCCTATATCCCTCTACTAAGACCTTATATGACAAAAAAGGCCCCCAATCAGGTATATCACTCTGCCGCCTAGCATAGTGGGCTACCCCTTGTGGCATACACTGAACGATGCCATACTGCCTATACACTCTTCGAAGAAAAAACCTCTCAAAAACAAAGGGTGTCCTACCAATCAAATACATGGAATCTCAGAGATATCCAAGCACTGCATCATCCTCGTCCCACTGCTCGCAGTCTAGATATGGCTGCCAGGTAACAGTCTCTGTATCATCAAAAAATCATCTCCAATGCTCCAACTTACCCATCTGAGCCTGGGTAAGCCGACCTCTATACTAAACACATACGATCTGCTTGCTGGTCTGTCCACCATTGGAAATGGTCGAGCAATTGAAAAGTGCTCCCATGCCCACACCTATAACAGGGTCATCCCTACTTATAAGCTGCATGCCCCAAGGTACACCACTAAATGAAGATCATGGTAGAGATGTGTCGGCATGCACATCCCCCACACATATCTCATACCATGTATGATCATGCTCTCTAAAGTCCTACCCCAACCCACAAGGAATCCCTTTGACCTATGATCAGGGCAAAGGAAACCTCCAATAAATCCAGCAAGCACTGCTGGTAGTGTCACATATGAATCAACAATCCTCCTCCATCAGACATTCGAACCTGCAATATCCTGATCCTGAAACACTCTGCGAAGAGCATCTCTCCCACCAGTCTCATGCGAATCATACACTACAATCTCCCCCATAAACAGAATGCGCAAAATCCACCACACATCCTCAGGTGTGACCATCATCTCACCAATTAGTAAATGAAATGTGCTATGGTCACTATGCCACCTCTCAGCCAAAGCAGTCAAAAGACCCCGATTAATCCTAATCTAGGGCATGTCTAGTGAACTAGTGAGGCCACATCGATCTATAATCTGAATCTCATCTGGTGTCAGATGAGGTATCAAATTGGTCATCCAAGGAAATCGATCTCGCATCTAGAGATTACCCAGATGCTCCTATCATCACAATGAAAAATCTACAATCAGTGCACTATGTCAAGAAATCAAGTCATTCTACTATCAAATCTAATCCAAAAATTGGTATGAATTTTTCGATCAAAATTCATGAGCGAACATCAAAAAAACCTCACCTATCATGAGGTTCATCAAACATTATCTAATCTCGCCTATCATGAGATTTATTAGATATTTAATCATTTCCTCACCTATCATGAGGATCATCACAAATATGATTTTTTCTCGCCTATCATGAGAGTAAGTCTTATTTAAATCATCAAAATCCAACATCAAGAATTTGGATTCTCAATCATACCAATCTGAACAATGGACATGATTAGAATTGACAAAATCAAGGTTAACTAAGTCAAAATCTCCAATTCTGACATAGATGCGCTAAAACAGGCATCCAAAGTGCTAAATCTCGAAAGTGCTATAACAGGCACCCAAAATGCTATTCTATCTGAAACGCTACTTCAGCACTCTGATGCGCTATAACAGGCATCCGAAATGCTATTTCACCCTAAGCACTATTTTACCGCATCAAAGCGATAAACCAATCCATCAAAGCATCACTTTACCAGAAGTGCTAGAACAGACCATAAAAGCGCTAATCTACCAAATCAAAGCTCTAGAACTCTCTAGGCACTAAAATCTAATATCGATGCACTATTTCAACCTACCTAAGCGTTAAATCATTGAAAGCGCTACACTATCCTATGAAAGCGCTAGAGAAATTAATGCATGCGCTAAAACACCTACTGAAAGTGCTACACCGGAGTGAAAGTACTACAACGCTACTTGGATGCGCTAAACTAGCTAAAAAATGCAAAAAGTATAAAATAGCATATAAAACAGAAAAATGCACAAAAACTGAGGAGGATAATGGGTACATACCGGAGGTCCATACGCGGTCGACTGTTGGTGATGTCGAACGCACTCAAAACGGTGAGTGTGGTAAGGGATTGGCATCCTGATCCAGCTGGCTAAAAAAGTCTCTCTCACAAGATTTTTAAACTCAAAAAGTACAAATGACTTTGAAAATGACCTTTTGGACTATATATAACTTTTAAAAAGGGATTTTTGTGGGTTTTTAAATTATATTTTGATTAATTTTATCCATGAAATTAATTAAAAGACAACTGTAGGCTATATTTCTTCATCATTGTTGGGAGATAGCTTATTTCTTCATCATATCTTCATCAAATCATCATAAAAAAATAAAAATAAATTCTAAAAAAATCATCAAATCATTAATTTATCTCCCGAGGGGGCATATTATCGACAATCATCTGAAAATCAATATCTGGGGCATGTCTGGGGCATACGAAATTATTTTTTTATCATCGATCTTGACAATAGCAGCAAAAATTTTCTTCGAAGCAACGCGTAAACACATCACTTCAAAGAGGGGCAAAATGTATACACCTAAAAATGGTCTGGAGCATCTGATTAATTAAATACAAATTATTTGATTAATTATCCTAATTTCCTCTACTATTTGAATAAATAGAAATATTTATTTATATAGTTCACGTTCACATTCACATTTAAATTCTTCTAATATCTCATCCTAATTAAATAAACAAAATGAAATACTTTGTTTGATTTAATTATCATTTTCCTATTTTATTTTATCACATCAATCTAAAATTAATTAAATGAATATTAAAACACTTTATTTATTAATTACCATATTCTTCTATTTAATTTAATAAACAACTTCTATAGTTTGTTTTATTAAATTATTTATCCCTCTTTTGCTGATTTAAATAAATCAAAAATATTTAAATTAAGGCATAAATAATATTCCATCTATATTTCCTCAAAATTGAATTAGATATCCTATGTCTAATTTATGTGTAAATTATGTCAAAATTAATGCTTTGAAACTTCACGGGAAGTTTTGGAGACAAATTGGAGACAAATTGCAAATTCTTCTCTCAATCCTCCTCCATCAATCTTTCCCCTTCTTTTGCCTAGTGTTTTCATGGCTAGAGACAATTACCAAAATTCTCTCAATCTCCTCCATCTCTCACCATTCAATCCTCCAGATTGAATCCAAGCCTCTTTTTGCATCCCTGTGTATTTCTACAGCCAGGAAATCTATAAATAAAGCCTCATTGAACCAAGAAAAGGATCCTAGGTTATCAAGTTTACTCTACAGAATTTCATCCAGCATCCAAGCATCCAGTATTCAAGCATCAAGCATCAAATTTTCATATCATGGCTGCCTCCTGTAGCTGCATTTGCCAATTTTCATGTCAATTCATATTGCATTTGTTTCATTTATTCATATACATATTATCAGCATCCTTCTCATTCTTTGAATTATCATTTTAATAATCATAGTGCTCACATGATCTGAGAGCCACAGTGATTTAATAAATCTTTGGAGATAGAGAGCAATATGACACTTTTAGTAGATTATTGTTTTGAATTAGTTCAATTAGCTTGATCTTTGATATAATGTCATATTAAGAAGTGTTTTAGTGCTTTACACCTTGTTCAATTTTATGGAGGAGTTAACAATTGGAATAGCAACGTAGTAAAAAGAGGAGAATAGTGTGCAAATAGAGGGGTCGAACCATTTGAATTGGTCAAAGTATTGTTGTGATTTTAAATAATCAATTAACTACATTTAAATTGCTTCTGAATTTAGGTGTCATTTATTTGAATGTAGTATGTCTATTGTAATTCAATGAATTAACATCAAGGTTTCTTTTGTTATTCAAGTGTAAATTTGAATCGATTTAATTGACAAATAGAATTTTCAATTGAGTAATCACTTGTTGGGAAATGGAGTTGTTGATTTATATTGATTGGAATTAGATTGGTGTTTGATATTGTGTGTTGCACCATGTTGAGAATGGCGTTCTCTATGTGTACCCTCACCAATTCATAGCTCTAGTCAAAAGCGTTTACTCTCACATTTAAAAATAAAAATAAATAAAAAATGAGCCAGCTAAATTAATAAAGATACAAACATTACATCATTCCATAGAGTTCCATGATACGAGTTTACAAATAAGACACTTGACCTAGATTAGAACTATTGTCCTACTAATCCACCAAGTTACATCAATATACAAATTATAAATCATAGTCATCTTGTCCAAGTGCAAGCAATTATATTTGTTCAATTGTAAGAAAAAAAGCATCATCCAAATATAGACTAGGTGCTCCTCTCACTTATTTTCATGACCACTTCTTATTAAAATTATAAAACCTTAAAATTTTAAATTATTACTTGATTTATGGTAATAATTAATTAATAAATTAAAAAACATATATTTATGAGATAAAAATAATAATTAATTTTTTAAATAATAAATGATTTAATATTGAAGCATTATAGTTTAAAAATAAAATAAAACAAGGGATATTTTTTTTAAGAACATAAAAAGTATTTTTTTTTTAGTAAGTTGGCATTTGTGCACATATAGACATGAAATCTTACATAGAGCTCTAAAATGGTGAAATGAGTCCAATAGTAAAGAAATCACTTCAATACCATTTGTCATTTGTGAGATATTAATGTTTTTGTCTTAAATTTTTCATTAAAAATATTCAAAGTCAATTTTGAGGCACCTAGAGGTTCTAGATGGGCCTGAAAAAATTATCAAAAACCAAAATGTCCCTAAAGGAACCTTTTTCTACCCTACCATTCGATGAGATATTTCCAATGACATAGACAGTTTATCAATTCGACGCTTGAGCAAAAAGTTATGGCTCTCGAAAGTTGGACTAAAATTTGGAAATTTCTTAAAGCCGGAGAAAGGGACAACTATATTGGTTTGGTGCCAAACTAGAGTCATAGATTTTTGGAAAATGCAAAAAATCATTTAAAGTGGTCATGAATGGAAAGAGATTCATTCTAGATGAGAATATAGCTTATTTTCATACTTGTTTAGCACATAATGGAGATTGAGGTTTTAGTGGCCATTGGTGCCATTTCTCAAGTTCATGTTTGATTTTTTGCATGTATTTGCAGCCTAGATTTTTGTAATAGTGGTCGTGTGACCAAATCATTGTAATACATTTGATTGAATGTTTGTAGAAGATCTCATGAATACATAATAAAAGTTGCAGGTTGTTGTTCTTTAGTTTGTTTATCTGTGTAAGGTTATGTTCAAGGGAGTCTCCCTCCATCATATTTTTAATTAACTTCAAATTAATTTGATGAAAATCAAATATTGTAGAGAGGCACTACATAGATTTTTTATTTAAAAAATAAACATCTTTCCATCTAGCATAGTTTCGAGAATAAAATATCCTTATTATTAACCACATACATAAATAAATGATATTTAAAAAGATGTAATGTATAATTAAAAAAAAAAAAAGAGTAGTTATTGATAAATGTATAATGTGACTTTTAGAAAATGTTAAAAATTGCTTTCTACCCACCTTAAGACATCATAAAAAATATAAAATTGAAAAAAAGATATTTTAGATCTACAAATAAGGAACAATAAAATTTATATATATATATATATATATATATACACTTAGGTTTTTAGATCCTTAAAAAATTGCAAACTCTTTTTACTTTATAGATCCTAATGTATGCATCTCATGCATAGTTACGAGACTCGCTCAGAAGCGCCCAAACTCGGCGAGTCCCGAGCCGAGCATACCTGGCCAGGTCCTAGGAGCCCGGACGCGGACGTGGCCGAGTCCTGCTGAGTCCTTGCCGGACTCGCCGCTTCCCTGAGAGTCCTAAGCCCTAGATGCAGCTGGCGACAACAGAAAGAAAAGTGAACAAAAAAACATAAAATTTGATGTTTTAAGTTTGTTTTTTTTTGTGTTATATTATCTCCCCAACCCTAAAAGCAACCTCATTTCATTCATTTGGAAAAATATGAGGAGAAGAGAGAGTTGTGAGGAAAAATAAGAGGAGAAGAGAGGGCAACCATCAAGCTGTTGAAGACAAATATAGGGCCACATACCATTTGGGAAGCTTCATAACAGTAAGAAGGTGAATTGAGAGCTCATTACCAGTGATTGGGAGGAGTTTGCATTGCATTCCAAGCCAAATATAAGAGGTAAGTTTGATTTTTATTGGTTTTTTTTGTGTTTTTTTAACAAATAATTCATTGTAATTTGAAAAATCATTGTTTTTTTTAGTTTTCATTTTTTTTTTACAAACCCTACTTGCAATATAAATAATTTTATAAACCCTACTTGTTATTGCAGCCACATTCATTTGCAAAACAAAAAATATTATTATTTTCGCAATGTCTCAAACCCCAGGTAGAAAAGACCCTGCTTGGAAACATGCTGAAATCTTTCCCAGAATGAAAAAAAGGGAAGCAAAATGTAAATACTGCAAAACAATATATCATGGAGTCATAAATCGATTAAAATGCCATATTGCACGCATACCCATCCATGATGCAGCGGGATGCCCTATAGCACCTCTTGAGGCTGTCCCTGAAGTGTAGGTACAATTAGAAACTTTTGAATTGCAAAAAGAGATGAAAAAAAATAGAAGCATGAATTGGTGAGTTTGGGAGTTGGACATGGACTTGGTGTTGTTGGAGATGCTTCTTCCATGCCTCCATACCATCCTAGTGCTAGTGCTTGTGCTAGTGGTATTGCTTTTGCACTAGCTATCCCTGTGCATACTCCTACTGCTGGTGGCGCTAGTACTGCTAGTGGCGCTAGTACTGCTAGTGGTAGTGGTAGTGGTAGTATTATTGGCCCTAGAGTTCGTAAATCTAGGGTGGACTCATATTTTGTACCACACACTACTCCTAGTTCCCAACCGTCACTTGAGAGCATGGGTTGGAACAAGGATGTACATGATGCAGCAAAAAAGACAATTGCAGACTTTTGGTACTACTGCACCATTCCCTTCCATGTAGCCAGGTAATTCTTTTTTGTTTAATTGTTTTAAAATTTATTATTTTAGAATCTAGATGTATCTCATTATCGAATTCAAATTTAGTGCAGTTAAAATCTTAAAACTTTTCATTTTACAATACTTATGCAAGTAACTTATTAATTTATTTATGACATGTTTTAGGTCACCTTTTTGGCAAAACATGGTTGATGCCATAACTATATGTGGGCTAAGGTTCAAAGCCCCTTCTGAAGATGAATTAAAGGGCCCACTTTTGAGTCAAAAAGTGGCAGATGTGAAAGCACAATTAGAGGAGCAGTGTGAGCAGTGGAGGAGGATTGGTTGCACCATCATGACTGATGGTTGGACTGATAGGAGAAATAGGACGTTGCTTAATTTTCTAGTGTCCTCTGGAGGTAATTGTACTTCCCTCAATGCATTGAAATTTGAATTTGATTTAGTGATTAATAATTTAATATGGCTGATTTTTGTTTTTTAATTTATTGAATAACTAGTTTTGCTTATTCTTTCAGGTGACACCATTTTCATTAAGTCTATTGATGCTTCTGCCCAATTCAAAAATGTCACATATCTGTGTGAGGCTATAGAGGAGGTGATAGCTGATGTGGGGGAAGAGAATGTAGTGCAAGTGGTGACAAATAATGCAGCAAACTATGTTGTTGTTGGTAGATTACTGATGGAGAGGCACCCTACTATATTCTGGACTCCATGTGCCGCCCATTCCATTGACCTCATGATGGAGGATCTTGGCAAGCTCCCATGGATCAAAACATGTGTGAATGCAGGTAGAAACATTTGCAAATTTATATACAATCACACATGGGTGCTTAACCTTATGAGGCAATACACAGGGTTGAGGGAGTTGTCTCGTCCTGGGATCACTAGGTTTGCAACTAATTTTATCACGTTGCAATCCTTGATTTGGTCAAAGGCAGCCTTAAGGCACATGTTTGTTGGTGAGGAGTGGTCTTCCTCATTATTTTCTACAAGCACTACAGGGATTGATGTGGCCAATTGCATTTTTGATGAGCAAGGGTTTTGGACACTAGTGGAGGAGATTGTGAAGGTAAAATTTAATTCTTTATTATGTTTTAATTTTTAATCATATCTTTTATTTGTTTATTTTCATTCACACTTATTTGTGAAACATGTTTGCACTTTGCAGTTTATTGAGCCCTTGCTAGTTCTCCTACAAGTTGCAGATGGGGAGAAGCCCGCACTGGGATACATATATGAGGGCATGGATAGGGCCAAAGAGGCCATTAGATCAGTCTATGGTGGAGTTCAGGATAAGTATCATCCCATTTGGGAGATCATTGATAGGAGATGGTAAAACCAACTTCATAGGCCCATCCATGCAGCCGCATGTTTCCTAAATCTGGCCTTCCAATTCTGCCGTGATATCTGTGGAGATAGAGAAATTCTTAGTGGGCTCTACTCGACGATAGAGCGGATGTTGCCCGCTGTTACTACACAGATAGTGCAGGAGATAGATGCCTTCAGTAAGGCACGAGGAGACTTATTTGCACGTCAAATGACCATAGACAGTAGGACAACATTACTACCAGGTAAAAATATATTTAAGGGCATAATTGTCATCTTTTTATATTGTATTTTATTATTAAATGTTGAACTTGAAACTTGAAATGAGATTGATTTTGTTTCTTTTTCTCATCTCAAATAGCTGGTGGAGGTTGTTTGGTTCTGATGCACGGAACCTGCAGAATATTGCCATTCATCTATTGAGCCAGCCATGCAGTTCATCTGGTTGTGAGCACAATTGGAGTATGTTTGAGCACATACACTCAAAGAAGCACAATAGATTGATAGTGGAGAGGATGAATGACTTGGTCTATGTTCATTACAACCTTCGGCTTAGATACAGGAAGCTTTTTGACCATGACAACACCCCGATCAATCTAGATGAGGTTGATCCATAGTCTGAGTGGACCACTAAGACTACAAATGCAGTCTTTAATGACAAGGACCTTGATTGGGTGGACCAAGCAGAGAGAGAGGCTGAGGAGGAGGCTAGAGCACGAGCAAACATAGCTGTTGTTGGTGAGAGTGGCATGGAGACTCAGACAGAGGCAGAGACTATGGCTGCAGCTGCAACATCATCCAGGAGCGTTAGATGCCTTCGTAGGAAGGATGTTGGCTCCACTATGCCATAGAGTCATAGAGTCATAGCTATTGTTTTGATATTTCATATTTGTATGGAACATTTGATGTTATGGATTTCATATTCCATGAATTTTGTATACATTTGACTAGTTTTATAATCTATATATCTAAGTATGCTATTTCCTTCAGTAGCGCAACTACAATTTGTGTACTTTATACTTATGTGATCGTTGTATACTTGTGTATGTGATTAAATTTGCTTTTATTTGTGTTGTATTCAATAAAGGGTGCTTGAAACAAGTTTTAAATCCTTAAAAATCTCTAAATCTCTAGGTTTTTTTCAACTTTTTTTCATTTTGCCGAGTCTGCGCCAAGTCCGAGTCCCGAGTCCCCGAGTCCCGAGTCGAGTCGCCCTAGCCAAATCCGAACCGAGTCCGAGTCTCATTACTATGATCTCATAGACCCTACCTTTATCCATCATTAAAAATCAACCTAAAACATCAAATAAGTCATTCTACATCAAACAAATAAACCTAAATACTCATTTATTATTACTTTTACATATTTCATTCCCAATAATGTTAATAATAAATTTTATTTGAAGTAGTAGTTTACTTCTTTATACCAGTCTTTCAGAATATAAAAAGTGTTGACAGACTGACAATGAATGCCCACGATTTTGTATGTTCTCAAAATTCTAAACCAGATGACCCACCCTATTATGACAGGCACTGGACACCAATCTGATCGAGAAAACTATAATTCATATAATTGACAAGTGGAACCCGCGATGGTTAATAGCCTGGGAGAGAGAGAAAGTAGAAAGTTTATCCGCCATTGAAATGGTGGAAACAAAAAAGAGAGAAGACAATGAATGGGACGGATGGCCTTTCCTACGCTCATGTTTGACAGAGCAATACAATAATTCTGTTTGAGAGCGATGCTTCAAAGAAACGGACCATAATAAGCGCTCAAATCCGCCATGATTGTCTGTGGTGAGCAATGAATGAATAAAGTATTGAGGTCGGTCAGTTATAAGTCACTCTATCTCATTACAATACCTCCAAAAGTGATAGAATTCTTTGAATAGTTGTGAGGTGGGTCACCCATAATATCTCTTCACTTCACTTTCAGGGGAATCCAAAGGATAATATGGGATTCTTACCTGCCAAAGATAACGTCTAATCCGTTACTTCATCAAGGAAACCAAGTCAAGTGAAACTACGTCGGAAGCATGTGTATTAGCATTGATTAGATGCCTTGTAATTTACTTGGAAATTCTGTTATATGTTGCTGTCGAGACATCCGTTGTGGTTGTATGCAGGTGGCCAGCTTTGTCTATCTCCGTGAGAAACGAATAGACTATTACTGGTGTTGGTGTTTGATTCACAGTGAAACCAACATCTTTGGCCCACTTTCATCTTTGGTCCACTTTCATCTTTGACAGTCACCTCTGCAAGTGAAGCTAGGCCACATAATTTGAGCGGCCCTTGGTTGTACCCTATATTTCCTTTCAATCTCATCATCTGTTCACCTTACTTTCGGATATGGGAAGGTCCAAAGTCATATGGGTCTGGTTATATGATCTATTTAAGTATTGTTTTGGGCTATATTCAACTAGTGAGCAGATTAGTTTTGGAAGTGGTGATATGAGATTTAAATGGAAAGTTTATTGTATTAAAAAAGAGAAGACTTTATGAATGTAAAAGTGGTAGATTGTTTTCTTATATCTTGAAGCCAAAAATATATTCTTACAATTAAATGATTTAATATATTTTAAAAATAGTCAAAATAACAACACTAATTATATTACAATTGAATATTTTGATTCAAAGTAATTAATGTGAAATGCTTTAGACATTTGAATGATTGAATTGTTTTTAGGGTGATTTCTATTAAGAAATTTTTCCTAACAATTAGTGAACAATTGACCATTTTACAATAACAAATTAAATTTTTAGGTAAGTAAATGTTGTTAAGAGAATCATGGATGAAATGGACAAGTAGTGACTATTACCTCAATTTTATTTCTCATTTCTTTTTAATAGAAAATAATTCACCGACATATTATTGTAATAATATTATTTTTGTAAAAAATTATTGCTTCGGTATTGTGAGACAAGCTATGTCTCGTAAGGAAGATGGAATGCTTTGGAATAAGGAATTTGAGGCATGTGAACAAGACTCTTCTTGCTAAAATAGGATGGAGATCATTTAAAGAACACAATTAATAGAATGAAATTATGAAGGTGAAGAATTTGGATGATAATAAGGTTACCAAATTTTTCTCATATGATTCTTTTCTATATGGATCTATGGGAAGACTCCAAGTGAAATGTAGGATCTTGTAGAAAAGATTTGGTTTGGGAGTCTAGTTGACTTCTTTAAAGCCTTGGAGTTTGTTCATTGGATCAATTAAGGTTCCATGGGAAATAATGTGGCTACCTATAATGATAGGAGAGGTTCACTTATTGTTTGGAAAGGTTTAACAATTTTATCTTCTTATTAAGAATACTTAAAAAAGGTTAGCATGTTATCTAAATTATTGAAATGCTATCATATCTATAAATCCAATAGAAAAGATGAATTAGTCTAGACAACCACTCTAAAACGAGCTTATAGTATTTATAGATATATGTTAATAAAAATTAATTGTAGTCATCTCTTTAAATATTTAATTGATATATTTATTGGTGTTGCATAGTTTAATATTTAGTATTTTAATAAATAATATATCTTTTTTTATTCAGTAAATTTGATACATATTTAGATTTATCTATTTAGAAAATAGTTAGATCACATTTGGTATCAGAGCCATTAAGATCATGCTAATCATTTATTATGTAAATTTTTTCTAACAATTAAATATCAAATTTATCTATTACATAATGGTTAGACTTAATTAAGAAGTAATGGTTCTAATATATGTGAAGTTGTGTATATTATTCATTTAATTCTTTGGAGTTGGATGATTAAAATTATTAATCATAAGTTTCATAATATTACACAAACATCTCCAACAACCCCAAAATAGAGTTATTTCTAAATCATCCTATTATGATTTCAAAGGTTACCAATAATACTTTGAATTTTAGTTCAACCTAAAGGATCTTAAGAGAAAAATATAGTAGTACCTTTGAAGGAATTCTCTAATTCTTTTAATCCTTAAGATATGCTCATACACCTTATATCAAAATCATATATATATATATATATATATATATATATATATATATATAATTCAACATTACCTTATCCACTTATAATCATTTGGATATGTCTAAAATATTATAAACCAAAAGAGATCATATTTGACTTTTAAGTAAATTTCAATACAAGTATTAAAACCTCTTATTATGGTAAGATATTCTAGAAAGGGTCATCACTATTCAATAGAGAATAGATTTCAATTTTCACTACAAGAACATCTATCTAATTATGAATTGCACAACTAAAATGTCATGAAACAAGGTTCAAAAATACTATGAAAAGAGTTTCAAAAATATTAAATAAATAGATTGTTGTCATGTTATATAGACCTCATCATAGATTTAATAGCCAAAAAAGAAATTTCTATTATCATTGAAAAATTATAAGGGCGCAACCTTCTAAAAAATCGCAAACGTTAGATTTACATTTTTTGATTTAGAAACATAGTTCTTGTCGAGGGCTTATTAAAGCAATGATCATTGATTTCTATGATGTCGTTATGATCTCTATGAAGTGGCAATATAGAAATTGTATGCCACAATAATTCCTCGAAGGTTTGAAAATTATTTTCCCTACAAACATGTCGACCAAAGTATTTCAAGTTATAATATCTATAGACATGCAAAATTTCCTACTTCGTATCACACATGATTAATATTGCATTTTCATCATTTGCATTACTAATTCCCCTTTTAACATCATTTTAATCTATTTTCCTCTATTGATTAAATAATATCAAATTATTTAATTAATTCATTGTATTTCACTAATTTTCCTCTTATCTTCCCTAATTGAATAATTTTAATTATTTAATTAGCCATAAATCTTATTTTCCTATAATTTATCATGATCAAATTATCTTTATTATATTTAATTATATAATTTCCCATCCCATTCATTTCGAGTATTCCATTTTAATAAAGAATATCTTAATCCTCCATGATTAAATAATCTTGAATTATTTAATTGTCCTAATTTCCCTCTCAATGAAATATTCTCATGGAATATTCTTTTTCAAAATATCCTAAAATATGCCATTGCTCTCATTAATTCTCATCCCTTATTTTTTTGATCTAGTCGTCACCCTTCATTTTGAAATATCATCAATAGATTTCCATAAATTATGGAGATATTTTGAGTTCAAATTGATCTTGATCCCTCGTCTTCCTTGATTCTCTCTCCTTTATGGGTATTTGAGGATTAATATTAGCTATTGATCAATCTTGGAAATCTACAAAACATCCTTCATTCCTCATTATTAGATACCTAGATAATTTGAGAAACTTTGAGCATTTGAGAAAATATGATTCATCTAGGTCATCATTCCATACTTTTGCAATCATCAGAGCTTCATTATGGACCAATCCAACATACCATCACTATTACAATAAAATGCAAGGTTTGCAGATGGTTTTTTTTCATTGTTTTGAATTGATTTTCATTTACTATATAATGATTTTTAACCATATATGTACTCAATTTCATTTGTACAGTAGTGGTTTGATCCTCTCTTGTTTTGGGTTTTAGTAATTCTAACCCTTGTTTGATTTTATTTCTATATTCCACTTCCACTTCACATAATTGGTACACCTAGTGGGACCCATGTCCTTGATCTAATGAAATTATGTGAGTTTTTGATGATTTATAGGTTCCTAGCATTATCGCCTATTATTGATCCATGAAAGACCATGAATGGCCACGATATGAACCACAAACCAGCCATGTTTGCTAAACTAACCACATTTTATAATTTACACGCATTTTTTTATCATTTAATGTGAAATATGTTAGGTCTTTAAATGATTGAATTGTTTTTAGCATGATTTCTATTAAGAAAATTTTCCTAACAATTAGTCAATTGACCATTTTAATATAACAAGTAGAAAATTTAGATAAGTAAATGTTGTTAAGAGAACCATGGATGAAATAAACAAGTAGTGACTATTACCTCAATTTTATTTCTCATTTCTTTTTAATTGATAATAATTCTCCAACATACTATTGTAATAATATAATTTTTGTAAATATTATTGCTTTGGTATTGTGAGACAAGTTATGCCTCGAGAAGATAAAAGGATTTGGAGTAAGGAATTAGAGGCATGTGAACAAGACTCTTCTTGCTAAAATAGGATGGAGATCATTTAAAGAGTACAATCAATATAATGAAATTATGAAGGTGAAGAATTTGGACAATATTAAGGTTCCCATTTTTTTCTCATATGATTCTTTCCTATACAGTTCTAATTCCTAGAATGGGTTGGTTAAGGTAATAAATTATCTACTAGAAGTCTCCGAGTGAAATGTGGGATCTTATAGAAAAGCTTTGGTTTGGGAGTCTAGTTGGCTTCTTTACACCCTTAGAGCTTGTTCATTGGATAAATTAAGGTTTCATGGGAAATAATGTGACTACCTATAATTATAGGAGAGGTTCACTTATTGTTTGGAAAGGTTTAATAATTTTATCTTCTAATTAAGAAGACTTAAAATAGGTTCGAATGTTATCTAAATTATTGAAATGTTATCATATCTATAAATCCAATAGACAAAATGAATCGGTCTAGACAACCAATCTAGAATGAGATTATAGTATTTATAGATATGTGTTAATAAAATTTAATTACAATTATTTCTTTAAATGTTTAATTGATATATTTATTGGTGTTGCACAATTTAATATTTAGTACTTTAATAAATAATATATCTTTGTTTATTGAGTAAATTCAAGACATATTTAGATTTATCCATTTGGAAAATAGTTAGATCACATTTGGTATCATATCCATTAAGATCATGTGCTAATCATTTATTATGTGATTTTTTTCTAACAGTTAAACTTCTAATTTATCTATAACATAATGGTTAGACTTAATTAAGAAGTAATGGTTCTAGTATATGTGAAGGTGTTTTTATTATTCATTCGATTACTTGGAGTTGGATTATTAAAAATATTAATCACAAGTTTCATAATATTACACAAGCATCTCCAACAACTCCAAAATAGAGTTATTTCCAAATCATCTTATCTATGATTTCAAATGTAACCAATTCTACTCTTAATTTTAGTTTAACTTAAAGGATCTTAAGAGTGAAAAATCATATGAGTACCTTTGGAGGAATTATCTAATGATTTTAACCCTTAAGATATGCCCATACACCTTAATATCAAAATCATATCGTATATATATATAATTTAGGTCATAACCTCATCCAATTATAATCATTTGGATGTGTCTAAAATATTATAAACCAAAAGAGAGAATATTCAAATTTTACATAAATTACAATACAAGTATTAAAACCTCTTACTATGGTGAGATATTCTAGAAACTTGGACCATCACTATTCAATAGAGAATAGATTTTAATTTCCACTACAAGAACATCCATCTAACAATGAACTAAACAACTAAAATATCATGAAACAAGATTAAAAAACATTATGAAATGAGGTTCCAAAATATTATAAACTGATTATTGTCATGGTATAAAGACCTCATCATAGATTTAATAGCCAGAAAATAAATGTCTATTATCATCGACAAATTATTAAAGGTTCGACCTTCTAAAAGGTTGCAAACCTTATATTTAAAACAAATGATTAAGAAACATAATTCTTGTCAAGGGATTATTAAAGCAATGATCATCGATTTCCTTGATGTCATTATGATCTCTATAAAGTGGTGATATAGAAATGGTATGCCACTAGAATTCCTCGAAGGTATGATAATTATTTTCCCTACAAACATGTCGACCAAAGCATTTCTAGCTATAATATCTGTAGACATGCAAAATTTCCTAATTCGTATCACACATCATTAATATTGGATTTCCATCATATTTATTCTCGATCAGTGCATTTTCATCTTTTGCATTACTAATTCCCCTTTTAACATCATTTTCTATCATTTTCATTTATTTTCTTCTATTGATTAAATAATATTGAATTATTTAATTAATTCATCATATTTCACTAATTTTTCTCTAATGTCTCATGATTAAATAATTTTTATTATTTAATTATCTAACTTCCCATACCATTCATTTGGAATATATTCCTTTTAATAAAGAATATCTTAATCCTTCATAATTAAATAATATTCAACTATTTAATTGTCCTAATTTACCTCTTAATGGCATATTCCCATGGAATATTATTTTTCAAAATATCCAAAAATATCTCATTCATTCTCAACCCTCCATTCCTTGATATAATCATCACCCTTCATTTTGTAATATCTTCAATCAATTTCATTGAATTGTCGAGATATTGTGAGTTCAAATTGATCTTGATCCCTCATATTCCTCGATTCACTCTCCTTCATGGGTCTTTGAGGATTAATCTCAACTGTTGATCATAATCTTGGAAATCTATAAAACATCCTTCATTCCTCATTATTCGATACCTAGATCATTTGAGAAACTTTGAGCACTTAAGAATATGATTATCATTGAGACTTTGAGCAATTATCATTCATTTAGGTCACATTTCATGCTTTTACAATCATGGGAGCTTCATGATGGAGAAATCCAACATACCATCACTATTAAAATGAAATACAAGGTTTGCACATGGTTTATTTTTTTTGTTTTTTGAATTGATTTTCATTTACTATATGATGATTTCTAACCATGTATGCACTCAATTTCATTTTTAAGTAGGGTTTTAATCTTCTCTTGTTTTGGGTTTTGATAATTCTAACCCTTGTTTGATTTTATTTCCACATTCCACTTCCACTTCACATAATTGGTGTGCCTAGTGGGACCCATGTCCTTGATCTAACAAAATTATGTGGGTTTTTTATGATTTATAGGTTCCTAGTATTATCACATGTTACCAATCCACAAATGACCATGAATGGCCACCTCTATAAACCAAAAACTAGTTGTGTTTTCTAAACTAGACACATTTGGTAATTTTTTGACATTTTTTTTCTTATTATGTAGGGTTTCTCTAATCATTTTTCCGCAACTACAAGTTTTTTCCATGTTTTCTAGAGTAATAGAGACACATTTGAAAATATTGACACCTCTGTCAACTGCAAACTTCTATTTCTATGAAACGTGTCGTGTCTGCTGATGTAAATAGAGCCACCTATGCAGGTAATTCCATATTTGATTATTCTTTTTGGTTTATGTTTTTGACAACAATTTTTTGATTTAATATTTTTCATCTAACCCTAACCATTTGTCTTTTGTTCTATGTTTTTTAATCTAACATACCTATGTAGCATTTATTTGGGGGAAGACAAATTATTCAAAAATTATAATGTATTTGTGTTGTAGGTTTCAATCAGTACAAGAAAATATTTTAAACTACTAATACATTGTTTGTAGCTTCCTTATGCAATATTTTATCATTTGAACTTGTATTCTTTCTTGTTTGGTAGTTTAAATCATATTTTCAATTTGGTGCATTAAAATAAATTTGTTTGATATTTCTGATAGACTTAGAAGTATGTATCCTCCCCCCTTTCACTTTGTGTGATCTTGGGTGAAGAGAAATATTTCTAGTTTACACTTTCTTTTGTTTTAACCTAAGAGGTGTTGTCTACATGTATCCTCTCCCCTTGCACTTTGTGAAATATTGGGTGATGAGAAATAACAACACACAAGTCTTCCATTTTTTTGTAGGATTCCTACCTTGGGATATATCTTAATTAAGAAACCCAAGGGATTGACCTCAAGTGACATTTTCTAGTACACTATAGAAATTAGATGAGAGTGAAAGCTATAGTTTGATCTGTGCATGTAGCATACTAGAATTTCACTAGGAGTCTTGGGTAATTCAAAATTTTGAGGAGATGTCTATGTAGTTGGAAATGTTCATAGATGAACTCCACCCACTAAGAACAAATTTGTACTAGAAAGACTAAGACCTTTCAAATGTATTCTATAGTGGTGCATCATGATGCTATCGACACAAGAAGTTACTTACCATGGCTGGTGCTTGGTTGAGGAGATTAGGTGTCTTGTTAAATCTTAATCTTTCTCAAGGAGAGGGGCTTCAAGGTAGTGCATGACCTTGGCATACCCTAATCTTCCACTCCTTGGAATCAAACTAACACGCAAATGTGGTACGCCTACTATAGTTTGATAAACCTTTACTACTAATTAGGTTGTACTTGTTTTATTTTGTCAATCTATTTCTAGTGATATTTCTAGGAGAAAGCTTACAAAATATCCCCCATACCATTTGATTCAGTCTTGATTATTTATGTTTTTTGTTTATATCACTTTCTTTCAAAACATAGACTCAAACTTGGACACTTTAAACTTTACCAAACTTTCAAGAAACATAGGAACATTAACAGAAAACTACATTTGACTATCATAGTTTACCACCTCTAAATAGGTTGTCAAGTCTTCTCTAATACATTGTCATATTTTCTCAAATTGTTTCTTCTATTCTCTACATCTTGTCATGTTTTCTCAAACTATCACATCTACTTTTTGCATATTTTTGCATCTACTTTTATTATATTCTATCAAAACCTCTTTCTACGTAGAGCCACTTTTGTTGAAATTATCATGTTTTCCAATTAGAAAATTATCATTATTACTTATATTATCATGTTTTGTTTCTACACATTTCTTCTCTTTCTTAAATTTCCACCTTTTCTTGGGGGAAGCTTGACTTATTTTCCTAGACTTTTTCATTTGTTTGTAATATTTTTCCATCTTAGACCTGTAGATTCTCAAAACTTAAAGTTGTACTAAATCTATCAACCTAGAATTGTAAACATCTATCATAACAGTCTTGAATAGTCCTTTTGTCATCAAACATCATAACTATCCTTCCACTTGGTTTTCTTAGGAAACATCAACATAGTCTTTTGGATCAAACATCAAACATCTTTAAACATTAGCAACCTTAAGCAACATTCTTTTAGATAAACATCAAACATCCTTTTTGGACATCAACATATCAAACCGATCAACTTGCTAGTATCTTTTGACCTCATCTTTCCATATCTTGTGAGCTTGTTAAACATAGTCTAACTATCTCCCTCCTAGGTTTGTAAATCATCACTATCATCTCTCTTTTTTTTACTCATGAATCTAGTTCAAACAAAGACATCAACCAATATTCCATCATCATATTGAGATCTATCATAAATAAAATTTTGTATCCTTTTTCACAAAGGATAATCACCATCCAATCCCATACCAACTTGCACATCATTCTTTTGTTCAAAATATTTATCAACACATCCTTTCAAATCCAACTTTGAAATATAAAAAAGATCATACATATATATCTTCTAGATATTTCCATCCTTTAGGTCTAATGGTACTTTTATGACAACAACAAGATCAACAACATAGAAATAAATTGGTAGCCCATACTAATGGTTCTAATGTTCCTGTTATAAATTTTCACTATAGATCAATTGGTGGAGCTGATTAATTTTTTTATTTTAAAGTGGAAGTTCAAATAATTTTTGAATGTGCTTGAGTTGTTGTTTGCACTAAATTTATCAATTTTCAACTATGCAAGTGTTTTCAGTAAACAAAATTTCAAGAGTTTTTCTTGGTGCTTATAGTACAAATGAAGTGCAAGACAAAATATACAAATGATTAAGCATAGCAATTTCTTTTTTTTAATTTCATGGTGCTTATTCACATTACAATATTTCATTTGTTTGCAAGAAAAAAATGATTGTACAATTTTTTGCATTTTGATGCATTTCTTTTCAAAATTGAGAACAAGAAAAGAAATTAAAATGCCCCACACAAGTCATGGGAGTAACTGCATCAATAGATCATGAGAAGCATGCTACACTATTGAAGATACATGAAGGAAAGACACATAAGCATGGACATAATCATCATTTCCTGTGCTTTTAGTCAATGCAGAAGTGGTGCACCATCTTTCATCCTCGAGCTTTGATCGACCTATAAAAGAAGTGAAAGGATTGTTAGAGCTCTAATTATGAACATCCCTATATGAATCACCAACAATAATGTAAAATGTTGTTGATAATACATTGAAATAGTTGAGATAAGAAGGAGTTGGACAAAAGAAAAGAAGGAAACATCATTATAATATATTGTTTTATCTAACATTGTTTGTTTCCATGTGCAGGTATAGGAGAATTCATGTAGCTAACCATTTCATGAAAATATAAAAGCATGTGGAGTAAAACGGGCTTCCACAAGGGTAGAGCTCAACATGTTGCCCCTTAAACATAAATGTGGGTTGAGTAAGAAAGTGCAATATCATGCTCATCTAAGCCATTCATGAAGGAGTAAAACAAGTTTCAATTATCACAGAAATTGAGTTCATTGTTCACTCATAACAATCAAAGCTGAGCAACGAAGTGAAAAATACAAGTGTACAATGAACTCAATGAACTCAATTCAACTTAAATGCATCTTTTAAATAATTTCATATTAGTTGCATCTTTGGTGCCATGTGTTTTGTTCATCTTATTCATGCTATTCCATGGTGATTTTTTTTCTAAATTTATAAGTATTTCATGCTCATAATGGTGATAGTGAACAAGCATACATATAAAATTCATGAAATCAAGCTACAAAATTGGAGAATTGAAGGCTATTTACAATAGCTTCATTTAATCATAAGAATGTATGAGGAGTGCTGAAGAAAAAGTACATTGGCATTGTCAAGCCATTTGAGTACTAAGGGTCAAAAGGAAAATTATGGGTGTGTTCATAGAAAATTTGCATACATAAGACAACATTATGCCAAACAACATTAGGTGATCAAAGTAAATGAAATTTGTATGCCATGCCAACTGAATACCATTCAAAAAAGTAGATAAGAAAAATGGAAGCATTTACATACAATGCACTTGAAATATGAATGAGTTTTTGTGTGTTTCATTGAATGCATGCAAAGGTCATTATCATGTTAATGTTGACGCAAAATTTTGCATGTAGCAGCAGCCTCATGGGAAACTTATCTATTGGGGGACGTTGTGCGCTAGCTAAATGACCTCTAAGATTTTACTGAAGCTGACTCTTCATTTAGTGGGGAAGTAAAGGGAAAGAAAGATAGCAGAAATATAAAATTTACACTGTAGGAAATGCACCAAAGTCTTAAGAAAATTTACCAAAGCACAGCGCAAACTACAAAGGCCTAAACCACTAAATTGCTATTCATTAAGCTAATTTTCTCAAAAAAACTTAAAATGTAAGAGTACCCTCTAATTTGCATAAGGTGACCTTAGAATAACTGTTAGCTAACATAGAAGAGTCGAAGAAAACATGATCTATATTTATTGAGTTATGAAAGATTACAGAAAGCTGAAGAATGGGCATTCATACAATGAAAGAAGAAAATGGCACAGACCAATAGTCTCACTAAATGCATGAATAAATAGAAAGGTTGAATTTATTTGGCACAATCTGGAGTCTTTGAATTGAACAAAACTATTACAAAGGCCTTCTTCCCTGTGCTTGGGAGTTTTTACAAAACTTGATCAACAACATAAAAAGAAACATGGCCATAAATATAGGCCAGTCCACCGCCTGAAAATGCATCAAGAGAAAGAGGCAAACCACGAGCAGAGACCGATGGCCCAGATCATCTTGAGCCGCCACAACAAACCACGATTGGCCAAGAATAAGCCAGCGAAACCATGTAGCAATGGGAGAGAACACGTGGCACCATGGCGAGAAATGCAGCAATAGGCGAGTACAAAAAGTCCAGCGGGATCCCCAAGGTAACTGGCATGGCAGCAATCGCCACATGTCACTCAGACGGAGCTTAGTAGAAAGTTCAAAGAACACCCAATGAAAAGCTCTAAGAGGGAGCCACGTGGAGCGCTCTGAGCAAAAGAAAGTACAAGGCGGGCCCAGCTTTGAAAACAACCAGAAAAAGCCACGCGACACGTAGATGGAGACTGGCAAAAAGTGAAGCAATGCAAAAACCAAAAAGCTTTGAGAGGCAGCCACGTGGAGCACTCCGAGGGCAATGAGCAGTTGTAAATTAAGGCTTAGCCACAAAGGTAAATATAAAACCGCAAAGGCCTAATAGTTTTTTGTTGAACAGTTTGGCGACTCACAGGGGCATTTCGCTCATGGAATGAAGAACTCAAGAAACTTTGGTTCAACATCCCAAAACTAATCACAACCTCGAGAGGGCGGCATGCAAATTGGTCCAGACCTCATTTAATGGTGCAGAGAGAGCTCGCATATTTTTGTGAGCCAACCTTAGATCGATGATTGCCTTGAAAAGCAATCTACCTAATACTTTTGTTTCTAATTCCAATTGGAAGAAGAGCTATGCCAGTTGATGCACGATTCCCTCAATTTCCTCGATGGTCGGAGATTGATCAAAATATTGGAAGAAAGAAAGGTCTTGCTTCTTCTCTTCGATCATTTCAACAATATTCTCCACACCCACTACCACCTGATCTGTAATGAAGGGCGAGGGAAGGCCTCTCTGAGTTAAATGGGAAAATTTTTCCTACATGTCGCTGGTAACCTAGTTCAACCGAGCCCTGCATTCCACCACCTGTTGAATGACTTCATGCATTGAGATGAGGATACTCACACCCATGGCCTTTGTCATTCGTTCATTGATGCCCATGCTGCTCAATGCTTCATCTAAAGTTGTATAGAACTTGCCCAATAAGATCCTAGCCTCCAAAACTTTGTCAGAAGTTAACTCTTGAACCTGTTGTATTGATTCATTCACTATTCCGCAAAGGCTATCTACTTGCGCCATAAATTTTAAGGTGGGTTGAAAAGTAAGGCACAGTGCCTTCACCTTGTCCCAGTATGATGCATATAACTCTTTGGCAATCACCAACGAGTTCATCTGGGGTGCAAGAGGTTGGGTCCTCAGGGTAGCCAATTCTACCTCTCTGCTGCTCAAAATTACTTTTAGCTTCGACAAGTTTCTGTCCAATGTGGGCACTTGCTCCTTCGGAGTGGAAACCTCCTTTTCCTTTTTGTTCAAGGCCAATTCGACCTGCTTTGCCTTTTGAAATTTCCAGCTCTAGATTGGCATTCATTTCATTGATCTCAACATTTGTGTTCTGTTGGAGCTCCTTCATTCCCTCACTTAGCAACACAGACTCAACGTGGAGTTTCTCCTCGTTTGCTCGACTTAGCTTAATCTTTTGCTAGAGAGTCAGAATGATCTCTGTGCTTATAGCTTGTAGCTCTTTGATTTGACTTTCAAAGGAACTCCTCTCCTTCTCCAAGCACTTTATTTCATTCTCCTAGTCTTTAAACTTGTTCACCCAAATGTCGACCCTGCTCTTGAGCTCCGTTGTTTGATCGTCCTTTTTCTTTGCTTACCGGTTGAGCTTGAGATAATCAATGGTCACTATTTTCTAAGTCTCCTCCATTAGCTCAACCTTATCTCATGGGCGAGCCTGCTGCAAGTCTAGCCTAACAACATTCATAGAATAATCACTCAGTAGGATTTCTCCTACTGGTTTAGTCACATTAGGAGTGATTTTTGCAAATATCAAAGAATTTTGACTTTCATTGAATACAATTTGTAAGTGGGGCTTCGCCCGCCTGGTTGCATCTTTCTGTCTTCTTTTGTTTATCTGGTTGGCACGGGTGCTCTTATTTGCATCGACCTGCAAAAAATATTTCTAGGCAGGGATACCCAGGCCACCAACAAAAGGGTACTCCTGAGGGATGGCCAGCGGAAAAGACAATGTACTTAATGCATCAAAAGTTTTGTTGGGCCTCGTTATAATGGCAAGGGAGAATGGCGGAATGAACTGGTTGCTCCGAAGGGATGGTAGTGAGGTGAAGGGAAAGGCTAGAGATGCTCCAACTGCAGGGTTGGGCCTTCAAGATAAAAACTATTGGCTCATGAGCCTAGTACTTACACCGAATTACGTTCCAAGAAAAGGATGGAAAGCAGAGGATGAAGGAGGGAAATCAGGAGGGGTAAGACTGGACTGCCCGGGAAATCCAGTGGCAGAAAACTAGCACAGATGAAAAAGCAAGGGCTGACAAGGAAGAAACTAGAGACATGGAAGAGAGAGAAGAGGGAGGAAAAGTTACTTGAGGCTCATGCGGAGCTGCAGAAATTTCAACCACTTCCTCCATTGGCCGCTCTTCTTCTCCACTAGCTTCTTCAGTTCGTTGTCGCTTTTCCTCTAGAGAATCATCAAGGTCAAGAATGACCAGCCTCCGACCACTGGTAGTCCTCGCCCGCTTCTGTGTTGATCTAGAGGAGTTGGATGGCTCTGATGCTTGCACGTGTGGATCCTCCTCCTATGTGGGTTGTTTACCAGTATCCTTCTCATGTATTGGATTCCTGACAACGACAGGGGGGTTCTAAGTTACCTCCTCCCTAGATTTTGCGGCAATCTCTTCTCTTCCGTAGTGCTACATGGATGTTGAACAGTTCAGAGACCTTTCTACGTCTAGATGCTCATTCTCCCAGATATCATCAAATCTTTCATCAAGGGCTACTTCTTCATGAAGCTTGCTAGTTGCCAAAGTCTCCTGCCAATATACCCAAAAATGTTGAATCTTCTCAGGCATCCAATTGAGCTTACTCAATTGGGTGTTCAGGGACGGGTTGATCTTCTGCCTTGAGTTGGCCTTCCCCGCGATGTAATAAAAATTCAGCCATAGCGGTCGACCATCCTTAGTAGGCAGATACTCAAGGCCTACATATCTATTTAAATTACCCTCCTCAACATTTCTACAAAGGTCCTAGAATGGCCAAGGAAAATGTGGGATTTTGATGCCGACCTCAGATAAATTATTGTCGGGGTTGTAATGCCAGGTATCTTCTATCAATACCAACCTGAGATGGCCCAACTTTGAAATTAGAATCTCTGAAGTATCAATCTTCGAAGTCCTCTTCTTGATCAGTGACACAGATCCAAACATGATTGGTAGCAACAAATGGGAGGCTAAGTGTTTTCCCCCCCAGTAATCATTGTCAATGGTACATAGTTGCCTCATTACTTCAAGGGCCAGTACTCTATCTGAAAGAAAATAGGGGAGCTGGAAGGGCTCCCGGACAAAGCCCGGTACATGGAGTATAATGAAATCCACACTAAATAACCAATCACAGGGCGGGACTAGCTTCCCCAACCAGGACTTCTGTCAGGGCGATATGCGTTCGGTCATGTTCATGCCAGCTCCATCTAGAACCCTCAGATTTGGGGCCAAGAATAAGTTTGAAAATGCATAATAATCAAATGTTTTTGACATGATAGGAGTCCATGCCGAAATTGGCTTTCTCAATCCGCCCTCATCAAAAGTGGTCAGAGACATAAATGTTGAAAAATAATTTGGATTCTGATGTAAAATCAAATAGGCCAGGTAGGAGGGATACCTGAACCTAGATCCAACCTAGAAATCCCATAGCTCCTAACAAATCCCGTCACTGATGACTCGAGCAAAATCTAGGAGCGGAGCCTCATGATTTTTCTTCAGCATGAAGCTGAGGCACATTTGAAACTCAAAAACATGTTTGTTAGAATCCTGACCACACACCATTGCCAGCATAGAAGCGATAGAGGAAGACCCACCTTTCAAGGCCTTCAAACCAAAAGGGAATTTGGGTGGGGCAGAATTACTTGTCGGCTGATTGATCTCAGAGCGGTAAAATTGTTGCGCCTTTTGGAGCCCTCCCCACTTTTGTTGGATTCTTTTTACCTCAAAAATCTCAACCTCTCAGGTCAAGGGAAGCGGGACACACAACATATCCTTAATAGCTTCAAGACTAATGACTACCCTGAAATTATTTCTGCTGATCACTCCAGTATTTGCGTCAAAGCGTGTCACGCATGCTGCCACAATTTCTGGGCAAGGGTGTACCAAAGGAATCATATACAGCGGAAGCCAATAGAACCACAAACGCTTGTTAAATTAGTTTGCTACATGCTTCATTTTTTTGCATGCGGCCTCCCAAAGGCTCTTGGGATTTTGAGATAGCTCGAGATCAAAGATGTTATCCCAATCCTCCACAACCAAAGCCTGATCTCCGTGAGAGATTGCATTTAGTATTCTCTGGTCCACCGGATGGGTGAACGACCAGCAAAGATTTGTGGGTATGCTTGGAGTAGCATAAGACTCCTGGTCATAGAGTTGCATGCAGGGTGCTCTCCTCATTTGCTCGCTTAGACTTGTTGGGGCCAGAGTCTGTGTTTGGTTCTCTACAATTTTAGCCATCTTTGATATTCACAAGAACTTTTCTACAAACTCTCGCAAATGGCTCAGGTTTTCTAAAAAAATTCTTTCCTTCTTACGAATGCCTTAGCTATTTTATCCTTAGGTAACTCCTTGCAATAAATGAGTTTTTGCATGCCTTAACCTGACTCTTTGATTTTTGAGAAAAGCAGCCAAAAAGGGTACATGTCAGCCATTCATAACAAGTTGTCATTATGCATCACCAGCCTTTCATACATGCAAAAGAAACACCAGCCTACCAAATTGCTCTCAGCATTTAAGAAATAGCCTCCTGCGTGTGGCAGTGCTTGATTTCTTTGAAAGACGAACCAAGATAACCTTGCAAAAATACTTTTGGAAGCCTTATGCATTTACTAATTTCTTTGAACGTACCTGGGCACGTTGCCCAATAGCCTTTCTTTAAGATTTTTCCTTGATTCGGATGGGATGGTGGCTCTTTGTATTGACACCTGACCAATCTCTAATAAATGTGGAAACTTATCAGAGCAAGTTGCAATAGTACTTGCATATTCCCATCACCTCACACATCACAACATTGAAAACTGAAGCTTGGTGACACACTTGGACTGAGTCGTAATTATGGCTTTCCTCGGCTAGTGAACCTTGGCCATTCTATAAATAAGACCCTTGGCAGCATTGCAAATCACAAAGTTTTTCTAGAATTCCTAGTTTAGCAAGCTTCTTATCTTAGCAATCTTGTTTCTCTAGCCAAAAAAGAAAACAACATGGAAATGCTAGTGAGGCTTGTTTGCAAGAAGACTCAGGCTGCCTTTTTAGGCAAAATTAGATGTAGGCGCTTAAGGTGCATGACAGGTGTAAAGAAACTATTGTATGTAAAGGCAATCAAGTGGGTCCTAGGGAAAGATTGCGTGGAGTATGAAGAATAGTATCGGGTGAATACTAGCATCTTCTCCCTCTTTGTAGCCTTGCTACTAGACATTAGCGTTTCCAAATGCAAAATCTTAAAGCTGACAAAGAGGGTCTTCCCTTGACGCTACCTCGGAGGCTTGGAGCAGATTGTGCGTGTGGCCCAATTTGGTCTTGGGATCCCCTCGGTTCACAACATTTGCCTGCAACAACTACATGGTGGACCTTTTCCAACCAGGCCCTTCCTCTTCGGCTTCGAGCTGGAAACTCATGAGGAGCATCATTCCCAAGTCCGCGTCGGCTACTACTTCCTCATGCGTGTGCACTACATTGAACCATTCCAAAATCTTCAGTAGTACATAGATTTTGAAAGACTGGTGTTCCTTGATCTCGTGCCACCTGTTGCTACGATTGTTGTTCCTTCCCACTGATGACTTGAGAATGAAGATAATCCCCATTTTTGTTTTTTCACCTTTCAAGCTCTTCTCTATAGCAGACATATGTAAATATTGATACAAGGCCTGTAGCCCCCTCCCCAAATATAATGTAAATTTTTGGCTCTTATATATAATATATGTCTTTTCAAGAATCTTGGCCCCAACTTAAAGCATGAAAAAATAATTACATATTTACAATTTACACAGCCTTTACGTAGGCAAGATTAATAATTTTTTTTAAGATGTATTCCATTAACTGGAATGCTGAGGGTGTTACCTTCTTTGTCTTCCAACTTAAAAGAGTTGAACTGTTTGCACTGGGTAATTTTGAAAGGCCCTTCCCATAAGCTGTCGAACTTGCTGTGCTGATCAGGCTTTGCTCTATGCTCATTGAACTTGAGCACTAAATCCCCGCATTGTAACCCTTGATCTGACGCTTTTTTGTCAAACCATTTCTTAACCACCTATTAGCGGTTCTTCATCACCTCTAGGACATGCTCTATTTTCTCTTGTACCTCGAGTAACTCAGAAAACCTCAACTCCATTGCTCCATTTTATACAATTTCTAAAGATTTAAGCAACTACAGGGCAGGAATTTCCGTGGCGATAGGCAGTAATGCCTCCTTCTCGTACACCATCTCATAAGGAGATGTCTTCAATATCTGCTTGGGCATGATTCGGTCTACCCACAATGCTTTCTGAAGGTTCCTATTCCATTCTTTCTGGTGTTCCGAGCCTATTTTCTTTATTAACCTGATGAGGTTTTTGTTAGTAGACTCTATGAGGCCATTCCCCTTGGGGTAATAATTAGAAGAGGTTTTCAGGCAAACCCCATACTTCAATGCGAACTGGCTCATCTTTGAGCCGATGAATGTTTTAGCATTATCAGAAATGATTGTTTTAGCCGGGCCAAACCTGGCTACCAATTCCTCTAGGAAATTAACAATCTCCACCTCTGTAGCATTTTTTAATGGTATTGCCTCTGCCCGCCTGGTGAAGTAATCTGTAGCTCTCAATATCCAATTACGTTCGGCTGAGGAGAAAGGGTTAATCATCCCAATGAAATCTAAGCCCCATTGAGCAAAAGGTTCTTCTACTACTATAGGCCTTAATGGCATAGTAGCATTCTTTCTCCTTCCAACGTGAAACTGACATTCATTGCAAGACCTAATAAGTAAGAATGCATCATTAAAAAGCATTGGCCAAAACTAGCCAGCACATATTACCTTAATCGTCGTGGTCCTTGCAGAAAAATGTCCTCCAGCTGGGTTGTTGTGATATTGATCTAATATTTTCTTGGCCTACTCCTCATTTACACACTTCATTAGAATGCCATTAAAATTTATTTTAAATAGAACACCCTCCAGGAGAACATAATTACTATTTTGTAAATTATAGAAACGCCTTTTAAAAGAAGGAAGATTGATTGGATACCTTCCTGTCTGCATGAAGCTTATTCTATCTTCTAGCCAGTCACCTTGAGAAGTTTCTTCATTCAGAAACATAGGTTCCGGAGCCTCAAGCTCTATCATTGTTTCATTGTTTTCTGTGAGATATTCGCACAATCATTTTCCCTTGATAGTCTTGATAGGTCTGACTTCAATGTCATATTCCAGGATCTTTGTGATCCAATTAGCCCTCTTTTCTATGATTTCTCCCTCCATGATATACTCTCACACACTAGGATGCGGTACACAAACAATCACCTTGTTATATAATATCAAATTTCGGAACCTCTTAAGCCCTTTAACAATGGCAAAGGTCTACTTTTCTATAAAGTTGTACTTTATTTCATACTCTTTCAAGGTTCATGAATAGAAAGCAATAAGGGACTCCCTTTTCTCTTCATCATTCTTTTGCATAAGTATTGTGGCAATACTATTGCTACCACTAAAAACATACATAGTAAAATCCTTTGATAGGTTGGGGTTTACCAACACATGAGCATAAGAAATAGCCTCCTTTATAAGCTCAAAAGCTTTTCTAGCTTTTGCCATCCATTTGAAAATTTGGTCTTTCTTGAGGATCAAGGTAATAGGTTGAACGGTCCCTACAAAATTTGCAATGAATCGGCTAATGAAGTTGACCTTACCCAAGAAAGACTGCACACCCTTTTTGTTGATAGGTAACGGAAGTTCCCGAATCGCATCAACTTTTTCCAGATCAATGGCAATTCCCTCTTTAGAGACAACATATCACAATATCTTCCCCTGGGGAACTCCGAACACACATTTCTTTGGATTTAAAGAAATCCTGAATTCTTGGCACTTATGGAAGACAAGCTCCAAATGATCAAATGATCATCAACAGATTTTGAAAATAGTGTCAAATTGTCTAGATAGATGAGTATAATCTTATGGATCAAATCCTTAAAATCAATATCCATAGCCCTCTGAAAAGTGGCTCTAGCATTCGAAAGTCCAAAAGGAATCTTGGCATGGTGAACGTTGTCTTGTGTTGATCCTTCTCCTTTATTCGAAACTGGTTATAGCTCGAAAAACCATCCAACATTGAAAACATTTCGGAGCCAACTATAGTTGGTAGAATTACCTCCATTGAAGGTAGGGGGTAATGATCCTTTAAGGATGCTCTATTCAAGTCCCGAAAGTCTACACACAGGCATATGTCCCCATTTTTCTTCCGAACCAGTACTAAATTTGACACCCAAGTGTTGTGTTTGATTGGAAACACTATTTGGGATGCGATCAACTTATTTAACTCTTGTGACATGAGAGACTCTATCTTTGGGTTCACAGGTCTCTACCTTTGATGGTCTGGCTTCGCCCGTTCTGATAACTCTATTGTATGCTCGATGATCCTGAGATTGTATCCTTTAAGATCACCATATGACCAGGCTACTACACTCAGATAATCTTCACAGAAATGCCTTAGTCTATCCTTATTCTTCTGAGAAACTTATTTCTTGACCTTGAGCCTTTTGTCTTCCCCGATATGCAAATCGGTGTAATCACCTTTGTTAGCCACGAGCTTCCTTTTGTCTCTCATTGCATCCTCTGAATCAAATAGACTCTCGAGAGTGACTAGCCCTCTTGGAAGCTTATTTGATTTCAACTGGATAATTTGATCCCCATAAGCTTCCACGATCTTTGGTTGCAATTGATCAAAAAAGTCACCAGATGACTGGAGAAATGATGCAATATGAGCGTCGCTATCAAACACTCGCCAATCTTGATTTTTATCTAGAATAGCGGGTCTTACAATTACCCTTACCACATGCTTATTTCTCAATAGCTCAGAGGTCGGCTCAAACTGAGCCCTGATAGTTGTCATTCTGTCAGCCTCAGAATTCATTTGTCTTGGAATAACTTGAATATTGAAAGCCTCAAAGTTGTCAATCAGATCACAGACCCTATGTCGATATGATCACATATAGATATTTTTTACAGCAAAAAATCCACGGATTTGGTTGGCCACCAGTTCCGAATCTCCAAACACACTTATCTACTTTGCACCCATTTGTTCTGCAAGGCTCAAACCATGGACCGGACCTTCATATTTTGCTTCATTGTTCGAGCAAGCGAAATGGAAGCGATATGACCTCAAGGTTTTTTCATCGAAAGGGGATATCAAACAAATCCCCACTCCAGCTCCTATTCTACACCCTACGCCATCGAAGTACAAAGTCCATAATTCTAAAGATTGTTCACCTCCAGGCTCCTTAGTAACTTTGGGCATAATATGCCCCTCTTCATGTATAACATAAGTTTCGAGGCCAATTGCATGGCAATTCCCGAAAGGGTCTATATCAATAAACTCTTTCAACAAATTTTCCTTGTCTTCAATCGGGGAGCTAGTAGCCTCTTCTTCTTCCAGAAATTCCACATTGAACCTTTCTTCCTGAGTGATTGAAGTATGTTTTGCTTCAAATTTGAGCATGGCCTCATCAGCAACATGTTCGGAATGTAAAGTTTCTGATAGTAGTTTCATCTTAGCTCCATGTTTGGTCCTCAAAATCAAGTGTGACCAGTCCAGTGCTAGATATCCTCCAACATTTGTTGTGAATTCCCAAGATAAACAAATCCCAAATAGAGGAGGAATATCAATGAGTACAGTATCCTGATTTATAGTGATACTAGGGCAGGCAAACAAAGTCATAGGAAAACCCTTGATTACCTCGATGGTATCAACCTTATTTCCATCTAGTTGCATGACTCCTTTGTTCAGAGGATCATATTTTAAACCCAAAGCATCAGCTACTTGCTTTGGCATGACAGTGGTGCTAGCACTAGAGCCGATCATGCAATTATGTAACAGCTTGTCACCAATACTAAGTGTTAGAAATAAAGGTTTAGGTTTAGGCTTACTTTGTTTTTCGGACTCGAGCTTCTCCTCTAGTTGAATTGTTAGCACTTTATCCAGGTCGGGCCCGGATACTTTCTCTTCATTAAATTGAGTAGGAACCTTCACATCCTTCTCTCCAGACAAAGCCTTTTGCAACAATACCTTCTACTTCGGAATAGCTAGGACATCCCATAGAGAAGCATTGGTAGATGACTTCTTCAGTTGTTCCACCACGTTGAACTACACTCTCGACTAGTGAGTTGCGTTTGCTTGCTCTTTAGGTTTCGCAGTTGGCATTGGCTTCACGGTTGGAACGTCCAGCTATTTGGCAACAGCAGGGGTGATCGATGGAGCTTTCGTCTTCAGAGGAAGTGGACTCGAAGAGCTAGGAATAGCCACCTTAGACTACGGTGGGATGGGAAATGGGCCTACCACTGGGCTAGGCACCAATTGTGATGAAGCATTGGTAGGCAAGGTTGTGAACTCTTTGGTGAATCTATGCTTTGAATGCGTGTTGTAGTCAAATTGCACTTGGGGCACTTTATCCATAGGGATGTCATTCGGAAATGCCAACTCCTCTCCTTCGATCCAAGAAAAGAGAGCTTGGTCAAGAATAATGTCCGATTCTTGCTGAATGGATATCCCTTGCATTTGAGCGGCAAGAAAAATATTGTCCATCTGCTGAGAGGCATATGATGGGCTACCGAGGTTCGGTGTGTCGCCTTGGCTACGCTGGTCAGCAATCTTTTGTTGCAAATTTCCCCACGGACAATTTCTTGGCATGTGTGCATCATTGCAAGGAAAGCACCATGAATTGGCATCTTTGACTAAGTTATTTTTTCTAGCTACCAGCTCTTTGTTCAAACTAGGATGAACAATCTACATCGGCAGGGTTATAGGAACTATCTGGTTACTTGGCTGAGCTGAGGTATTTCCATGTGACCTATCCTACCACTGATTTGATTGGTATAGAGCTTTTCCACCCTGGTAACTCTAGTAAGCTGGCTTTTGATAACTATATTGATGTCGCTTTATAGTAGTTAACTCATTAGTAATGGCTTGCATCTATTCTCTCATCTTGTTCATCTCAGTAGCCAAGGGATTAGGCACAGGAGCTACTATCAGAGCTGCCATAGGAGATATGCTCAGAGCACTTCCGAGATACACGTACATAGATTGGGGAGGTGTTGTAGGTGCACTCGTGGAAGGAACCTCTGCCTCTGTGGCATTGCATTTGGGAAACAATGGCATTATCGGTCTTGGTGCCAACTTTCCAGTGGCAATCAGGTTATTTTCCATAGTGACAGCCAAGGCATAAGCGTTGGGTAAAGTTTCTCTGCCCAGAGCTTGTAACATCATGGAGATGTCAGGATTGATCAACTTTAGGTAGAACACGAATGCCAGATCCAGAGGTGGTTGGCTACCAACAGGCACTCTCTGCCAGGTCGAATGGAACCTCGCATTGAAATCAGGTAGAGCTTCATGAGGAGCTCGCTTTATATTTTCCAGTTGATGGTACAATGATGATCTATCACCAGCATTGGAGAATCATTCATAAAACAAAGTTCTTAGCTGGTCCCAAGTTGCAATAGTACTAGCTTTGAGATTCTAGTACCAGTTTAGCGCCTTTCCTCAGAAGGAGGTAGCCAACAACCTAAGAGCTACATTTTCATTTGATACACCATGTACTAGACATATGTCTACTACATCTTGCAGATGCTTCGTTGGTGTCTTTGACTCATCCTCAGAATACTTAGGGATAAATTTTAGAGTAGAAGCAGGAATGGGAGCCCACACTACAGGAGGCACAGGTGCAACTAAAGGACTATCAGAGTCTCAGGCTACATTGTTTCTAGCAGCAGTAGCCATAGGATTAGTCGGAGAAGGTGATGGTGGAGTAGAAGGTGACAGAGGAGACAGAGGAGGTGAAGGGCTACCTCGGTGACCTCTCATGTGCACATAAACTAATGGTGGTATAAGTTGGCCAGGGACTCTTGCAGTCTATGACCTAGTTACAGGATGATGGTTCATACACACTTATAAAATTAGTCGAACGTGTTAGTTTTCGATCCCACCGGGCATGCTAGAAAAATAATTGTTGACGCACAATTTTCCATGTAGTAGCAGTCTCATGGGAAACTTAGCTATTGGGGGATGTTGTGCACTAGCTAAGTGTCCTCCGAGATTTTACCGAAGCCGGATCTTCATTTAGTGGGGAAGTAAAGGGTAAGAAAGATAGCAGAAATATAAAATTTACACTATAGGCGATGCACCAAAGTTTTAAGCAAATTTACTAGAGCACAGTGCAAACTGCAAAGGCCCGAACGACTAAATTGCTGTTCATTAAGCTAATTTTCTCAAAAACACTTAAAATGTAAGAGTGCACTCTAATTTGCATAACGTAACCTTAGCATAAATATTAGCTAACACAGAAGACTCGAAGAAAACATGATTTGTATTTATTGAGTTATGAAAGATTACAGAAAGCTGAAGAATAGGCATTCATACAATGAAAGAAGAAAATGGAACAGACCAATAGTCTCACTAAATGCATGAATAAACAGAAAGGTTGAACTTATTTGGCACAGTTTGGAGTCTTTGAATTGAACAAAACTATTACAAAGGCCTTCCTCCCCATGCTCGGGAGTTTTTACAAAACTTGATCAACAACATAAAAAGAAACATGGTCGTACATATAGGCCAGTCCAGCGCTTGAAAATGCATCAAGAGAAAAAGGAAAACCATGAGCAGAGATCGACGGCCCAGATCATCTCAAGCCACCACAGCAAACCATGATTGGCCAAGAATAAGCCAGCGAAACCACGACATGGAGAAGAAAACAACACAGTAGCAGCAGAGAACACGTGGCACCACGGTGAGAAACATAGCAACAGGCGAGTACAAAAATTCCAGTGGCATCCCCAAGGTAACTGGCGTGGTAGCAATCACCACATGTCACTCAGATGGAGCTTAGCAGAAAGTTCAACGAATACCCAGCGAAAAGCTCCGAGAGGGAGCAACATGGAGCGCTCCGAGCAAAAGAAAGTACAAGGTGGGCCCAACTTTGAAAATAGCCAGAAAAAGCCACATGGCACACAGATAGAGACCATAAAAAAGCGAAGCGATGCAAAAGCAAAAATCTTTGAGAGGCAGCCACGTGGAGCGCTCGGAGGGTAGTGAGCAGTTGTAAATTAAGGCACAACCGCAAAGGTAAATATAAAACCGCAAAGGCCTAGTAGTTTTTTGTTGAACAGTTAACATTGGAACTGTGTGAGGTAGAAAAAAAATATTTTGATGAGCAATTGAACGATCTAAGTAACAACTAAAGGATCTAAGTAGTTTTGAGCTTCATTGTGTTGTGCCTTTCAAGAAAATAGTGGAAAGAACTTAACTTGTCTTTTAAAAGTATTCTCTGAGTAAGGTAAAGTGGCATTTTAAGAACAAGTAAATGAAATTACAGCAATGCAAAGAACAAGAATCAAGAGCATTTTCCTCTTAGAAGATGGAATACCCATGTTGGAGTTTCATGTTAAAATACAAAATACAGTCAGAAAACATAGTTTCGAGCTTTCAAGCTTTTTAAAATAGGTTTATAGGGAGAATTGGCCGTGGCCATGAAGTCCTACAATTTTATTCTTGAATCTAAATCTTTTCATTTTTGGAGAAAATGAGTGTTATTTGGGTTGAGCCCTGAAGTTTTAGAGGGACTTTCTTCCATTTTTACAGGTGCCACATGGGGGTTTCAATTTAAAATGCAAATTTTCCTCTTTTTACAATTTACCTATTTGAGGGTTATTGTCAGAAGGCACAAAATGCATGAAATGCTATGATGGGTCAAGCCTAGGAAGTAGAGAAATACAATGATTTCAGAATACCCAGATCAAGCATGTGTTGGCCGTGACCTAGAGGGAGCTTTTGGCTCATGAATATTTATCATTTCACAGAAAATTCAAGAACCCATTTTGAGTTTTCCATCTAAATCGCAAAATCAAAATAAAGAGTGTATGCAATGCAAGTTTCTCTATAGTAATTCATTAATCAAATATGTAGTAGCCGCGGCCTATCATGGAGAAATGCATAGAAATTTATAGTATGTTTTCTATAAGAAGGTAGACTTCATTGCTTTGTCAAGACTCCTTGAATTCGATCATCAAAAATTGCTCAAGTACAAACTTCCCATGGTGGCTAGATGAAGCAATGAAACGGGAGAAATACAGGACAAGAAAATTCAGAAGAAGACATGCTTGGTCGCGGCCTTGAAGGCCATTTTTTCTTTCAAAATGAAATAGAGGAGCCACGAAATGTCTTAGAAACAACTTACCTTGATTTTTTATGGATATTCGACCAACATGAAAGCTTGAATGGTGGCCTTAAGAAGAAAAACCTAACTCCATGGTGGTGGCACATCCTCACCAACAGATATTTCTCTCAAAACACTAACTGAAAATGATGTGAATTTAGGGGTTTTTTAGGTTGTGTTCCCTTTTTGACCTGATTCAAGTTTTGGGCTATTCACCATTAGATTAAGTTTTAATGCCTCCAACATTTTACCATTTGATAATGTATGCATTCCTAGGTCGAGCCTTTGAAGTTTTAGGTTATTTCATATGCCTAGGTTCTTAAGTTAGGTTTGATTTATTTTGCAAAGTCTAAATACCTTAGGTATTTATTTAAATGTCAAATGTATGCCTTAGAGAAATGAGCATTCATTCCTTAGAGAAATGAGCACTTATGATTTTTTGAGGAAAAAATTAAAATTGTAATGGAGAGATAAGTTGTAATGTTTTGCAAAGATTTTTAAATATTATTGCAAAAAAAAATTTGTAATGGAGAGATCAAACTGCAATTGACTTGTAAAGAAAAAATAAAACAATTATTTATAAATTTTTTAATTCTTTTTTGCTATTTTTAGCAGTTTTAAGAAGGTTGAGAGAGTTGAATTTTCCTTGGGTGAAATTGAGCTGCATGGGATGGAGAAAAGCTTTTATTTTTTATTTTAAAGTAAAATGAACCTATTCTTAGGTTCTTTTTAGGATGGACATGCAAAAAGTGTGATTTTTTCACTTTTGTTACACATTATGGAGTAGATTTAGATGCTTTTTTTTGAGCTTTCTTCCCGAGCTCAGATTAGGGTTTTGGAGAGTTTATTTTAGGAAAAAAACTTAAGGTTTTTCTCAATTTAGATCATTGTTTCTTCCTCTCATGTTGAAGCAGGGAGTTTGGTAGGAAAAAATTTGTACTTAGACTGGATACTCCTTCAGTTGAATAAAGCAGGATTCCTATTTCTCAATTTCTATCTCCTTTGCAATTTTAGTATAATGTTTACATTGTGATTTTGTTTGTAGAATCCTTTTATGTCCTATTATTGCAGATCTTGATGTAGAAAGTTCATGTGATAAAGGGGCGGGTGCATGGAAATGGGTAGCAATTTTGTGGACACCTTTCAAAAACCTTTTGAAAAGCAATAACCCAAGCGCGTTATAACGCAAGCATGTTATTTCTTGTTAAAAGAAAAAAAAAAGTGAACACCTGTCATTGTTATTTCGACTATTTTTTTCTTGTAGCCACGGCCAAAACCCCCATACTTATGCGCTCACGTTCTAGGAGGAGAAATTCAACAAAATTGTTTCACCAACAATTTCTATTTCTTCGTAACGATGGTGCCACGACAAGGAGGAGATGTGAGAGGTAAGGATTTTGTGGTTTTTGTTTTGAATTAGTTAGTTTTAGGTTGAATTTGATATATATTTGTTTTAATTTTTAGGAGATGCAAATCAACTTGCAAACCCTCAAGATCCTCAACAAGAAGACCAACCAAATCCTCAAGATCAAAAACAACCACAACAACAACCTCCTCCACCAATCACTCAACCCCCTCTTGGCACTCACCAAAATTTAATGAGTGAAATTGAGAACAACAAAAAACAAGGATTTGATTAGTAGGTTGAGTGATCCATATGGTTCAACCGTTCAACCATAGAAATAATGACCCTAGCAAATTCATTGAAAGATATGGTAAAAAATGTAGATTCAATTAGCAAACAAATAACTAGATGGGAAGATAGGAGGCAGGTGGCTAGGGATTATTATGCAAATAAACTATCATACAAAGATGTAAAGGATTTAAAAATTACAAAAGGTGATTTGTGCTCATTATTCACTGACCCACTCACAAATCAAACTCTTACCCTCAATGTGAAGAGGTTTCCTATCCATTGGTGCCACCACCAATAGATTAGGGACCAATTTTATGATAGGTGGTACATGGTCTTCGATTACCCACCATGCAACAATTGTGAGGTCCCGCAATATTTCCTTAGGAAACTATATAGTGAGTTCATATTGAACAAAATCTCAAATTATTTTGATAGGAGGGATTTCCAGGGGAGAGGTGGGGGGTCAGCTCAAGATAGACTTGGCGCATAGTCAGATCCTACTCAGCAACGTAGACGAGCTCTCGCTAGGCCACCTCATGAGCACATTATTATGCCTTTCATCATGAAGGAAAGTGTTGACGTAGAGACATTGTAAGTGATTAGCACTTTAACCTAGAGTGTCATCCATCATACTAGCCCTATTCTACAATGCCATCCAAGGGAGTCTTGGAGTGGTGGTCGTCAAACACATGTGTGTCAATCTTGTGGGGATACTTGTTCATATGACCCCACCGACACTCAGGAGACTAGTACACATGATCCGTTTGTAGCTATGGAGATGGAGAGGGCAACTAACATTTTGCATGAGGCATATGGCATTGATAGTCAAGTAAAAGTTAGTGCATGTTCATTGAATTTAAATAATATTAAATTTTGATTTTGAAATGCAAGATTAACTAAAAATGTTTTATGATTGTAATAAAATTGTAGGGTCATAGTGTTGAGACTAGATACACTGGCCCCCCACCAACTTATTTCTATAGTACACCTATCACTGGGGTATGTAACTAGTAAAAAATTATAAATTTATTGCATGTTAATAGCATTGTTTTACGAATGGTAATTTAATATGCGATTTTGGATGTTGAACAGACTAATATTGGAGGTTTTGATGGAACACTTCCCAGTGGTGATGGATTTACTCAAACCTACACGAAGGTAATAGAATAAAGATTTTTACTAATGAATCAAGTACTTAATATATTTGTGTAGTTTATATGCACATCGTTGATTACATTGAATAATTTGTTGTTTTATTTTTAGATGATGCAAGCTGAAACACCTACAAATGTGATGAGGGCAATGGATATTGGTGTTTCATCTACTATACAATCCTTGATGGCTTTGATAGGAGAGGTATGAGGAAAATTATTAAATTTCAATTTACATTTGTTGTTATAGATGTTAGTTAGTGAAAAACCAAACCATTATTGGTTCATGTAGTTTAATTTCTATTTGTATGGTTTATATAGGGCTTGAGCATGCCTAAGCATGGGCGTGAGAATATTTCCCCCATGGAGAGAGATCATAAGATGGCAGTAAGTGATTATTTTGTCAAATATATCATTTTTTATAATGTAATTTATATATATTCATGTCTTTACTTCTTATTGTAATAGTTAAAACTTCACCATGAACTAAACACTAGGAGGAGCAATAGGAGCACTCCTCAAGCGCAAAAAAAATGAGTGACAGACCTATCGCCATCCAATTGAAAAGGAAAGGGAAATAATTTATTTCCAGTGCATGGAGAGCAATGACTTTTGATTCCAGAGCCCTTTGTTGTATGCCTACATGGCAGTTTTGTACATATTTTTATTGGACATATTTGACATTGTATGCCTATATGGGATTCTCATAAGCCTATATGGCTATTTTATACATATATTTCATACTTATACAGACATATATTGATGTATTCCTACATGGATATTTGGTCAATACAAATATCTTTTATCGATGCATGTCCATATTTGCATTCTAAATTGATGGTTCAATAGATATGCATTACGTGTATTCAAGTGTATACTTTGTGACTTATGTGCATTCGAATGTATACTTTGTAGCTTATGTGTTTTCATGTGTATACCTTGTATTCATGCATATAATTTGTATTAATTTGTGTATACTATGTATTCGTGTGTATAATTTTTGAGGCTTACGTGTTTTTGAGTACTTGTGCTTCCCTTATTGACATGTACATGCTTGAATTATTCACGTGTATAATTATTAATTGGTTAGCCCTAGCATTGATCATTGTTGTCCTTCATGATTTGTCTTGAATATTAATTGATTGATGCTAAACAACTTTATCTAAAAGAAAAAAACATGTTTACAATTGGAATTCCATGAAATTATTCATAAAAATATTCCAATATGTTCTTTATCTAAAAGCTGGAGGTCATACCAAGTACGGGATCAACAAGTTTGTATAAAAAATCTAAAAAATAGAGAACAGTGTGAATTATTCTTATTAGATCTTCTCCAAAAGTTCATTAACAACGTCCATTCGAGCCTCTTAAGGCTTTACATAGTTTTTTACACCCTTCTCTAACTTATTCATGCCCTCAACTAACTAAAAACAAACTTTCAAAACAAGTAACCATTGCATTTCAAATTTGTTGTTTTAAGCAACTTACAAATTTGCAACTTTAGACTCCTCCAACCTAATGAGTACATCTAATGACCTCTAAACCCACACAAATGGCATACAAATAGCCTTATTACATTGAAAAAACTCTATTATTTCACAATCATATACAAATTCACAAATTTTTCTTCAAAGGCTACAAAGACAACTTCTAGTGCAAGATTGAAATTTTCACAATTTTTATCACTAGAACCAAAAGTCACCCTAAAACATACCTAATGGTCTTAATTGACCTTACTCAAGATAAAGCATGCTCAAAATACCCACAAAAACCTATTGACCAACCTATTTACCATTAGATAATCACTAAAACCACTGAACTAGACCTTCTTCATCAAATAGAGGAACAAGGTTCTCTGCACCAATTATCATACATTTTTTGTGTGGAATACTCAAACTTCTCAACCATCATTTGTATGTTTCTCTTTTCCAGTGTTTTGCATGCCATCATAAGGGATCAAGCCAGTTGAACACAAGTCGGATCAATTCCATGTGTTTGGGTGCAAAAGAGGACCATGCCTAGCGTAAACCTACCTATTGGGATGCGTTAGAGCAGTTAGTTTGGTCACACGAATTGCAAAACAAAAGTTGCACCACTTTGCAACTTTGCACAGCTTGAATTTGACACTTTTTCCATCAAGTGCAAATCCATCCCTACAGGAAAACCACATTAAGATAGCCAAAACTAAGAGAGGTTTTTTTAGAGGGGCCCAACGTGATCTTGTAGGATTAGATGAGAAGTTTCTAAGCATCATGGTATCTGGGTAATAGCATGCTAAAGTTTGCATCCATTTCACACTTTGTACCCTTAAGGGATCGATCAAATGGAACATAGCTCGGAGTGATTCCGTGTGTTTCAATGTGAAAAAGGACCATGTATAGCATAAAAATACCTATTTGGTGTGTTGGAATAGTCCGCTTGGTTACACAAGTTGCAGAGCAAAATTTGTACCACCTTGCAAGTTTGCACAACTTGAATTTGACACTTTTTCCATCAAGTGAAAATCTACCGCCACGGGAAAACCACTCCAAGGTAGCTGAAACCGAGAGAGGATTTTGTAGAGGGTACCAATGGGATCTTATAGGATTAGATAAGAATTTTCTAAGCATCACGATATCCGAGTAATAGCATGCTAAATTTTGCATCCACTATGCACTTTGGACCCTTAAGGGATTGATCTGGTGGAACATAGCTCAGAGCAATTCTGCGTGTTTCGGTGTGAAAGAGGACCATGCCTAGCATAAAAATGCCTATTCAAACATGTTGGAATAGTTTGCTTGGTCACACGAGTTTTAGAGTGAAAGTTACACCACTTTGCAACTTTGCACAACTTGAATTTGACACTTTTTCCATCACGTGAAAATCCATAGCCATGGAAAAACCACTCTGAAATAGCTAAAACTGAGAGAGATTTTTTTATATGGGCCCAACACAATCTTGTAGGATTAGACGAGAAGTTTCTAAGTGTCATGATATCTAAGTAATAGCATGCTAAAGTTTGCAGTCATTTTGCACTTTGGACCCTTAAGGGATAGATCTGGTGAAACATAGCTCGGAGCGATTCTACGTGTTTTAGTGAAAAAAAAGACCATGCCTAGCATAAACATACCTATTAATATGTGTTGGAACAGTCTACTTGGTCACACGAGTTGCAGAACAAAATTTGCACGACTTTGCAACTTTGCACTGCTTGCATTTGACGCTTTTTCCATCAAGTGAAAATCCGTTGCCACGAAAAAACCACTCTGAGATAGCCAAAACTGAGAGAGGTTTTTGTAGAGGGACCCAACATGATCTTGTAGGATTAGATGAGATGTTTCTAAGAATCATGGTATGCGAGTAATAGCATGTTGAAGTTTGCAGCAATTTTGCTCTTTGGACCCTTAAGGGATCGATCTGGTGGAACATAGCTCAGAGCGATTCCGCATGTTTCGGTGTGAAAGAGGACCTTTCCTAGTATAAATATACCTATTTAGACATGTTGGAGTAGTTATTTTGGTCACACGAGTTGCATAGCGAAAATTGCACCACTTTGCAACTTTGCACAACTTGAATTTGACACTTTTTCCATCAAGTGAAAATCTGCCGCCACGGGAAAACCAGTCTAAGATAGCCAATATTGAGAGAGGTTTTTCTAGAGGGGTCCAACACGATCCTATTAGATCAGATGAGAAATTTATAAGTGGAATGGAATTATTTTTATGGAGTTTGTGTTGCTGCCCCTATAGATTTTGATGGAAAAGGTCATGAAAAAATAGGTTTCACCCTAGGGTTTGATAAAATATTGCATGTAGAGGTTGGGTGATTGTCTTTTGAGTTTGTGCAGCTGATTTTCAGAAGGTCTAAGGTGGTGGCATGTTCTGGTAAGGTGTGGAACCATTTCTTTCAATAAACCCTCCTTATACTAGCATAAAATAAGGGTTTTGGTTTGGCATGGTGGAGTGAGTTTGTCCTGAGACAAATTACGGATCTAAGGGTTTGGATAGATGATAATTTTTGTCTCAACAAGTTAAGCGGGTTCTTGAATGTTTAAAGTTATGTTCCTCTGTTTCTTGAATTCCCCTACGCAAATAAACACTCACACACCTAAAACATCTTAATTCGACCTTACATGCTTTATATCACTTCTCTAATCACCTAATGACCTCTTTGAGACTTTAAATACATTACATATGACCTTTACATGACCTTTTTCACATTGTTTACATTTCAAAATTCAAATTTTGCAAATTTTCCTATTGAAGGCATTTACAGAACAAGGTGCTACTACACCAAACATGAACTCCAAAATTACAATATTTGAGTAAATCTCATTACAATTCCTTAGGTACTTCGTTTGCATAGATCTTTTACAGTGTCACTCATACATTCAAGATTCTCTTTAAATGTCTACATCATAGGTGCTCATTATGAGGTTAACTTCAATTGAATAACTTTAGATTCCCTCGCTAAGCTTCACATGCTCTTTTATAATTGCTTGAAATAAAAATTGAGATTTTTCAAGATCATCAAAATAAGGATGTTGCGTTGCTTTTTTGGCTGAGATTCTCTTTGATGGCTCATAAATCAGCATTTTCTACAATGAGAGATCAATCAATTTTTAGTAGTTTACTTACAAATATGCAAAGTAAAAGAGAAAAAGAAAGAGCATCCAAAATAGAAATGAAATAAAAATAGATGGAAGGCATTTACAGATAGGCATTCAGGTCTCACAACTTAGTCACTCCTGGTCATACATCTTCACTGGGAATTCCAACATACCTATTGCACACAACACCTCTCATGAATAGAGTATGTTGAAATTTCAGATTCTCTTATAATGTCTACATCATAGCTACTCATGATAAGGTTAACTTCAAATGAATAACTTGAAAGTCCCTCACCAAGATTTGCACACACTTTTCTAATGGCTTAAAATCATGATTGAGATTTGTCAAGATCATCAAAATAAGGATGTTGCATTGCTTTTCTAGCTAACATTATCTTGGATGGATCATATATCTGCATTTTTTGCAAGGGGACACCAATCACTGTTTAGTATGTTACTTACAAATATGTAAAGTAAAAGAAGATGATAGAATTGGAATCAAACAAATTAATGTGCATACAAGTATAAATTAATAAAAACCAATGTGTATATACTTACAAATTAATCCAACGAACCATCCAGATCTTCTCTACTCTTTATTGTGTCAAGTATTGCCTCATGGTCAGACTCACAGACCTTCCACAAGGTCTTTTTCAAAGGTCTACCCCCATATTTGGTCAAAAAAACATTGGATGCCATGAAAAGGTTTGAGTAATGAAGAATTTTACAATGCATTTCAAAGTCCTAAAATAGCCAATGTTTAACACTTGAATGTGGGTACCTTCTAAGCCATGTTCTAGTAACCACAACTGAGCTTGTAGGGTATTCAATGTTTTCTCCATATATAATTGGGGCCTCCAATTTATTTTTGGACTCAACACAATGACACAAGTAATAGTCTATTCCCTCTTCATTTTCTTCATCTGCAATAACTGCATGAACATGCCCTACATTGATATGTGCAGAAAATATCTTGAAATTTGTCAATATTATGAATACAGTACAAAGTAAGATAACGATATGGAATTTCAACAACTAATCAAGTAGATATATCACTTGGTTGAACTATATCTGATACATGGTTAAAGTCAACCAATGATTCCATTTGTGTCAGTTCCAATACCTTCAGAGGGTGATACGTTTGAAGTGGGCTAAGATAACTTGTCAACTATATGTCAACCCACTCCCCTGACTCACAATCATTCTAGGCTTGCATTGTACATGAAGAACAAAATCATGCCATCTTTCATGTGTCGATACTCCATAAACCTACATTTGAGCTAAGGAAAGAGTGTACCTCACTTGATCCTGTTAGTGTACAATAGTCCTCATATGGTGCAATGCTAGTATCATCCATCAACCAAAAAAATATACAAACTGAAGACGTGCCTTCATTACCTAGACCCATCAAAGCATTACACCACTCGATGGTTGATTTTGCATTTGTCAACTTTGCACTATCTTTATACTTTAACTCTTCTCATGCTAATGCTCTTTTCACGGATGCTCGTACACCATCATGCTCCCCCTTTCCATGTCTGGCCTCAAAAAAATTCCACATATGTTGAACACCTATAGTTACATGCATCCTGCACAACCAATAGAACATGCGTGAGTTATTGAACTGTGTTGTGCAATTATCATACCATATTATATGTCAGTCGTATTTTATACCCCTCTAAGCCAAACCACTATAGAACATTTGGAAGCAACCTTGCATGAACTCTAGAGAATATGTGTGATCATCACTAATGTAAAAGTGGTACTCCCTCAATACCTTCCTTTGGTCATCTATACTATCAGATGCATGGATGAATGCTATGTGCACAAATATCAAAACCTGTGTGGAATTGTAATACTATGACTGCACCTCATGTTGTGGTTGTAGAGTGTAGTTCTCCACAAATTTAACCACTAATAATATGCTTCCAACTCGAAAGGTGTCCTTGCATAGCTTGAATTGTGTGTCCAACCATCAGGCTTTATGGGTATGCATTGCATACTCAAACAGTATATTATCATGAAACATGGACATAAACCGGTACACTGGAATCTTCTCAATAACCAAATCACACCTTTTTGCTTGAGACCCATCTTTTGTAGCATATGCCACTTTTTTATACTTCCCGAACTCTACTTGTTTTTGTCCCACCTCATCTGTGCTTTGCATATGTTGACATACTTGCATATGCTAGAAGCCACCGCAACACTCGCAAGAACCATCCAAGCATGCTATCCTATAGAATATCTGGCCATCCTCTATTTCACATAATTTTTTTGATAATAACTCTCTTGAAGATTTTGGTGGGGCTTCTATGCCACAATCCTACAAAACATCGTTAGTATGCAAATCTACACATATAGAATGATAAACATCATAATGGTTAGAAAATTCAATATGTAGTCTACAACAACAAGTAGTGTGTGTGTGTGATTTATCTTGACATAAAAAGGTTTAAGCATTTCAAAAAATCTTTGACAAATACTAATTTGAGGATAATCATTTTCAATTTTCTGAAAAAATTGGGATTGAGTCATATCCAAAAAAAGCTTTGGATGTGGCTCATGATTTTGACTACCGATTCTCCTTCTTACCACATCCCTTTGATTTAGAGATGGCCTTGTGTTATTCTTCCAATACTCTTCAATGAGTGTTCTCAAGGCTTTGACAACTTCTTTATCTTTTTTTGACAGTCTCCTCGAGAATTCCCATAATTCATTTGAATCATTGCCCTCAATTCTTTGTCGCCTTTGAATGGCTTTTGATAAAAAAAATCTACTAATTCCTGTGTGTTCACTCATCTTTTTAATGAGATGAGCTCTCTTTGTTTGATAGCTTACCAAAGTTGATGTAATCATACGTCGGGTGACATTACTATCCTTTGAGCATGAGGTCTTGCCCACACTCTCATAAGCATCCATTAGATTCTTCATAATAGTGTCTTCACTCGATACATTTGATGTTTTCAACCCAAGAGTCTTCATGATGTTCCTATACTTTACACCTCACATCATTTCAAAAAATAGTTGACATCTTGTAGTCTCATTTAGCCTTTCAAAGAATCATTCCCAAATCTTATCAGCATATCTTCTGCAAGTGTGTGTTGAAATCCTACCTTCCATGTGCTGCAAAATCTCATCATTAATATTAATAAAATACTTTGGATTTCTATGCAAAATTATAGGTGGTGTTCCCCTAGGTACATACATCTCAACATTAGGAATTTCATCAATATTTAATTTAGGTGGGATAGATTGCGTACCTTCGGTCGAGGGTGGAGAAGAAGACATACCTTGAGGTTCACATGGGGATGATGGCATACCCTCTTCATCAAATCCGAGTGATGATGTACTCTCAACTTGAGATGTTTTGGATGGTGTCCAACAATATTCACTTGAGGTAGATGGTGTCCCTCCATATTCACTTGCACTAGATAGTGTTCGTCCATATTCACTTCTGCTAGATGGTGTCCCTCCATATTCGCTTGTGCTTAATGGTGTCCCTTCATATTCACTTGTCGTAGAGGGTGTGTCTCCAACTACAGTATCTAAATCTATCTTATGATGATGCTTTTGCATTCATTCCTTTTGTGCTACCAATTCCTATTGTTTTTTTGATAGTTGAGGTTCCTCTTCAATTGGCTTGTTTTCGTCAATCATTTCCAATTTCTTCATTTAACGATATGCTGCCACCTGAACTCTCTCCTTTTCTTTGAAGGTTTCATTCTCTTCATTTGGTAGTTTCCTCTTTGTCTTTTTCTTCGATATTGTGGATAATTTTATCTGTACCATGGCAATAAGATGAATATTAGTTCCTAAAAACTATATCCATTCAAGTTAATTGAAAAATATATGTCATTCAAGGCTTCATTTAAATAATACTTACAATCATCTTGTACAAAATTTAACCTAGCATAGAAAAATGTGACATGATTTTTTTCAATCCAGAATTTCTTAAAGAAAATTGGTAACATGGCATGCCATGATTGCAACATAGGCTCGAAATGGAAGCATGGACATTTGCAAAAAAATGCATTTTTTGGAAAAGTTGTGAAGAGATAAGTTAGTTAAGAAGTTACAAAAATAGTTAGATACATTGGGTGAGTTGATTTTGAAGGTAAATAAGATAAATATCATGTAATTTACAATCATAATGAGTGTAATGGCATTGTGAGTGTTTGATAAGTTTGTGGTGCAAGAGCACCTTGACAATCTATGCTTCCATTTTGAAATTTGATTCAATTTTGGGTATCTCCATGTTATAAGAGGGTCATTAAAGAAATTTTACATGTATTGGAATCATTATGAGGCTTAATGTTTAAGTTGTATGTGTATTTTGTAAAGTTATCGCTATTTGCAAAAGTTGCACAAATACAAAATTTTGAAAAGTTACAAAAACTATGAAATAGGGAAGGTGAAAAGCCATATGGGCTTATTTTCACTTGGAGGCACTTGGAAGTTGATAAGACATGTATGTAGTTAATTTATAAGGCCTCATGTATGTTTAGAAAGTTGTGGGTGATTGAATATCTGATTTTGAATGAATAAACATGCTATTTTCTTGTATTTTCTTTAGAATTTCACTGTTTCAGGCCCTTGTACGAATTTTTACTGGAAGGAATGCTTAGTTGGATCTTTTTAAGTGTTTTAAAAATCAATCACCTCCCACATATAATTTTTTTCATGCATTCTTCTTAATGTTTGAGTCAGATATTGCAATTTTTCTCTAAAACTGTCAAACCCTCTGTTAGGGTAAACAATGAACTTGAGAAATTATGTTTCTCATATTCTACTTAGTGAAAGTTCTCAATTTTGGTGTACAAACTCCTTGTGGCATGTAATTTCATATTTTGAAGGTTACCAATCATATGGTGAGGACTAAGGTGTGAAGAAAAGAATTTTTCTTGACTATAAAAATGTGTTCAGACTGGTAAAACAGGGAATTGTGAAGCTTAGAGCTTAGGGTTTATGGAAATGTGTTTGGAAATGAACTTCTAATGGAATTATAAGCTTGGGAAGGTCAAATGAAAGGTATTTGATGTATTTTTTATGATTTTTTGGTCTTGGGGGTAGCAAAACCAATAACCCCTATTTGAACTAAGGCTTAGTTAGGCTTATTCTCAGACTGAAACAACTCGTTTACAATAATTTTCTCTCAAGGACTTAATATCCATCTTGTAATATTTTTTGTATGAGGGAAATGGGTGTCCAAAATGAGTATCACAATTTGATGTGTGTGCATGGTTTGGGAGATACATGTGATAGTTTGCAGATGCTTGGCTACTAGTAATGTGGACAATCAACAAAGGAACTGAGTTTGGGTGTAAGGGAAGACTTCTGAAAGGTTTCATTTTTGTTGTACTAACTCAAACAAAGATCTCTTAAGCAAATAATGCTTTGGTTGTGCCTTAATAATTATAGTTTGTGTTTGTATGCAATGGTGCCATTATGGAATATTTAAGATAGCTTGTGAATGACATAATCATTGGTTGATGTGTTGATGTTATGAACAAATTGAATGGTTCTGAGTTTCTAATAAGCTTTATGCTATGTTACAATCAATTTTATGATCGTTAATCTATTTTTTGAGTCTGACAAAGAGTTGAAACCAAGTTGTAATGTTTTGCGGAAACATGAAATCAAGTGAAATTGAAGGATTTTGATGAAAAGATGATTGGGTTTTGTTCATTGATCTTCTTCAATTTAAGTTAGGGTCAGAAGTACCCTTGATGTTTGTTGGATCTTGGTAGATTCTCTGCATCAAGTTTAAAATGGTAATTGGCAAGTGTATATAATTGTGTAATTTAAAATGTGCATTGACAACGTAAGGCTATAATGACAAACAAAATTGAAAGAAAGACAAATAGAATGAAAGAAAATGTGTAAAGACTTCACATACCTAAAAAAATAGACTTTCAAATGGAGGAGTTCAACCCAATTATGTAGGATTAGCTTCTTATTTCTTCAAACTCCACAAAATTTGGACTTGTTCAAAAGCTTGTTCCCCTCCAAACTTCAATTTTATATCAGTTTTCAATGGAATTCAAACTTCAATTGATATTATATGTCTTTCAATGTGGAAACTCTTCTATTTCATGCAAAGTTGGTAGAAAGATCATGGAAAAGGTGATGGAATGTGAAAAACATGCTTGCACACTTCACAACATCATCAAAAACCTACTTTTGTCAAAGCACGTGCATAACCAAGAGAATATATAGACTATGCGCCTTGACATCACGGGCATATTTTTATTTTTTTACCATTTTTAGTGGAATACAAAATGTGCTCGTGTTATAACATGAGTGCGTTATTTCTTCCTAAAATGTTAGCATCTCTACTTCTTCAAAATGTGCACGCATTATATGAAATATGGTTTTCTTAATATATTTCTTTTCTCCCTTTTTATCTATACCCTCTATCCTAATTTTGTATCTCTCCCTTGCACCCTTATAGTAGAGGAGATAGAGTTGAGTGTGTGTGTGTGTGTGTGTGTGTGTGTGTGTGTGTGTGTGAGAGAGAGAGAGAGAGAGAGAGAGAGAGAGAGAGAGAGAGAGAGAGGAGAGAGAGAGAGAGGAGGGAGGGAGGGAGGAGGGAGAGGAGAGAGGGAGAGTGGGAGGAGAAAGAGAGAGTGGGAGAGAAAGAGGGAGAGAGAGGAGGGATTGAGGGAGAATGAGGGAAGGAGGAAGAGGAGAGAAGAAGAGGGAGAGAAAGAGGGAGGCGGAGGGAGGGAGGGACAGGGCAAGGAGGGAGGGAGGGAGGGAGAGGGAGAGAGGAGAGTGGGAGGAGAGAAAGAGAGAGTGGGAGGGAGGGATGGAGAGGGAGGGATGGAGGGATGGAGAGGAGGAGGGAAGGTGAGAGAAGGTGAGAGAGAGGGTTGGGAAAGAGATAGCGGGAGAGATGAGATAGATAGGGAGGAGAGGGGAGAGGAGAGAAAGAGAAAGGGAGAGAGGGAGAGGGAGAGAAAGATATATGGGAGAGAAAGAGAGATATGGAGGGAGGGAGGGAGGGAGAGAGAAGGAGAGAGGAAAAGTGGGAGAGTGGGAGGGAGAGGGAGTGGGAGAGAAAGAGGGAGAGAGGGAGAGAGAGGGAGTGGGAGATATGGAGATAGAGAGGAAGGAAGAGAGGGGGAGAGTGGGAGAAAGAGAGAGTGGGAGAGAGTGGGAGAGAGTGGGAGAGTGGGATAAGGGGAGAGTGGGAGAAAGAGAGAGTGGGAGAGAGTGGAAGATTTGGAGAGTGGGAGAGTGGGAGAGTGGGATAAGGGGAGAGTGGGAGAAAGAGATAGTGGGAGAGATGGAGATATAGAGGGAGGGAGAGACAAACTAAGAGAGAGATAGAGGGTAGAGGGTTAACCTCAACCCTTAAACCCTTAAACCCTAAACTCTAAAACCCTCTACCATCTACCCTCAACCCTAATCCCTCAACCCTTAAACCCACTTAGTAAACTATATACCCTAATCCCTCAACCCTCTTGACCCTTAAACCCTCAACCCTTAAACCCTTAAACACTCAACCCTAAACCCTAAACCCTTGAACCTCAACCCTCAACCCTTAAACCCTTAAACACTCAACCCTAAACCCTAAGCCCTTAAACCCTAAACTCTAAAACCCTCTACCCTCTACCCTCTACCCTCTACCCTCTACCCTCAACCCAATACTCTCTACCCTAAACCCTTATCCATCAACCCTAATCCCTCAACCCTTACACCATTAAATCCAAGAAAACTCTCTACCCTAATCCCTAAACCCTCAACCCTTAATCTCTCAACCCTTATAACCTCTACCCTATATATTGGACCCTCAACTCTAATCCTTCGACCCTATACCCTCAACCCTCAACCCTCAACCTTAAACTCTCAATCTTCAACCCTCAACCCTTAGACCCTAAACCCTTAAACCCTCTACCCTATACATTAAACCATCAACCCTCAATTCTCAACCCTCAACCCTTAATCCCTCAACCCTCAATCCTTAAACCTTAAACCCTCTACCCCTTACATTGGACCCTGAACCTAATCCTTCAACAATATATCCTCAAACCTATACTGTAAACCCTCTACCCTCAACCAAGTAAACCCTTAACCTTAAAACCTTAACCCTAAACCCTTCAACCCTAAACCCTTAAACCTTCTACCCTATACCCTCAACCAAATACTCTCTACCATTGACCCTATTCCCTCAACCCTCAAACCTTAAACCCTAATACCCTAGAAACCATCAACCCTATAGGTCCTCCACCCTAATCTCATAACCCTATACCCTCAAACCCTATCACTTTCTCTCTATCTATACTTATCCCCTCTCCCTCCCTCCCTCCGTCCCTCCCTCATGTCCTCTTTAATTGTCTCTATCTACCATCTCCCTCTTTATATGTACCTCTCATTCAATCAATCCCTACCACCTCTCTCTCCCTCCCTCTATCAATCTCTATTTACCTCCCACTCTATCCCACTCTCTCCCACTCCCACTCTCTCCCTCTCTCTCATATCTCTCCCTCCCACCCCCCCTCTCTCTCAGGTCTCTCCCTTTGGCAACCTATCTAGGTAACTCTCTCTATCTCTCTCCCCTCTCTCTATCTATCCCTTCCACCCTACCTAGATAAGTCCCTCTCAATCCACCCCCCTCTTTCTCTACCTCTATCAGGTCACTCCCTCCCACACTCTCTCCCTCTCTTAGGTCTCTCACTCACACTCCATTTGTCTCCCACTCCCTCTCTCTCTCTCTCACTCCCTCTCACTACCTATCTCTCAAGTCTCCCCCTCTCACCCCCCTCACACTCTCAAGTCTCTTCCTTTGGTACCCTACCTACATAATTCTCTTTTTCTCTCCATCTCTCTCTGCCCCCTCTCTCTCTCTCTTTGTCTCTCTCAATTCTCTCTCCCACCCCCCTCTCTCTCTCCCTCCCTCTATCCCTCCCACCCTACCTAACTAGGTCCCTCTCACTCCAACCCCTTCTCTCCCACTCCATATCTCTTAAACTCTCACTTCCACCCCCTCTCCATCTCTCCAGACTCTCTCTCTTTCTAAATTCTCCCTCCCTTTAAATACATACGTAAATACATACATACAAGCATACATACATGTGTAGATACAATCTTCCATACATACATACAATATATATGCATTGATACATACAGACATACGTACATACATACAAGCATGCATACATGTACATACAAACATACAAATATATCAGCATACATTCAATATATTGGTATTTAACATAAAGGAGGAAATAACGCGAGCCTGTTATAACATGCTCACGTTATGTGTTAGTTGACATGTTTCCCACATAAGCAGAAACAATGTCAAAACTAAAATATAATGTGAGCGCATTATAGCACGCTCATGTTATATCTTTCCTTGGGAATTCTCGAGCCTTAGGCTTGGTATTTGCCTTGGAATACCAACTCAAAGGCTTGGAAGGCATTCCCAATGACCAAAGACGTGTTTTTAAAAAATCTACCATATTTCACATAATCGAGTTTGTGCTCACCGTCAGGATTGCACGCGGTTCAATATCAAAAAAATCGAACACATGGGTAATGTTGGATTCTCTCTTAGCTATCCAACGATGTAATTTTTTTCACTTTATGAAAATGTTAAGCCTTTCATCCATAATTTATTTTATTTGTATGTCTTTTTTTTGCGAAAAAGTAGTGTTCGGTATATTTTTCATTATAAATTAACCATTCATCGAATTTTCAAAAAAATTACATTTTTATAAACTAGACTCCATTCTCTAAATTTTATTAAAAAAAAAAAAAAAATTCAGTTAGTTTCCAAAATTTGTAGGGGTAGCACAGCCAAAATTCTATTTTTTAGGAAATGTCCACTTCGAAAATTAGTAAAAATCAAATATTCATTAAAAATTTATCAAAAAATTCATGCATCAACTACATACTGTTAGCTAACTTCTAACTATTGTGATTTTAAAAATACTAAAAAAAAAATCATCGTACAAGGGTTGTACAAGAGTTGCTATGTTATGTTTTTCTGACAAAAAAAAGACCAATTTTTGTACGTCCCTCTTTTGAACCCCTTAATATCAGCCATTTTAAAATAAATTAGTAGTTTAGAAAGTAGACTCGAAGCACTTCGGTCGTTGTTTTTGTTCCATCTCAAAATTTTGAGTGTAACTATCCTCAATTTCACATCCAAGGTCAATATTTCCTGATTTCAGAAAAAAGCTGTCCACTTAAGTCCCCTCTTTGGGAACCATCTTTGTGCACTTACCCAAAGGTTGTATGTTGTATTAGAATTTGAATCTTCAAGCAAATCAATTATGTATTGAGTGCTCATGAGAGGTTGTGAGGTTACTGTTGTTTTTTGAGAGCTGTTTACGAGTAGATAATCAAAGTCATCATTATTTTTTCTAAAAAGATCACTTTAAGATAGAGTTTCATTCTAGTTATCCTTCTAACTCTTTACCGCAAATCATTTAGGATAGAAACTATCATTCCGAGAACCAACTCACTCTATAGATTCCTTCTTCATTCAGATCACCCACATCTGAAGAAGTTTTCCATGTGTCAATAGATAGTTAAGTTTTTCTGCAAATTTAGCATAGGGTGCATCTGATTGATAACAACTTTTGGCAAGCCCGATTGGACTTTGAAAGTTAATTTTCAAATTTCTAAGTTGTTGTTTGGTGTATGCAGCAAGCTATAACCTTTTGGAGGCCCTTTTCAATATACCTGACAGCTTTGTTTCTGATTTTGCATGCAGACTTAATGCAACATGCGTATGAAAAAGATATAGACCAGATCAATTTATGTGTCATTAGATTACCTACAGCTATCCCCACCTCAAAGAAGGGGTAGGACAACAAGAATATTGTTCAACATACTAGGGATTTCAAGATCAACACCTCTAGTTCTCAACTCCATAGTCCTATCTCTAGGAAATCCCATTCCTCTAGCACAAGCACCACCAATGGCAAGACAACATACTTTTGCACCTTTTAATGGGGTTAGCTCATTATGATGATATTCTAGTAGCGGCTTTTAGTATCCTACCATACTTTATTGGAGAAGAGAAAACTACTACCATTGAACACATTCGAGATGTGGCCACCTTATGTTCAGTTCATAATATCACTCAAGAGAATGCGGCACTAAGGCTATTGGTTGTCAATTAAGGGAAAATATTTGTAATGGTTTAGAGGCCTCACAACGAACTCAATCACAACATGGGATGCATTAGGAAATGGCTTGTACTAGTATTTTGTTGATACATTAGATCATTTGTCCTTATTGGAATAGCTGAGCACGGTCAAGAGGGCTCCACATGAGAACTTGGATGATTTTAACTATCGATTCCAAAGGACCTGGGACAAATTTCCTTTGACGGTAAAACCTTTGCCATATCATGCTTTTCTATTTTTCTTAAAAGCCTTGAATAGAAAAATTTCAATAATGATCCAATCAATGGGTGGTCATACACTCCCTAATGCTTTCAACATCGCCATTGCAGAAGAAAACTATCTTATTCAAGTTGGGGAAATTTCCCCTAGGCCTCCCATTCCCTTCTTTCTAGAAATTCAAGTGCCTACACCCACATCTTTACCACCCCTAGCTATTGTCCCCCCTGTTCCATCAATAGGTTATCAAAACACAACTCAAGAAATTGCTTCTCCAGCCCAATCCCAAGAGTTTCAGGAGATAAAAAGTATACTAAAGACCTTTGGAAACAATCTAGTGAGTATTAAAAATAAATTTGGCCAAGAGAATAAGCCCTATCAAGCCCCGTACCAATAGAATTGGCCTAATAGGCCAACCTTTCAAAGTGACTATCAAGGACAAAGGAAATTTTTTAACCCAAGACCGTTTCAGCCCTACAACCCGAATGTTGCCAGTTTGTCAAAGGAACTTGTACCACAGAATAAAATTTCCCAATATTATAATTGGTGTTACCCATGCAATCAACCCCATAACTAGTCAACATGTGCAAACGACATGATAAATCAAGCCTTAATCATCCAAAACAGCTATGTTTGTTTAGAGAATATTCTAAGCCAAAATCAAGAGCAACAAGAAATTTTCAAAGTTTCTTTGCCAAACTGGCAGAGTTTTGATTATTGTGGCATAAATTGTTAGGATCAATAGAATTCCACTATTTCAACCAATACCAGATCTAAAAAGAGGGCTATGGATTTAGGGCAACAAGCTGGAAACATACAAAAAAAACCTACTAAGGACAAGCAACCTATTTATTAACCAAATGTTATTATTGCAGAACAACCTAAGGTGCAGTTTCTACAAAGAGGCCAAGAGGTACCTATAAGGGAGCAGTCCAAGGCACAAACGTAGCCTTTGCAGAAAGGAAGTGATGTTGCTATTACTAAAAATCAGTGAAAGGTAAATCATATTTCCTTTAATGTTGTTGAACATCTTAAGAAAGCCACTGTTAGCATGTCAGTTTTGGATGCTTTGTAAATCTTGGGTCAGAAGAGCTTACTGTAGGATGCCTTGGTTGAGATTTATGTTTCTAATAACACTAATAAAGGGAATGCTAAAGTTGTGCTTGCAAATAGCCTGGAAGTGAAAAATGAGAAGAAAACTCAAGAGGTAAAACCTCTTCCTTTTTATTTGATTTTGATTATTGGTGATTAAATAGTGCATAACTGTATGGTTGATTCTAGTGCGAGTAGCTCAAACATGCTTAAGAGCTTAGCCTATAAACTAGGTCTTGTTTATGAGCCTAACTGCCAAAGAGGCATAGTTCAATTGGATGGATCTGATGTTAAAATTGCTGGTATAGTTAAAAATTTAGCCCTTACTTTGCATGCATCCCCAAATTTTCCAATCCATCAAGATATACATGTGATTGACCTACCACCCCATTTTTCCATTTGCCTCTCAAGAGATTTTACAGATAAACTGGGTGGTTTCTTATCTTCTGATTAGTCCCATCTGTTCTTTAGAAGAAGATATGGTACAAAAGTAACCATAAAGTTTGAGCCTTTAGCCAAGGACCATATTGAGCCATATGTCCCGAGTCCTATAAATGCTAACCTCTACGTCAACCCTGTACTAGAGGAGCAAACCATGACCTTAGACCACAACACCCCTATAAAAATGTGAATCTAGATGAATGGGAAGCCAAAGATCATGATCTTGATCCTTTCCAACACATAGATGAGATAGGATTAGGGGTTTATATGATTTTTGAACCTGATATTGTTAACCCTAATATATTTAAAGAGGAAGAGCAACTTTTCAAGAAGGAAAATAAGCTTTGGAAGATTTATTTTGATGGCTCAAGGAGCAATGGGGGCACTGGTGGTGGAGCCATGTTGATTTCACCAGAGGGAAACAAGTATTATTCAGCTTTCAAGTTTTCATTCAGCTGTACAAATAATACAACCAAATATGAAGCATTGGTACATGGCCTAGAATGGGCCAGAAAGAGAGGTATTAAATGCTTACATGTTTATGGTGATTCATAATTATTTGGGAAAGGTACGCAATAAAGAGGAACAACGACCTTTCATTATATTATTTCAGGAATTTAGTGATGTTTTTTCTTGGGAATACAAAGATTTAAAGGGTTTTGATCCAAAACTAGCCCAGCATACTATTGAATTAGAACCTGGGCCAAAACCTATAAGGCAAAAATAAAGACCTGTTAATCCAAAATTAGAACACCCTATGAAGGTTGAGTTGGATAAGCTAGTTGAGAGTGGCATTATTTTTCCCTTTTAAGCATATGTCTTGGGTGTCTAACTTAGTTCTAGTTAGGAATAAAAGTGGGTAAATCAGATTGTGTGTTGATTTCTAAGATTTAAATAAAGTGTCCCTGAAGGATCACCATCCACTCCCTTCAATGGAATAGATTTTGCAAGTAGTTTATGGTTCTGACAAATTTTCTTTGTTGGATGGGTATTCAGGTTATAATCAAATCCTACTTAAGTAGGAAGATCAGTTCAAAAAAATATTTACAACCAATTGGGGAACCATGGCCTATAAAAATATTCCTTTCAACTTATCCAATGCTGGAGCCACATTTCAACGAGCAATGGACATGTCTTTCCATGACCTCATGAATTTATTTTTTCTGGTATATTTAGATGATATTACTATTTTTTACAGAAATGCTAACAAACATTTTGAGCATTTAAAATAGATTTTTCAAAGATGTAGATAATTTGGGGTATCTCTCAATCCAAAGAAATATATTTTTTCTGTACACGAAGGTAAAATCCTTGGACACATTGTTTCAAAGCAAGGTATTTCTATAGACCTTGATAGATTCTCTCCTATTCTTGAATTACCATTACCAACTCGCAAGAAAGGCTTAGAAAGCTTTCTTGGAAAGATTGATTTTGTAATAAGATTCATACCAAATATTGCAGCTTTGCTGCAACCTCTCATGGCTATGCTTAAAAATAATATGCCTTTCAAAAGGACCAGAGAAGGTAAGAGGAGCTTTGAGAAAATAACGGAAGCCCTTGTAGCTGCCCCTACCCTTATTATCTAAATTATGATAGAGATTTAATTCTTTATGCTTTTGTAGGGATTGATACTATTTCAGCTATGTTGTGCTAGCAAAATGATGAAGGGTTGGAGCAGCCTGTAGCATTTTTTAGCTAGGTATTACACGACTACGAGGTGAAGTATTATTTTATTGAGAAGCATGTTTTTATTATTGTAAGAAGCTTCAAAAATTTTAGGCATATGTTATCCAATAACAAAATTTAGTTATTAGTTGCTCATTCAATTGTTAAGGAATTCTTACTTAACTATGATATCAATGATAAACATGCTAGTTGGATAAACAAGGTGATGGAGTTTGATATTGATATTAAGATAACTAAGCTTGTTAGAGGCAAGGGTTTGTGCGAACAGATTGCAAAAATTTCACCAAGCAGCAGCTTAAAAGAACTTGAAAGCGTTGTTACAGTACTAAACAATGATGATGTAGTTGTTGTTTCAATTCCTGTTGCTACCTAGGTGCAACAAATAATACATTATTTGCAGACTGGTGAGTGTCCCGAAGGCTTGGACAAAGTGAAAATAAAGTACTACAGGTTAAAATCCATTCCTTTTGCAATTATTGATGGTATTCTTTATAGGAGAGATTTTTAGGGTGTTTTATTAAGATACATTGAGCCTGATCAAGTTGATAAGTTGTTAGGAGAATTTCATGATGGGCCTTCAGGAGGCCACTTTTCTACAAGAACAATAGCCATGAAGATCATGTGGGCTGGCTATTATTGGCTAGATCTATTTAAGGATGCTATTGCTTGGGTCCAAAGATGTGAGAAGTGTACCTTATTTTTTTTAAAACAAAGGCTTGCAGCTCTGCCTCTACATCCAATTCAAGTGGAGCAGCCATTTGTGAAATGGGGTTTAGAATTTATTGGACCAATCAATCTACCTTCAAGCATAGGTCATATGTGGATTCTTATTGCAACAATTTACTTCACTAAGTGGACCAAATTTTTTTCTTTGAAGGAAGCAAACGAGATTTTTGTACTTAATTTCTATCAAGACTTAGTGTTGAGATTTGGTACCCCAGATTCAATAATCTCTGACAATGGTTTATCCTTTATTAGTTTGAGGATTTCTGACTAGTTAGTTAGGAATAAAAATTTTCTAAACATATCTTCTAACTATTATCCGTAGGGTAATGGGTTGGAAAAATCAACAAACAAGAATCTGATCCGAATAATCAAGAGGACAGTTGAAGAAAATCAATGGACATGGCATGAAAAGCTTAATTTAGCCCTTTGGGCTGACAGGGTGACTCTTAAAAGTGCCACTATTTTTTCTCCTTGTGTACTTTCTTATGGAAAAGAAGCTAATTTACATGTTTCCATTGAATTACCAACTTTAAGTTTTGTCAAAGAACTGGAATTGTTGAATGAAAAACCTCTAGAAGTGAGATTTGCACAGTTGATAGAACTCGAATAAACAAGAAAAGAAGCATTAAGGCAACTTGAAATATATCAAGCTTAGATGAAGATCTCTTTGCATAAAAGGGAAAGGCCATGAGAATTCATCATTGTGATTTAGTCTTTAAATGGAATGAATATAAGAGTAAACCTGGATGACACTCCAAATTTGATGCAATTTGGGATGGGCCTTATGTGATCATAGAGTGCAAGGAACACAACACTTTCCAACTTTATAAGTTGATTGAAGAGGTGTTGTCTATCCCAATTAGCAGGATCCACCTCAAGCTTTACCTCTGAGATAAGTATTATTTTTGTAAATAGTAGAGTAGTGCTGCAAATAAGTGCTTTGCGCACATTTAATTTCAGTTGTTTTGTTTTCCCTAAGCATTGCTATGCATGTTTTGGTTGGCCATTAGGACTTGTTAGTTTTCTTTCAGTCTTGTTTGTTTTTGTTTTGTTTTTTTTTGGAGTGTTGTTGTTCAAATTTTTGAGTTTCATGAAGGGGCAAATTTGACTCTACACCCAATGGAGTATTAAAGACAACTGATCTAATGCTTAGCAGGCAAGCATTTAGTAGAAATCACCAAAATGTTACCAATTTTCACTACAACTCAATTGATAGAGCTGATTAGTTTATTTTATTTTAAAGTGGAAGTTCAGTTAATTTTTGCATGTGCTTGATTTGTTGTTCGCACTAAATTTATCAATTTTCAACTATGCAAGTGTTTTTAGTAAACAAAATTTCAAGAGTTTTGCTTGTTTCCTATAGTACAAATGAAGTGCAAGACAAAATATAGAAACGATTAAGTAGAGAAATTGATTTCATTTATTTCATGGTGCTTATTCACATTACAATATTTCATTTATTTGCAAGAAAAAAATGATTATACAATTTTTTGCATTTTGATGCATTTCTTTTCAGAATTGAGAACAAGAAAAGAAATTAAAATGCCCCACACAAGTCGTGGGAGTAACTGTAATAGTATATCATGAAAAGCATGCTACACTATTGAATATGTGGGAGGGAAAGACACATAAGCATGAACATAATCATCATTTCCTGTGCTTTTAGTCGATGCAAAAATGGTGGACCATCTTTCATCCTCGAGCTTTGATCAACTTGTAAGAGAAGTGAAAGGGTTGTTAGAGCTCTGATTATGAAAAAAACTATATGAATCACCAACAATAATGTAAAATGTTGCTGATAATAAATTGAAATAGTTGAGAGAAGTAGGAGTAGGACAAAAGCAAAGAAGGAAATATCATTATAATATATTATTTTATCTAACATTGTTTGTTTCCATGTGCAGGAATAGGAGAAGTCATGTAGCTGACCATTTCATGAAAACATAAAAGAATGTGGAGTAAAATGGGCTCCCACAAGGGTAGATCTTGACATGTTGCCCCTTAAACATAAAAGTGGGCTAAGTTAGAAAGTACAGTATCATGCTCATCTGAGGCATTCATGACGGATTGAAACGGGTTTCAGTTATCAAAGAAATCGAGTTCATTGTTCACTCATGACAATCAAAGCTGAGCAACAAAGTGAAAACTACAAGTGGACAATGAACTCAATGAACTCAACTCAACTTAAATGCATCTTTTAAATAATGTCATATTAGTTGCATCTTTTCTGCCATGTGTTTTGTTCATCTTATTCATGTTGTTCCATGGTGATTTTTTTTCTAAATTTACAAGTATTTCATGCTCATAATGGTGATAGTGAACAAGCATACATATAAAATTCACAAAATCAAGCTATAGATTTGGAGAATTGAAGGCTATTTACAGCAACTTCATTTAATCATAAGAATATGTGAGGAGTGTTGAAAAACAAGTACATTGGCATTGCCAAGCCATTTGAGTTCCGAGTGTCAAAAGGAAAATTTTGGGTGTGTTCAAGGCCAGTTTGCATACATAAGACAACATTATGGAAAATAGCATTAAGTGATCAAAATGAATGCAATGTGTATGCCATCCCAACTGAATACCATTCAACAAAGTAGATAAGTAAAATGGAAGTATTTACATATAGTGCACTTGAAAGATGAATGGAGTTTTTGTGTGTTTCATTGAATGCAAGCAAAGGTCATTATCATGTTAACATTAGAATTGTGTGAGGTAGAAAAACATATTCTGATGAGAAACTAAAGGCTCTGAGTAGTTTTGAGCTTCATTATGTTGTGCCTCTCAAGCAAATAGTGTAAAGAACTTAGCTTGTCTATTAAAAGTATTCTCTAAGGAAGGTAAAGTGGCATTCTAAGAACAAGTAAATGAAATTACAGCAGTGCAAAGAACAAGAATCAAAAGCATTTTCCTCTTAGAATATGGAACACCCATGTTGGAGCTTCATGTTAAAATACAGAATACAGTCAAAAAGAATAGTTTCGAGCTTTCAAGCTCTTTAAAATGGGTTTACAATGAGAATTGGTCACGACCATGAAGTCCTGCAATTTTATTCCTAAATCTAAATGTTTTCATTTTTGGAGAAAATGAGTGTTATTTGGGTTGAGCCTAGAAGTTTTAGTGGGATTTTCTTCCATTTTTATAGGTACCCACATGGGGGTTTCAATTTAAAATGCAATTTTTCTTGTTTTTATAGTTTACCCATTTGAGGGTAATTGTCAGAAAGCACAAAATGCATGAAATGCTATCATGGGTCGAGCCCAGGAAGTAGAGAAATATAATGATTTCAGAATACCCATATCAAGCATGTATTGGTCGTGGCCTAAAGAGAGCTTTTGGCTCATGAATATTTATCAACTCATATAAAATTCCAAAACCCATTTTGAGTTTGCCATCTAAATCTCAAAATCAAAATAAAGAGTATGGAATACAAGTTTCTTTATAGAAATTCATTAATCAAATATGTAGTAGCCACGGTCTGTCATGGAGAAATGCACATAAATTTCCAGTGTGTTTTCTATAAGAAAGTAGACTTCATTGCTTTGTCAAGACTCCTTGAGTTCGTTCATCAAAAATTGCTCAAGCATAAACTTCCCATGGTGGCTAGATGAAGCAATGAAATGGGAGAAATACTGGACAAGAAAAATCAAAAGAAGACATGCTTGGTCATGCCCTTGAAGGCCATTTTTGCTTTCAAAATGAAATAAAGGAGTGACGAAATGTCTTAGAAACAACTTACCTTGCTTTTGTATGGAGATTTGACCAACATGAAAGCTTGAATGGCGGCCTCAAGAAGTAAAACCTAACTCCATGGTGGCGGCGCATCCTCACGAATAGAGCTTTCTCTCAAAACACTAAGTGCAAATGATGTGAATTTAGGGTTTGTTTAGGTTTTGTTCCCTTTTTGACCTAATTCGAGTTTTGGGCTATTCACCATAAGATTAAGTTTTAATGCCTCCAACATTTTACCATTTGATAATGTATGCATGCCTAGGTCGAGCCTTTGAAGTTTTAGGTGATTTTATATGCTTAGGTTCTTAAGTTAGGTTTGATTTATTTTGCAAAGTCTAAATACCTTAGGTATTTATTTAAATGTCAAACTTATGCCTTAGAGAAATGAGAATTCATGCCTTAGGTTTATTTTCAATTGATTTTACAGAAATCAACGAAAATGAAATGATAGGATTGTCTTATATTTTTTATGACTTATTGAGGAAAAAATTAAAATTGTAATGGAGAGATAAGTTGTAATGTTTTGCAAATATTTTTAAATCTTATTGCAAAAAAATAAATTGTAATCGAGAGATCAAACTACAATTATCTTGTAAAGTAAAAGATAAAACAATGATTTATAAATTGTTTTATTCTTTTTTACTATTTTTAGCAGTTTCAAGAACGCTGAGAGAGTTGACTTTTCCTTGGGCGAAATTGAGCTGCATGGGATGGAGAAAAGATATTATTTTTTCTTTTAAAGCAGAATGAACCTATTTTTAGGTCCTTTTTAGGATGGACATGAAAAAAGTGTGAGTTTTTAACTTTTGTTGCACATTATGGAGCAGATTTAGATGTTTTTTTCTAAGCTTTCTTCCTAAGCTCGGATTAGGGTTTTGGAGAGTTTATTTTAGGAGAAAAACTTAGGGTTTTTCTTAGTTCATATCATTGTTTCTTCCTCTCATGTTGAAGCAAAGAGTTTTGTAAACAAAAATTTGTACTCAGACTTTGGATACTCCTTTAGTTGAATAAAGCAACATTCCTATTTCTCAATTTTTGTCTCCTTTGCAATTTTAGTATGATCTTTAAATTATGATTTTGTTTGCAAAATCCTTTGATGTCTTGTTATTGCAGATCTTGATGTAGAAATTTCATGTGATACAGGTTGCATGTTGTGTTTGAATCTGAATCTTCATGCAAATCAATTATGTATTGAGTGTTCATGAGAGGTTTTGATGTTATTGTTGTTTTCTAAGAGCTATTTGTGAGTAGATAAGGGTATGTGCGGGATCATGATGGGCCAAAAAGTGGTGATATGTAAGTGATATGATGGCCCATGTGGCTGACAAGTTTTTTTACACCCGAAATTGATGAAGCGAAAAGGGTATTTCAAGGAGATTCTCAACTTTCCACCAATATAAATTATTCTTTACTTTGAATTTAATAAATAATTATTATTCATTTTCTATTTAAATTATGACTAAAGTCTTGATTGATAGGCTAATTGAGAAACATCTATAGCTTTCAAACGGTATCACATTTTTTTTATCTGAAACATGCGCCGCATTCTATGCTTCACATACTATAGGATTTTAAAAAGAAGAATTGAATTTCATGATGTTTTGACGAATTTAAGGTGGTTAGACACACGACTTTTTATTTTTAAAAAAATTTGTAATAAAAAAATCATAATTAATTATTTACTTGGAAAAAAATTACAAAAAAATATGCATCACATCAAGACATGAGCCCTCTATTTATATCTAATTTAATTTTTTTAAAAAAAATTATCGTTTAATTGTGGTTAGGGTGGTCAGACAAATACCTACTTCTTATTTTTTCCATGAAATTTAAGTACTATTGCATTGGAATATCAAATTTTTACTAAATATATTTTTTTATTTTTTAAATAAACCTAGTAGTTTAGAAACTACATTCAATTTTCTACAGATTCTATTCTTACATATTTTTGAAATAATATAGTTAACTTATTCAAATTTTTACATCAAGTTTCCTAACTCTGATTTTTCTAAATTTTGTTGCCACTTAAGGGCTTATTTTTTCCATGATGATCCTGCACATACCCATAATCAAAATCATCATTATTTTTTCTAAAATGATCACTTTAAGTTAGAGTTTCATTCCAGATATCCTTCTAACTCTTTACCTCAAATCATTTAGGATAGAAACTGTCATTCAGAGAACCAAATCACTCTAGAGATTCCTTCTTCATTCAGTTCACCCACATCTGAAGAAGGTTTCCATGTGTCAATAGATAGTCAATTTTTTCAACAAATTTAGCATAGGGTGCATATTTGATTGGTAATAGTTCAAAACACCACAAACATTCACACACAAAATATTCACACCATAAATCTTGAAACTAAAACTAAAATGTCATGGGGGTACTCTACTCCTCAACCATCAAATATAAATCCTTCATTTCAACCAAATGTTAATCCTCCACCATAACTAAATGTTTATCCTTCACAACTAAATGTATATCTTGAGCATCAAAATCATTTTTCTCAATATTGAATTCAACCCTCTAGAGGACAAGATCGATATATAGAAGAGAATTTTTATGAAGAACTTATTGAATACATGATCTTATAAATGATTAAAAACCCTAAGATGTTAAAGGTCATGGATAAATTGCTTAGTTTTGATCCCAACACTTACTTCTATAGGATTACACAACATGGTGCTAAGATACCCATTGATTATAATATTGAGAATCTTAAGGATCCAACCCTCATTTCTAGAGATGAAGATATGGTGGTTAGGCAAGTCATTAAACCTATTATGCAATAAAAAATTCCAAGCTTCTTTTCACAAACAAATGATCCTCCATAAGGAAGATGGTTTTACAATCCATTATATAGAAAACCATCTCAAATGGAACAAGCAATGGTAGCTCAATAAAATCAAACTAACCCTAACATCTTGGGAACAAAAAAAATTCCACAACAAATAACCAACCCTTTTACATCCCCACTTGTACCTTATAACGCATCACCTAGTATGTCGAGACCAAATGTATCATGGAACATATATGCATCCTCTTGGTCACAAAATGCACCTCAACAAGGTCAAAACTATAACATGAAAAACATGTTGAATCTTCCTCCTAGACCAACAAATCCACCATTACATGCTAACATGCCACCAAAATACCAACATATGGCTTCACTCATCTACATTGTTCCTAATCTAAAAAATCCACCTCTTCAATCACAACAATCGCCAATCTATCAACATGCACAATCCAACTCTCCACAACAACAACTCATGTACCAACAACATAACACTCATCAACAACACATTCAACAACCTTCATACCGAGACCCTTCATATAACACTCAATATAAACAAGGGTTAAATTTTAAAAATAAGGATCCTAACACAATGCAATATCAATATGGTCCTTCATACAATTAAAATCCACAACAATAAACATGAATATACAATATCAACAAAATCTTGTTCCTCAACAACAAAATCTTGTTCCTTAACAATAGAACATTGTACCTCAAAAAAAAATTGTGTTCCTCAATGTGATCAATGTCATAGTGTGAACTAAATATTCAAGATCCAAATGAATCTAAAGCCTATTTAATCCCCTAAGTAATGATCCCAATAAGATATCCAAAATTATGAAGAATAGGAATCCATTAAACTAACATGAAATCAACATGAAAATGTAAGGGAAATATATTCTAAGACCTTGAATCTTATCCTATTGGGGAAGTGGTGCCACATTGATGTAGAATGGTGACCCTTTTCCACCCCTTGGATAATATGATCTTGTTCCAATCTATTTGATTAAAGAAACCCAGTGAAACCGATGAGAGATGAATGAAACATGATATGAAACTAGTTTATAATGATGGGGATGTGTTCTAAATGCTAAAATTCATGATAAGATAGATGCAATCTATGCTAAATATATAAAAAATTCAAATATGTAAGCCATAGAGACAAATTTATACTAAAATGTATGAAAACTAAGTTAACATGGAATCCATTAATGGATGCTTAAGCTAATATGGATGAAGATTAATATAAAATGCTAATAAGTGCTCAATATGGATGCAAGTAAGTATGGATTTCAACAACATAAATATGCTATCAATAGATGGATCTATTTCTCTCCAAATATTGATGTATTTATAGGAAAGCAAATGAAGAATCAAGGGCTCAAATCAATTTTCTCTATCAATGGTCAATATTAAATGTAGGGGGAAATATAGATCAAGGATTATAATCAATGGATAAGAATCAAAGATCACATGGATCAAGAAAAGATCAAGGGATGAGAATGATTCGAACAAACACAATTTGTTACAACCTTGAAATTTTGTTACAAAGTTTGTTTGAAAACAATCATTCCATTTATGGAGCCAAATAGGAATATTATTTTAAAATATTCCCTATGGAAGTGAATAGGTGAGGAAATTAGATATTTAGTAATTAAAACTAAATTTAAATGTGCAAGATGAAGAATGTGAGGATATTCATTAAATTATTGATTTATTTAATGAAAAGGGCATGCAATATGATATTTAATTAAATAGTTTAAGGTTATTTAATTAAATAAGAAGACTTAGGGTTTAAATTAAATAATTTTATTTATTTAATTTAAACGGGATGAAATGTTACTGAGAGATGATATGAATAAACTTAATTAGATTAATTAGATCAATAGATGAAAATAAAGCATTCAATTAAATAACTAGGTTAATTCAATGAAATAAGTGAAAGAGGATGAATTTTAGAATGAAACAATGTTAATATATTAGATTCAAGTGTGTAATACCATTCAAGACATTTTTAAGTGTCTACATGTTGGTTCAAAGACTGACGCTCTTCGGATTAAAATTGCTACTCAAATCAAAAATTAAAAATTATTAATTTTTTTGGATGCCCCACTCATAAAATTTTAGAATTTTGGGTTGATCTCTTGACAAAGGTAAAACATTGATTCGAGTGGAAAAAATACACCTTAGGATGCAAAAATGAGCTTAGAATCACAAAAAATGTTACAAAATAGGTCGTATAGCTTGGGAATTGGTAAAACGGGCTAAAACCCTAGCTTTCCTTACAAATTACGGCAAAAAACCATAATTTTTAAGCTTAAATATTTGATAACAGGTTACTTTCAACTCATTTGTGCATTTTGAGCTTTGACCCTTTGGAAAGATGGCATGATATATGCTCCCTACCCACCTTTTTGATTGAGTTCAAGAGTATCAATGTCGAGCAGACGTAAGACCCCAAGTATGTGACTCAAAAATTCTCTCAATTTACTTGTTTTGGTTCATTTATTAGGGTTTTAAAATTAGTGCTTTGAGGGTGTCATTGTATGGCAGCATAGCAGGAATTGGTCGATGTCGATATTGATTTTATAGTGACACAATTAGTATCTAGCAATGTGTCAAATGATTTTTTTTGGCGATGTGCTTAAGGTTGGGTGAAAAATTCTTCAAAAATAAATGCATTGATAGTTTTGGTTTAGAAACACAATGAAGAGATGGTGACACACTTAGCAAATAGTGACACCCCTGCCAATTTCGTTATAGCATCACATCAAAATATCAATACACTGTTGATTATAGCAATTTTCATCTCAAAATAGTGATGCTCTCCCAAAATGAATATGACAACCCACCATGAAAATAGCAATGTTATTGATGTTCTAGGATTCAGACACTTAGATTTTAACCAGTTTCCAAATTTTAAGAAAATTGATGCCATGTGTGTGATGCATGTAGGAAGATATTCATCCCTTGATGTATCAGGAGCATGTGTCTGACCTCTTGGTAGTGGTACACGACTTCGATATGGTGGAGAAGGAGTGTTTGGGAGTGCTTAGATTAGGATTCATTTCGTATATGCCAAAGATCTATACCCACCTAGCTATGATGACAATGTTGATTTACTAATGGCATAGCGAGACATCATCATTCCATCTCCCTACCAGCAAGGCCACAATTACACTTGAGGATGTGTGGCAGATTTTTTAGCTTCCCATTCATGGGGAGCATGTCATTTATGACATAAATTTCAGGAGGGATGTATGTTGTGATCTTTTGCATTTAGGTTAGATCATTCTAGTGAATTTGTAGGTTGACTTGGATCTGTACCAGGGATGGGTTCCTACTTTTAGATCAGTCATTTCCATGCTGATTTTTGGTGTGATTACCTCAGACCGATGGGTCAAAGGCTTTATTTTGGATTGGGGGTTGGCATGGCATGGCATGATTTGAAAGATAATTTTGTATGTATGGGGGCTAGTTATATTGGCCTCATTGTATCACGATATGCACCACATAGTTTACTATTAGGGGAGAGGTATCAGAACTGGCATCACTCTTCTACATATCTGGGCTTATGAGCATATAGCAGTGTTGAGACCTATTGTAGTTCTAGCAGATATAGATCTGGATGATCCTATTTTTTTCTGATACCAAGTGGCCATGACATTTCAGCACACTAGGTCTATATGGTTTCCCTACTAGCAAAGGATCATAAATGGTATGATCGTATTTAGATGGAGACCATGGTTATAGGTTCTAACATGGTATGATGATTAGAAAAAGATCTTCTTTGTGAGAAAAACCTAATACCTCCAATGTCAGGATGTTGAAATGCACAAGACAACTGAGGGGGGGGTGAATCAGTTGTATCAAATCACACTACTTCTAAACTTTAATATTTTCAATTTAACTTCAATCTATTATTAAGTGTAAACATTAAATCCAAATAACAGAAGGAAAACACTAGATTTACATGGAAAACCGAATGAAGGAAAAACCACAGTGAGGATTCCCACAATATAGTAGTAATACAATACTGGATACAAAGGATCACTGCCAGAGGGCTCACTACCCAGATGCAAGGGCTCATTGCCTTCAAAGGACTCACTGTCCAATAAAGAGGCTCACTTCCTACAAAATATAAAAAGAGATAAATTAAGATCCACCACTAGGGTTCCACACATTCACAACTTGATCAAAAGATTGTAGACACCATCATCTCACTTCTTTCAGGAATCTAACACATTAAATTATTGTTGCCTCAATTTTCTCTTCCACTCTCTGATTTTTGCACTTGTTCACACAATTCACTTATTTGCTCGATCTGTGGATGGGTGGATATCAAATTCACTACAACTTGATTTTTTTTTATAACATCTTCAACCCTAGAAACATTCTCCAAGGTTGGCTATACAATTTCATTTTCAAATTCAAACTAGGTTGGCTACTCAACATTCCTTTGATGGATAAGAATGAGAGAGGATCAATTACATATTGAATTTGGGACCCAAACAACATCTTGGATCAATCACATGCTCTGTTAAGTCGATACATAAACTTAATGTAATGTGTAGATATCAGGTTGGCCAAACTTAATGAAAACACCAATGATTGTTGAAGTACATGCATCTCCAAAAAGATGATCACACGTGGATCACTCAACATGCTTCACCAAAAAAATTTACCATCTTTGAGAATACCTCAGGTACATCTGCAACAATTACAACAAAATTCATTCATAAAGAAATTTTCAACAGTCCAACCGGACCAACCAACAAAATACAAGAGCTCTGGAGTAGGTCTTTCAGAGTACCAAACCACAAGAAAAAATTTTAAAACTAAAAAACCATCAAAAAGAGCCATCTCCTAGATCTGAAAGATCTGAAACCAAATATTAGAAGACTACAGAGCCATAACATTTCTCCGAGCCCACAAACAAATAGTTATGTCAAACCAGTTCACACATTGGTGAACACATCTTTTACTCTCCATCGAACCATAAGCTAAAAATAAAGATATATTATCCATTGAAATTCATGAACACACTTATAAATCCACACAGGAATGGGATGAACACAAAATAAATGTAGAGAACAATACCAGAGCACACTCAAAACACACACTTCAGCACTACCTTCATTATTTTTTAAACTTTCTCAAAAGCACTTGGAAAAATCACAACTACAACTTCATAAATATAGCTCCATGTACTCTAAGCACTTCTACAGTATCTCAGCTATACAAGTACCATCTGTACTCAACCTGAACTATGTTGACATCAATGACAAAATTAATGATAACACCACCAAACACATCCATACTTGCAACATGAGAGCACACGATGATTGAGCGTTATCTACCTAACCGCATAGCATGAAAATTTGGGGAGGTCTAGGATGTACCCCCAAAGAACTATACAATAGTGTTTGCTCAATCCCAGAGAGAGATAGAGTGGGGACAATAGATTGAGCCATAGGTGGTGATCACTAAGATTAGATAGCTAGTTTCCCACCCATGGGAATATGATTCGGGACCATCAGATGTAGGGACCACCCCATGGTATGATTGATGGTGGAGGCCACTGACACAATTGACAGACTCAACAGGGGGATACCCTTCTAGTAGAGGCAGGGGTCATGACATAGGTGGGGGTAGAGGTTAGAATCAACTAGACCAATAGCCTGATCAAAATAGGGTACAGGTTCTAGTTCACAAAGAGTAGGTATGATAGGATCAGGGTTAGCAAGACCAAGGGCACTAGGCCCACTAGTAACCAGACCAACCATAGTAGCCACCAAAGCTAGATCTGAGGGATGGGCATATTCTAGCTCTACTACAAAGAGGGATCAACTATGACAACATCTACAATCTATGACAATAGAGATGAATCAAGAGGTTTAGTTACAATAGCAGCTTAGCAGCTAGAGGCTATTATAATTGTGGCATAGGGATAAATGTTGGCTACTTGGATGTACAAGAATGTAGTTTCAGAGGCTATCTATTATAGGACTTTATATCATTGGTATCTTCCTTGAGAGATTTGATAATCATACTACTCATAGAGGAGTGGGGTTGTACTAAGGGCTTCATATGGTCCATCTGTTAGACAACCAAGAGAGACAAGGCATTGATAGGATTAGACCCATTATGGGGATCAAAGCAACAAAGGATAGCCTCCATATATACACTTTTTTGATGTATATCATCATTTATTGTATGGATACACATTCATTGGCTCATTTTTTATAGCCTCCTGTATATGTACTTTTGATGATAGTTACACTTTGAATCTAGTATTATATCATGACATTCATTTTTGAGATATATATGAGATTGTTTGACTTAATTTATGATGTGATGCACTTCTTTATTTCATGTTTTATGATTTTTTATGGATGCAATGGATGTAAATGTTTATGTTATGGATGCATTTCTTTATTTGTGCCATGTAATATGATATTATCAATGATGTGATGTGTATGTGATGTGATGTATTATATGGATGCAATGCAATGGATGTTTTACTTCTTCTTTTTTAGTATCTTTTTGTGACATGCTATGAGATGGATATTATTTTCCTTTCCTTGTTTCCTATATGATGATTTCATTATTTACGATATGTAAATGATATGATATGCTTATGCAAGATCTATGTATGCTAATTATTTTTGGATGTGGGATGGATGCATTATGATTTTTGGCTGACTATAATGATACCAAGTTGTTGAAAAGAAGATAGAAGAATAAGATGAATGGATTGACCATTGATTTTGAGATTGATTCAAAAGTCCAACAAGTCCATAATTTATTAAGACTTTAATATATTATTATGGTGAGATGGATAATTGTTTTCTCATATTCAAGATTGGGACTTTCCATCATTCCTTATGTTGGATAAAAAACATAGACATGATGCATCATGGTATTGAAAACTGGGATGGTTTTGTATCTAGTGCAATGGACTTTGACTTTGTAAATAGATAGGATAGTTCTTGTTTACACCTTGACATATAGGAACCTCATTGGAATGTAGTTTAGAATTTTATAATATTTCAGACCAAAGCATACACAATAGTCAAAATTCTACTCTAAACAACCTCCCTACATACAACTAAGTAAGTATGTACCAAGATTATCTTACAAGAATTCCTGTAAGACCAAAAAACAAAAGATAATGATCAATAACCCATTCCTTTATCTCTAAATCATTTATACATCATTGAGAGATCCTTAGAACAGGTCAACAAGATAAATCACTAGAAAAGGTCAATAGAAAATAGCCTTGATGTTATATATATATAGATCTTTCCAAATTAAATATAGCTAAGGTGATCTCTAATGTTGATACCTATTATCACATAAAACTGCACTCTACTGAATAAGATTTCATTGTTCTAATGACACAATGAAAATAACCTTGAGTTGTGGGACCTTGTGCAAATGAGGTTGAATCTCTGCGAAGGCCAACTTCCTCTTCTAAACTTAGTGAAAATTTGTTGGTCTAACCCAACACGTAAAAACTCTATCACTACCCTAATCTAACAAATCACAGATGAAAAGGGATAGAAGGGAAACATGAAAATAAAGGGAGGTGATGCACCAAGATATAAATGTGTTTGTTCCTACATCTAAATAGTTAAAGCACACATTCAAACATGAAGGTAAATAGATTTTACACAAACATGCAATAAATAACAATTATAATAGCTAAAATTCATTAATATAAAAGCTTAGAAGAAATATTTACAATGGAAGAATGTAATGTTTGCAATAGAAAAGCTCTAGAGAAAATGGAGGAAGAACCCCCAAAAAATATACAAGTGTTGCCTTTATGGTTTAGGCATAACTGAGATAAACAATAACTAACCCTAACCCAACTAGGGTTACAAATCTTGTCAAAGGACCCTTAAGATCTATTCAAGAAATTCACGCCTAGATCAAGCATGGTCACCATACTTGCTATGAAAATAATGCAAAAAGGATCATGGAGAAAATGAAACCAGTATGCCATCCACCTACCATGAAGATTTGAAAAAAGAAGACATGAAGGTCCCTCATGAAATTCCTGAAATAGGTATGAGAATGGTCAAAGAGGATGATAAATAGTAATGAATGGGCATGGCACCAAAACATCCACTAGAAGTTGTGGAAATGCATTAACGTTGTCCTTGAACACTAAAAATTGTGCTTGGTAGCTGGGAGGTAGATGTGCATTAATGGTTCCATGAAGACAACTATGCCAATTCATGGATTGTCAGGGCATCAGGCCCAAAAATTCATTTTTACAAGCCTTGGAATTAAATGGCTTAGAGCCTCAAAAATAGTCTTTGTTAGGAATTGGTGATCGGGCAGTCAGAGGTCAAGAGTTGGGCTTACAATGTGCCTTATGCTTTCATCAAAATTCATACCTTATACGTTGAGCCATCGGGGATCGGGCATCAGGTCATCAGAGGTTGAGTGTTGAGCCTGCATCTTACCATGTACCAAAGGAAGAGCGGAGGAAACCACAAAGAAGAGGAAACATTGAGGGTAAGAGGGAAGGCTTACCTCCAAAATTCAAAGGTAGTGAGGAAGATTTACCCCCGAAGGCTGAAAGAATTTGATAGTTGTTGAAATTTGAATCAAGGCATTGGTGGGAAGAGGATATGGACAAAGAATGGTGAAAAGAAAGCAACTTCGAAGGTCAGACCAAAAGCTTACTCCTTGCAAAGTAAAGAAGGTAAGAGGTAAGATGTAAGTGCGAAGGGTGAAGTCCAAAGTTTGATAGAAGAAAGGAATAAAAGAAGAGGAAAGGGAAGAGGGATGAGGAAGGACTGAACGTCGAAGGTCGAAAAGATGAAGGTAAAAATGGAAGAGGAGAGGGATTGGGTAAGGGGTAAAGGGTAAGGTTGAATTCCCAAACCCAAAATACTTAGAGGAAAGATGGGAAAGGAGGAGTGATGTAGAAGGATGAAGGAAGTAAGAGATTATCTAAAAACTTTAAATTCTTTGACAACCGATTTTGGGAACCTCCAAGGAAAATTCATGCAAGATGGTCCATGTAGGATCCCTCAAATCGGATATCAATGATGGGTTATCTAAGGAGGCATGAAATGTCAAAATTTTGTAAACTTTTGTTGGATTATTTCCTTCTAATCATGGAATCTAGAAGCCTTATCAATCCATTGGGCATGGGTTCATGAGGGTAAAACTTCAAGAACTGGTCCTTCTTAGAGAAAAATAAATCATGTGCAACTGCACTTGGAGGATAGAATGAAAACTAAAGGAATACATTCCCTTAAGGAGAATGTAGGGTGTACAAATGCACTTCATGGAAAGAAAAAATATTTACAATATGTACTTGAAAACTCAAAACTTATCAAAAATAAGGCTTGAGATGAATCCATTTGATTGAGATTAGAAGAATCTCACCATCCAACTTGGAAAGATAGAATGTATTGGTCTCCTTGCAACTATTGGTGACGTATGGACCACTCCACATGGCATCAAATGTGAAATGTCTTCCAAATTTGGCTATGTCTATATCCCATTTCAGTATTAGATCTCCCTCTTGGAACATCCTAAATCTTGATCAACCCTATTAAAGTAGAATTTTTAAAAATCCTAAATCCTATTCAATTTATGGTTCTCACTAAGAGATCTCTTTTATTGTCTAGTTATAAATAAGGTTTTGTAGTCTTGATCATATACATTGATCTTATGTCCTTTTAAGTTTTCAATCCTTGATAGGATATATTTGCTAGATGACCAAAACCTTATATTCGTTCTTGAACCAAATCCCCATGCCCAATAGCCCATTTGAGACTTTTAGTCTTGATCAAACCATTCCTTAGAGATTAGCATCACAAAAGTTCCAATGTTCGATTAGGGTTTCAAAACTTGATCGAACATTTTTTATAAGGGTTGATATCATATTTTGGTTCTAGCCCCTAGTATAAGAAAATTTTGAGCCACCAAAGACCCTTGCATGATATTTATTCCCAATTAGATCTGCATCAAAAAAGTCTAAAGAACCCTTGTTTTTCCATAATTTTATTACCATCTATATAAACCCCAATGTCATAGTAGAGATTCAAAACATAATCGTACACTTCAACAAAATTCCTAAGTTCATTCTTAGACCCGAATCCCACAAATAAATCAAGGATAACTAAAATTTAAGATTTGAGTAGGTATATTTAACCTAATAGGACTATGTATGCCCATGGATAAGTATCCAATTCTTATCCTAATTCAAATTCTTATTAGGCCAAGAGTGATAATAAAATAAAGGAATATTCCCTAAAGTTTAGTTACTTCAAATGGATGCTTAATAGGCTCTATCTTCATTGAAAGTGTCTTAAATTTCTGATCTAAGTGAAGATTCAGTTCAAGAGGAAGTATTGGAGTTTTGCTAGATTGTTGGATATTATTGGTGTTGTTATTGATGTAAACCCCTAGTGTGTGAAGATTGTTGGAGCTATTGAACAGTGGTTCATAAAAAAGAGTTATGATTCAACCCCTAGTGTGGATGTGTTGTGGTTTTATGTCACATTGATGTGAACCTCCAATATGGTTAGGAATATTGTTGCAGTGTTGTCATTGATGTCAATAGTGAGTGTGTTACACTATGTTTCCTTTAGTGTTGTCACTGATGTCAACCTCTAGTGTGGTGTTGATAAGGTATGTAAATGAGATATTTTTGGTGTTATAGATGTTTTAGATATGTTGAGAAGGTGTTTGTGGTGTTTTTGATTCAGATGGTTCACTTGGTTTCCAAGTGCTTTTGATAAAATTTGAATAAAACAGTGTGTAGTGTGATAGAGGTGTGTTCGGTGTTGTGCTCCACATTTCTTCATGGTTGAAGATATGCATGTGCAGTTTGGATATGATGATCAAAGGTTTTCATTGGTTCGATATCCAAATTTTCAGGTTTTGGATCATATGGAAATAAAATTTGTGTTTGACAGTGTCTTCCTATGTGAAGGGTGTCTAGGAGAATTGAGATTTCTCTACATTTCTCTGCATTGTGGTTTCATGTCTTGTGTATTTGGGAACATGCTAATATTATTGTTATCTACCTTCCCTTGAATTTTCTTGTGTTCAACTATTCCAAAAGTTTGTACTCATAAGTTATCTTTTGTGGCAGTATTTATGGTTGTATGGAATGAAGTGTTCTTAGTTTCAAGTGGTTGTGGCAATGTTGCAAAATATTTTGATGGTGCTTGAATATTTTGGGATGTTGTGTGGATTTTTTGAAGTGTTTCTTTGTGTTTCTCATGATTTTTTTCAGACCTAAAGAGGTATGTGATTGGTAGGGGTTGTTTCTATCACAATTCCCTAATCATTTAATATTTTAATTGTCAACCCGAGAGTGTCTAAAACTATTTGCAATAAGAGTTGGAATGGTTTTTGGGGGCTTTGTTCTTGGTCCACTTTGTCAAGAGAAGTTCGGTTTTCTTCCTTCCTTATCAGAATCACCCCTATGCTATTTTCTAACTATATCCTTACTTAAAATTATTCTAAAACTTCTAAATGAAACAAATTATTCCAGACAGAGAATGTGTAGAGATAAGATATGTTTCGAGCTAGATCAGATTATTAGGAATAGTTTTTAAACTTAATCTATTTGCATAAAAATGAGAATCTATTTTAACTTGAATTCAAAATATAATTAAGCAATAGAATTGAAATACAACTAATTCAAAAGCAACCTATTACATTCCCTATCTATCCAATCTATCAAGTAACAACTCCTTCTCTATGCATAATCCATTAAGAAAATTAAGAACATAACTACTTATCATGATTATTAACTATTCTATCTTCAATCCAATTAACTAAAATTTAATACTAAGCTTAAACAAAAAAGATACTATTTTATCAATCATAGAGATGGAATTAATATCATAACAATGCAATTCCAAATTCAATATCTATTCTAGCATCATACTCATAAAATAATTCTAATTGAAAACAAGAATAAAGATGAACTAATAACTAACAAGATCACTTTCCTTTGGTAGAGTAGGTCCTGCTATGCCTTTGGAGGGATCTAACATAGAATTGATCAAAAAAATTCCTTTATTCCATCGAATTGGCCCAAAGAGGGGTGAAGTACAAAAATTTTCAATTGGGAATTGAAAAATGAAATATACTTGGAATAGAAAACTAATACAATATACTTGCTAACTAATCTTGAGACTAGATACATATATCCTTCTCTTATTTGAAAATAGGGAAAAGCAGGAAATCTAATCAATTGCAGATTACTAAAGATATTTTGGAGTGCTTGAATAACAATCATGGGGATCTTTGTGATCATCTTTAGTTAACGTTGAATAGAACTATAGAGGTGGATTGTATGCTGGGTAGAATAGTTTTTTGCTGACAAGTAAGTTGATTGGGGCTATTGAGTCATGAAAGGTAGGCTGCTAGTTTTATTTTGAATAAAAAAATGGTTAACACTTCTTCTGATCCATAAATACTCTTCCAGTCATGAGTTAAATATTCATAACAACAAAAGAATCACACATTAAATGCCATTTAATTATGCATTCAAAGAGAATAATAGTTTATATAAAAGTATTCATATTCTAAGTCTTCATGCATAATTAAGTCCATAATTGAAGCATATAAAATATAATAGATCATAACTTTTTAAGCCAAACATAAAGTATCAAGTGTTAAACTTAGAAAATATATGAGGTCTCTGTAAGGCCTCGTCATCCTCCCCCTCATTCTTTTAACCATGTCCTCATGGTTATAGATTGAATACATTAGGGATGTCTTTGTTCATAGTTTCGATCCACAAAGCACAATTGAAGACACCTCCTATGTACTAGTCTAATGTCCTACATTTATTGGAAAAACCTTGGTTCTATTCCAATTTCTCATACCATGATTTCAAGGCTTCTGTAGGTATCATTTTTGGACCATTCATTTTTGGGGTCAGCATAATAATGATGGGGATCCTACATCTCATCCTAATCCACAACTCTTGTTGTTTCTATATTAAACTGATAACATGTCTTACCCTTGTCAAACTCCGTCTAATATTGTTTGGACGGATAGGCTCTCTCCTTTTCAACTGATCAATAATGGAATTATATCTTTTTTACATGCATCAGGAGCTAATGGGGTTAATGTGCCTTCTACATCCTAATAACATGCAATACTTTTTAATAAATTAGACACATAAATGGGAGAAACATCATTGATTCTAGCCATGGATCTGAATTTCAAGTAATGTAGTCAATTGCATCAGGTATATCTCCTCTCATTAGTAGACCAATTTTGTTTTGTGCTTCCATGTATAATCCCATTATCTTCCTCCATTCAATTTGATTCTACAATAGAGATACAAATGACCTCATTTTGGAGCTCTCCAACATAATTTTTGAGGAGAGAGTAATATATATCTCCCATAATGAAACCATGCTAAAACAATTCACACATCTAATTTTGAATACTTGGATGACTTTTAAAATAAGATTGTCAGAAATCAATAGGCCTTTGTAACACAAGTTGATTTAATTTCCATTTCAAAAACAACTCTCTAAGAAATAAACCATACATCCTTGAAGGTTTTCTGGTTGCTACTAGTGCAAAGGATATGTACACCGCTTCAGTTACTCTCTTTTATACTTCATCGTTTTCTTTGGTAATTTCTTCTATCTTATTCTAAAGTTGTTTATTGAGTTTTTAATATTTCATTACAACAAGGGAAATATACCTTGGGTATGTAGAAATTTTCTATAATTTTTCCTTTGGTGGAGGTAAACCAAGTAATCCAGAAGATGAAGACACTATCTTCTCTGGTTCTTTCCTTTTAGGAGCTACTTGTTTCTTTCTTTCCATTTCTTCCTTCAACTTCTAAATTTCATTATCTTTCTGCTCAAATTGTTTAGTCACCTTCCCTAGGGTTTCTTTTACACTTTCTAGTTGTGTTAACAACTAGGTTGTATCTTTTTGCAACTATGATTTCAACTTTTTTGCCTCTATTTTAGACTTTGAAATTTCTTCATCTTTTTGTTTTAATTTCATCTCCAGTATCATATTATGCATTTTGTATTCTTGTATTTCCCTTTCTAACTTAGATAACCTAAGTGTAAAGTGAATATGTCTCTCTTCTTCCTCCCTCTGATTCATATTATCTTCAAGCTCTTCCTGTTGCTCTAAGGGTTGCTTTCCCTCTCTATGGATAATTTATTCTGCTATTTATTCCTTTGACTGATTTAGAGAATCAGGGGTAACATCATGAATTTGGGTTTCCTCAAACAAATGGAATTCTGGTATTTTAACATTTTCTTCAAACACTTGTGATAAATATTTAGAAACTTCCTTTTCAACAGGGGATTTTGGAGCGTTGTCTTCTTCTTCTCAAAAAATAGGGCTTGGAATAGAAGTTTCTATAATAGGGGAAGATGAAAATAATTTTGGGGAACTATTTCTTAGAGATTGAGAATGTCTTTCTTCTTTTTAAATTTCTTTAGTTCATGATTCATCAAATCGAATGATAGTAGGAGATTTTTGAGCTTTCTTCTTCCTCCTTCTTTTCAATATCTTTTTTCCCTCAAGTTTTTCATTTTTTTTGTTTTCTTTAGCTTTTCTTCCTTCTCAACCCCTTTCTTATTTTTACTGCTCCCTTCTTTAGGCTCACATTCCTCTGAGGTTTCCATTTTTTTTCTTTTTTTTTTCTAGGAGATTCAACTTCCTCAGAGTCTTGTTTCCTAGGTCTCCCTATAGGTTCTGCCCTAATTTTCTTTGAGCCTTTTTCCTTCTCTACTTTCAAGGTTTTTCTTATGGGGGTTTTATACTTCCCAGAACCCTCATCTTTAGTATGCATAAAAAATTGTCTCCATTTTAATTCACCATTTTCTTTTTGCATGAAATTATTATTAATAATTAAATGCCTTAATCCATGATGAGTGATTCTACTTTCTTTTTCTTTACATCTCATATCCATATCACTGATTTGAGAAAACAAGAACATAGGTAAATTTATCCTTACCTATGGTTTTGCTTCACCATGGAAAATGTGAATCAACAACAGAAGATCTGGTCCCAGAATTATAGTGAATTGGCCCTCACAAGTAAAATAATTCATTAAACAATAGACAATTAATAACCATGGCTCCTGGATACTTCCTCAGTCAATGCCTTTATTTTTTCCTTTATGAATCTAAAAGGTAGGAAAAGGTTTTGGGTCAACATGAAACATTTCTAGAAGCTCCTTTAAATCATATTGGCCTCGCTTTACAATTTATCCCTTAGCTATAATTATAGAGAGTGCAGTAATAACAGTTGTGGATACTTCAATAGCCTCACCTCTCACTACTGTGAAGTTGATATGGAAATTTCTTATAAATTCTTGAATTATATCCCATTCATACCCTTCATATTTGAGAATGAGGTCCAACTAACCTACCCTCTACAATAATCTTCTTGTTTCACCATCAATAATGGATTCCTTTATTTCAAACATTCTATTGTAACCCATTTTCACAAATGGAGAATTCATTTTTTTTGAAACAATTTAAGAAATATGCGGAAATGGGGATATTGTAGAAATGAAAATGGGTTCTTTTTCTTGAAAAATGAAGATGAAGTGGATCAATATTGATTCTATACCTAGAAATTAAATGCATTTCATCTACCATAATATTCAATTTTCTTGGAGTGCATTTTGCATGCATGAAACCTCCCATCAATCATTTTTTTAAAATTTGTTGGCAATATGTGGTGGAGGTTCATTCACTAATTTTGACGTATAGATTGCTTCCTTTTTAAAAAAACTATAACTTCATAATTATTACCTTGAAAATAACAAGAAATTCCACCCCATATTTTCATCACTTAATAAATTACATTTGGATTTTAAACATAATGATATGGATTTTATAACAACTTTATGAAAATATTTAATGAATTTAAACTTCAAAAAACAAACACATCATATAAATGCCTACCTCATGTGAAATGACATTTGATGTTGACAGATAGTGTACTTTGATGGTGGAATCAGTTGGAATAATCTCTATGATTTTTAATAATGACCAAAATCTATGAGAGTTCATTAGATGGTATAATATGCATGATCACAGTTGATAAATGTAATGCTTTTAATTCAATTCCTTCTCAAAATAATAAGGTAGCATGTTGGGCTCAACCATTGTGGGAGCCCACTTTTCTCCACATGCTATTATGTCAAACCATGAAAATATGCAATACCAAATGAACCTATACCTGCACAATAAACAAACAAGTTATCAAATCAATGAAGCTAAAAGATTCAAATAATGCATTCATTCCTCTGATCCAACAAATCATTAACATTTCAGAGTTATCAAGTCTTCTTAAGATCTTATTTGAATACCTAGAACAATTGATCAAGAGTAATCAAGAGTCATCAAAAGTTCAATTAAGTTGAACATCTCATCAAAGCTTCATCAAGGAATTAATTTATGATTCAATCAATATCCATTAGGATCTTTCTGGTTCTATAAGGAGCCATTTGAATCTTTCCAAACCTATACCTACAAGAGACAAGAATATTAGAAAAATCTTTTTTTTCAAAAAGTAAATCACCATTTGGTTTTCGATTTACTTTCTTTATTTAGAAGGTAAACCACCATCTCTGGTTTTCAATCTACCTTCTTTATTTAGAACAACTCAAAAGTGTTAAGGAAAAGACACTTCACCCAAAGAGGAAAAGTCTTCCTTGATAAAATATTTTATCCTTGATTGTAGTTCAGTTGTAAATTCTTCTTTCGATGTTGGTTTATGATATAATATAAGTTTGTTTCCATTGATAGCATTGTCTTCTTTTCTCCATCAATAGGTGTCAATTGGATAGCTCCATTATCAAAAACTTGATTAATCTCACACATTTCAAGCCATCATGTATTTAACTTCCCTTTAAATTCATGAAACCATGAATCAAATAGTAATGCCCAATCTCCTACCGTAAATTTCTTATTGTAGATATTCTTATCATGCCATTGCTTCCTTTGATTTTGAATAATCTTAGTTTGATGCAAAGATTCCACCCTCATTTCATCTACCCTATTAAACTACATCACTTTGTTTCTATGTGCTTCAATCAAGTCTATACCTACATTTAAAGTTGTTCTAAGTGTTTCAAGTTTGAATTCTATAGGAAGAATATGCATCTTCCCATAAAATAACTCATATGGAGAAAATCTTGTGGTTTTTTTCCATGTGTTGTATGCCCAGATACCTTCTGTCAATCTATTAGACTAGTCACTCTTTCGAGATGAGATTAATTTTGTGAGTATATTCTCCAAGTCTCTATTAGTCACTTCTACCTACCCATTTTCTTGAGGATGGTATGGTGATGACTTCCTATGCTGAACTTGATATCTCTAAAGAAATGCTTGAAGAATCAAAGATATAAATTTTGGCCCTTGATCTGATACAAGTGTTCTAGGTGCTTGATACCTCTGTAGAATGTTTTTGTACAAGAAATATGCAAATTTTTCTTCCTTAGTAGCTGCAAACACCTTAACTTCTTCCCATTTACTGACATAATCAATACACACACAAATGTAATGATTCCCTTTTGATGGTGGATCTATGCGACCAAAAAAATTTCGTCCCCATTTCTCAAATGGTTCTAAGGAAACTTGTGGTTGTAGTGGAATTTTTGTGGAGCATGTGGGCCTCCCCATTCTATGATATTGGTCATAATGTCTGATGTGGTGAGTTGCATCGTTAGTAATTTTTGGCCAAAAATAGCCTACTCCAAGAATCTTATGCATTGTTCTCACTATAGAATAATGTCCTACACTTGGCTCATCATGACATGCACTCAAGATGTCATAAACATCTATTTCTTGTACACATCTTCTCATGCCATGACCTATACACATTTTAAATAGCAAACCATTAATCTATTCAAACCTGGAACTTTCTCTAATTAATCTCTTTTGTTGCTTGGATGAAAAATAAGGACATTTTCTAGTTACTAAATAATTAGAAATATCAGTAAACCAAGGTGATTGACCTAATATGGCAAATAGGTTTTCATCAGGAAATGCATCTTCTATTGGTTCATTATTCCCCTATAAAACCATTCTAGACAAAAATTCAGCAACTACATTATCTTTACTTAGTTTATCAACTATTGTTATATCAAATTCTTGTAATAACAATAACCATCGAATGATGCATCCTCCCACCACAAATTTATTCATAAAGTAATGAGTAGTTGCATGATTTGTATGCACAATTTTTTTATAACCAGTAATATAATGTCTAAATTTATTAATAGCATAAACAACTACTAAAAATTCCTTTTAAGTAGTGGTATAATTTTGTTTAGCTGGATTAATAATTTTACTTATGTAATAAATGGCATGCATCACTCTTGATTCATCCTTCTATCCAAGAATTGCTTCGATTGTAAAATTAGATGCATCTGCATTTATATGAAAAAGGTTCACCCTAGACTGGTCCAGCTATGATAGGTGAGTTTGTTAAGGCATGTTTTATACCATCAAAATATTGTTGACACATTGTAGTCCAAAGAAATTTTGAATCATTCTTTAATAAATTAAACAGAGGACCTCCAATCTTACTAAATCCTTCTATAAACCTTTTTTAATAACCAACATTTCCTAAAAATCTTCGTATATTAGTCTAGTTTTGAAGTATTGGTATTTGTAGAATAACTTCAATATTTTTAGGATCTACCTTGATTCCCTCTTTTCACACATGATGTCCTAACACAATTCCTTCAATCATCATTAGCAAAATTTTCTCATGATTTAATGATAACCTATGCTATTTGAATCTATTCAAAACTTTATTCATATTATTCAAAGATTCTTCATAAGTTTTACCATGCACTATAAAATCATCCATGTATACTTCTACACATGTTAAATATGCAAAAATGGGAAGAAAAACATGTTGAAAAGTTGCGGGTGCATTACATAGTCCAAAAGGCAAGACTCTATAAGCATAGGTACACCATAGGCAAGTAAACATTTTTTTATCTTGATCTTTCAAAGCTACCTAGATTTGGTTATACCCATTAAACCATTAAGAAAAGAAAAGTAACTATTGCTTGATAGGTTATCCAACAATTGATCTACAAAAGGAACTGGAAAATAATCTCTCTTAGTAGCCTTGTTCAAACTATAATCCACACATACTCTCTATGGATATTTATATACCCCCGTGCTCCCTTCGGGTTGATTTTGATATTTTTCTCAGCTTCCAACCACCACATGTCACCAAATCACTCACCGAAAGAATGCTTCCCTTCCTTTCTCTTCTGAGCCCTGACCTACTCCCACATGTCAATGAATAGGGCATGTTGAGTGTGTTTCCATGTAAATCTCTTTCGGGCCCCTGCTTCTTGTCACATTGCCTTCGCTCATACAAGCTTTGGGTGAGTCCCTCAAGTAGTGTCGATAACATAGAATGCTGCCACATGTCTTCTCATGACAAGATCTCATCGAAGGATGGGGAGGATGAACTATGGACTGCAAAATGTTGCCACATATTCCTTTGGTGTAGCTACATAAAAGGGAGGAGTGATGTGAATGCCAAGCTACCATAATGTGTCGCATGTTCTTATTTCTTTCGCTAAAAGGTGACACTTGTTTACACAGGATAGGTAGGGACCACTTCCATCATTTGTAGGGAATGCATCTAGCTAATGAATGAATGGTTTCATGCTCATGAATCTTTCTATTGCAACAACCATGATGAATCATTGCTACAAGAATTATGATTCATGATGAGAACTCATTTTTGTTACAGGATCTCAAGCGGTGGATGCCCTTGGCTATATATACTACTTCTTTCAAGGAGAAAAGGAGGTTGATAAGAAAATCTTTATTGTTAGTTTGAAATATTTGTAGAAGAATTTGGGAGACACTAGGCCTTTGTTTTATTAGATAATTGTAAAGACTCACAAATTGTGCCCTTGTAATTTGGCCTTTTTATTTCTAGACTATTGATAACATTATACTCTGTTGTTTCTGAATAATTTGTTTGAAACTTCAATGATTTAAATAGAATGTTGATTTAGAACCATGTCTTCAACTCTTTATGTTCAGTAAAGCTCTGTGCAAATTATTTTATGTCATGAAATGAATTATTTAGGTCTTTCTCTTTAACGATTGTTATTTCGGACATAACAGATTGCTTAACAGGCCCTTAGACCACATCTATACGATAGGTCTATTGTGCCTTACATCTAAGTCTTGACGCATCACCCTAGTTAGATATTTTATTTTATATCTAATTTATTTTCTCATTCAAAACCCTAGTTATAGAAGAAACTGAATTTTTTTAAAATCTGGAGGTCACTCAATTTGGTGCAATAGGTTCCCCCTAAAAATGAGTTTCCCACAAGGAGTTGTTACCTTGCCAAATTTTGGCATCAATAGTTTTTTCTTTCCTAGCACACCCGGTGGGACCTAAATGATGTGCTTAAGCTTTAAGAAAGTAAATGATCCATCGACCTATCACAAGATCCTAAATAGTAAACAATCTTCATTTGTTGGAACCTCTGTTAGGGCCAATACCAACTAGAACCCGTCACATAAATGTTCAAATTCCTCCACCAGCCATGCCACCTATCGTCAACTAAAATTATGTGGCTTGGGATGTCGGGAGTCCCCTTTTTGCCCCAGTAGCACCTACTGTTTGGGCCCCCATTCTAGTTTCTACTCTCAAGTCTATCCCTAAATTCACCAAAGATGGATCAAGAACACCATCCGAACATCTGCAATATGTCGCAGATGTGTGTCTCATTTACAAAGTAACAAATGAAAAAATAGAGCTGAGGTTGCTTCTAGCCTCTTTTAGAGGAAAAGAATTAGATTGGTATCACACTCTATTGGATAACTCTATTGACACATGAGATCAACATGGAGACCCCTTTTATGAGAGATTCTCGAGCGACTACAATAGATCTTCTTGGTATCATTAGCTAGAGATTATCAAGCGGGCTCCATATGAGGCCTTGAGCGACTCCAACGCTTGGTTCTACATAAATTGGCAAAGAATTCAGGCAGCAATCTACCCACCACCTGATCTGGCATTCATGTTTTACCTAAAGTCCATCAACGCCAATATCTCAATAATGATCCAGTCACTCGACAAAATCACTCTACCTGATGAATATAGCGTAGCAATTAAAGCAGAGAATAATCTAATCGACATTGGAAAGTTGCCTCCTTGGCCCATCATGCCTATATTCCCCAAAATACTAGGTTCTACCTAGGCAATGACATCTACCATGCCAGCTACTCCTCCATCTATGTACACATACATGAGCACACCACAAAACATCACACCTATTACCTCAAAGGATGAGACAAGTGACATAAAGGAAATGTTGTGGGCTATGGCTAATGAGATCACTATCATCAAGCTTAACCAAGCCACTCCTTTGAAGCTAGCCTATCAGAATTATTAGGGCGGAAGGCCCTTTTAATAAAAAAAATAGTTCCAAGGAGGTGCTTTCCCAAATCCTTAGGTGAAAACAACAAATCAAGTAGTACTGGTACCTACTCCATTGCAGAATGCTAGCCTAAACTCTAACAAAGAGCTGATTGTGGGGAAAAATTATTTGATCGATGATGGAAACCCCTGGTGTTTTCTTTGCGGCAATTCATATATGCCCTGAAGCTGCCCACATGACAGTTTACAATAGAAGGTGGCAAAGCAACGTAGTCAAGGAATGATGTCGAACAATCGGAGTTATGCATATACCTCCCCACAAATTAAAAATGATGTATTCACCACTCAAATGCAAGGAATTTCTCTAGAATAAGAGGTTGATATAGCTCCTGACCACACCCTCTTCTCATGGATGGAAGGAGAGTAGGCAGTGTTCAAATTCAAAGCATCCACTTTGGGAACTCCGTAGGTATAGTCCACCTGCAACACCCATTCTGAAGGAAGGTTATCAGGCAAAGAAGCCATCCCACAATTAGTCAGTTCACAGCCAAAAAGCACCCCCAACCATAGATCTAGTGCCTCTATAGCGGCATCAAAATTTTTACCACAAAGGGAGATTATAACAAAAGAATCTAAAGAGAAAAATCCTCCAAGATCACCTTCATTTGATGTAGTGGAACAATTTAAAAAATCATCTGTTAACATTTCCCTATGGGAAATCTTGGCCATAATAGAGCAAAAAACACTACTATAGAGGGCTCTCCAAGAAGACTTGATCATGGAATCAAAGGAAAAATCACTTCAAGGGAAGTCTAATAAGTAGCCACCATTAGCCAAAGTTCTTGTGAATACTACAGAAGAGCCCTATATTGAGAGTTAAGAGGAAAATTCGACATTCAAATTCAGCGGAGGAAAACCAAAGCTGCAAACCATTTTTTAACTCTTATTGTAGGTAAGAAGTTACTACATAACTCCATGATTGACTCCAATGTTAGCACCACAGTCATGCCCAGGAAAATAGTTGAATCCCTAAGACTTATCTATGAACCCTTGAAGAAAGGAGTCATGCAATTAGATGGAAATATGTTTAATACTATGGGGATCATTAAGGACCTCCCATTAACTCTATTTGCTTGCCCAAACATCATGGTCAAACAGGATACCATAATTATTAATATTCCTCTAATATTCGTTATGTGCTTGTCAGGAGAATTCACTTCTAAACTAGGTGGGTACCTTTCCTTAGATTGGTGACACTTGATTATAAGGACCAAGCATGGAGCCAAAATGAAACTTGTATTCAAACCTTTGCATTTGAAACATGTTGTAGAGGAAGCTAATACAATCTGTAAGTCTACTCACAATTCCATCACCAAGGAGGAAATGTACTGCACTGATCTTCTAGAAGATGAAGAAACCACTGGGGATCAGACCGAACAAGAAGAAGTTCTCCTAAGTGAGTTCATTGATAAAGACCCTTTCGAAAATTATCATGCCACTCGACTGGGAGCTTATATCATTTATGACGAAGAACAAGCCATCTTGAAGGTGACATGAGAACTTGAAGGTGTTTAGACAACAAGACTATGGTTGCTGCAATTTAATGGTGCAAAATTCAAGGCCGGTACGAAAGTTGAAGTATACTCAACTTCCTTGAGTGGTGAGAAGACAATCATACCTTTTTTATCCTGATTTTCCTATTCACGCAATGAAGCTAAAACTGAAGGCCTCATTCTAGGTTTTTAACCTGGCAGAACAAATAGACATCAAGCACATGAAGGTGTTCGGGGAATCCGAACTAGTCATCGATCAGGTTCAAACTATCAATGCTACAAGAGATGTTTGTATAGGACCCCACATAAACAAAGTTTGGGACCTAGAAAAGAGCTTTGACACTTTCAATATTCAAGTTGTTCCTCAAAAATAGAATGATGGTATAAAAATATTGGCCAAAATTGGATCCCAATCCAAACCAGCACTCAACCCAATGCATAACCAATACTCTGTGTAGATGATCTACTGACCAACAACTCCAGATGCTGGTCAGAGCTAGCAAGTATTTGGTAGAAATAAATATACCACCCTATTCAGTCCACAGTCAGAGAAATCTACTCACCAACTTCAATCAAGAGTCACCAAAACCAAAGAGAAATAGGACAGTCAGCAAGGATTCCATAAGCTTCCGAAATTTTTGGTTACTCTCAAAAATCCTTTCAATTCTGACCATGTAAGAAACAAAAAGAGGAAGTATATAGAAAATAGAGGCGAATATCCTGATTTTCAGGTTAGGGATGGGAGAAAATTCAAAATTAGAAGGGACGTCTAGCATCAAGGAGAAGAGAGACTTGTCCCCCTTCTAAAAGGAAATATTGAAGGAATAGTAGCCTAGTCATATGATAACCTTAGAGGATATGATTCCGGCATCATCCAACCTACAATATATCCAAAAAGGGAAAACAAATCAACTTTCCTAAAGAATTTGGAAAACCGCAACGAGGAAGAATTTATAGTGCAAAGGCTAGTAAAGCTAGTCCATCTATGTTTTAGCCTCTCAGTCGAGCCTAACATGTGGGTACGTTGCCTGAAACCAGTCTAAAAAAAGAATGGAGGTACCCGCCTATGTATTGATTTATGCAACTTAGACTAAGCCTCACTAAAAAATTATCACTTACTACCCTTCATGATAATTCAGTAAAGACAATACAAATAATTTAAATCAGAAAGCCTTGAAGGAAAAGCGGTTAGGGGATTTTCGTCAGGGGAATTCACCTTAAACTCTCTATAGAGCTCGTTTAGACAGTTTTACCATGTCAATATGTAATTAACATGGTTGCTTTCTTTGATGTTCTTTTGTTTTCTTGGTTGGTCTTCTAATGTGATACAATAGAGATTTACAATGTGATACAACAAATATTTACAATGTGATACGAAGGATAACACATATACCAAAGGGACAAGAATATGTAGAAAAATAGAGTTTTAAAACATAGGCTATACTCTCATTATATACTGTGATAAGTACAATAGAAAAATGGAAAAGGCAACACTTCTAAAAGTTTATATTTATAGATTTTTATATTGAGAAAGCCTTTTCCAGGCTATATACAAGAGACTTACAAAATTTTCAATCTTAAAGTAACAGAAAGAGGGAATTTTCAGTCTCAGAGAAAAGATTCAATTACGAGAACAAGCAACAATAGAAACGGTATCTAGGTCCACATCATTTCCAGTGGTAGTTGATTCAGTGGCAGCATTCCAAACAAAAATAGGTGGTGGAGGAAATACTAGGTCCCTAAAATCAGTGTACCAGTCTAGATCATAGAACAACACCATGTCGTATATCCAGAGTAGAAAGTGGCAAGCACAAGAAACCTTTTGACGATGGACTTCTTGTGACTGAAGATGAAAGCCACTCATAAACGGAATCCATGGGATGACCACATTCTCTTCAACAAACAGATGTAGGTTGCTTGCAGTCGATATCCTATCAAATGCAACATGTGCCAACACCTCTCCAAGGCCATTCATATACTTCTTCAGAAATATTTTTGTCACCAACCAGATGATAAGTAGCCTGGGGACTTGAATGTCGAGTAGAAATTCCATGAAGTGAGAGCTCACATCAGTGTTTACCCTATACTTGTCCTAGTATTTGAGGTAGTTGTGACCAAGGACCCATTTCATAGAAATGATGGCCAAAGAATGTTTATTCTTTGTCATCTTCTGTAGGCACCTAGTTGAGATTTCTCCAAGAAAATCCATTTTTGGTATCCATGGTGTTAGATATTATATGACTATCAAGTAGCAATGGATGGAAAATGCCTAAGTTTGAACTCTATGCAATAGTTATGCAGACCACAATTACCAAATAATAAGCCAATTTCCTAGTGCTAATTCGATTGAGATTGCTGAGTATGATTTCATTACTGCCTAGGTGCCTATTTATAGGTGTTGCAAGGGATAAGCATGGTAATTTGCATACCATAAGCATAAGGTTAGCTTAGTACCACCTCAAACACTATGCCAAGGCTTGCTTAAGACTCTCACCCAGTTGCGATTACATGTACGATTTGATGCAAACAAGCTAATTAATTAGCACAAGCTACTAGCAGCATTCGATGGTAGCCTTTTTAGCTAGGTGATGAGGTGTCATCCTGCTAGAAACTCCTCAAACCTTGAGAAGGGATTCAGATCTACTTGGTGCTTATTGCACACTTTGGCATAGTCATTCCATTCGGGGTATTAATTTCCATAGAATACGATGCCTAGTCTACTATCAAATCATCGGCTCAATTTCGAAGGAAAATTGTGCCAAGGGTTGCAAGTTCCTAGGGTCATTATGAATCCTTGTCATCTCAAAATGACAAGTATTTTTCTTCACATAAATTGAAAGGTTTGCAGTACATGTCGAATTTAATGCAAAAAGGTGATTGTCATCTACCACTCAAAGGAGGACATAAAAGCTAAGTATTGCATGTGATTGTTTTTAAGAAAAAGGGCTTGTTTAATACAAGAACTATCTAGAGATTTTTTCAAAGTGAAAAGTTGCAAAGAGACGTGGAGAAAATTTCAAAAGTTTAGAGAAAAATGGAATCTGTTGCCCCTAAAGTAACCCAGAACTTACAAATGAATGAACTAGGTGAAAAGTCTCAAAGCTAGGCCGATGTGATCCTCACCGCACCTATCATCAACATTTTCAAGGAGAAGAAATCCTATGATACACCTGGAATCCTAGATAAACTGGAGTGGATTCACACGCAGATGACCAAGAAGGGTCCGCTCAAAGATGTAAACTTGGAAAAGGAGGAGTGGGATAATATCTATGACCCCATCCTCAAGACTAACCCTAAGGGCCTGAGGGAAGTTGTTTTTGCCAGGATGAAGAAATCCTTCGAAAATCAACTACCATTGCCTAGAGATAATTCATGAAAGTATTCAGCATTTCAATTTGGTGATTGGTGCCATTGAAGGAAGGAGGTTGAGAGTCATGCTAATGGTGAAGGTTCTTAGGCACATGTTGTATGTTCTCGAGAAAGGCACTAGAGAATGGTTTATGGAGCATTTCAGCCAAAAAAAGGGTTTCGAATACTAGAAGGGTAGGAAACAAGCCCTCAAATTTTATAATCTAGAGACTAAAAGCTCCCAGGATTGCAAGTAGCTGCTAAGAAATCTGAATCGTCGCATCAACTATTCACAGGAAGACATGAAGGATGCCTTCTCCATGATGGTCTTTATGTTTAGCTTGGATGATGACAAGATCATGTTTGAAGCTCAGTTGGGCTTGGGTTTCCAACTCAGGAGGCAGAAAGAGCCCTTTTGGTATGATTTCACATACATTACTATCAAAGATATAAAGAAGCAAATTGGCGAGTTCAATACTGTGGGTAAGTTCAAGTATCCTTCTCTTCTTGCCTATATGTTTCTACATCAAAATCCTAATTTCTTCAGGGAAAAAATGGAGTTGTCAATATTTGATGAGAAAAGGCATCAGAAGCTAGTTTTCGTATGGAATCCCATCCTCTATTCCACCTATGATTATTACACATTTTCAGAGAAATTCTGGAGTCCAATTTTGCATGGCCTGAGCAAGGATGGTGACTACTATTGCTCGTCGGGTGATCAGACTAGCTAGATGCGATCCCTGTTCCCAAAGTGCGACTGGTTCCTTGCTGAATATTTCACATGTGTCCGAGTGCATGGATTTTGTGAAGAGCCAATATGACTCCCCACATCCATCATCGATCGAATATTATCCCTTGAAGTCTTTCAACAAATATCTATTATGGACTAAAAATTTTTCTCTAACCCGAAGAAGAAAAATAAAGCATTTTTCGATCGCCTTATGAGCTACAAACCATTGATAATGGTAAAGAGGAAGTCTTCTGAGCTACTAGAAGCTAAGATAGAACACCTTGGGTTGGTTTGCATTTGTGATAAATGGGACTACAACCTCGAGGGTGATTTGGGTGACACATCTATTAAGGTAAATTATAGCCCTCGACCATACTAGGAAGCACAGAGAAATCTGCTTGAAGATGACAACAAAATCTGGGTGAACTTGGTACTCATGCCGAAAAATAATCGAAGGCCATCATGGTTCAGTTTCTATCTCATCAAGGGGAAGGTGGATGAAAATAGTCACATAAGTACTACCCTCCAAAAAAACTTGATGAAATTACAAGGTTGGAAGCCAGAAAAGGTTAATAATTTTTGGATCTATTGCCAGGAGATCAAGAACCCCGATGCCCCTTTCCAACATTCATTAGTTTTTGACACCAATGACCAATTTGATACCCTCTAAAACTAGGAACATACACATTTCAATGCAAGTGATGCTGAAGAGCCTGACCCTTAGGATTCCTAGCCACACTTTGACAAGGGAAAGCAAAAATAGAAAATGGTGACACAGCCTAGCACTACTATTAGGGGTGTGCAAATGAATATTTCACAGTTAGGGTCTTAGCAATCTTGACCAATAGCCATAGGAAGCCCTAGAGAAAGAAAACAATCAACAGAAGTGGTGGATTTGGAGAATCCTCCAGTAAGCAAAAGACAACACACTAATACCACTATCAAAGATAGTTCGCATGAGTTTGCGGTTGGTCAAGGGTCGTAAGTGGAAATGGTCACTCAGGTATCTTTCTCTCCCTCTCTTCTCAGCTCATAGTCTCTTTTTTCGTCCTTAGTCCCCATAGCAGCCATCACTCCAGGAGTGAACCCATCTTTCATTGTCCCCTCTACAATGGTTGTAGGAGGTTTCTCCCAATTTTCTCATATCGGGCAGATGGCTTTCACTTCCCCTCGAGCTTCTTTGTCACTAATTGGGACCCCTTCGACTGCCCCATCTTCCTCCTAATCCATATCGATAACTTCCACCCCCTTGGTGCCCAAATCTGTCATCCCTGTTGCATCATCCGAGTTAATTCCGACTCAACCTTTGTAGTTGTGGAAGCCCAATGCATCCCCTTTACCACCATAATTCCCCACGAGCCCCTCCACACCTTCATCATTAGGGATTTGGAATATTCCTCCCTTCTCTCCACTCACGGTTGCCCTTCAAAAGAAGAAAACATCTGAGGTCACCCATCTCTCTTTTCCTTTCACTGTCCCTCCTGGTGCACCCTTTGCAGGTGAACGAATTAGATTGTCAGCTCAATTTTTTTCTTAGAGCGATACACCAAAGCAAGCTCAAGCTCTCTGATTCCAAAAACAAAAAATCAAAGGATTCCAGGAGGCTAGCATAACCCAGAGTCCATACAATTTATAACGATGCTCAATAATCATTACATTTTGTGACCCTGCATCCAAATGTTGCCAAACCACAAGGAGAAATTCAACCCGATGACTACAATATTCATGCCATTGAACTTGACTTGTGTGTTTCCCAACCACAAGATAAATTTGAGTTAATGGAAGAGACACAACATATAGTGACTACTGACTTTATTAAGTCTAGTCACAAGTTGAAGAAGATGGAGGATGAGCTGAAGGCTGTCAAGGCAAAGCTAGAAGTTGTGTTGGCCAAGGAAAAAGTACATGAAGCTGAAAAGGTGCACCTCACATAGAATATGCAGGCTAAGTAGGCTAGCTTGCAAAAGGAGCTCAAGAAAGTCCAATCCTAAGAGTTTGATTGGATAGCTGAGCTACGATAAAACAACCAAGAATTATCAGACAGGTTGGCCCAATCAGAGGAGGAAGTTCAGTGAAATATCAAGTAATTGCAGCAACTATGTGCTCATCTGGAGAAAATGGTACGAGAGAGAGAAGCAAATAAAGTGAGCACACAAGCTCGATTCCAATAAAACCTCAAAAAGTTTAGGCTTCCCCTAAAGAAAGAGTCTTCAACCCAAAACCAAGCCGAGGAAAAGTGGTTGGCCGCACAAAAGGACCTACAGGACAATCTCTCTTCCACCATAGAAAAAATTACTAGGCTAACACAAGAAATCAAGACAAAGGATACAAAGATCAATCTCCTAAAGAAGATCATCCAAAATCCTACTCCATAGTCGGATCTTTGCTTAGTAGCCCAACAATTGTTTTCTTCCTATTGGGAGAGAGTCAAAGATTTATGTCCAACTCTTCATCCCTCTCTCAAATTTATGGTGAAGCCTACAAATTTATGCTTGAGGTCAGGTCTAAGATATCTACAAAGCTACCTTTTAAGGAAATGATCAATCTACACAAGGCACAATGGAGTCTCCATTCCATATCAATTCTATTTGAGGCCGATTGGCTGCCCTTATAGGCTGCCCTTTCTAGGCTCTGACTTTGTTTCCCAATAAATAAGGCACTTGTCTACGAAACCAAAAAATTTTGGGTTCATCGTTCTGCAAGTGAAACACTCCTATTAGTTTCCAAAAGATGTGGATATTTATATACCCCCATGCTCCCTTCGGGTTGATTTTGATATTTTACTCGGCTTTTGATTGCCACATGTCACCAAATTGCTCACCAAAAGAATGCTTCCCTTCCTTTCTCTTCTTAGCCCCAACCTGCTCACACGTGTCAACAAATTGGGCATATTGAGCCTATTTCCATGTAACTCTCTTTTGGGTCCCTATTTCTTGCCATGTAGCCTTCTCTCGTATAAGCTTTGGGTAGGCCCCTCAAGCGGTACCGATAACACATAACGCTACCACATGTCTTCTTATCGCAAGGTCTCATCGAAGGATGGGGAGGACAAACTACGGGCTGTGAAATATTTCCACGTATTCCTTCAGCGCAACTACATAAAAGGGAAGAGTGATGTGAATTCCAATCTACCATAATGTGTAACGTGTTTTAATTGCTTTCACTAAAAGGTGACACTTGTTTACATAGGATAGATCGAGACCACTGCCATCATTTGAAGGGAATGCATCTAGCTAATGAATGACTGGGTTCATGCTCATGAATCTTTCTATTACAACAATCATGATGAATCATTGTTTCAAGAATTATGATTCATGATGAGAATTCATTTCTATTACAAGCTCTCAAGTGGTGGATTCCTTGGCTATATTTACTACTTATTTCAAGGAGAAAAGAAGGTTGGTAAGAAAATATTTATTGTTATTTTGAAATATCTGTAGAATAATTTGGGAGACACCAAGCCTTTATTTTTTTAGATAATTGTAAAGACTCACAAATTGTGCCCTTCTAATTTGGCCTTTCTATTTCTTAACTATTGATAACATTATACTCTGCTATTTTTGAATAGTTTATTTGAAACTTCAATGATTTGAATAGAATGTTGATTTAGAACCATGTGTTCAACTCTTTTTGTTTAATAAAGCTTTGTCTAAACTATTTTATGTCACGAAATGAATTATTTAGGTCTTTCTCTTTAACGGATTTTATTTTGGACATAAAAAATTGATTAATAGGCCCTTAGACCGCATATACAAGATAGGTTTGTCATGCCTTACATCTAAGTCTTGGTGCATCACCCTAGTTTGATCTTTTATTTTATATCTTCTTCCTTTTCTCATTCAAAACCCCAGTTATAGAAGAAGTCGACTTCTTTAAAATTTGGAGGTTACTCAGTTTGGCACAATAGGTCCCCCCTAAAATTGAGTTTCCCACAAGGAGTTGTTACCTTGCTAACTTTCAGCATCAACACTCTCCATTTACCATTTTTCTTAGGTACTATGACAAGTGGGGAAACCCATTTACTATTTGAAATAGGATAAATGAATCCCACCTAGAGCAATTTCTCTATTTCCAACTTCACAAAATCTCTCAGTGCAAGATTAATCCTTCTTTGAGCTTGTCTTATAGGTTTTACATCCTCAATGTAAATGTGATGTGTACAAATATCTAGATGGATCCCTCTCACATCATTATAATCCCAAGAAAATGCTCCGGTATTCTTTTCTAAAATTTATTTTAGATCATCTTCTTGCTTAGTTGATAAGGATCCATTAATGAGTAAAGGTTTATCTGTTTGCACTAAGATTTGCTTAGTCTTGTCTTGAAGAGTGGATGGTTCCCCAATCAAAATATTTAAAGGATAGTGATGTGGTAAAAGTTGATGGAGAAACTGGTTATGATTTGAATCAAAATTCATGATATTAGTTAAAGGGAAATGATCTTGATCAGCAATAATTCCTTATCCATACATTTTTGATATTCTTCCACATGTTCTGTCAACCTTACCATTGCAAGTTCTCTAACCTCATCATCTTTTTAATTAAAACCATCAATCTAGCTTTGGTTTTCAGATGACAAAGAGGGTTTTTCTAGAGGGTAAATGAATAGTTCCTTCTATCTGACTCCATTAGAAATGGTCATACTTCTAGACCTACAATCAATAAGGGCAGCAATTTTTGCCAACCAAGGTCTCCCTAAAATGATTGGATAGCCTATTTTCCTTTGCTTACTTTTCAAAAAAAGGAAATCAACTGGATATTCCCATGTATCGATGGTAACAATGATATCCTCCAGAATCCCTACTAGTTTTGTAATTGATTGATCCGCTAGTTGTAAGACTATGGTTGTTCCAATTGTACATTTGTGATTCCTAATTTTTTAGTTGTTTCAATTGTGATAACATTAATGGGAGCACCTAAGTCAATGAGGACATTTGGAATCTCAATGCCATTAATGTTAAGGTTAATTAATGGAATTCCAAGATCACCATACTTCTGAGGGATCAATTTCCCTGACAAAACATTAGAAATTTTTCCTCCAGTTTGAATTGTAGGAGGTAACTTCTTTTTCCTGCTAGGTGTTTTGACACAGAGATTTAATAACCTAGTTAATTTCTGGTATATCACGAATAGCTCTCAAGAGTGAAATTTTAATGTTAATCTTCTTGAGCTCTATGATAATTTGGGAATCTTCTAAATCATTTTGTTTATCTTTAGTGTTTTTTTCAACCACTATTTCTTGTGGAACTTGTTCAGGGAGTGGTGCTTGTTTATCAAAAGAAATGTTTGGTCTAGACCTGATCCAACAAAATCAAACAAAATAATGTTAGTCACTAAACAAATATATAACAAAAATTCCCCATGCAATTCATTCAAATACAATGAACAAGAAAACAAGATAGAAAATCAAATGAAAGCTATTAAATCTTGTCCAGAACATTCAAACCAACATCCCATGGGGGAATTGGTGTTTCTTTGATATAGAAAGAATCCCTTTCCCAATTCCTTGCAAATTTTTGATGAATTTGATGATGATTGTGTGCTCCTTGATGAAATGTGTCAATAACCTAGTTAAAATTGATGAAAACTATGAAAACTTGGATGAAAATGGTGGATGAACTTGCTCAAATCTGTAGATAGTAATCTTGCATAAAGTTGTGGATCCTAAATCAATAGAGAAGCTCTTTATTTATAGGAAAGAAGGATTGAGGAATGAGAAATAGGGAGAATGTGGGGTTAAACTTGATCCAATGGCATTGTGCAACTTGTCAACATGCTATTGAAGAGAGTTGGAACACATTTTGGTCATTGTGCAAATTAATGCATATAGGTGGAGTTTGAAATTAAAAAGATGGCTTGTAGAGGAAGAGTTGAAAGATGAGTTAATGCCACTTGTCTCAAGGAAAAGTACATGTAAGAGCCATAAATACCATGTTGGAGGACAAGTCCTTTTGGGAGGGGGATTTCAAATTGAGGGAATATTCCAAAGAGATGCCATATTTGAATGGAAAAAGAAGAATTAATAAATCAAATAAATTGATTTATATGTGCAAGTTGCAAAAGCTAGAGAAAAGAGGATTAGTGTTAGGAGTTAATGAAGATTTAATTAATTTAGATGGAAGTTAGTTTGATTTGACATTTGATTTAGATATTTAGATTTATTTAAATCAAAATGAGAGGAATTCGGGATATTAGATTTAATTAAATAAAGTTTGATTTATTCAATTAAAAGAGATGACATTAGAATTTAAATCAAATAAAGGTTAATTTATTCAATTTAAAGGAGATGACTTTATTAAATAAAATGATTTATTTAATTAAAATAAGATGGTGATTTAATCAAATAAAGTTGATTTATTTAATTAAAAGAGGAAACTTGATGAATTAATTAAATAAGGATTATTCAATTAATTGGTTAGTAAAGAAGTGATTCAGGAAGAAATGATTTTAGTGAATCAAGATTGAGTGTATGATATCAATTAGGATATTTTCGGTGTCTAAATTTTACCCCTCTTTGAAGCAATGTACATGTTGCATTGGTTCAAAGAATAACCTTGCTGAGATCAAAGCTCACAATTTTTATTTTTATTTTCAGATGCACCACTACTGCCCCAATGACAAGAAATATGTTGGTATACTACCCCCTCAAGAGATCAAATGAAAATTTGGATTTTTGGGGGAGATCTCGAAAAAAGATGACAAGCTGCCCGAAGGGTCCAAAAAGGCTCTAGGATGCCAAAAATGTGACAAAACGTGAAAAACAATATTTGAAATGAGCCTCAGTCAGGTAAAACAAATGTTTGGGGAGCAAAACCCTAGTTTGACAGCTAAATCAGAGCAAAAAACCCTAATTTTTATGCTTAAATAGGCTTGGAGGTGTCACTTTCCATTCATTTGTGCATTCACACCTTAGGAATTCTAGTTTTTTGATCTTTGACCCTTCTGCAAGATGGTGCAACATGTGCTTTCCTGACACATTTCTGTGTGATTTTGAGTGTTCCAGAGACCTCCAGGCACAGGTTTAGTGCATTTATTGTTGGCCTTGCCATTGCACCAAAAGATTGACCTATCAATGCCTGATATAACCGTCAATTAAGATCCACAGGAGGTGGTTAAACCATGTCACAAACCCGAAGGGAGATGTTGGTGGTTAGTCCAACAATCCCCCCCTCAGTATCGCCTGAGGGGTTCAAACCCATGACCGAATATGAAACCAACTGTTGGCCTTGCCATTGCACCAAAAGATCAACCTATCAATGCCCAACACCAGCTTTAGTTAAGATCCATGGGAGGTGGTTAAACCATGTCGTGAACCCAAAGGGAGATGTTGGAAATTATTCCAACATTAATTACATGTCAAAGAGTCAAAGTCTTCAGCCTCGATATATAGCGACGCTCAAACACCCAGTCGACAACGCTGAAAAGTCAAACAGTGCCGCTAGTGTAAATGGCGACACTTGACCGGATCTGACTTTAGGGTTTAGGTTTCCAAATAGTGACACAAATAAAATAGAGATGCTAGATTCAATTTGGATTTAGGGTTCACATATCAAATGGAAATGCTTGTGCAAAGGGCAATGCTATGGTCGATTTGACATTTTTAAGGGGTCCAGTGTCATTGTTTGGAATTTTATAAATATCGACACTTTTGCAAATAGTGACACGTTCATTGTTCTGGGGGTGAAAACTCCAAACGGGTTCAAGTATTTTGATGTTGTGTGCTTTATGGGTGTAGGACATGATCCATCTTGTGCTTTCATGAGAGCAACAACCCTTGGTCTTGAGTGAGTTGAGCACATTATCTAATTTATGACTAGAGCACTTGGGGGAGATCAGTCAGTGGTAGATAGCATATGCACCCATTTTCTGGACCCATCTCATGATGATGACTGCACTATGTGAGAGATGGCACAATGAGACCTCATCCTTTCACCTTCCGATTGGTGAGGCTACTGTTATCCTCGAGGATGTATGGTGCATCCTACGGTTGCCAATACATGGAAAGCATGTTATTTATGATATAGATGTCAGTGTTGATACCTACCATGATGTTATGGGGCATGAGGACCTCATTTTGACCAAGGGTCAGATTGAATTAGAGGTTTACAGAGATCAGGTGTTAGTCTTTAGGTTGATCATTACAACCATTGTATTAGGACTCGTGGCTTCAAATCAACGGGGCTAATTATTCAGTACTGGATGGGGTTTGGCTTGGAAGACGATGTTGAGATGGATGACCTTATTTTCCTAGGGGCTAGTGATGTTCGCATCTTTATACCATTATCTTCATGACTTTCCCTGCTGTGATAATCAAGCTATTGGAACAAGGGTGACACTTTTGCATATTTGGACCTAGGTGCACATTGTTGTGCTCCGACCAATTGTCACTTTGGTGGACATAGAGCTTGAAAACCCAGTAATCTAGAGATATGGGGGTGGGATCATCCTACAACATACAAGAAAACTTTATCTCCCCTACTAGCACTACATTATCGATGATTTGGCATCATTCACTTGGCAGCCATGGCTATAGATACCTACATGGTACAATGATATTCAACAGTTATTTTATGATCATCAAATCCGATTGATGCAGGGGCAAGAGCACAATATCATAGAGCGGTATATACCAAATAGGGTGGCCCATTAGTTCAACGAGGATTAGGATAGGCCAGTGGATGGATACATAGCCATTTTTGGTAGATTTTTTTGGGAGATAGCATGTGGACAGACCATCCCAACAGCCGAGGTAGTTGATTCACTCAAATAGTTGGTTGCTAGGCCATGGGCCTATGGATATGAACCGGTGGACCCAGGGATAACACAAGCATATATAGAGTGGTTCAAACCTCCACCACAACTTATAAATCTAGTGGAAGCACTCCCATGGGGGAGGCCTAGGGGGAGGACGACATAAAGGGGATAGATGGGGGTAAGAGGACAGGATCCAAGGACACCACCCAAAGATGGGAAACCTCCACATCAACCACCCCACCAACAACCACCACATTAGAAAGTACCACACCAACCACACCAAAATCCACCTCAACAACCACCTCCGCCATAGGACCCATAGGTACATAGTTATAGGCATAGGTACAGGGTCTATAGGCACAGATACAAGTGATCATAGGTGAGTGGTACAACACTCACTAGTAGGTGCAGGTTGTTATCTTAGAGAGAGATTAGGAATGATAGTAGGTATAGGCTCTAACCACTGAGAGAGACCATGAGAGGTAGCAAAGGTAGGCCTTAGAGCTATAGTTGGCTGAGGAGGTGGGTCACAGGTAACAGCTAGAGAGTATGGCCACTGCTTCTTAGGGTAGGATTAGAGAAGTGAAGTACTACAAGTTTCACTACCGTCAGGTCATGCCTGCAACCCTTACACAACTAGACTATTCATAGCAGATAGGGCTTTGAAAGGTTGAGGATCCACCCGAGGGGCAATCAGGCAAGGGTAGCAACTAGCAAGGTTAGCGGTTTTTGACATACACTCAGGATTTTCCTTTGTATTGTGATTGATATACATACATTTGAGCAATATTTTGTATTTATATATATATATCAGTTCGATTGATTCATGATGATGTGTCAATTTTATTTATGTCTTTTGATGTTTCAAATGCACTTGATGTTTTATGCAAATGTGATGGATGTGATGTACTTTTTTATTTCCATGAAATGTTATGAGATGGATGGTTATGATATGAAGAAATTTATGGATGGAAATGTTTATGGATGCATTTCTATTTTTTATACACTTTTTATGATGATGTATGTAGTATGGATGACATTTTTTATGTTATGCAAATGACTTCTAAGATGCCTAGAATAAAAAAATTATATTATGTCCTAAATGATCATGCAAAATGGATTGATTATGTGATTATGAGATGATGTTATGATATGCAGATGCAATGTTTTTAATATCTTTTCCCTATTTGTTTATGATGATGATATATGGACACATGGATGCAAGTGCTATGATACACAAATGTAATCATGATATGCAATGATTTATGATATGTAATCATATGAATGCAATGACATAAATGTAATGATGTGATATGACTATGTAATGATTTATGTTTTGCAATGATGTGATATGAAATGATTATGATATGCAAATGATTATGATATGGAAATGATTTATGATATGTGATGGTTATGATTTTATGATATGCAATGATTATTGTTTTATGCCTTTCATATGAGATGTATGTATACTGATGACTAGTGGATGTAGGATGTTTAGTGATGTTTTTGGTTAACTGTCATGATACCATGTTAGCACGAAGAGAAGAAAGAAGAAATAAGATGATGAAAGGAGGATCCACCAAGTACATGATCTATGAGACTTTATTAGAGATGATGATGAACGATGATTATGAAATGCTTATCAAGAATTGGGATTTTAAAAGGGATCACTTACCTTATGTTTGATAACATACAAAGGCACGATTCATCAAGATATAAAGAACTAGGATGGCGTTGTACTTATTGTGATGGAATTTGAATTAAAAATCAGATATGAGTATTCTTGTTCACATCTGGCATATGAAACCTTATTTAGAATTTAGTTTAGATATTCCAAACATCCCAGACTAAAACATAGAAAATTAAGACTTCTTATTTGGTCAACAAGACATCTAAAACACCCTCCCTACAAACCAAAAAAAGTACGCATGACCAAGGTTATATTACAAAAACATCCAACAAGCACAATAGATAAAAAGAATGATTGTTGCCCCATTCCTTTTTCTCTAAATCCCTTTTTTTGGACATCATCGAGAGGTCATCGTAATGAGTATAAAAAGATAGGTCAACAAGACAAAGATCAAGTAAACAGATATGCTAATGTTCTTCATACTGCTAGACAAGACTAAACTATAGTGGTGCATGATGTTGATGTCCATTGTAGGAAGGATGCATCCTAGGACATGATGTTATCAGATGGTTTTGAGATTGACTGGATGATAAACTATTGATATTCAAAGTTGACCAACTTGTTTACCTACTAACCTAGACTTAAGACCTTAATGTTTGAGAACACACTCTTGACTGCTAAGCTCACTTCCGATGGGTTTGCCAAAGGGTGAAAGTGAAGATTCATTTATTATGAGTGGATGTTTATTGTGGGTGAAAATGAGATGGGATGGATGGATTTTTTGGGATTTTTTGAATGTTTTTGGCATTTTGAAATGTTTTGAGGCTGTTTTGGGATTTTTAAGATTTTTACAAATGTTTTTTCTTTTAAAATTTTCTAATTTTTTTGGTATTTTTTGAGATTTTGACCAAGAACCTAACCTAAGGACCTATCCTAGGAGCCTCAGGGATTGATCAAATATTGTCCTTTCCTATGTTCTACATGAAGAGACCATGTAGTTTGACTAACACAGACTCGATTATTGATGAGATATGAACAAATAGATTGCCAATTTATTATGACAAACTCCTAGAGGACAAACCAAATGTGTCTCGGGGGTCGATCAAAGATTAGCCTTACCTACGTTCAAGCTCAAAGATTATGTAGTTCAACATGATGACTCTATGTTTTGACTCTTGTTTGGATTTTAGACCTATTTTTGGATTTTGACATGTTTTGGATGTTTTTGGATTTTCTAATTTTCCAAATGTTTTTTGGACTTTTTTCAAGGATTTTATGAATGTTTTCAAGAATATACATGAATCCGATCCAATGTAGGTATAAGGACGTTCCTCGAGCGTGATGTAATAGACTACTTCAATATAGGTAGGGAAAAATTGACCTTAGGAATGTGCCAAGTAGTACTAGGGTGGAACATGATACAAACATAGGATCAAGCTATAGTGCAAATTTGAATGGGTCAATGGAATACGATGGGTTATGCGAAAGGCGATGGTAGGTGGTGTAGAAAAAGTCATAGAGATCATGGTGGATGGAGAGTGCTTTATTTACACAAGGTGCCTATTTGTCAGGTTTTCACCAAGGTACTTGTCCAAATCACCACCAAAGTGGTTTTCACTAGAGGATGATTTTCTTCTTTATTTGTTTTAATCCTTTTTCTATTTTTTTGGATTTATACCTTGAACGTTTAGGCATAATTTTTTTTTAAGATGGGAGCTATTGATAGAATCCTACAAAG